>CM057463.1:34266000-35509500 GCA_030035585.1 Dugong dugon
TTTTTATAACTCTAGGTCTTTGCACATTTCATTATAATACTTTACTTTGTCTTCCTGAGTCACCTTTTGAAATCTTCTGTTCAGCTCTTTTACTTCATCATTTTTTTTCCGTTTGCTTTAGCTACTTTATGTTCAAAAGCAAATTTCAGAGTCTCTTCTGACATCCATTTTGGTCTTTTCTTTCTTTCCTGTCTTTTTAATGACCTCTTGCTTTCTTCATGTATGACGTCATTCCACAACTTGTCTGGTCTTTGCTCATTAGTGTTCAACGAGTCAAATCTATTCTTAAAATGGTCTCTAAATTCAGGTGGGATGTACTGAAGTTTGTACTTTGGTTCTTATGGACTTGTTTGCTTCAGCTTCAGTTTGAACTTGCATATGAGCAACTGATGGTCTGTTCCACAGTCAGCCCCTGGCCTTGTTCTGACTGATGATGTTGAGCTTTTCCATCATCTCTAGTAAATTATAAATAAAAAAGAATCTTCATGTCTGCCATTTATTAATGGTTTGAACTTTGGACAACTTATCCTCTGAGTCTCAGTTTACTTTTCTATAATATTTTGAACTTCAGAGAAAATGAGTCTGAAAGAATATTTGGCATAGAATAGGTGCTCAAGAAAGGGAATCAATCATTACTATTAACTCCCTATATATCCATCTTGATTATTTCATTCCAGCTCTTAAAAGCGTCCTTTTGTGTAATGTCCACCCCAGGGGGTATTGTTATATTAGCTAAGATGCACTGCCTAGGAATACATGTCTCATGAAATCATGCCTATGATAATTTAGATTATTCATCAAATATTAACTTTCTTTCCCCTCCCACTGTGGGCAGAATATACTTCTCTGCTCCATGGATATTGAGCTTTACCATGTGACTTGCTTTGGCCAAGGAATTTTATTAAACATGATGCAATGCTTTTGTAATTTGACTTGATTCTTCCCAAAGGGTAATCTACCACAAGAAGAATATGTCCTGGGTAACCCCTGATCCAAGAAAAATAAAGAAGCATGTGGAGCAAACTAGAACACAACCCACATCTTGGAATCAAATCTAGTAAATCACAACAGAAACTAGCATATCCATAGTCAATCCACAGCCCCACAAGCAAAGATATAAATGTTTGTTACCACTGCATTCTGGGGCCATTTGTTAAGCAGTATTATTGTGAAAAGATAAAATGTCTAATAAATGTACTAAGAAAATGTCCAGGTAAGGGCATTTGTAGTGCAGTGTATTGCTCAGGATTTTGCTGAGGGCCCACCGTGTGTCTGGTTCGTTAGTAGATGAGGCTTTCAGGGTTGGCCATCTGGATATGAGGTAAGGATTTGTTATAGTCAAGATTAATATTCAGGAGAGAGTCAGATGTTAAGGAAGAACTAAGTCAGGAGATATTACCAGGAAATAAGCAGTAATAATAATAAAATGACAGATCAAGAGAGTATCAAATGAAAGAGATCAATTCCAATCAAGGGGCTAAAAAACTATAATAGTCCATATTCTTCAGAGCAACTTTAAGAAGCTGTTTGAGGACATGGCTTCATAAGTACAATATAGATATGGTATGAGCATTAAAAGCTAGTAAAGCATCAAAAGCAATCTTATCAAGGAAATTATATGAAACTCAAAAATAGGCAAAAGAGATTACTGGGTGTTTTTTTCAATGCAGGGGTGGGCCAGCACCTTTGACTGACTTCCTGTTGATGAGGTTATCTTAGTTTTTAGGAGCAGAGGTTACCTTGTAGAACTTACAGAAGAGATGCAAATAATTTCTCTCTGGTGAACATATAACCCCAACAATCTTATTCTAACATTCCTGGTTGCCTATAAATATCCACTTCCTCATATGCAATTTGAAACTATTTTAAAGTCTTACTGAAACCTCATTAATTAATAAGTTGAATAAAATCTTTAACATATGCTCATTTTATATCCATTTGAAGGTCATGTTTTCAACTTTTTGAAAATTATACTTTAATAATCTAAACACAAGATAAGATAGAAGAGGAATAGAGGCCTGTCTCTAACTTTGGCAAGTTATGTCTGCATTTGGTTCAGTCTCCCCTATCCCACAATTCATACACTACCTCAGAGCACTGGTGCAGGGGGAAGAAAAAAAGTTCATCATAAACCTAAGCAGAGGCTTGCCAGTTATTATGGATTGTGTCCTCCCAAAATATGCGCTGAAATCTTAACCTCAGTACCTGTTTGAAAATAGGGGTTTTCTTTTGTCATATTAATAAGGTCATACCAGTGTAGGGTGGTTCCTAAACCTAATCACTTCTAAGTTACAAAAAGAGCAGAATAGGCACAGAGACACACATGGAGGGAGAGAGATGTCTTGTGAGGAGAGTCTACAATCCAACAAACCCCATGAAATCAAGAACCACTCAGGGATACCAACAAGGAAGGGATCAGGATGACTGGGACCCTGATTTGGAGTTCTAGCCTGCAGAACTATGAAAAAATAAATTCCTGTTCTTTAAAGTCATACACTTGTGATATTTGTTTGACAGCAGCAGTAGGTAACTAAAACAGAAATTAGTACTAGAGAGTGGGGGTGCTGCTCTAACAAATACCTAAAATGTGGAAATAGCTTTGGAATTAAGTAATGGGTAGACGCTAGAAGATTTTTATGTGCTTAATAGTAACAGCCTAGATTGCCTTGAAGAGACTGTTGGTAGAATTACGGACATTCAGGGCAATTCTGATGAGGGCTCAGAAAGCATTGAGAGCTGTTGGAAAAACTTATATTACCATAAACAAAAGGTTACTAGAAATGTGAATGTTAAATGTGCTTTTGGTGAGGTTTTAAAAGGAAATTATAAACATGTTATTGAACACTGGAGAATATCATGGCAGTGAGGTTGCCATAATATTTTGAGGAATATTTTGAGGAACATAATACTTGAAAGGAAGAACTTGGATATTTGGCTGAGATTTCTAAGCAAGATCTTAAAGAAGTGGAGTGATTACTTCTTGCTACTTACAGTAAAATGCAGGAAGAAAGAGATAGACTTAGTAAGGAACTATGTAAAAAGAAAGCAGAACTTGAGATTTAGAAAATTCTATTGTAAAAACTAAGAGATTTTGTCTTACAACTGCTACACAATCTTTTGCCAAAGAGATTAGGCCTGTGACTGATAGATCTAATGAACCACCACAGCAAAAATCTTGTCAGCTTAGACTGAAAAGGACAAAGACAAGAAGAAATGGAGAGCGTACTGCCTCCTGGAATTATACAGGCAGAAAATAGGCCAATGGAGCCACTTGGTTGAACATCTGTTGTCCTCCAAGAAAAGAAAAGGACTATCCCAGGAACAGTTCTGAATCAGTAGAACTGTCTGAAGGATTATAGGAGAGGAAGGAGCAGCGTTACTGCTTCCTTGAGTTCAAAGTGTAGAGTCACTACCTTCTAAGTATCAAAGGGTAGTGCTACTGCCTGGGTTTCAAAGACTGTAGTCACTGCCGCCTAGGTTCTGGAGAGTGAGGCTGTCATTCCAGCGGGCTGGGAGAACATGGTCACTGTCCAAACTTGAGAGGGTAGGGCTTCGATGCATGTGGGCCAGGAGAACGGTGCTGTCAAAGGATGGAGGGTGGGGTTTCTTTCCTAGTGGGCCTGGAAGGTGGGGCTAATGCCCAGGGCCAAGGGATTTCTACCTAGAATCCAGAAAGCATGGCCAATGCCCAGAGTCTAGAGTACAGGGCAGGTACCCAGATATATCTGGAAAATGGAGGATTATTTTCAAGCCTGAGAGCTAATGAGATTTGCCCTGCTGAATTTTGGACTTGCTTGGTACACATAGTTGCTTTTCCTCCAATCTCTCCCATTTGGAATGGGAATGTCTACCTTGTGCTGTTCTACCATTGTACTTTGGAAGCAGATAACTTGCATTCTAGGTTTCACAGGTCCACAAATGGGGAGGGATTTTACTCCAGGGTGGAACACACCCAGAATCTCATCCACACTTAATTTAGATTACTGAGAAGATGCAATTTTGAATTTAGAGTTGGTGCTGAATGGGTTAAGATTTTGGGGGATGATTTGTTAGGGTAAATGTGTTTTTTTCATGGGAAGGACATCGAGTGTTTTGCATGTGGGGGCCAAAGGGTGGAATATTAAGGATTGAATTGTGTTCTCCCCAAAGTATGTTGAAATCCTGTTTGGAAATAGGTATTTCTTTTGTTATGTTAATGAGGTCATCCCAGTGTAGGGTGGATCCTAAACCTAAGGTTTATAAACTAGATTAAAGATTTTAGATTTTATTATAAGTGTGATGAGATGTCTGTTGCAGCTGGATGTTTTGGGGAAGTAGCCTCTGACCCCAGACAGCCTCGTTCATTTACCTCAATATGCTGTCCAAATATCGTCATTATCTATGTGCACCATGATGTGAAAAGGTTGAGAAGCACTGTGAGGGAGTATTTACTCTTGGGACTTTGATTTAATGTAACTCAAAGTTTCAGGATGTCTATCATTGTTGTTTTTAATTTTCTTCAGTCAATTTGTCTTATTCTGTGAGTTACTACTTACCTGCTGAAATGTCTCAGAGTGATTTTCAGATCTTGAACATGGGTTAAAACCAACACAAGTGTGGCACTCTTGAAAATGACATCAGCTTTGTGCATTGCAAGCCTCTGGTAATTCTATTCATATGACATTCATTGAGAGTCTACTTTTAGCCAGCCACATTTCTAAATGCAGGTGTATAGCAATAAAAAAAAAAAAAGATATAAATCTCTCCCCTTCTTGAGCTTACACTCCAATGGGAGACAAGGAATAAATACACAAAAGACTAATATGTTACATGGTGACAAGAGCAAAAGAGAAAAGCAAAGGAAAGAAGGGAAATAGAGAATGTGAGCTGGAGATTTACAACCTTATTTAGGTTGGCCATGAAAGCCTATAGGAGATGAGGACCACATAAGCATGAAGGTATCTATGGGAAGATCCTTTCCCACAAAGGGCTTGTAAGACAAAAACCCTGAGGCTGTAGCGTATGAGGTACTTTGGAGAAACAAGGCCAGTGGCACAACTGCAAAGTGGGTATGCATAGAGACAGAAGTAGAAGAAGGGGTTGATTAGAGGAGAAAAGGGGGTGAAGTGGGAAGAAGGTAAAATTGAGTAAAATTTTAAATTTCACACATAGTGAAACTGGAAATCTGAGGAGCACCTTTCTCGCTGATATGTTGCTAATAGACCACCAATGGTGAGTTAGAGGATGGAAGGAAGCACCAGTTACATTATGATTGTCAAGGACACTAAAATATTTAACTCTGTGTGCAATGGAACTTGTTTTCCTTCACATATTATTTTAAAAATAAATTTTATTACTTTATCATAAAATTATGTGTCATTATGAAGGGAAAAAAAAAAAAAAAAAACTAGTAGCCACAAGTAAAAAGGACAAAGAATTCCCATATCCCAACACAAACAGATAACCAGTTGATGTCAATTCCGACTCATGTTAACCCCATGTATGTCAGAGTAGAACTGTTCTCTGCTGGCTTTTGAACGGCTGATTGTTTGGAAGTAGATCACCAGGTCTTTATTCTGACATATCTCTGGATGAATAAATACAGTTAAAACATAGGTATGTACCTTCCCAGCCCTGTGTGTGTATGTGTCTGCTAGATCTCTTTACTTTAAAAATGTTGTCACTCATATTAAAGTCGCCTTTAGAGAAGTGTTTATTCTGAGAATTGTTGCTTCAGTTACTGGTCACCTCTTTGTGAAATAGTATTTTTGACCAAAATAAACAAAATTTTTCACTTAGTAATGATTCTTCTTAATTTTTTTTGAATAAATGACTACTTGCCTTCCATGCACAAGAACAGATTTCAAAGCCATCATAATAGAATAGCATACTTTCACATTTAATCTCTCTAAAACTTGCTTAACTGAGATTTACAGAGAAATAGTCACATAGAAATTGAGACTGCTTATGCATCATTTGTTTTTCATTCAGCACATTTTCATTTCATCCCACACCAAGTAAAACTCAAACAAGTATTTGTGTGAACTAACCATGGCATAATATTAAGGTAACATTACCAATTTTATCAGTTGCATGGGATGAGCTCTCTTTTAATAATTCCTTCAGCTTCCTGTACTGCATTAGTACAATCATATTTCATAAAATAAATACCCAGTGGAATATTGAGTAAAATGTAAAATAAGTATAAATAAACACTGAATAAACTGAACTATAAAACTGGTTAATTTATTGTTGAAATTCAGTACAAATAAAAATGTTAGCCCCTAAATTGCCCCTATTATTATAAAATATGGTTCTGAGAGAAGGAATAAATGTAGCAGTGTTATTATCAGTTCTCCAGAATCCTTTTATTTTGAATCATGCAAAATATTTTTATGCCACAAATATAGCATAAAAATTTTCTTCCATGGAATCACATATTAAATAAATAATCCTAAGTAAAATATCATAGTATATGTTTTCAACTGGTGTCTATAAATGTATCTCTAAAAAGAAATGTTGTAAACATCATGATTCCTTAGTAGAAGTATTTATCAATAACACCCAGTAAACTTTTAATGAATTAGCTAACATTATAAAAGCAATACATTACTTTTCTCAGAGGTAATGTAGAGTGCAATTGAAGAAAATTCGAAGAACCTCTTCTGTTATGACAACCGTAATAAGTTTAACCATTTTCTCTTATTGTTAAGGAGATTACAGGAAAAGTGATGTGTACTTACAAGATGATAAGGCATTAAAAAAATTCTGTTGCTTTTTATTTGAAAGTTTACAGATACAAATCACTTTACTGAAATGCATACTATGAATTCAATTATTCAGTGTGGGATCAAATATATAAAATGATCAAAGAAATCTGAGTTAACACCAAATTCTCTATATACTTATGGCATTTATCTATAAAAACAGACATGCCTACTGGTAAACATAAACAGATATCCATACAAAAATAAAACAATACTTACATTTATCTGTAACTGTATTTTACTAATATATGTGTGTGTGTATTTCAAAATGAATGTAGGTAAAATAAAGCCTAACACCCTCCTTATTTTCATATATATTTAACATTCAGTTTTTATTTAAGTATATTTTGAAATATTTCTAGGAAGGGTAATTTATGCAATGACTTGCCACCAGTAAATCATCCATGAATATGTATTGAATGAATATTGCTGATAAGAAAATGTCATGTGCAATCGATTATTTTTGTTTATACAAATTTCTCTATATCTATTAAAATGAAATAGATATATGTTATTTTAAATAAGTGCATCCCTGCAATTAAAGTTAGAATAAATATTTTCCTTAATTTTCTAAGATCATCAACTTGATTTTCAATATTGTACATATTTTCCTTAATTTTCTAAGATCATCAACTTGATTTTCAATATTGTACTTTTCTGGTTTATATCAAAACTTCATCACTAATATACAAATATCCTGGAGTTATTTTTTTGCTTTGTAACTAAAATAACAAAAGTTAACTAGATGATAAAAATTATATATGGACACAACACATATAGATGTTAGTATGCATATTTTACTTAAATTACATATGAAAATCCTATATATAGAAAAATATCATAAAAATAATATAGTTTAAGAAGAAAGAAAAAAGAATGACAATACTAAAGCAAAAATGCTCTAAATATTGTTTCTCTGGTCTTTAAATTTGGAACTTTTTAAAAAAATATCTATAATACAGGAACATTAACAGATTTATGTCTGTGTGGGTCTCAAGGGTGTCTCTAGGATACAATATTATATGATTTTCTGGAGACTAATGGAGGCAGATAGAAGCACGTGTAAAAACAGCCTATAATTAAAATGTATTTCCCTAGATGCCTTGATTCAAACATTGTCACAGGAAAGTGATGGGCTGAAAATAGAACTGTTTAGAGGTAACCCTGGAGAACATGATAGGCTACCTTGAGACTCAGTCTTGAGTCAGGTGTGAAAAGGGAACTAGAGAAATGAAGAAGTTTCTAAGAGTATGACAAATAACTTTTTTTCCTGGAAAATTCTACAAAATCCTTCACTGACAAAAAAGATTTAAGCAGGGACATCAAGATGAGGGTTTTTCAACCTTTGCACTATTGACATTGGAACTAGATCTAATCCTCTGCTGTGGAGCAGATTGTAGGATATTTTGAAACATGACTGATCTTTAACCACTAGATGCCAATAGTATCATCTAGTTGTGACAACCAAAAATGTCCCTAGACATTGTCCTGGGGTGGCAAAATGGCCCTGATTGAGAATCATTGTTTAAAGATGGTAATGAAGAGAATTAATATGAGATAACTAGAGTATTTGTTTTGCTCTCCCCTCTTACAGTTTGTCTTAATATTTCCCTTTCGTGCATTTGCTTTGCCACCTTTTACTACTTTTATAGTGAATCAACAAAATAAAAATGCCTTTAATTGTCTGAATGATCTATGCCTCCAAGAAAAGGCTCTTTTTCTAGTGAATGTACTTGCAATCTAATTTCAATGCTAGTTTTTTAAAGAAAATATTTCACAAAAAATTTCTGGTTCAAGTAGTGTTTTCTCTTGATTCATAATAGTAAAGTGAGAAAACAAAAGAAAGGTGGTGTATGTGTATGTGTAAGATTAGCATTCATAAAAGCCCATTTTAGAGAGTTATTCAAATATGACTGACAAGGATTTCCAAAGTTAGAGGCACTTGACTAAAGTGAAATGGCTTATTTAAAGTCCTAGGCCAGAATCCATTTTGAGACTTTAGTTAATCTTTCACTGAAATTAGGACTTTGTATTCTGACAGGAAGATAAATGAAGTAAAAGTCCCTGAAAGAAACTGATGCATGTGTACCAAAACCTTTTGTAAGAGTCCTAAGGAGAGAATTTTGCTCAGAACATCTCAGTGAAATCATCAGACCTTGAAATTTCCTGCTTAATCATTACTTTGTGATTGATTACAGACCTTTCACACTTGTATGTATTACAGAAATTAAGTTTTAAAAACCAGTCAGATAGAGTCATCTATAAGATTTTAGCCAGTCTTAGAGAAAGCCCTGCTTTTTGTAACCCTCCCTTAAAATTGAGTGATTTACCTGGAACCAATCAAGATTTTTGTGTCCTAACTTCCTGGTCTCAGAGTATAACACAGCTGCTGTGTAAGCCATTCTATGAACTTGTTTAGTTTACTTTGTGTGGGCCAATGTCTCCCCATTTGAATGTATTTTTGAAAGTTTTAATAAATCCTCTCATTTTACCTTTCAAGTTTGTAGAGTTTTTCTGAGACATTTATTTGGCATAGTTGGCAGGATCCAAAGGTGTCTTCCCTACAGCATGAACCAAAGAATTGGATCAGAGCCTGGCACCAGCACTGTGCCTCGTGGGCTCTTCTGCCTCCTGGAGCCCTCAGGACATGCTTGGGTAAGCACTCTCAGATTGAGCTGCAAAATTTTTTGGCATGGCTTTCTGAGAATTTATTTAGCATTACTCTATCTCTGTTCGTCATCTATTTCTGTTCGTAATCTGAATGTTTTGCTTAAATCTTGAACATGACTCTTCAAAGTGCTGTTTTGTTTCAGTCCATGATCTGAACATTTTGGTTTGAGTTTTCACATATTCTGGTAGATATAACTACCACTCACATTTTCCACCCCTGGAGGTTTATTGGCAGGAATTTGAGCCACTTTAGTATGTTCTAGCATTGTGGCAGATACTGGTGAGATTGTCTAAAAAACAAGGAAGTTTGTCTGCACCACATTTGAGAGTTGAGAGCTATTCATATGAGGGTATGCTTCCTATGGAGTGATTATTTGAAACTTTTGTGTCTTTTGGCTTCTGTACAGCAAGATAAAGCTTGCAAGTATGTTTGCTATTTCATTTGTGTTATTGGGAAAGTACAGTTACCAGCATTCAGAAATATTCAAGCAAATGAGCTATTTTTTTGGTGAAAACAGTTTGTGATGCACTTCCTGGGCCACAGAACCAACACATACTGCCGTTGTGATATACTTTATGGAACATGGGATCAATATAGTCTGCCTACAATTGGCACCCCATTTTTTCAAATAATAAAAAACTATCAAATCCATTTCATTAGTGAAAAAAAATGACATCACAAAAAAATTCCAAAAAAAAATTCATCCTTTAAAGAGTTTTAAAGAGTGATTACTTGTTTGTGTTCTCAATCAGTACAAAGGTCTGTGCAAGGTTTCTGCCTCTGAGGGCTGCCTATCAAAGTTACTCGGTTGACATCTATGGTTAAATAATTGCTGTTCAGATTCTTTCTTTACTTTTCTAAGGACACATAAGGCCGAGTTTTCCTTTGTTCTGTCAGCACACGCGAATACTTAGTGAGATGAGGAGTGCTACTTCTAAAGATAATGCAGGCCCTCATCCTGGAACTCCCATAAATTATATGGTTAAACATTATGGTCTGGGTGCTTTCTGTAAATGAACCACTTGCATGCACACACTAAGGGAAACATCAAGGATCAGCTGTCCATTTGGGGCAGTTTTGAAATCAACAAATTGGCTTTTCTGTGCCACAAATAAAATCCAAAACTTTTCGAATCAAACAAACCCAGTGTGAATCTTCTAGGAGACAACAAGAGAGTAAATTTGCCACTCTTCAGGACACAGTGTCCAGACAAGCTAAGCAAATCAAGGAATTACAAAATCAAACTTCTCTTCCGGCTGCTCCTTCTTATTCCTCACGTCGCCTTCCTCTTCTTCTACTCTGCCCGCTCTACAATCACTCCTCCAGCAGCTGCCTTTGCATACCAACCCTTCCTCTTTACAGAGAAACTTCTGACAATCTATAAATGAAAATTTATAGCTCCCTTACTACTCAAAGGATTTTATAAGTAAATCACACCATGAAATATCTTTTAAGGTAAAGCCCACTGAGCATACTGGGGATAGACCACAAGTAAGTTTTACCCTGCCTTAGTTATCTAATGCTGCTATAAGAGAAAAACCACAAGTGGATGGCCTTAACAAAGAGAAATTAATTCTCTCACAGTCTTGAAAGTTAAAAGTCCAAATTCAGGGTGCCAGCTCCAGAGGAAGGCTTTATCTCTCTGTCGGCTCTGGGGGAAGGTTGTTGTCATCAATCTTCCTCTGGCCTAGAAGCTTCCCAGTGGAGGGACCCCAGGTCCAAAGGACACGTTCCCTTCCTGGTTCTTCATTGTTGGTGATAAGAGGTCCCTTTCCTCTCTGCTAGATTCTCTCTTTTTTATCTCAAAAGAGATTGACTCAGGATACAATCTAATCTTGTAGATTGAGTCCTGCCTCATTAACATAACTTCCTCTAATCCTGCCTCATTAACATCATAGAGATTAAGATTTACAACACATACAATAATCACATCAAATCACAAAATGATGGACAACCACATTATACTGGGAATCATGGCTTAGCCAAGTTGATGCACATTTTGGGGGGACACAGTTCAATCCATAATGTACCCCATGGACAAAAACAGAACTAAAGGCCATAGTAAAGGAATTTCCCAGTCCTTGTGAGGATCAACCAAAGAGGAATTATACATTTGCTGAAGAGTTCAGGATCTTCATCACTACCTACCAGCCCAGAATACCAGATTTATACCAATTTATTACTATGATGTTAGGTCAGGGAGAGGCACGACTTTGGGTGGAGGAAGCTGGTTGGTACAACCCCAGGGAGGCTCTCCTTCCCAAAACTAGTGAGACAGCCAGGTATCTTTTTCAAGAAGCCAGGCAGATATGTCCTAAATTGTTAAAAGCCATTCCTGTAGCATTTCCTAGAAAGATAAATTGGATAAAGGTCCAAGCTAGTAAACAAGGAGAAAGCATTTACAATTACAGAGATAGACTTTCTAGACTATTTGAAGGATATTCAGGACTTTCTTCACATTATCATAAATCAGATGTAGCTTTTAATTCCACATTTCTTAATAGATTAAGCCCTGAAGTAGCTAATTTGGTTAAAAGACATAGCTTAGACTGGGAAACTGCTTCAATTTTTTATCTTACATCCCTGGCTCATAAACTGTCTCAAACTTTGGATCAGAAAAATAAGGTAACTGAGCAAAGAATTGAGTCAACCTATAGTAAATTAATGGCTTTACAACTACAATATTATAAGCTTAACAGCTTGTAAGATCCCAAATAGGCTTAAGAACTAATTAGGAAATCTTTAGTCTAATGTGCCAGGAGTATGCTTCTACTGTAAAAAGCCTGGACACTTCAAAAGAGACTGTTTAAAACTAAAACATAATTTAGGCATTTTACCATCCGCCCCTCAGCCACCTAAGGCTTAGTGATGGGGCTCCAGGGACAATAAAGGAGTTTTTCCAATGGTGACCATAGATCCTCAAGGAGAAAACATTCTCCATGTAAGTGGCAAGGACTGTAAATTTTTAATTGACACAGGAACCACTTTGTCTTCTTCAAATCCCATGTGTTTACCAAAGCTCATGCCTTGGAGTACTAAAACTTCAAAAATTGTAGGTGTGACTAATCAAGAACAGATTTTGTCTTATTGTCAACAAATTACTATTTCCTTAGGACCCACTGAAGAGATGCATCTATTTTTATTAAGCCCTGATACACCTGTAAATTTGATGGGCAGAGATTTGCTTTCCAAGTGGAAGTGCAGCCTCTGGTTCACTAAGGAGAGTGAGATCTTACTAAATTTGCCTGAGACCAGTTCCACTCAGTATTGCACAGAGGCGACCCATTGGACACTTTGTGCTGTGTCCAGCTTCTTACTCTACCTTAAACATCTTTACTTGCACCACTGGAATCTCCCCAGCACCAACCACCTCCATGCAGCCCCTAGCTCTTTAAGGGCCACCTCCTCTATGGATGCGGGAAGAGTGCTTTCAGTCAAACCCATTAAGGTTCAAATAGATTTTTCTAAACCTTTACCTAAGGTCCCTCAATATCTCATAAAATCAGAGGCAAAAGAGTGATAGGCCCTCATAATGCAGGATTTTTTAACTAAAGGGCCTATTATCCCTTCTACTAGCCCCTGCTATATACTCACCTTCCAGGTATGGAAAGTGAATAACCAAGGTTGGGGTTTGTTGAAGACCTAAGAGATACTAACCACATTGTGATTCCCAGATTTCCTGGAGTATCTCTCATTTATTATTCTCTAACATCCCACCTGAGGTGACTGATTTTAGAGTAGTGGACTTTGCAGAGCCTTTTTTACAATCCCAGTGCATCAATAACTTTTTGCCTTTACCTGGGGGGAATAACAATATACCTGCACTGTCACACCACAAGGATTCACCAAATCCTCCACTTATTTTTCACAAATTTTACATGCTGATTTACAAACCCTTGAATTTATTCATGAGTCTACTTTACTCCAATATGTGGATGACCTCTTGCTTTGTTCTTCATCTGAGGAGGCTTATATTAAGGACAGCATTTCCCTTTAGATTAATTTAGCACAGGGAGGTCACAAGGTATCTACAGAAAAACTGCAACTAGCTTAACCCTATGTTAAATACGTGGACCATGTAATTAAAGGAAACCATATTAGCTTTCCTAAACCCAAAACCAACAAACAACTGAGGGGAGTTTTAGGCCTCTGTGGATACTGCCGAGCCTGGATACTCAATTTCTCCTTAAGGACACAGCCTTTATATCAGTACCTGAAATCCTCAGAGTCAGACCTTTTCATTTATCTGAGGAAGGAGAAAAAGGCTGTCCATGAGTTAAAATGATCCTTACAACAAAATTATGCCTTAGGATTTCCACATTATGCCCTTGGTTTTTTCCTTTGTCCATGAAGTGGATGGCAATGCATTAGGAGTTCTCACCCAGAAACATATAGGCTGGAAAAGATCATTTGGATATTATAGTGACAAGCTGTATTCCATAGACCAGGGTTATCCTCAATGTTTAAGGGCAGTTGCGGCCCCCACTTGGTTGGTCAAAGCCACCACTAGCATTGTCCTTGGAAATACCCTAAGTATTTATGTTCCTCATGCTGTCTCTGATATGCTAACCTCTAGTCTTACCCAACACCTTTCAGTTAGAAAGATGACTTCCTATGAGATTCTTTTGCTGGCAGCTCTTCATAGTAGGCTGCATACATTAATAGGCTGAATCCTTCTACCCTTCTCCCACTCCCTGAGGGTGAAGCAGGACCTCCACACGATTGTATTATTTAACTGATAGCTATTGACTCTCAGAGCTGATTGACAGGAAACCCATATAGAAAATGCTGACCTAAATTTATTTGTAGGTGGCTCCTATTTGAAGTCTCCCAGTTCTTATTATCAAGAAGGATATGGGGTAACCACTTCTACTTAAAATCCTCGAAAGTGGTCCTCTTCCTGAGGTAACTTCTACTCAACAAGCAGAATTGATTATACTTGCTCAGGCATTCAAGTTAGCCACTGGGCAGTTGATAAGCATTTGCACAGAACTGGAGTATGTGTTCGGAATGGTACATGATTTCTGAATGTATTGAAAACACTGGGGCTTGTTCACTTCATCTGGGGTGTAAATAAAAAATGGACCCTTAGTTGCCGATCTCCTGTAGGCTATGATTCTCCCCTCTGCAATTGCAGTAATTAAAGTACAGGCTCATCAACCTAAGAGAGTTCCTCAGACAGAGGAAATGAAAGGGAATAACCTTGCCAAGAGGGCTGACAACTTACCTGCCTCTACAAAATTTCAAGCAGTAGTCATAACAAAGGAATGCCGTGAATGTCAGGTGGCCACCCTAGCAGATAATGAAGGGGATGTCTTTGTACAGGATGACACCTCTGATGGGACAATTTGGCATGATTTAGTAAGGTATCAAAATGTGGCCCCTGAGGAAGAGAAAGCTCAGTGCAAAAAGGAGGTATGCTATTTGAATTGGAAAACTCAGATATTGGAAGGACCTGATGACAGACCAGTTTTGACTAAGTCATTACAGGTCCCATTGGCTGGAACATTGTATGCTAATATTTATTTGCAGATGGCTCTCATTGGGGAAGAAATAAACTAGTAGATATTTTATCCAAGCATTGGTGGGGACATTTTTGAAATGCTACCATTTGCTCCAAATTCAATGTTGGCAGGCCCTATGGACCACCCCCCAGAAAGTACCCATTACCCGCTGGTCCCATGTTGTAATGGTATATTGATTTTATTCAACTTCCTCCTTCTAATGGTTACAAATACGTACTAGTGATCTTCAGATTTTCTCACTGGGTAGAATCCTTCCCCAGCTGAAGTGCTATAGCCTCTTTTGTAGCTAAGAAATTGTTGGAAAATATAATTCCCACTTGGGGAGAACCAAAGACTATAGCGATTGGGGCACACACTTTCCTGGTCAACTTATGAAAGATTTATGCAAGGCCTTTCCTATTTTTCAGAGGCTTCATTGTCCATAACAACCCCAGTCAACTGGCCTGGTGAAAAGAACCAATGGCATAATTAAAGCCTAGCTAGCTAAATTGGCCTCATCTTTGCTTTTACCTTGGACTCAAGTGCTGCCTTTGGTTTTATTGAATTTAAGATCCACACCATTTGACCCAGACAAGCTAATCCCTCATGGAATTGTTACAGGATGACCACTAGCCCTTCCCAATTGGTCAGCTTGGACAGATTCTAATTTCATACAAGCTACTTTTTAAAAATATTTTCTGGTATTGATGCATTATGCTGAAACTTATAATTCATTATTTAAAGATGCTTTTGATATTGAAAAACCTGTAGAAGCCACAGAATCAGCCCTCCAACCTAGTGACTATGTATATTGGAAAAGGCATCAACTGAAGGATTCCCTCGAATCTCACTGCAAGGGGCCCTGTCAGGTACTCCTCACTAACCCCTGTGCTGCTGAATTACAGGGAGTTAAAACTTGTATCCATCTATCACAACTAAAGAAGGTCCCAACTCCTAAATGGACTGTCGAACCAGCTGAGGGACTCAAACTAAAGTTCAAGCAAATCCCAGTTCAGAAGCAGATGCTATTTGAGTAGCTTACTCTCCCAAGACCCTAGACAAGACCTGTATTTCTAAAACAAACTTTGGACTTTGCATTATTTTACTAAAAATACTACTGACTTTTGGCTTTTTGTATGTGTTTTATGCTTTAGTATTTATTGTTTGCCAATTTTGTCTATGCAATCCTTGGAAATTTTTGGACTTAGTTTAGTAATTATATGTGCTATCATTTATTCTGTATCTTTGTGGTATTATTCCTTAGTATTCTTATTTTAAGCATGATTTCAACTATTTTTAATTCCTATATTAATTCATTTATCCATTGCCTGGCAGGAAAATGCCTTTGTTAAATTAGCCCAATCTGTGGTTAGTGCCAGTAGTTTGACCAAATGTTGAATTTGCCATTCTTCCCCTTGAACAGTGCAAGAAAATTTGGACCCCTTAGCTTCTCCCATTTTAAATTACTATTAAGTTCCCCCTCCAACCATTAATTCTAGTTTGACTTTCAAATGGGGTATTAGGGTTAAATTATGGCATCCACCTGAATTGTTTAAGCACCCTAGAATTCCATGCTTCAATCTAACTCAAGTAAATTTAAGAGAGCAAGATAGTCCCCTTGTTAAACAAATATACCCTACAGTTAATTGTCAGGAAAGCTTTTATATCCACTATCCTAGGCCTCCTAGGTTCTACTCAGCCTGGTTGGATAATTGTGTTAAAAAACTAAATGGAATTGTTCATCCATGGAATAATGCCTGTTTACAAAATTATACTAGATAAGAATTAAAACTAGGAAGATTACCCTTAGCTAATAATTTTGTTTTTGAAGCCTGGGTCTCCCAGGTGAATATCACTACACATTTACCCATTCTCTGGACTCATCTATTTCACTATGTATGGCTGACGGCTCCCCATTCAAATGTATTCCTGAATGCTTTAATAAATCCTCTCATTTTACCTTTCAAGTTTGTAAATTTTTTTCTCTGAGACATAACTAAAAAAGTGAGCCTAAATATTAGAATTCATGCGTAATAATTATCTCAATATATCCTTCTTGGAAAATCTAATTTTCTACTTGGAATAATGAAACCCAGACTTAAAAAATTTAGAAGCATTCAGAATAAATTACAGTTATCCATATTCATGGAATGTCTTCAAAAGTGTCTATAGGAAGCTGGACATTAAATTCTATTCCTCTTTGTAAGATATGTCAAAAGAGTTAATAAAATGTAATTACTTATAATATCTCTTCATTAATGTTCACAAAACATATTTTTTAAAAATTTTTATCATGTTGAATTTCTAACAAAACCTTGTGAACCTTCTCCAGAATATCTTGTGAGTAGTAGATTTTATGAAAACTTACATAGAAGAATACTTTACCCATACTTTCAGTACTCTCTGTGTCTCATGAGACATTTTATAAAAGGAAAAAGGTAACTGAAAGGTTTTTTCCTTTCTTTACTTTTTAAAACACTCACTATTGAAAAGAGAGGTGAAGTCCTTCAGAGATTTTCTTCCCTTTTTGGCCCAAACATTTTTCTTCTCAATGGGGTTCCTTGACAAGCTATTCAGCTACTGAGACATTTTTCTTAACAGTAAGTTTTGTTATCTCTTTCTCCATAAGAGTGCTAGATCAAAAGCTACATGTTAAGGGCACACTGTCATTTTCTTTTACATTTTGCTGAGTAAGCAGACAAATTCAGAACCACTGAGTAATGAGACATTGGTCCATTAACCCTTTGACATGAGGTGGTGTTCCATAATGATTCATGATGCCAATGTCCCCAAGAAATCACACTCAGATACCTAGTAATTAAATGAAACTTATTATTTATCCCGATAATTTTTAGTAATCCTGAGTGATATTTTTGGTCTATCCTCTTCTTAATTCTTCTTGCAAAAGTGCCTATTCAGGGCACATATTGGATAGCCAAAAGTGATTGCTGAATGAAAATCAATGACAGTGAGAGATCTCACACTAGTTTGTTTGTGATTAACAACGCTAAACCTACTTGCAAAATCTGGAAATGTAGCATATGGTTCCCTAACAGTGTAGGGCAGAAGACAGCACCAGAGTAGCATGTCAGCTCTGTTTCAATTACATGTAGGATAAACAAATAGAGACTCCACAGAGCAATCATATTGCTTTCAAGAGTACCCTGGAGTCAGCTAAAAGTGGTTATCTCCATACCCAAGATAACCAGGCTATGCAGGATGCAAACCTTCCTGTTTTTAATTATCATGTATGCTTGTTAAAAGGCTATAAATATGACTCCCAACTCTATAGCTCTACTAAAGCCTCAACAGAAAACAGAAATGACTTCCACCCTACCTTTCTGCATCAGATGGCTAGAGCTATGCTAATTCAACACAAATTTTCTTTTTTAAGAGATTCTATATTTGATTAGTAGGTGATGATATTAAGATGCAACACCATAATTCAGTTTTATTCTTTGTTTATTCAGGTCTTCACCAGCATTTGTACTCAGTAATAAAAATACATTTCCATCTCCATCAAGTTTAGTTAGTCTCAAGGAAAAAAATAATTAAATTCAAAAGACTTCAGTGTGATAACTCAGAAATGTAGAGCAGTATGATCAAATGAAATTCAAACTCACTCTCTGGAGACATCAATCTATAATATAATACAGCAATCAAAATGTTATCAAGGTTGTCTCGTCTTTTTCATTTCACTTTCTCTTTTTATTTAAAATATACTTTTAATAGTTTTAATTGCGAACTCACCAGATAGTCTGGGCCAAGAATTGGTATTAACTAACTGTGGTTCTTCCCTTCTCCCCCTCCATCCTCACCTCCATTTGCTTGGCAATGTAACAAATTCATCACTCCATTTTTCCAGCTTTCACACCAAGATAATCGCTCCCTTTCTTAATGCTACCTGTTGGAGAGGTGTGATGTAATGATGAAGAGCTCAGTTCCCATAGTCAGACTAACATGGAAGATACTTAATACTTATTGTGACATCAGTAAAGTTATTTATCTTTGCTAAGCCTCCATGGAGCCCTGGTGGCACAGTGGTTAAGAGCTTGGCTGCTATCCAAAAGGTGGCAGTTTGAATTCACCTGCAGCTCTGAAACCCTATGGGGCAGTTCTACTCTACCCAGTAGGGTCACTATGAGTTGAAATCAGCTTGACGGCAACGAGTTTGGTTTTTTTGTTTTGTTTTAAGCCTCCATATTTTCTTTTCTTTTTTTTTTTTTTTATTTATTGTACTTTGGATGAAGGTTTACAGAACAAACTAGCTTCTCATTAAGCAATTAGTACATATATTGCCTTGAGACATTGGTTACCAACCCCATGACATGTCAACACTCTCCCTTCTTAACCTTGGGTTCCCTATTATCAGCTTTCCTGTCCCCTCCTGCCTTCTACTCCTTGCCCCTGAGCTGGTGTGCCCCTTTAGTCTCATTTTGTTTTATGGGGATGTCTAATGTTTGGCTGAAGGGTGAACCTCGGGAGTGACTTCATTACTGAGCTAAAATGGTGTCTGGGGGCCATACCCTTGGGGTTTCTCCAATCTCTATCAGGCAGTAAGTCCGGCTTTTTTTTTTTTGAGTTAGAATTTTGTTCTACATTTTTCTCCAGCTTTGTCCGGGATGCTGTATTGTGATCTCTGTCAGAGCAGTCAGTGATGGCAGCTGGGCACCATCTAGCTGTACTGGACTCAGTCGGGTGGAGGTTGTGGTAGTTGTGGTCCATAAGCCTCCATAGTTACATCTGTAAAGCAAGGATTAACGAAGGCCAGCTACTTAGAGTTGTAATGAGTGAGAATTGCAGACTGTTTTGTTCACTGCTTTATGACCAGCCCTTATGCAATATCTGGCATATAACAGTTACTCAATATATGCTTTGTCAAATGAATTCATGTATGAAATGCATGGTACTTATTTTACTATATTGTATTTGTTTTCCTGAATATTTCACATGAGAACAAGATCTATAACTGCAGAAATACACATATTAGAATTATACTTCAATTAGAATCTGATATAGCTGCTTCTGATCCACTCCAGTAACAATAGAATAATTATCTCCACATCCTACTCTTTCCTATTTACCATATTGTGTTCTGATTTTTTAGTAGTTAAGGCATTCTACCAATCTGAAGCTATGATATTCTTTGAAGTTAAATGTTTACTTATTCATATATTTTCATGTTACCCCATCACGTATTGTGATTGTTTTAGTCTTAACAAAGCTGAAGTAATTCTTAAACATTTGATGGAAGTGAAAGTATTATTCTGAGTTCTTACGCAGCATGGCTGCTCACATAAACAGACATCTAATGTGTAATTTTCCTACAAAAATTAATAAACAAAAAGAAAGTAGAGAACAAATTGACAAGCATTAAGTGTAACTGTCTCTGATACCTAGGAAGTACTTAGTAGCTTAACATTTCTGCTTTACCTCTATACAAATATACAAAATAATCCAAAAAAATCAATACACTGATAAATGATCTCAAACTATATTAAAATTATGATTTTTTGAAATCATCACATTTCAATCACACATAATTTTGTTATGGTATCCTAATAACATTAATAAGCATTGTGATTATGCCTGTGTATCCTGCTAAACTTTATGCATCTATGGTTGTTTGATATCCGGTGCTTTATCATTTTACAGACTAGGGCTCAACATATTGTAAATGATCAGTGACTATTTCCTGGAAAAAAAAAAAGTTAATCCATGCAAATCATGATTTCCTAGAAAAGTTGGGTTGAAAAATCTAACTTATACTGAACTTAATATTCTGAATATTTCAACTACTTCTATTTTTTTCTAAATGTGTAAAAATTGCATAAGAACTCAAAATCTATATTTTAAAACTCTTAAAATTAATTACTGCCAAACAGTGACACTTAATCTCTTATTAAAATTTGTGTATTTATTTTAGAAGTCTATAGATAGGATTTGAAATTGTCTCAGTATAACATAGGCTGACAATATTTCTGGTAGCTATAAAATCTTTTCTCACTTATGTGATATAAATATTTAGAAAGAGTATACATGTGAACAAAATATTAAGAACACAATAAAAAACATACTTCTAACATTTTTATTAATGTTCTCCCAACTTGCGCAATTATTTTCTATAAGCTGAAAATGAATTTGGAAAAGATCAGTCTAAAAAATAAGGACACTAATTCCAAATATAACCTGATGCCATTGAGTCAATTATGACTCATAGTGACCCTATAGGACAGAGTACAACTACCTCATAGGGTGTCCAAGGAGTGGCTAGTGGATTTGAACTGCCAACCTTTTGGTTAGCAGCTGGGCTCTTAACCACTGTACCACCAGGACTGCAATTCCAAATATATATATATATATATATACACACACACATATATGTGTGCATGTGTGCATATGTGTGTGTGTAAGTATATACATACAATAACTTTAGGGTAATGTTAACCATCATAAATGGCATAATGAATGATATTGATGCAACTATTTATTCCACTTATAGTAAAAATAGTTTGAATCAATTAGTATAGCAGGAATTAAGAAATGAATTACAGACCCGAAGGCAGTAATGCCCAGGATTTCATTTTACATTCAACACTGAAAAAAGGTATGCAAGAAGATGCAGTTTGCTTTGCTTACAAATTAAAATTATGACATACAAATTTCTCATTAAGTAAAAATGTAAACTGTGTAATGTGGGGATTGAAGGTGATCATATTTGTATATTATAGAAGTTCGAAAATATACCGTATTTTTACACAAATAATGCATTCCCCCTATGCTTGTTTACCGACTGTGCCCTCCACCTACAGGATATTTTCATAAGCACTGCTATGCTAATTTTTTTTACAACAGCATGTAAAATAAAATTAGTATAGCAGTGCTTATGAAAATATCTTGCAGGGGGGAGACTGTGGTTAGCAGACAAATGTAGAAGGCGTGTGTTATTTTAGTAAAAATATGGTAATACATGATAATATGGGAAAAATTTTACAAGATAATATGGGAAAGCTTAAACATCAAATTTGAGGGAAGAAAAAATTACATGATACCAATGTGTTTTGTTTGATGCAAATTATCTACTTTTGTATTAAGCAAAGCTTATTGTTTGGGAACAAAACAGTCATTTTTGATCTCAGATTTAAGATATTATTCCTGTCACTTAAATTTCTACAGTACTTACAGAAGAAAAATGTGCTTAATGATAAGTCTATAAAGAGGTAAATGACTTAAAAATGTTGCTGAAATAACATTGTCACCATGAATTATTCTGACAAGTACAATAATGGTACTTAGATAATATATTATCAAGTATCCCCCAAAAAAGTTGGTATTATACATATAGATATAAAAAGATTTACTTTAAAATAGTACATTCAAGTTGAAATAAGGCTGAGTAGCTTTAGTCTACTGCTTATAAATGGAAATTAAAAAAAAAAAATAGAAACATTTGAAAATCTAATTAAGCCACTAAACACGTAGAGAGAATGTGGTGAAAGTAATATGCTTACATCAACAATTGAGGCAGCTTTAAATAAATGTGACATTTTAAGGAGTGAGATTCACTTAAGGGTTTAATATTTTTTAAATTGGGTTTGTCTGGAGAATCATAATGGAACCAAATTATTTTTATATTGGATCATATTTACCAAATGATCATTTTCACACCTTTATAAAACTAGTTAATTTGGAGGAAAAAAGATATGAAAGTAGGAATTGTTACTGTTTACGTATTATTTTTGGGTTTCCCACTTCTAGGCATATGGCAGGATTGCTCCTCTCTGCCCTCTTGAAGGTATGGCCATGTGATTTACTTTGTTTTGACCAATGGAATGTGAGTAGCAGTGTTCTGTGTCACTTCTGGGTGGAAATTTAAGGCCAATGGTGGCACAACGGTTAAGCACTTGGCTGCTAACCAAAAATTTGGCTGTTATACCCACCCAGTGGCTCCTCAGCAGAAAGACCTGGAAATCTACTCCTATAAAGATTACAACCTAGAAAACCCGATGAGATTGTTCTACTCTGTCACATGAGGTGGCTTTGAGTCAAAAATGACTTGACAGCACCCAACAACAACATGTAATTTGTCACACTTGCTCTTTCCCTCAGGTGTTGAAGCATAAAAATGATGACTATGCCATCAACCTGAGTCTCAGAGTTAGGGAACATCGAAGAGAGCTGCTTGTTGACCAGCAATAGTTTCACAGCATAAGTAAGAAATAAATATTTGATCTTATAAGCCACTAAGATTTGGTGAGTGTTGTTTCTGTAGCATAATACAGCCTACTCTAACTGACATGAATATAGTTTATTCTGTTCTGTTAAGGAGGCCATATAATGTAGCCGTCAAAGATGTGGAATCAGACTGCTTTGATTAATGTCCGAGCTTTGCCACCAGTTGGGTGTTGCCTTGGGGAGTTTACTTCACCTTTCTGTGCTTTAATTTGTAAAACGAGAATAATAATAGGGTCTATCTTTTTCTTAAAAAACAAATAAATAAGTCAACATGTATAAAATAGTTGAAACATTGCCTGGCACACAGTAAGCACTGAATAAATGTAAGCTGTTTTTCTTTCCAACTAGAAGAACTACAGTGCCTTACATTTGTTTATATCTATAGTACAATTATTAATCACAATTATAATTGAAAATCAAGGACAAAAAATAATCTTATTAGAATTTTAGTAGTTTTCTTAGTCTGTTTTTGGGAAAGTGGCATGCCACAGAATTTTATATATGTCTATATATATGTGTGTGATACCTTCTTATCATCCAGAATGTTTTATTTATATAATACCCTCATTTTTAATTAAGGCAAATAAGAGTGAGTGTACTGTAGGGAGTTTTAACAGTAATACTACTACTGCTATCATCATTCAGCAAATATTTTAATATTTGATTAGTATATAAGCATTTTCCTAGGAGAAGCAGCACAGATAGCACAAGCATGAGTAACAGAACGTATAGTGGAATCAGAGTCCAGAGACCAGGACCTCCATCTAGGCTCTGATAAACTTTCTGTTATAACTTTGGACAAATAAGTAAATTTCTTTGAAAACATTTTCAGTGAAATCACTTGGATTCTTATGTATAAATTACGTGTAACTGGACACTTATGTATATGTTTATGTATAAATGTATAACTTCATGGGAACTTGTTAGAAATGCAAAATCTCATAAGGGGGTTGAATCAGAAGAAACCGGTTCAAAGCCCTGATAGACACAGAAGAAAAGGAAGGCATGACATTTAGTCAATCTCCTCTGCCATTACATTTAAAGTTTATTAGTATGTAAGCCTTCCAGGATGTTTATCAAAGTCTAAGCTACTGACTATTTTTCCTTACAGAAGTGAGGGACTACTTACTTTACCTTTTGCGTTAAAGAAATTTAAATTAAAAAAAAAATTTAAAAAAAACCCTGAATCTTAGAAGAAAGTATCACTTTTTCCTTGCTGCAGTAATTGCTACTCTGAATAAAAATCCACGTCACGTTCATTTGCTACTGCTATTCCTAGGAATTAGGAAGTTCTTGCTCTTTCTTCCCTAGGAATGCTTACGCTACTAACAAAATTTCTTCTCTCAGTCAAGTTTCTTTATAAAAAGGTAATTTCAATTTAGTAAACCCTCATTTCATGTGTGTGCGTATGTGTGTGTACATATGTGTGTGTATAATCTAAGAAATTTACAAATTAATGATGAAAAGAACAGCTTTCAGATTTTAAGAACCGTAACCAGAACACAGTTATCATTTGAGCCTCCCGTTCAACAACCTCTTGTAGATGCATCCACATACAACATTCAAGGAGAAAAGTAGAAAACTAGAGAAAACATTTTCACAAAATAGAGATAATAGAGTACCCAACAGAGAGAACTGAGATGTTTGGTTTGGGATAAAGAATAAAATAAAAAGATGCTTACATCTCTCTTTTTTTCCCCATTTCAAAGCGAATTGTAAACTTGTCCGTTGTAATTTACGGCATAAAAGTACTATGCAAATTGAAATACCCAATAGATGTCTCTTGAAAGGCATAGGGCCATCTAACACTTATTAATATTTGTTAATAACAATACTTTTCATCAGAGGAGATGTGTATCAGTCTATTCACTGACATGTGGAATTGTTTCAACAAAATATGTCAGTTTAAGTGGAAACATGAATATGTTTGGAGATATGAGTTAGTGATACTGCTTTTCAAATGGCACCAGGATATCATACTGATGTATAGTGTAATGAAAATAAATAAATAAATATATAAAAGCACCAAAAAAGATTTTTTTTAAAGAAATTGATTATACACAAGAAAAGTAAATAGCATAAAAATAAAATAAGATAGAACTATATTTTGAGAGGCTAGTAAGAAGGAAAAACAGCACAAAACAACTTGAAAAACATCGGTCATGGATTGAATTGTGTCCCCCAAAAATATGTGTTGTAAATCCTAACCTCTATGTGTGTAGTTATACTCCCATTTGGAAATGAGTTTTCTGATATGTTAATAAGGCAGGATTAGTGTAGAGTGTGTCTTGAGTCAGTCTCTTACCAGAGATAAAAGGAGCACATTAGGCAAGCAGAGATGGGGGAAAGATTGATGCCAAGCTACTTGGAGATCTCCAAGGAACCAGGAAACAGAAGTTAAAGAGACTAGAAGTGTCCCCAGAGCCTACAGACAGAAAGCCTTCCCCTGTACATATATACACACTTGTACACTTAAATATGCAAGAAATTTAAAATTTACATTCAGTTTTGCAATACTGCAACTCATGAAGGTTCTGCTATCAGTAAAACAAAACAAATCCCTGATTTTTGATTAAGAAGATCTGGATAAAACCTATGGCTTTACCGCTTGTTAGAAAAGTTATGTAAACTTGACAAAGTCATTTAACCTCTTCAAATTCCAATTTCCTTATTTGGAAAATGAAGAGAATCACTCTTGCCCCATTTACTGTCTTGGGTTACTGACTATGAGAACATTTAGGACAAGCCTAGAGGTATAATAGTAAAGCATAATGTATCCTTTGATCAATAAGTACGAATTATTAACTATTTGCAACTTTCAGAAATACCCTGAAGCCTTTCATTTCTCCTCCGGAGAATGATTATCCACCCTAGATTTGTAACACCCTGATATGTAGTGCAAAAATTACAATGGACTGCACACATTTTTCTAAAAATAGTAACAGCACTTGTGGTTAATCTCTTTTTAATTCACTTTTAATATACTCAAATAAATACACTGTACTTGCAAAATAGCATTTTTTATAGTAAATGATCATACCAGTAAGGTGTTTCCACTTGAAAGACTTTGAGAAATTCCGATTTTCTTATTTGGGAAAAGAGATGCTTAGCTTTATATACATTACAGTAAAAGACCTAGACAGACAGGTGGACATGCATACACACACATATTCAGAGGCAAAATTTGATACTGTTTATTTCACTTACAATAGAAGCTAAATTTAAAATTTTGCTTCTCATCCCCCTTTGTTTTCATGCAGTCTCCAAACTATAAACACAGTTACCTCCAACCCCCACAGTAATGCTGGTTAGAGCATAAGGAAAACACACTCATCATAGACTTTCTGCATGCAATTATGTTCACTCAAAGTACAATTTAAACCAGAGGTGTACAGTGTGTTTCATATACTGAGACATTTTCTAATGGGATTTAATTCACATATTTTTTTTACCTTTTAGAAGCCTCATTCTGAAGTTAATGTTTTAACAACCAAAAATATTCAAGCAATATGATTTAGTTTAGAAAAGGTAGAACTGAGATACATTCAGTTTTTCTGTGGAGTGATAAGGATTAACAAAAACTACAATCCAAATGTGAGGATTATTACCCTTGAAAAAGAAAATGGACAAGTTGAACTGGAATGGAAAAGGGAAAAAATGAAAGATTTTGAACGAGGATTAGCATTACAAAACTATAAATGAAATATTTTATGGAAATGTGCTATGTATACAATTTGTCTTTATGTGTATATAAGCGCTTATTCATATATGTGCATATACCATAAACATAAACACACACATATATATGCACAGTTTTCAGTGATGTGGATTAATAGAGATTGACATTGTGAAAGAAGTTTGGGGAATTTATATTAAGAGTTCACCTAACTTGTGTGACTTGTGTGAGAGGTCTATTGGGAATAACAAAGTCATTCGAAAAGAACCATCACCTAGCAGTGATACAACCCAACACACAGAATGAGCAATGAACAATACTGAGCAGCTTGAAACCTAATTTCTAATCCCAACTCTAACTCATCATGGATTTCAGTTTTCTCATTATTAATATGAAATGGTTGAATATGTTTAATTTTTAATTATGACTTGTCAGAAATCTATTAATTAAAAATGCAAAGCTCAATATGAAAATAACATTTATGGAAAACAGTTGAATAGCAAATGTAAATTTCTACATCCTGGTGTATCATATGCCTTAAATATAGATCTAGGAGATAATACTTAATATGGATTTAGCAAAAACATTTTATTGTCCAAGTTTTCCTTTTTTCAACTTCCAAATTTCAAAGAAATTTTGTCATATATTTTAGTGGCTCTTTACATTTGTCATACTTTTCCCCTGATCTTTTATCGCTTTTAAATCAACCTCTACATTCACACTCCCATGTACAAACATATACAATGTATAAAAAAAAATGCCGTAGGGATCTTAAACTGCATATAATCTCAAGATTTGTTGTTTTTTTAAAACTTCTGTTGGCTTTGGAATAAATTTAAATTCTCTGGACACTTTAGAACAGTTTGATTTTTTTTTTTTTTTGTAGTAAGCAGATTAACATTCACAAGCTCACTTAAAGGATTTTGTCTTTAGCACTCTGGTGAGTGACTTGATAGACTTCAATCCAACTCTTCCTAAAATAAAAACAAACAAATAAACTTTTGGAGTTCCTGACAGAGAAGCGAGTTAGGTGGAGAGGGATGGAAAAATATAGCATTAAGCATGGACATTAATATGGGGAAAAAAATGTGTCCAAAAACTACTCTGTTCCATTTTCTGCACAAAAGCAAATAACTTTTCACCAGTTTCAAATAACTTTCACTACTACACTGTATTTTGCTCATAATATTAGCATTTAGATCAATAATTTTGCTATGCCCATTTGTCTTTACTATAATTACCTTTTGATTTATCAGAAAATCTTACATAGCAGTAACTAAGTATTCCAATAGTTGTGATGTGGTTTTCCTATATAAAACAGAGCTTGTTAGCTTCGGTTTCTTTTTAAATTCCTAGTAGTAATCACAAATGGAAATTAATTTGAAATAATCATTTCATCATTTACTTTAAAAGTGATTGAAAATGTCACAGAAAAAAGAAGCCATGTTTTTCTTCATTAGTAAGAAACGGAAGACAGCATAATACAAGAACCCTCCAGTAAAGCTCTCTTCTCTGTATTAAATGAATGTAATTTTAAAAGTATATAAAATAGCAAATAGGCACCATTCATATAGAAATTGCCTTCGATTTAAAGTAAGTGTAAAATTGTTAAATGTAGTTTATAATTTATACCTACCATTGTTGAGTTAATAAAAAATAACATAATGCGTGTGGCTACTTTGTTTCATAAGATATATTTTCACTAAGCAGACATCTAATTTAGATTCTATTTGGATGTTGGATTTAAAAAAAACAGCATTCTTGAGGTTGGCTGTATGCATTAGTACTTAATTAAAGGTGAGAAAAATCTGAGATCAAATTATATAATAAACACTGTGGGAAAATCTGAATATATTTTCCCTTGAAAGTAAAAATATTGACCTATAAACATGTTTATTGATGTATATTGAGCATTGGTTCCATAAGGAAAAAAATGAATTCCGGGGAAGAAGGAATGAATTACTAGTGTTAAAGGATGAATCATGACTTTGTACCTTTTCAGGTAGGTGGCTTTTAAAAAAATTATTTTATTTCAGTTTTATCAGTTTCTGCTATGTACAGTATTTTTCTACCACTGTTTTATCACTAATATTTGCATTTTTGTATTTATACACATTAACACCCACACCATGCTGTGCATTTTATGTTACGTGGTTCAGGTTTGTTAGTCAGTCAAACACATGAAGGACAATGGAATACTACTCAGCCAGTAGGAGAAATGAAGTCTTGATACATGCTACAATAGGGTTGGAGCTTGAAGACATGCTGAGTGAAATAAGTCAATCACAAAATGACAAATATTGTATGACTTCACTTATATAAAAAGACAAGAAAAGGCAAATGTATAGAGACCAAAGTTTTTTAGTGGTTACCTGGGGAGGGAAGGAGAGGTTAGGTGATAGAAAAATCACATTAATTAAGCATAGGATTGTGCAGCTGATTATTGTAATTGCTGTCAAGAAGTTCTTTATCTGTAAAATGTTGAATTAGCAAAAGTTGAATGATATATTTACAAAAAAAGTAGCTGCTGAAGCTGCTTATGTACAACTAAACACCTCATGAGATTTGGCTCCTTTGTTAGGAGGTTTAGGGTCATGATTTCATGGGATATCCCAGTTAATTGGCCTAATAACATGTTAAGTGCCTCTCTTTTACCTGCTAGTACCTGGGGTCTTAAAAGCATGCAAGCAGCTATCTAACGCACAACAATTGGTCTCTATTTGCCTGGAGCAACAGAGGAAGAAGGAGAGTCAGGAATAGGAGAAGGATATGGAATATGTGGCTGATTGCCACCTTTGCCATGAGACCAGAAGAACCGGATGATGCCTGGCTACCATTACTGAACATTTTGATCAAGGAGTCTCTAGAGGAATACTGATCAAAAGGGGGGAAATGCAGAACAGAATTTAAATTCTCATGGACTCAAGACTTTCTGGAGCCATGGAGGCTGGATGAGTCCTTGAAATTCTTGCCTTGCAATAATCTTTAGCCCTTAAACCAAAAATAACCCCTGAAAGCTTCTTTAAAAACCATTAAAAAATAGTTTAGCTTATCTAGCAAAAAATATTTGCCTTGACCATTACTGTCTTTTAAGAACTATCTATATATGGGATCAAACTGACAACAGCAACTCAAAAGATTAGATAGGAACCTAAAGGGGCAATGAGTTTATGTTAATGGGAGAGGAAAAACTCCAAAAAGGAGGATGAGAACAGTTGCATAACTTAAAGAATGTAATTAGTGTCATTGAATTGTATACGTAGAAACTGTTGAATTGATGTATGTTTGGCTGTGTATATTCCCAACAACCATATAATAAATAAAATTTTAAAAAAATAATAAAGAAAATAGGAAACTCAGCCATATGTGCTAAACACTCTAAGACTGCTTAAAAACATTAGCAGCTAGATATAGACATCAACATAGATAATGATATAGATATAGATATAGAGGTAGTGATATTTTTAAAATGTTTAGTATCTAGATTAGAACTTTAACATTCAGTTTTGGCAGAGAATAATAACAATGATAGAAAAATGTGTTTCAGTCACAGATAGGAAAAAAAAAAAAAAATTCAATGAAGGGACTGACAGAGACAGACCGAACATAATTTGGCCCACTCCTCAAATGTGCCACCAACAGTAACAAATATTTACACTGGTCACAAAGACAAAATCATGTCTTATATTTTGGTCAGTGCAAGAGAAGAAAGTTGTCTTCATTATAAAAGGAAATAAGGAACCTGTCAATTCCCAGACATCATACTTCAGAAGCAGAATGTTGGCCTTTGTGTCACTAATATTCAATTCAGTGAAAGGCCAGGAAAAAGCCCAGATGGATTCTGCTTAAAGTTTCTGTTCCCCAACCTCAGGATGGTGAACTGCATTCTCTGCCTTCCCTATCATATTCTTGTGTTTTATCCTCCTGACCAGGAGCCCTGGTGGCATAGTGTTTAAAGTGCTCCTAACTGAAATGTCAGCAGTTCAAACCCACCAGCAGCTCCATGGGAGAAAGATGTGGCAGTCTACTTCTGTAAAGTTCCACTCTTTCCTATAGGGTCACCATGAGTCGGAATCAAATCCATGGCTGTGGGTATCCTCCTGACCAAGTTCCTTTGGTCTGTACCTACAGTCATCATTGTGGTTTTGATTCAAATCCACTCGGAGTGGGAAAACGATTAAGGATTTTATTATTGTCTTTTCCTTATCAGACTTCATCTGGACTAATGAGTTAAGGACTAAAAAGCAGATGAAAGCAGCAAAAAAATGAGTTTCAAAAAGTTATGCAACTATAGGGTAAATAAGAACATATTCCATATACCAGTGGCCTGTGTTGTAGGAAAGCTTTGGAGAATGGTTGAAACTAACTGGCTTGGTTACAGTGGATGTTAGACTGCTTTTTTTTTTTTGGTCTCTATTTTTTATTTTATTGTAGTGAAATATGTACAAATGTAACAAAGCACTTCAAACATTATTACATGTAAATGTAATAATTTGGGGACAGTCACATCCACCATGTTGTGCAGCAATCATGACTCTCTGTTCCCAATTTTTTTCTTCACCCTTAGCAAAACACTGTAGCCTTGTAGCATGTATCACAACCTCATTTCTCTTTATGGCTGAAAAACATTCCATTGTATGTATATATCACATTTTATTTTTTCATTCATGTGTTGATGGGCACTTAGGTTATTGTGAATAATGCTGTAATAAAACACTGATGTAAAAATACCTGTTTGAGATCTTGCTTTGAATTATTTGGGGTATACAGCAAGAAGTGGAATTGCTGAGTTATAGGTCATTCTATGTTTAACATTTTGAGATACTGACTAACTGTTTTCCATGCTAGCTGCACCATTTTACAATCTCACCAGCAATGGAAGAGGGTTCAATTTCTAGACATCCTTGCCAACACCTCCTTTCCATTTTTCTGATAAGAGCTATCCAGAAGGGGTGAAGTTGTATCTCAATGCACTTCTGATTTGCATTTCAGTGATAACTAATAATGTTGAGTATCTTTCCATGTGCTTATTAGACATTTGTATATCTTACAAAGAGAAATATCTATTTAAGTCCTTTGGCAATTTTTTTTTTTTTAAATTGGGTTGTTTGCCTTTTTGTTGTTAAGTTGTAGGAGTGCTTTATACATTATGGCTATCAAACCCTTACCAGATACATAGTCCCAAATATATTCTCCAAATCTGTCTCTTTGCTTTTAACAAACTCTTTTGATGCTTAAAAGTTTTTAATTTTGATGAATCACACTTTTCTACTTTGTTTTTTGTTTTTCGTGTTTCTGTTGTTATGAATCCATTGGCAAAAACTAGGTCTTGAAGCATAACTCCTCTCCTCTGTTGTTTTCAGATCTTTGATCTACTTTAATTTTTGTATATGGTATAAGGTATGAGTCCAATATCATTCTTTCACATGTGACGATCCAGGTGTCCCAGCACAATGTACTGAACATACTATTCTTTCCTCATTGGATGGATTTAGACCTGTTCTTAAAAATCAGTTGGCCATAGATGTATGAGTTTATTTCTGGACTCTCAAATCTATTCCATCAACCTTTGTGCATATTATAATACAAGTACCATTCTCTTGATTACTGTAGCCTTATAGCATGTTTTGAGAAGGGAAAGTGTAAGTCCTCCTACCTTGTTCTTCTTTTTCAAGATTGATTTTGCTATATGGGGACTCTTACAATTCCATATACATTAAAAAATTGGCTTTTCCATTTCTGCAAAAAACGACTGTTGGAATTTTGATAGGGATTGTGTTAAATCTAGAAACCACTTTGGGTAGTATTGATATATTAACAATATTAAGTCTTCCAAACCATAAACATGAAATATAAAATATCTTTCCATTTATTGAGATCTTAATTTCTTTCAGCAATGCTTTATAGTTTTCAGTGTACAAGTACTTCACATCCTTGGTGAAATTTATTCCTAGGTGTTTTATTCTTTTAGATGCTATTGTAAATTGAATTGTTTTCTTAATTTCATTTTCAGATTGTATAGAAACCCAACTGATTTTTCTGTGTTGACTTGGTACTCTGCAGCTTTGCTCAACTCATTTATTAGCTCTAGTAGCTTTATTGTGGAATCTTCAGGATTTTCTATGTATGTGATCAGGTCATCAGCTAAAAGGGATAGTTTTTACTTCTTCTCTCCAGATTTTTATGCCTTTTATATCTTTTTCTTTCCTAATTGCTCTGACTAGGACTTCCAGTACAATAAGAAATAAGAGTGATGAGAATGGGCATCCTTGTCTTGTTCCTGATCTTAAGGGGAAAGCTCTCAGTCTTTCTCCATTGAGTATGTCGTTAGCTGTGTATTTACCATAAATAATGCCCTTTATCATATTGAGGAATTTCCTTTCTATTCCTAAGTTGCTTTTGTTTTTTGTTTTTTTTTTTTTAAATCATGAAAGGGTGTTGGATTCCATCAAATGTCTTTTCTACATTGATTGAGATGATGATGTGGTTAATTTCCTTTGTTCTATTAATGTAGTTTATTACATTGATTGACTTTCTAACATTGAACCACCCTTGCATCCCTGGAATAAATCCCATCTTGTCATGTATATAATACTTCTATTATGGTGGTTTTAGATTCAATTTTCTAGTATTTGGCTGAGGATTTTAGCATCTATATTCATAAAGGATATTTGTCTATAGTTTTCTTTACTTGTGGTGCATTAATCTGGCTTTGTTATCAGGTTAATGCTTCCATCATAAAATGAATTAAGAATGCTCCCTCTTATTTTTTGGAAGACTTTGAGAAGGATTGGGGTCAATTCTTCTTCAAATGTTTGACAGTATTTTCCAGTGAAGCCATCTGGTCCAGAAATTTTCTTTGTGGGAATTTTTTGATCACTGATTCAATTTCTTCTTATTGATCTCTTGTTGTGGGTCTGTCGAGATTTTCTATTTCTTTTTGAGATGATTTAGTTTTTGTGTTTCTAGAAATTTGTACATATTGTCAAAGTTATTAAATTTTTTGGCATACAGTTGTTCATAGTATCATCTTGTGACTCTTTTTAGCTGCCATTGAGTCAGCTCCCAACTCATGGTGGCCCCATGAACAATGAAACAAATTTCAGTCTGGTCTTGTGCCATCCTCATAATCAGTTGGATTGGACCCTTCTGCTCAATAGGGTTTTAACTGGTTAATTCTTGGAAATAGATGACCAGGCCTTTCTTCCTACTCTGTCTTAGTCTCAAAGTGCCACTGAAACCTGTTCTGCATCATAGGAACACACAAGCCACTCCTGACAGATAGGTGGTGACTGTGTTTGAGGTTCATTGGCCAGGAAGCAAACCCAGGTCTCCTGCATATAAGGCGATAATTCTACCACTGATCCAACAATGCCACAGAATATTCTCCTAGAATCCTTTTAATTTCTGTAGGATTGGTTATAATGTCCCCAATTTCAATTCTGATTTTAGTTATTGCATCTTAAACTTTTTTATTATTCTTGTTGTTATTATTGTTAGGTGCCATCGAGTCAGTTCCGACTCATAGTGACCCTATAGGACAGAGGAGAACTGCCCCATAGGGTTTCCAAGGAGCGCCTCGTGGATCTGAACTGCTGACCTTTTGGTTAGCAGCCAAGCTCTTAACCACTACACCACCAGGGCTCCTCCAGTTGGTTTATAGTGTTCAAATTCTCTACTTCCTTATTGTCTTTTTTTCTTTATTACTCTAACTAAATATTTGTCAATTTTATTGATCTTTTCAAAGAACCAACTTCTGGTTTCATTATTTCTCTCTATTGTTTTCCTGTTCTCTATTTCATTTATTTCTGCTCTGCTCTTTGTTATTTTCTTCCTTTTGATAGCTTTGGGATTGGTTTGCCTTTTTTTTTTTTTTTTTGTCTTTTTCTCTAGTTTCTCAAGTTATATAGTTATGTTATTGATTTGAGATCTTTATTCTTTTTGAATGTAGGCATTTACTGCTATAAATTTCCACCTAAGCATCACCTTTGCTACATCCCGTAAGTTTTGGTATGTTGTGTTTTTATTTTCATTCAACTCTAAGTATTTCATGATTTCTCTTTTATTTCTTCCTTAACTCATTGGTTGTTTAGTACTGTGTTGTTTAAGTTTCACATATATGTGAGTTTTCCAGTTTTCCTTCTGTTATTAATTTCTGCTTTTGTTATACTGTGTTAGGAAATGTGAAATACTCTGTATAATTTCAATCTTTTTTTAAATTTAGTGAGACTTTCTTTGTGATGTAGAATATGGTCTATCCTGGAGAATGAACCATGTGCCCTGGAGAATAATGTGTATTGCTCCAATCTGGATGGAGTGTTCTATGTATGTCTATTAGATCTAGTCGGTTTATCACATTGCTGTCGAGTTGATTCTGACTCATAGCAACCCTAAAGGACAGAGTAGAACTGCCCCATAGGGTTTCCAAGGCTATAATTCTTTTACAGAAGTGGACTGCCCCATCTTTCTCCTACAGAGCATCTGGTGGATTCAAACCACCAACATTTTGGTTAGCAGCTGAGTGCTTAACAACTGTGCCACCGGGGCTCCCTCAGTTCATTTATAGTGATGTTCAAATCCTCTATTTTCCTTATTGATTGTCTTTCTAGATATTCTTTCCATTACTGAAAGTGGTACATTGAAGTCTCAGACTACTCTAGTAGAGCTGTTTTCCCTTCAGTTATCTCAGTGTTTGCTTCATTTATTTAGAGGTTCTTCTTTTGGGATCATATATATTTATAATTGTTGTATCTTTTGAAGATTGATCCTTTTATTGTTAATGTCCTTTGTCTCTTATAACACATTTTGACTTAATGTCTATTTTATCTGATATCAATGTAGCCACCCAAGCTCTCCTTTGGTTACTATGTGCCTGGAATATGTTTCTATCTTTTCCCTTTCACCTTTTTGTGTCTTTGGTCTAAGATGTGTCTCTTTAAGCATATAGATGGATCACATTTTTTGTTTTGTTTTATTCATTCTATCCTTCTCTGCCTTCAGTTGAAGAATTTAATCTGTTTATATTTAAGGTAATTACCAAAAAGGATGTACTTATTTCTGCCATCTTGCTACTTGTTTTTTGTGTTGTATATCTTCTTTATCCCTTATTTCCTCCAATACTGCTATCACTTGTGTTGAGTTTTTGTATTGAGCCTTTTTGATATATTATATAACCTTTCTTTATTGAATTTCTGTAGTTGCTAGTACAAGGTTTTTTGTTATTGTTCCTTGGATATGAGTCAAAATATCCTTAATTTAATTATTTCTCTTTGAAAATAATATTGACTAGGCAAGTTGTGAAAAATCTTTACTAGGGGCATGCTTTATTAAAGGGAAGGGACTTTGCATTATATACATTTATAATGCTTCACTTACAAAGTAAGACAATAAAAAGAGAGATAAGAGTAGGATAAAAAGAATAAACTCCAGAAAACTTAAAAAAAAATTTTTTGTTCTATTGTGGATCATAAAAAGGATATTTTAAGGAACAAAGTCAACAAGGACACATATATAGTGTATTATGTGAGTAAATATATTTTATGATTTTATTTTTAATATCATGGTTTAAACTCAGCATTTAATTATTCATATTACATGTTACACAATGATTCAAATAATTTAAGAAATTTTATACATAGTTCTGAATGTTATAATCATTCTCATGAGTTTTTTCATTGCCTATTTGCAAAATATAGAGAACTCAGTAAACCTGCCTTCCTCTCCTTTGCTCGAACGTTCTTCAGTTGCCCTGCAACCTGCCCACTGCACTGAGTCATTTTCTTGGACTATAGTTTATTTCACTTATCCCTCCAATAATCTACAATATTCAGGAGTGTCCCAAGGCCATTTGATAATCAAAATACATTGATATAGGAAGGCAATAAAAAAGGACACAGAAATCAGGGAGCAATGCCAAGTCTAGGACACAGGCTTCTTTCTTAAGATACCTTCAAGAAATTTCTCTTCATTGAGCTCAATGTTGAATAAACTTTCCTCAACTGTTCAGGGATCTGAACAAGTTTTTGACTTTCTGTAGTTAGAACACAACTCTTCACTATTTACTCCATTGAAAGACATATTGCTTGCATCTTGGGTATGAACGGAAGGGAAAAGTAGTTACAGATAATTTAGTTCTTCAGTCAGAATTGTTCCAGTAAGATGGAAAAAACTAGAAGCATTGTTTTCAAACCTACCTAATATACATGCAACATGCGGTGAAATTAAATAAAAATTATAACCATACAGACAAATGATATGAATGAGAAAGCTGAACGAAAAAATATGTGCTGCCAAGTGGAATATTACATTTTAGAATAGCTGCATATAGGAATAATTTTTAAATAAAAGTATATTTTTGTTTTAAAAATAAGAATAAGGTAGAAATATGATAGTGGAATTTTTATCAGTATTTTATGCAATTGTGTACAAATGCAAAAAGTAGTTGTGAAATATTTGGAATGGAAACATTCCTGTATTACATATTTTGAAAGATAGTTAACATAAAAGAATAATTTTATTCAATAATTAAATTGCCACATATTAGTGATGCATTTCTCACTGGTCAAATAATGGTTTAGCCTAGGTTGACATATGTACTGATTTAAATAAACCTTCAGTGCATGTAGGATTCCACAGGGCCTTGAAAAAAAGAAAAGAAAAAAGAAAATGAATGAATGAATGAATGACATCAAATTAATAAAATGAAATGAAATCTTAGTTAATATAAACATTTAAAATATTTAAACTTTTATGTAAAAAAAAACACAGACCAACATAAAACTCTTCTAGTTATGATTTTCTAAGTCAAAACATGCTATTAACATTTACTATCAGAAAATATTTATATTAATAAAGTTTATAGACTTCCAAATCCCGTATAAATGAAATTTACTACAAAACAAGAGTGAATATTAGGTGGCAAAATTCTATTGTTTTCGAGTTTTATAAATAAGGTCATAAAAATAACAGTTCTACACAACTGTTTTTACTTTATGTGTTTCTCAAGTGAAAAACTGCAAGAAAATTAAGTAATATGTAAGTCGCAAGTGGCTCTCCTGATATTTTTGTTAACCATAGTTACCATCCATGGTCCAAATACAAAGCTCCAATAGAACTTTGTGAATCTGCATTTATTAGTTTTACTGTTTTTCAATCTCTAAACTTTAGTGTAGTTTTACGTCATAGAAGATCAAAATACTTCAAAACTTTTCCACCCTTTAGAAAAAGGAATTCCATTTTGTGCACACACTATGTTTAAAAAGAAGTATAGAATCTAAGAACTGTAGAAAGCAGCTCCTGACCAGAAGGAATGTAGAATCTAGTTGGAGAGATATAAATGAATATAGGAAAAGATGAGCCATATTATAAGATGGTGGTTTATACATCAATTAACTGATGGTTCTAATGACTGCTGAAAGAGTTCCACAGAGGATCTCTGCTATTTTGGATGGTTAGGGTAGATTACAGATGAAGGAAATGGGATTGGAGCTTGACCCTAAAGTATAGTGGAGAAAGTATTCCAGATAGAATGGTTAAAATACAAAACAAAACAGCAAATAAACTAAACAACTGAGACAAACAGCAATGGTGGTTGGAGAGGTGAACTAAAAGGTCCAAGTATGCGAAGAGTATGACCTAAAATTATATAAACAGAGAAGAGAACAATCTTAGCAGCTCAGGATGCTGGTTCCAGGACTATAGATTTTAGCCTATAAGCTTTAGTGAGCTATTTAATGTGTGTGTGTGTGTGTTTTAATTTAGAAATACAACACAATGTAAGCTCTATGTGTGTATATTTTGCAGATTTAGGTATAAGCTCGGCTGCTAACCAAAGGTCAGCTGTTTGAATCCACCAGCTGCTACTTGGAAACCTTATGGGGCACTTCTACTCTGTCCCAGTGGGTCACAATGAGTCGTAATTGACTCAACGGCAACAGGTTTTTGATGTGGTATAGCTTAGAATGTGGTTGTGGTGGTATCCTGTGCCACTGAGTCAATTCTGAATCATAGCTACCCTGGTAATTTGTTTAGACAAGTCCTAAACCAATGTGAGGAAGTCCTGATGCTTCACGCAGTACTGGGAGGTGATTATTGATGGTAAGTCAATACACTTGTTTAGTTCTGTGGACAGCTGACCCATCACCCAGGTCTCAGCTCAAATGCAACATTCTCAGAAAGGTATTTCTTGAGCTCTGTTTTCTAGGCACAAGCCTCTCCTCTTCACCTGGTTTCTCCTAATCTCATCTTTCTGCTTATTTCCTTCATGACCTTTATCATTGTGTGAAATTCCTTTGCTTCTTGACTTCTAATTTATTGTCTTCCCCACTAGAATATAAGGTTTATGAAGACAGGAAGCTTGTCTGTCTCTATTGTTCTCTGCTCCAGTCTCAGTGCCTGGAATAGCTCCTGTTTTGGTTTTGTTTTTAAACAATGTACAAATGAAAGAGAACGGAATACTTTGTGATGAAAGACCACAGAACTATAATATATGTAACACAAAGAGGCAGAAACAACTGAGCATGTTCTTTTAAAAAAAATCTAAAGAATCTTGCAGGCTAACAAATAGTTTTTTTGTTTATGGGGATAGAAAATTTGACAAAGGACATTTATGATAAATAGATGGACAACATGATCTTGAATTGACAAATGTGGTGCTATCTATATTTTCACAACAATCAAATAAATTCAATGAACATATTTCTTAAATCCAAGAAGTTCTAGACAAAAACAAATGTAAAATATATAGGAAATAAAAATACTAAAAATAATCACCTACCAGAAAAAAAACCTAACAAACACTTTACAAGGTGTCTAGTGTTCAGTACCACACAGTCTCCCCTGCGTGGTTTAAAGTCAGGAAAGGTGTGTGTTAGGGTTGTATCCTTTCACCATACTTATTCAATCTGTATGCTGAGCAAATAATCTGAGAAGCTGGACTATATGAAAAAGAACACGGCATCAAGATTGGATGAAAACTCATTAACCACCTCGGTTATGCAGATGACACAACCTCGCTTGCTGAAAGTAAAGAGGACTTGAAGCACTTACTGATGAAGATCAAATACTACAGCTTTCATTATGGATTACACCTCAACATAAAGAAAACAAAAATCCTCACAACTCGATCAATAAGCAACAGCATGATAAAACTGAAGAGAAAAGATTGAAGCTGTGAAGGATTTCATTTTTTTACTTGGATCTACAATCAACACCCATGGAAACAGCAGTCAAGAAATCAAAAGATGCATTGCATTGGGCAAGTCTGCTGGAAAAGACCTCTTTAAAGTGTTAAAAAGCAAAAATGTCACCTTGAAGACTAAGGTGTGCCTGACCCAAACCATGGTGTTTTCAATCACCTCATATGCATACAAAAGCTGGACAATGAATAAGGAAGACTGAAGAAGAACTGACGCCTTCGAATTACGGTGTTAGCGAAGAATATAGAATATACCATAGACTACCAAAAGAACAAACAAATCTGTCTTGGAAGAAGTACAACCAGAATGCTCCTTAGAAGCAAGGATGGTGACACTACATCCCACATACTTTGGACATGTTATCAGGAGGGACCAGTCCCTGAAGAAGGACATCATGCTTGGTAAAGCAGAGGGTCAGTGAAGAAGAGGAAGACCCCCAATGAGATGGACTGACACAGTGGCCATAACAATGGGCTCAAGCATAACAAGACCATGAGAATGGCGCAGGACCAGGCAGTGTTTCATTCTGTTGTACATAGGGTCACTATGAGTTGGAACTGACTCGATGGCACCTAACAACAACAACAAAGTGTTCAGTACCTGCTCCACAAATGCTAGCTGAATGAATGTGAAGAGACATAAAAAGATATAGTATTACATTTAATTTTATATATTTTAGAAAATTGGAACCCTATAATTCATTATATTTTATGGCTCCTAACGTTCATATAAAGAGTCCTGGTAGTGCAGTAGTTAAGTACTCAGCTGTTAACCAAAAGGTCGGTGGTTCAAACTCACCAGCTGCTCAGCAGGAGAAAGATGGTAGTCTGATTCCTTAAAAGATTACAGCCTTGGGAATTATGGGACTGTTCTCCTCTGTCCTATAGGGTCACTATGAGTTGGAATGGATTCAATGGCAACGGAGTTTTTTGTTGTTGTAATGTTCATAATCTTAAAAAAACTCTCATCTGGATACACCTTTTAATATTCTTTTAAAAGATTAGTAAAATGAAAGGAAATATAATAGGATGAATATGTTCAGAGCCACAAATGTCACTGAAATGTATATTAACTTTATAGTTTCTAATATTCTAGCACTTACCACACAGATAGGACAAACAAAAACCCCAATACTTCTCTGTCATTTTTATGTAATAGAACACAGAGGGGACTCAAGGAAATATTAAAGCTCTACTAATGAGAATAAAAGGCTCCCTATGACTACTTTGTTGTGAAAACAATAATTTGAAAGACAGGATTTTTTGGTTATGACTAACCACTCTGGGAAAATTGTAAATTAAGAAAATCTGTTACAAAATAGATTAATTTTTTGGGGCTTTAAAGTATAATTCATTTAACATCTTGTCAAAATAGGGAAATTGCATTTATTTTTAATAATCGTATTTTAGAAGAAAAGTGTCTTAATAATACTTTAATCAACATTTTCCAAGGTATTTTATATTCTCTGGAAGTAGTAGTTGAATAAAAATTGAACACTTTGTACAAACATAATTTATCATTCATTATAGCTGTGATGGGAATTTTCTTTTTTATAATTCATTTTTACAGTAAATTACATTTGATTATCATAAAGGCATATATGTTCATGACAATATGTGAAAAAAAGTGATAAGCAAATAAGGAAATAAAATGTCACATTACTCCTAGGCAGAGATACTCATTACACCAAACTTAGTATATTCATTTTTAATATAATTTTTTTTAACCAAAATGAGATCATACAGTACCTTCTGGTTTTTAAGTTGCTGTATTTGTTTTGTTTTTAATTAATGACCTCCAACTTTCTGTGTCAATATATTTTCATCTTATCTACTAGCAATCCTTATTCAAATTGCCTCAAATGTCCTTCACATACATATATTTTGTTGCTGGACACCCCAACCCAAGACTGAATACAAGATCATGCATCATATACCAAACCAAAACCAAACCCGTTGCTGTCTGGTCAATTTCGACTCATAGAGAACCTTCAGAAGAGAGTAGAACTGCCCCATAGGGTTACAAAGGAGTGGCTGGTGGATTGGAACTGCTGACTTTCAGGTTAGCAGCTGAGCTCTTTAACCACTGTGCCACCAGAGCTCCCCATGTGCTATATATTAATGTAATATTATTTAAATCTTTTTCTTTCAAACCTTCTTACTGGGAAAATATTCCTTTTTACTGGGAAAACTTTCAAGCATACAGAAAAATGTAAAGACTGGTGCCATTATCACATGGATATCCATCACCTATTTCAATATTTAAGAGTTGCCAAAGGAGTCCTGGTGGCACAGTGGTTAAATCGCTTGGCTGCTAACTGGAAGATTGGTGGTTCCAACCCATCAGCTGCTCCGTGGGAGAATAATGTGGCAGTCAGCTTCCATAAACATTACAGCCTTGGATGGGGCAGTTCTACTCTGTCCTATAGGGTCACTATGAGTTGGAATTGACTTGAAGGCAAAGGGTTTGGTTTTTTGGTTTTACAGTTACTTTTGGTTTCTCTTTCTCTCAAATATACATATGAAGTATTTTATATTTACACACAAAAATATATATGTATATAATAACATAATACACACAATGATAACTTATATTTGTCATTATGTCTCTTTAATCAAAAAATAGTTCCCCAATTTTTTTAAATGCCATTTTCTTTACGATAGTACCACGTTAGTTGTCTCACAGAATATCGGACACTGAATTTGTCTGGTTGTTGAATAGTGATATTGTTTTATTGATCTATCTACCTCCTGAGTTTCCTGTATACTGAAAGTTAGGCCTCTAGGCTTGAATTGTTTTGGGTTAGGTATCTTTAGCTATTACTTTAGTCTCTTTCAGTGGGGAGAGCTAGAAATTATGGTTTAATTCATGAATTATGAATTCATATTGATATTTCCCATTCAAATATAACATTATAGAATTGTTTTCTACAACTTTTATTTTCATAATATTATCTCATTTCTCTTATCCAGAAAATTGTAGATACTGATAACATTAGATTTGCTAATTTTATAAAATATGTAAATAGCTTTAAAATTATTACAACAGTATGTACTAATGTTTACTACTGAGTGAAGTTTTATATTTCTTGGGAGTTCTTTTTGTCCATAAATGATATCTCACTAAGACTGTACAGCCAGAAAAATGAGCTCCAAATCACTTAAAACAATTCATTTTTCTTTGAAGTTATGATACCAATTTGATGTGCAGTTAATTTTATTTATTTCAAGTGGATTTTAATATTATAGGTTTCTTTTTCCTATAAAAAACTATACGAAAATATATACTCAAAGAAATCTCACTGTTTTCATCATCTCTTTTCAGGCCGTTCTACACTTTTCTGCCAATATGCCTCATAGGTAAAAATTTTTATTAGTTTTGACTTTTTTTTCTGATGTATGTATATAATCTTATGTAAAATGCATACTGTTTTGAACTTTGCTTGTTTCACTTATCAATATAACCTAGAGATTAATTTATACTGGGATTCTGAGATTTCCTTTTGGCGGGGGTGGCTGTATAGTCCTCCATTTTGTGAACAAACCATATTCAAACAAAACTGCCTCCTTTTAATAGGCTCTTGTGTTGTTTTCCAGATTTAGCTATTATAAATACTGTCGAAAAAGCACATGAAGATGTTGTTTGGTACATATATGGCAGTGTATCTTCAGGGTAAATTCCTTTTGGTATTGGTAAATTTCCTATTGCTGAGTAGATGATTATATAGAATTTTGTTAGATTTTTTTCAAAATTCCCCTCTATAGGGGACAGGCTATGTGACATTGCTGTTCTTTACAAGAGAAATATAAAAAGTAATGTGAAACATGTTCAAAATGTCTATATGGTCAAGTGATATTAAGATACTTAAATGATGACTTAAAAGTAAATTTATTAATATTGCAGTAAAATAATATGTATTATATTTGAAATGTCAAATATATGTATATACATATGCTTATGTACATATAGGTCATGATCCAGCATTTATATGTTTATTTTAATATAAAAAAACAAGGTGGAGAAAAAAACTTAAAAACTACAGAAAACTGTGTATGTGTACTATATATATATATATATATATATATATATATATAGATATATATATATATATACACACACACACACAAAGTAATTTTTGCATAATTTTTACAGTTTATAGAAGTTATTTTTAGTTTCATAGTTTTAAGTCACAATAAAAAACTAAAACCAACAAAACCTGTTGCTGTCCAGTTGATTCGCACTCATAAAGACCCTATATGACAGAGCCGAACTGCCCCATACGGTTTCCAAGGCTGAAATCTTTACATAAGCAGACTGCCATATCTTTCTCCCTCAGAACGGCTGGTGGGTTGGAACCACCGATCTTCATTTAGCAGCCAAGCACTTAACCACTGCATCGTCAGGGCTTACAATAGCTAATTATATTACTGGGGCTTCCTCACAGATGAAAAGTTAATCATTTCAAACTCAATGAGGGTTTATAGCAACTTCCACAGAAGTTTAAAAAGTCTTCAAAGTACCACTTTTAGAATGACAGAACAGCAGTCAGAAAGTTAAAAAAAAAAAAAACTCTGTATATATTTCCAATTGTATAATATTCCTTTCTTAAGCTTAAAAAGAAATAATTCATTAATTATTAAGTTATAGTTTTCTAATGTAGCAAAATGGTAAACCTGTTTAGAGTATTTTTATCTCTGAAAACTACTCCATAGTAAACTATGCCTTAAACTAATTTTCCTATAATTTGATGAGTTAAATCCAAATCTAAAATCCATTTACAGGCACAAAAACCCATAAGATAATGACAAATTTGAAGCAATTCTGGTATGTATAGAACTCTGACCCTTTAAGTACTCTGAATTGTAAATTATACTTTTTCTGGTATAAGTTTTCTCTGTAGTAACTCAACTTTATAAATTAAAATTCTAATTACCATCTTAACAATGTAGCAACACATAACAGTATAATTTTCTGGTATTCTTACTTTATAGAGCATAAGGTTAATGTTACATGAGACTCTCTCCTAGAAAACTTTCTAATGCAATATATGTACTGAAAATTCCGATTTCTTTTCTTGTTTGGTATGAAGTCAAATACTTATGGAATTTTTTTTCCTTTAGCTATCTGTGGCTATTTAATGAGTTATGAAAACACTACATTTTTATTTTGAAGTACTATTAATCTAAACACGTTAATGTTTTTTTCCCCTAAAATCAATGTCAGTTCTTTTACTATAAGCTAGGTATTCTCAAGTCATAAAGCATGAGTCAAGTAAGAGGCTGAGAAACTTTTTGTTGGAAAAAGACCATTATGACGGCTAATGCTCTCAATTCCCCTCCATTTGTGCTTCTAAATCAAGGACAAGTAAGAGTTTGTCACAGAAAATAGCAGATCTCCCATGAAAACTAAAGGGGAAATGAAACAATTTAATTAATTAAATCTAGTAGCCTAGTGAAACAAAGGCTTAAATGGGACAAAACAGAAAAGCCATCACCTGGTTTAGCAGAAAAAAAAAATGCTTTAATACATATGTAATGGCAAAATTATCTTTTCAGACTAGAATATATGGTTTTTTTATTTCTTTGTACTGAGAAATTAATGTTTCTAGGAAGCCATAAGACAAACAAAATTTAATATTAATTTATACCAATTATAATCAAATTGGGTCACAAATAGGGAAGAAAGGCCTGGAAGTCTACTTCCAAAAAATCAGCCACTGAAAATCCTGTGGAGCACAATTCCAATCTGATACACACGGGGTTGCCATGAGTGGGAGTCAAATCAACAGCAACTGATTTTAATAGTTGTATAAATTCAGTTTAACCTTCTTAAATTTCAAGCAAGCATTTTTACCATGTATGTTAGTATACGATATGATTTCCTTTAATTTTTACTCTGGTCACTTAAAAATTAAAAGATTTGCATCTAATTCTAATGTCAACATAAGCACAACTTAACAAATAAAAGCAAATTCTTTTTTGTACCTATTTTGTGCAGTCATGCACAATATGTGTTTTGATTAATACGTATATGAGTATACGCACACATACAAACATCTATTTCAAGGATAAGTTGGCTTTTGCAATTTTTTCCTGATTGTAGATAGCACTGAAGGAAAGCAATGCTTTCTATAGAAATGAATTAATATAGACTAAGTCCACAAAGACTGACTTTCCACAAGTATCTGAGCAAAATCTTAGAATTTAACTTTAAACAAATTATGGTGATAATCTCAAATAGACATTGAGAGATGGATTTGTCTGTACTTTGTGTTTTCTTCCAAAGGATAGTAAAAATCCTTCACAATGATTCCCGGTTTTGCAGTACAAGCTAGCACACAGGATGCCTGAAAACACTTCTAAAACTGTCTGGAAAAAAAAATCAAACTTTTGGAATTAAATTTAAATTACCTATAGAGGTGGCATCTATGAATTTGAAGTAGAAAAAGGCTGGGAGAAATGTTCTTTTCACTAAATATCTGTTTTACTTATTTTTATCAACACCATCACCAAATCAAAAATATTGTCCAGAAATATGATATCCATTATAATTAATATAAGCTATATAAAAAGCTTTTAGTTTTTGCATGCTAATTTACTGTTTTATCTTAACGCATATATGAAAGTGATAGAGCTTTTACAGAGCTCTCTTAGTTCACACCTCGCCTTATTTTACCTGTAAGAATCTCCACTAAAAATTTTCTTAACAAAAGGATTGTCAGTTAACAAATACTAACTCTATGTAGGCATTGCTGAACTAAAGACCTGGAGGCATTCTAGGAAGGCTGCTAGGCAAAGATTTAGGATTTTAGAAAGAAGTATTCAATACAATACTGTATCACTACTCAGTAGAATATTGGTTGTCTATGCTGATATGTGGAGGCCTGGTGGTACAGCGGTTAAGAGCTCAGGCTGCTAACCAAAAGGTTGGCAGTTAGCATCCACTAGCTACTCCTTGGAAACCACATGAGGCAGTATCACTCTGTCCTGCAGGGTCGCTATGAGTTGGAATCGATTTGACGGCAACAGGCCACTCGGTATGCTGATTTGCATTTTACTGCATTTTTCTAAAAGGTGCAAAGTAGTCATTTCAAAATATTCTTTGATATACAAATAATATAGATGCAGTCCTTCATATATTTTGTGAATAAAATAAAACTATGATTCTTATGTGTGACAGATTTTTAGGATTATAAAACCAACATTAGAGTCTTTAATGCATTTATTCATTTCTTATTTTCAACAATTATTGAGTTCCTTCTATATTTGTTTACCTTTGCTGGCATGTGCTTATATAAAACACAATTTAATTATACATTTAAAATGTATAACTTCAACTATATCTGCTCTGGGAGAAGAGGGATATTTAAAAGAAGAGTGAGAGAGAGCTGAGCATAAGCCAAAAATAAATAAATACATAAAAAAGGAAATGTAAATGTAATTTGCAGATTGTGATTAAGTATACCCAGATTTCTCCTCAGTGCTATGCTAAGTAAATATGGTATGGAGTCCTGAGTCTGCTGTTCCCTCAGGAGGTCTGTGTTACCCTAGTGTGCATCTCTTAATGCGCTGGGTCTGATGACAGGGCTTAATGACACAGAATACATTTTTTCATACTGCATGACTTCCAAATGAAGCCATTTTTTTCTTAGAGCTTAATAAAAATAAAATAATTTATTCTTACTGACTGAGGGGTCTTCAAAGACCACATTGTAAAGAGATATTGACTAAATGTGATTTTCACCTCACCTCCTTCAAGTCTTCGCTCACATCTCAAACTCAGCCCTACTCAGATTATCCTGTTTAACAGTTCTGATCACAGTCTTGACTCCCACCCCATACACTCATGACTGTCTTTTCCTTGTGCAATTTTTCTTTTTTGGATTGCACTTAGTACCTTCTAACATATTATATAATTTACTTATTTATTATATTTATTATTTATTGTAATTATGCCCTCACCAAATGTAAGCTCTATGAACGCAGACATGTTTTGTTTAGTTAATGAATGCATTCCAAGTGCCTAGAACCCAACCTGGCTCCTAAGGGACATTTAGTAATATTTTTTGGATGAATACATAGCTGGATTTTCAATAGAGATGCCCTTAGAACTTTGCCACTGGATAAGCTATGACTGCTCCATTAAATGTTAATAAGTACCTGTGGCAGATGATGTTTCCTGTGTTTTTAATCAAAGTTCTTGTCTGAAAGTTGTCGTTTACGTAACATGAAAAATCATAGCCCAGAAGAAAACCTGGAATCTATAATTCAGTTTTTAAACCTGATATTTTTATTTATAAAAATAAACAGAAATTCCTGAGATAAATGAAGTATGCATGGGAAATCACTCTTATCTAATAAATGCTGGGGCACATTCGTGCAAGATCAGAAGGGACACTGAAATTTTAAAAGATGATATCATTGAATGGGTTTCAAACAGAAAATTGTAATAAACTATACTATCTGCTGGATGAAAGAGCCTAATTAATAAATAGTCAATTCTTAGAGCCAGGTTTACTCATAGGCTGGTGTAATATGTTAGCAAACACAAAATACTCTCCTGCTGTACCTAATAGCTAATAAAACAATTGCACTACAAATAATCATTCTTATCCCTCACCTGATGAATTATTTTTGTATTTGTTAGCACTTCCTGAATACTACTAAATGTTCCAGTAGCACCACCAAAGTCAAATCTAAGAAAGGTACCAGGGGTTGAGATAACTGCATTAAGAAGTTTTTCAAAAAATGTATTCCTAATAAAACTATTATTATTATTTTCAAAGCATATAAGTATAAAATTATATTTATAGAGAAAATCCCACTGTTTTGAAAATATGTTAAAATATTCGAATAACACATAGCAGTATACATTACCAACCTGATTTATGCTTCACTCAGAAAGGACTGAGACAAAAGAGGTATGATCCACAATGTGGTCAAGTTAAAATAGCAAATGAAAACCATTACGAATGTTTAGACTAAACATGATTAATAATAAATTAATGTTTGATGAAATCCTTAATGATGTCAAAACTCAAAGAAAATGTGAACAAAACATTCCAAGCTCAAGACTTACAATTCTTGTTACATATAAGTGTAAATCATGCTCATAAAAGGAAAAACCTCTTAAAACTTTAGTGAGTTTGACTCTGATGATTGTTGTGGGTCAAGTTTAAGCACCAATTCAAAAGCTAATTTACAATTAAAGTCAGCAGCCACATGTGAAAAGACAATGTTCTGCAGAACATCAAAAAGAGTTCAAAAAGTAAGATGCTCATAAAGATGTCCAAGCAATAAAAGTACCTGCATTTTCTCACTGCCAGAATATGAGATTATCACTGCAGCATTTTGGCTATTCATTCTCAAATATTTTAATCAAAATGTTATTTGCAATCATTCCAGCTATAAAATATTTGTAGGCAACATATGTGCTATGTTGAAGCATCTATATAGCTGATGTAATCAGAAGACTCTTCCCTACGTCTTAATGTAATCGTGTAAATCAGCAACATTGCTACTTGACTACATCTATTCATCTTCTATCCTATTTTAATAACACGAGTGACACCTAAGAAATTATTCTTTGATCTTTCAATATACTAAGCCTGTGCAGACAGAAGAAGGTGAAAGAGATTAAATTGGCATTGATTATTTAAGACACATTCATCATTTATTTAACAATCTCCCTCATCATAAGAACTATTGTGTTTACAGGCCCTTGCTTAGATACTCTGAATTTATTTTTATATAATTCCTGCCATGTACATTAGAAATCAGAGCATATTGTTCACTGCGCTAGTTTCAAGTCTCCTGACAAATCTGTTGCAGGATGGAAGTAGTTTACTGTACAAACCTTTGAACTTCTTCTCTGTAGTGGTTTTTTCAAAATTTCTTTTAAATAGATTTCATTATAATTAATGCCTTCTGGGGATTCTATTTTCTATCTTAAAACGTGTGGCAACAGCTATCTTACCAAGGAAATTGTATTAAGGGTGACTCGTAGCGTCATAGGAGCCCTGGTGGTGCAGTGGTTAATCACTAGGCTGCTAACCGGAAGGTCAGCGGTTTGAACCCACCAGCCCAGCTGGCGGAGGATAGATGTGGCAGTCTGCTCCAGTAAAGATATATGTCTTGAAAATCCTATGGGGGCAGCTCTACTGTGTCCTACAGGATCACTATGAGTTGGAATAGATTCGACGGCAGAGGGTTTCGTTTGGTTTGGGTTTTGTATTCTTATATAATCTGACATTCGTACCACTGAAGAGAGCTATAAAGAACAGTTGGTAGCCAATTTTGAGAGCTATGTAAAGAAAGCAACAGAGCGTAAGAACCACTCTTAATGTGCAAGATATTGAAAATAAAATTTCCACAAGATTTTTCATTATTTTTTTCTAACAAACAATAAAATTATTGTTAATTTTAAATAGATATTATGTATACACACGCAGGTAGTCCCTGACTTACAACGCTTTCGAGTTATGACAAACCACGCTTACGGCTAGTTTGTTTTTTTTTTTTGGGTACATCTTATCTTTAGTAATATGTACTACATACAATGTTGCAGCATGTAATTTGCTGATGTGATCATTCTCATGCCTACCCCCAAACACAAACAAATTGAATTTATAAAGATGCTGATAATAAAAGGCAATATTAATGAAAACTGAAAAAAAATGAAGTATTTGACTTATATCAGAACTGACTTACGATGGAATCATCTGAATAAAACTCCACATAAGTCCAGGACTACCTGTATATATCTATCTATATCTATGTATATCTCTAGCTATCTATATCTCTATCTTTATCTGTCTGTCTCTGCATCTATCTATCTATCTGCATATACACAGAGCCCTGGTGGGGCAGTAGTTAAGTATTCGGCTGCTAACCAAAAGGTCGGCAATTTGAATCCACCAGCCACTCCTTGGAAACCCTATGGGCAGTTCTACTCTGTCCTATAGGGTCACTATGAGTTGGAATTGACTTGATGGCAATGGGTTGGGGTTTTATATATAGATATAGATATCGACATAGATATAGATATACACATATATGTATATATATGTATTTGTGATAAATTAAAACAGTACAGAAATACATTTCCTGAAAAAAAAGTGAGCAAAATAGTATGTCAAAGAATAAACAACAATTACCATTGAATATGAAAATGTGAAAACTATTTGTAAATACATATTGAAAACCATAGAAAAGTATCCTGGTCATGCAAGAAAATATTTTGAATACATTATAAATAAGTAAAATATTTCAAGTGTGGTGAATTCTGTGACTATTTGAAACATTTTACTTATTTATAATTTATTTAAAATATTTTCTTCTCCATTTTTTCCCATACAAAATATCCTAAAGTTTAATACTACAGTAACACCTACTTAACATAAGTTTCTATATGCATGTCTTTGATAACTAATTTGCTAATTCTGATTATCATGTCCCAGAATATATCACCAGGAAACGTGAAACATGAACTCTTTACAACAGATGATTACTCTATGTTAACTACTGACATCATAATAGGCTCTTTTACAAGGGGACAACTTAAGGAATTACTACCAAGAAATTATTATACTTCAACTTTAGTTCAATTCAGTAAAATATATTAAACTATCACTGCTAGACAGAAAACAAGGAAAAATAAACATTTCATAAGAATTAACTATGTTTAGAACTTTGTATTTTAATTTTTTATTCACGTTTCGAGAACAGAATAGCATTAATATTAGAAATCTGTGGAAACAAGAAAATTATGGGGCATAGAAAAGCAAATTCATAAGAATATGTTAGTAGCTATGTTATTGAGACAACAGTCCACAGGTTGGTTATCTACCCACAGGTACCATTCATACCTCAGTAACAGATTCTTTCAGGCAATCATTTATATACATATATATAAATGTATACATATATATAATTTATATATACATGTATATATATTATATAATTTATACATATATAATATATATGTATATATATTATATAAACTATAATATATATAATATAAATATATGTTTATATATAGATATATAAACGTATATATACATTTTATATTTGTATTCAGTCATTTAGAAATTTAGAATTCAAACTCCAAAACATTATTTCCTTAAATTCAGTAGTGGAATTTCTGAATCTAAATGTGTAAGTGTTTTCCCCTTTTCTCGTTTTAAAAGTGTACCTAACAACAAACAAATTTCCCAAAATATTGTGTGGAAGTGAACAATTGATTCCACCTTTCTGAAATTCAGGTTACTTATCCTTGGGTGGTGCAAATGGTTAAGTGCTCGACTGTTAGCCAAAAGGTTGGTAGTTCAAACCCATTCAGAGGTGCCTCCAAATACAGGCCTGGTGGTGATCTGCTTCCAAAAGGTCACAGTCTTGAAAATCCTATGGAGCAGTTCTACTCTGCACACATGGGGTCACCATGAGTTAGAATAGACTCAACGGCAAGTAACAACAACAAATTTGAAAATTGAAGGTTCTGAAGTAGATGAATTCTAAGTTAACTTGTAGCTCCTGGATTATATGATTTTGTTATACTGGAATAATACTTAATAGGAATTACAGGTTTATTACTCTCAGTGGGACACTCTCTGGGTTGGAAATTTAAAAATACATAGGTTATTTTTTGTAGAAATTCATTACTGGGTTTAGATCCTAGGGACTGATACGTAAATATTATGTACTGAAAAGTTTTAAACATAAAAAGTAATGCCCCAAAAGATATAAATATTGAATCACGTGTACTAAGCCTTCTTTGAAATTAATAAAAATATCTTTTAAATAAGGAACGTAAATTCATTAAATAATGTATAACACTGGTATTCAAAGTCTTATAGTCACACGATTGATATAAAGAGTATTTAGGTATCTAGAATAAACATTTATTACAAATAAAGTAATATATAAAATTCAAAAGAAATGCATAGCTTTAAATGTTTATTTTAATTAAAAATTAAATATTTAAACATTTGTAAATAATTTATCCTGAAATTCAAACATTTAGTTTATTTCCTAATAGGGACAAGTAGCCTTATATTAGGTATGTGAATAAGTTTGCAAGACGACACAAAAGTAACACCCACTTTTATGTTATTTAATATAATGAGGACAAACAGATAAACACACATTTTTGTCAGTATACACCCTCATAAAACAACTTAAAATTATCTCTGTCTCTATTTGTCAATAAAGTGCTGAAATAATATTAATAAATGTTTTTAAATAGAAGGGATGGTTCTCCCAAGTGTTAAATTCAAGATAAGGAATATTTTCTTTCATATTTTTTATCAACAGGCAATTTTTAAGTCATGAACTTTGACAAAATGCTAATTTCATAGCTGAGAATAAGAAAAGCTAGATACTTGAATCAGAGCTATCCAAAAATCATACAGCTTTACTAGAAGAAACCTTGTATTAAAACATTTTTTACAATCTTATTTTGACAGTTCAAGTATCTCACACTAAGGCAAAAAAAACCCAGTTAATTTTCAATTAAATTACTTTCTGCCGCCTGCACTGAAGATCAAGAGCTAACATATTACTGTAAATTTCTCTGCAAAGTTGTGTTTATTTGTATGTGCCAGAATGTAAAAACGATGTGCTTGGTTCTTGGAGATTGCAAACATAATAACTTTATTAAACTATTAATAAATAAATTAGTACTTTCTAAAAAAAGTGTTGCAAGATTCTAACATTGAATCTTCCATGTGTCCACTGTTTTAAAGATGTTGGCTTAAAAAAAAAACAAAGATTAATAAGGCACTGGTATGCTAGTTGGCGCCTATAATTATCTTTTTCAGTTCCAGAAGGTATTTGGGGATTGTTTAACAGCAAAAGATGAATGGTGCACCACTAAATCCTATTAAATCAATGTATGGACACAGCAGGAGCAGAGGTAAATAAGCTGTAGAGGTCTGAATACCAATAAAGAAGATAAAAATGGTTTTAGATAGCTACTTACCTCATAGCCTAGAAGTTCAGTCTGTGTGGATTTATCTACCCTTGAAGCAAAAGCCTTCTGTAAATGCCGGACTTTTCCCTGCAAAATGAAAATAAAAGAATACACATTGTTGGTGAGTCTTCTACACTGATTTCACACTGATCTAACCTGATGATAAGCAGGTAAGGACAGCAATGCATGGAGGAAGTCTGCAGTTTTGTATTTCAAATGTAAATACAGGCAGTCTCCGCTTTCCACACGACGAGTTTCTTTCCGAGGACTCCGTAGTAAATCGGTTCTGACGTAGGTAGAATACATCATTTTTTTAAAAGTTTTTATTATTATTGCCTTTTATTATCAGTATCTTTATAAGTTTAATTTTTACTTGCCTTTGGGGGTTGGAAACATTACATATGATGACATCAGCAAATTATGCGCTGCAGCATTGTGGGTAGATAAGATGGAGCAAAAAAAAAAAAAAAAAGGATGGTCCTAAGCGCGGTTTGTCCTAACTCGAACTGTAGTCCTAAATCGGGGACTACCTGTATACTAATTCTTCATCTACTATAACTGGGCTTCTGGCCAAGGTCTTCACTTCTAGTTCCTAAATGTGTCACTTAAAATGGAATCTTGAGCTTAATTATTTTGTAATGTGTTTACTGTTTGGCAGAGCTAGAAGTGCTGTATGTCCGTGATCACATCTGGTCTCGTGATTGTTACTATTATTACCACCCATTTTGCAATGAGAACGATAAAGTTTAGAAAGTTTGAATAACTTAAATTTCCAAAGAAGCTCATATGATGTCACTAGGCTCTGTTTGCAACAATTTGCTTTACAGGGGAATTCCATTTGTTTTCTTCTCTTTTGAATGCTTAATAAAATTGTATAATATTTTCATTATAAAAACTGTGATTCTCCAAATCATTACCAAGAATTCCAGATACACCAAATTCTTACTTCCCTCCCTTCCCCTCACATCTCCTTCTTCTTCCCGCCTCCATTTTCTCCTTACCGCTCTCCTCTCTCTCTCCCTCAGTCCTATCAGAGATTACTAGAACTATCAGAGCTGTTTAAACAAAGGATAATTTAGGTAACCATAATTTTTTTTGGTTTATGGAAATATAGAAATGAAATATTTTATGTATTATTAACGTCTCACACCTCCTTTCTTCCCTAATCACATAGTTTCTAGTTGTTGCTATTCTAGTGCTCCATTTCAAAAATGAAATGGAGATTAGATAATTAAAGAAAATGTTAGGTGAGGTAAAATTGTAATCGTTTGAAAAAGATAGTTGAAAATTTGGCTAAATTTAAGGTGAGAAGTAATAAGTTGCGTTTATTTAGACTTATATTTGGTTGTGGGGATGGAGAAGAGGGAGAGCTAGGAATAGGTAAAGGAGGCAATAATGTTTGCTATAATGAAAGATTGTTTAGAAATGTTTGATTAAGTACTTCTGAAATAGAATAGAATCACTAATATTTGAAAAGTAAATTTTATGTGTATGAATTTGCAACTATATACTAAAGCACTGAGCAGGGAAGAACAGTTAGACACGCTTCCATTATGCTTCAGCTCACATTTATATTTTCAAGGGTTTCTATCCTGACAATAAGAAGTGGAAAGGGTTGGCAAACACTGGCTCACTGGTCAAGTTGTAAGATTTAGGAAATTCAAACAAAGATAAATGAAAACTTCAAACAGCTTCATTAACTATTATTCATAATGAAAGCAAAAAAAAAAAAAAAAAAAACCCATAAAACAAACATACATAAAACAAATCCTACAGAAAGAACAGTTATCTTTGGAAATAAAAGAAAACACAGACATTTCTAACGACTTTGTTATTTGTCAGATATTAGTCACAACACCAAGTATATGGCATATATGAAGTATTTATTACGTAGGCACATGTAAGCTATATTCAAATACTGACATTAAATTACAAGTTTCCAATAGATTTGGGTGCATATGTTTAATAATTAAATATTGTATTTAGAGTGATAGTAGACAGTAAATACATGTTAACTTTGTGATGAATACCTGTAAACATACAATTAGAAGGTAAAATGAAAAATATATAGCTGTCAGGAGAGAAGTCTCTATGGGTCTCTTGCATTTCTACATGTTTTTTGAGTAGAGGCACTGATGACCTTTGTTTTGGATTCTTTTCAGGTATGACTGTTTTCAAGGATGTTAAATAAATAGCCTTGGACGATATATGTGGGTTTCCCTTCAGAGCAGAGGAAAAGCTTGTTTTCTGTCCAGTGTCATAAATATCACCCTCTAGAGCAAAAGTTGTACAGGTTTGCTAACAGCCCGTTCTAAAAGATTGGAGTTTCCTATGCTCAGTGTTCTTAAACTGTGACATAAATCCACTGTATGTGCATCATCCACCTGGGCCACTTTTCTTGGGACTTCAGTTGCAAGGGGAGCCAATACAAGCATGAAGCTCATGCCGCCTGCTGTAGCATGAGTAATAATGTCCTCTGTCTCTGACCTATGAGTCTCATGTTCTCTGTAAACATCTATGAAATGTGGAAGGTTAACTTACTAGCTTACAAGGAGGATGAAATCTCAGATCTTTCATAGTTCTTGATATTAGCATTGTATTGAAAAATTACTTAGTAAAGTATACAGAGGCATCAGATGATATAATTTAAATCTGCTAAAAATAATTTTTCATACCAGGAAACACATGACTTAAAGCAGAATAATGATATTTTCAAAACCATTCATGACTTTAAAAATATTTATTAAATGATCGTTATGTGAAAAGCAATTTGTTATATTCTGAGGATATTTAAAAAAAAAAATTTAAAAACCCATTGCCATCTAGTCGATTCTGACTCATAATATCCCTATAGGACAGAGGAGAACTGCCCCATAGGGTTTCCAAGGAGCAGCTGGTGGATTTGAACTGCCAACCTTTTGGCTAGCAGCCATAGCTCTTAACCACTGTGCCACCAGGGCCCCACTGGTGAATAAGGAAAAAAAAAAAGTTTTTATGCTAAATATGTTTATAATAATAAACAGACAACAAATAGAAATTAAGCAGATGTTTACAGATAAATTTAGTGTATGATAAAAAGAATATAACAGTCAAGTAGAAAATATACCATAAAAGTAGTTATTAATGGATGGTGGGATTTCAGATAATTTTTATTTCTATCTATCATCTATCTACCCACCTATCTATCCGATATATCAGAGATATAGAACAAAAACATAATCATATCTTTTAAGTCCCATACTGATTCAATATGAGAAAGGTCTTGATTAAAATTATTGGTTTATTTCAGTACAAAGAGATACATATTTCACCTTCATGATGCAAATAGATTTTCATTCCTTAATTCATTTATAGATGTTTATTAAACACATTATTATGGGCATTGTTCAAGATACAGGGGACATGAAGAAGAAAAAGAAGGTATACTCCCTTCTAAAAACTTTCAGTGTGAGAGATAGAAAAATCAAAGGCAATTAGTATTCAATATAGAAGGTAAAAGTTACTATAAAGACAGGTGATATATGGTATGTATGGGTGTGCTGGAGAAGAGAATTTGGAAAACCAAATAATTAAAAATGCAGAAGCCAGTGAAAAGATCTGAAAGATAATTTTTAGCCAAGTTGGAGTGAGAGGGGTGCTGGGCCTTTCTTTGTTAACAGCATTTTCAAATTTTTAGAAGTGAGAGACCATGACAAAGATATGCATAAACAGCTACTAGTTCAAAATTGCCAAAGGGGAGACAATGAGAAGGAAAATACTGAGGAATGAAACTAGAGTGGTAAATTAAGTCTAGGCCAGAAAGGATAGACTGCTGTGCCAAAGGATATAAAAACTCATTGCCATGGAGTCAATCCTGACTCATAGTGATGCTATAGTACAGAGTTGAACTGCCCTATGGTGTTTCCAAGGAGTGGCTGGTGGATTCGAACTGCTGACCTGTTGGCTAGCAGCTGAGCTCTTAATCACTATGCCACCAGGGCTCCAAAAGGATATAAAAGTTATTCTAATTTTCAAAATATTATTTTAGAATTAAAGGCCATAAATATTTAAACTAAATTAGAACATAAATTTGTTACTTAAATACTTCCTTCACCTCATATTTTGTGTGAGAAATGGAACCAGAAGGAAGTAACTTTGATAAAACTGTTAAAGTGTATCAGACTTTGTTTTTCTTGGCTGTCAATTAATTCACCACAAAAGATTTAATGTGGCTCTACTTCAGTATTCTCCAGTGTAAGCAGGCATTGTAATTCCTTGTAACCATTCTCAGAGGAATAGTGGAGAATTAAAGCAATGCTTTTAAAATTACTCAACCTCTGGCAGATATATTTTATAAATAAATCTATACCCTGACAAAACATTTAATTGTCTTTAAGTTTTCTTTTCCACATGATGACAATATCAATACTTCTTAACAAAACACACCTCTAATATCTTCTCATGTAAGGTTAATAAAACATATGCGTGCTTAGAATCGAACCAAAAGAAATAAGACAGGAGATTATTTAGGAAAAATATAACCCAAATGGGATGAAAACAATTTCATAGTTACACTTGCTGCTCAATTGCTGTCTGAGCAGAGTCCTGAATATGTGCAGTTTTTTTTTTTTACATTACATAGTATTGATATATGAATAATAATAGAATATAATGATCCTTTACTCCAAAATTTCCAAATTATGCCTTCAAGATTAAAAGTACTACAACAACATCTGCATAAAAAAAATTAGATACCATAAACAAATGCATATAAACCCAAGAAAACAACTAATTTACAAACTAAGAGTGATTATACTAATATTCAAATTCCCTCTCAGTTTGTAATCTTTAGTACTACCACTACCACCACCATCACCACCAATATTAGATGACATTAATAGAACATTAGTTATATGCCAGGCACTGTATGAGGTAATATACATGAATTCCCTCAAGAACATACAAGATCAGTGTTATTGTCACTTTTTTAAACAAGAGGAAACTGACAATAAGCTGAAACCAATTGTTAAAGGTCACCCAAGCTAGTAAGTACAGCGACTAAGATGAAAACCTTCTCTATCTGTATCCAAACCTTGGTGGTCTTTCTACAGAGATATTCTGACTCTTTGAGAAAGCCTACAAATAATGTTTCTGCTCTCATTTCACACATACAAAACTTTTTATAACGGCTGCACAGCTAGTAATTACAGGGAGTAAGAAAACGATTCTTGATTTTCACACAGGCTATATTCTCTTGCTGACTCTGGTAAGTCATTTTGACTCAAGGAAGAAGCAATTTAAGATTACTTGATTTACCAATTCATTTCCTGTAAAAGCTACAATACTATAGAATACCCATTCCTATATATATGATCAGTAATTCATTTTGGAGTCATTCATTTAGAAATAAAATGATAAAGTTAATATAGACTGATAACACAAAATTAGAAGCAAGATGTGCAAAAGTAAACTAAAAAAATGAAATATTGAAAGGCAAGAAATCCTTTTGGTAGGAATGATATTATCAGTTCAAGTAGAATGCTGTGAAATATATTCTGCTTAAGCTGTTAGAATCATTCCTGATGCATGCGTATGCGCACAAACATGTATGCAGATAGTATGTGTATACACGTGTCTCACCTAGGCCTTCAAAATTGTTATTCAGAAACACGTGCATGGACATTTGTGACTAATGCTTCAAAAATTAGTTTTGCCTTCTTTCATTACCCCTACATTTTTAGGTTAGTGAAAAATCAGCCTTGTGCACTGGATCATCTGAGAATCTGCCTCCACAATATATGCCCTCCAAAGAAAAAAGCTAGTCCCTAATTTCTTTTAAGATTGTTAAACTTAATTTCATTAATTAAAAATATTGTTTACTGATTGCGTGAGTATCGAAAACATGATAGGCACTGTTTACATTATGAGTTCCCATGTGTGCTCATGTTAGCATATACCACCAAGGGAGCAATGAAGAGGAAGGAGTGTGGTAAAAATTTAAAAAAAGACAAAATCAGGACAAAACCAGCACAACTGGCAGATTTTATAATGCAGCCTAAAGTTACTAGGGAAGTACTGTGCTGGCAGTTATTTTTGTCTTATTTTAGGACATATTTGCATTATTTACTATTATTAGATTCTTTCTTGATTAACAAAACAGCTACGAAAATATTTAAAATTCTAGCGTGAATTAAGCTGCGTGATTTGTTCTTATCTTAGGTATTAATATCTACTCTCTTCTACTTGAGCTGTTAAAAATTTATGCATATAGAGCTAAATGCAGTAAACCAAGCTGAAATAAGAATACGCAAAAATTGCTGGAAATATGCCCAAGTTATCTTAAATTATTCTTTTAATTTACCTACACAGAAGTTGGTGAAATTCCTCAACAAGATGAAAAGGGGATAAAATTTTTAAGAACAGAGTATGAGGGGCTAGTTGCAGTAGTTAGCTTTAGACTCTATAATAAAAGGAAATGAACTCTTACTGATTAATAAAATAAACAGATGCTGGTTCAGGGAATATATGTAACAGTGATAACAGCACCATTATATGAATATATACTTTGAGGAAAAAAGAGCATCTCCAATTTATCCAATTTTTGCTAAAAAAAAAAAATAGTCGGTTTGAGTTAGGAGAAAGAATATTTTAAATATAAAAAAAGACTGCTTAAAATAATCCTGTATTTAGATGACAAGTCATGGATCTAAAGGTTAAAAATATGGATTTGAATTCTGAGGAGAAGAGTGAGGGGGAGCCCATGACCACCACAGGTAAAAAGAGGATGTGGCTGTCCAGCTGGAGCCAGGGAGGAGTGGAGGCTGGGGTAGGAAATCTGAGTATTTTGCATAATGCAGGTTTTTGCATAATGACCTGGTCTTTGGAAATAACCATGTCGATAAGTGAGGAGTAGGGGTATTATTTGTCTTCTTTTGTTATGGAAAATGACAAACATATAACAAAAAGTAGGGAGAATAACAAAAAGAAACCCTAAGTATCCATTGCCCAACTTCAACAACGGGATTTAAATAAAAAGTTTTAGTATTCCCTTAAATAGTTCCCCTGTCAGTATTGCCCTTAGACCTAGATAATAGGCGACCTCTGTGATAAAGGGATCCTGCTCTGGCTCTCCTCCACCTTGCTTCTGTCCATGGCAAGCGGATGCTGTGGGGCTATAGGGAAGTGCCACAATCAAAGCCCAAGTGCCTACTTCCAACACCGTGCTTCAAGCTATACAGAACCCTGCAATTCACTACTCAAATGTTTCCAAGCCCATGCATATCTGTTCCATGCCCATGTCCTCCTGAGGATTGCCCAAGCAGTTGTTAAGGCGCAGTTGTTTGCTGAAGGGTGCACAGCTGGTGCATTTGCTAGTTAAATCACACTTATGTTCATGAGGCTCTGAGGAACACGGTGTTGGGTAGTAAGAGGCTAGGCTGGGCTGGGAGCCATGGCTGGCTCTCTCCACTTTGCCAAGTTCCTGCACAGAATCCAAGGGAATCCAAAAAAATCTATAATTTGATTGCGGCTTTCCAAGTCATTAGCAAAATATAATTGTCAAGATAGGATGATAGAACATTTTTTTACTTAAAAACTTTTTAAGCTTTATTTATGACTCAATATTTAGACATTTATTATCTGAGCCCCCATTTGTGGTCTTGCCTTGGGTTTTCCAAGTGTTACTGGCTGGCCTGTTACTGAGATAGTTTCCATTTGTAGTCACCACACCTCAAGAAAGGCATTGTGAAATTTTAAAAACTTGTATAAAAGATTGAATTGATAGTTTATTTTATGTATATATGTTAAAAAGAAGGACTACTTAAATTGTAAAGAAAAGCACAGAGAAAATATCAGTGAATCAATATAACAAACATCTGAGTAACATGAGAACTATTTTCATCCAATGTTATGATACCCTAGTAGGAAATTGCCTGACCTCCTCCACCATCCACCATTTTGAGACTGGACTGCTGGTGATTTTTACAGCAAATAAGGGAACTCAAATCTTTACACAGCATGTTTTAAATTTATTAACATCATTACCCATAAGAGGTTGTACAAGCTGAAAATATAACTAGGTTTAAGAAGGGTTTAGGTGATTTCATTTAAAGAAAGAGATATGGATCAAAAGCGTGAATTGGGACTAGTAAGATGTATTCCTAATATATTTATAAATTGAAATAATTGAGAATACTTGTAACCAGATAACTGCATTCAATGGTCTAGAGTTTTATTTTTTATTTTTAACACAAACTGAATGATGCTTATTTAAATTCTAATATTACTCTTCTAATTCCAAGATTTTTTCAAAGAGCAGATAATACTATAAATACCAGCATAGTTTCCCTAATGGTGGGTTAAACAAATTATGTATTTGAAAACTTTAGTGCTTATGACCAGCTGATTCAATTTTTCTTATTTAATATTCTTCTCAGTAAGGTGGAGCTAATTAAGAAAGGCCTCAAAAAGAGAGGCATGAAGTAGAGGGCTTTGAATTAGAATCCTTATAAACTAGAGGTATAAATTGTCAGGGTTAAAAATAGTGGCCATTTAGTGACTGACTAGTAAAGGCATGAAGGAAGTTGTGATTGGGAAGTATCTCCCAGATTACATACATATTAGTTAATTACATTTTCAAAATTTGTTACACAATCACTTCTTTTTATTTTCACTACCACTATCTTGGTCCACTACTTAGGGGTGAGCTGGGGAACAGAGCATGGAGGTGGGCTGGGGGTCACAAGCCACCACCATAGCCTCAGAGCCTCCTAATTGGTTTTCCTGTCTTCACTCATACTTCCTCCACTGCATCCTTTCTGTAAATAGCAGCAAAGTTACCTAAACATGTAACTTGGATCACACCACTACTATCTGCTTTAAATTCATTGAGAGCTCACCATTGCAATATGGTAGCTACTAACCACATATGGTTACTGAGCATATGTGTTTAGTAGTCTAAACTGAGATGTGTTGTAAGTATAAAATACACACTGGATTTTGAAGACTTGGTACAATAAGATCTCATTAATAAAATATCTCATGAATAATTTTATGTTGATTATACCTTAAAATGATAATACTCTGGGTATAGTATAGTTAAATAAAATGTATTTGAAATACTAAATTACACAATTAGTTCTGATTTATGGCTTGCTTTATATTTCTATTGAATAGTTCTCATCTGTAAAATAAAAATCAATCTCTTTACCGTATCATATAGCCCCTGTCTCACCTGGTTCTACTTGTTATGTTAACTTCATCTCATACCACTCTTTCACTTGTGAACTTGACTCTCCTCACTCTCATCTTCTCTCAGTCTCTTGAATGGGCCAAGATTTTTCCTACTTGAGGAACTTTTAACATGGTAGTCCTTCCAGCTGAAATGTTACTCATATCAAATGTTATTACCTTGGTGATATCCTTTCTAAAGTAGATTCACATCTCCACATGATTCTATGTTTTAATCTCTTATTTACTAAATATCTCTCATTTCAAGAGAAAATTATTTTACTTATTTGTCTGTTTACTGATATTCAGTCTGTCTTTCACACTACCAGGTAAGTTCCTTACTCCAAGGACCTTGCTTATTTAGACAATGTCTTTTGACTCCAATGATGGTCTAACGAAGTTTTTGGCACATTCTAGGTGCTCAGTAATTGAGTAAATGAAGAAGTAGATGAATGAGAGATGTTTGCGAGGCATTGGAGTATCAGCTGGTGAATCTGACATTCTGCAGAAACTATTGGTGGCATGACAAGTCCAAGAAAATATCTGGCTTTATATGATACATAAATTTAAGTGGAAACAGATTGAAAATGATATAAGAACTCTAAGGGCTTGTTCTAGCAATTCTAGAATGTACAGTTGCCTGAAGAGAAAACAAAAGAAACGGAGAAGAAAGGCAGAACAGAGAGAAAAGTAAGGACATTAAAGAACAGGTAAAAATCAGACTAGTTTCTGAGGATTTGATTCTGAAACATCCAGTGGGGAATGTTTATTTTCATGGGTAGATCAAGATTTAAAAAAAAAAAAAAATGCTTATATACTCCATCCTCACTCTTGCCTGAACTTTAGACTGTGAGTGAAAAATTAATGAGGTGATTCCTCTAATGAAGATAATTAGATGAAAAATAATAATAGGAAGTAGGGTCCAGAAGAATTTCTGATGCATTGTGTCCCAAACACTCCCTCACAAAGAGCTTCCTGGTCTATAAAACACACATTCTATTAGTTTGGGGGACCCTCCATTCCTCTGGTCCAAATTTTATGATAGAAATACTCCTCATTTGTTTCCCTACCTCTCACTCTCTTCTCCTATAAACTGGTAGGTAACTTTGGTAAGAAGAAGTATTCTCTGCTTCTTATGGGCATGGCTGGTCCACAGGATGAAACCTCAGTTTGTAGGCATAAGCTTACATCCTCTTGCCCTGTAGGAGAGGTTTGCAACTTTGTATTTGTGACAGTGACTCCGGTGGTTCACTTCAGTTCAGAGAAGAATGTATTAGAAGCTCACTTGACTGCATTTCAATCAGGTTTGGACTGTACTGTATTATAAACCAATTTTGTTGAATCAATTTTCTATTTTGCAACTGGTTCTGAATTTATGAGAGCAAAATAATGGTGTTGTTTATTGTCCTATTTAAATCCCAAGACTCATAGATAGTCAGATATAGATATAAACATAGATATGTTGTTGGTTTTAGTTGCCATTGAGTCAATTCTGACTCACTGAGTTGCATGTGTGCAGACTGGAAGTGCTTAATAGGGCCTTCAAGCACATGACCTTTGGGAAATAGATGGACTGGCCAGTCTGTTTTCTGAGGTGCCTTTGGGTGGGTTCGAACTGACAACCTTTAAGTTAGTAGTCAAGCGTTTAATCATTCGTACCACCCAGGGACCTAAATACAGATTTTAAAAAAAAGTTACCATTGAGTTGATGTTGACACATAGATACCTTATAGGACAGAGTAGAATGGCCCCATAGGGTTCCCAAGACTGTAATCTTTACGGAAGCAGACTGCCACATCTTTCTCCCATGGAGTGACTGGTGGGTTTGTAGCAGCTCGTGGGTTTGAACCACCGACATTTTGGTTAGCAGTCAAGGGCTTTCACCACTGTGCCACCAGTGCTTCTTGTAAAGATAGATATATAAAATTGTAATAATTTGGAATAATGGAGCATCAAAATAGTTATCAGGAGGACCTAAGAGAGTTATACTAGTGTTCACCAATACAGTAATTATAGATCCTTACTTCAACCTTGAAAATTGTTCCTGTAAAAAAAAAAAAAAAGATTGTATCACCAAAAACAGAAACCTGGCTGCAATATTGAGACTGACACCTTGAAAATATGGCAAGGATTCCTCTAACTTTTCCTCACTTGATTTTTTATTGAAGAGGTTCAGGATATAATACCCTACCCATTTTTATCACTATGGTTTAAAAATGAAATTCCAGTTTTGCAGAAAAGATTCACTGTAGAGGCTTGTGGGCATTTTATTTTATGGTATTGATTTAATTTGAATGTATATAAAAATTTTTATAATAAACTATGAGGTGACACAAACGTCTTCACGGCAGTCATTCATTATCAGCAATATGCTGATGACAGCATTCGGAAACACAGGCATAAGGGAGACAAGAAGAAGATCGCTACAGACTTGCAGAGTCGGCACAGCATTACAGGTTGACAATCAGCTAGAAGACAACGGATGTCATGAATTAAACTACACCAGACAAATTGTACACACGCAACAAACTTTACTGGCAAACTCAAAAAAGTTCTGAATGCCAAAAAAAGCATTATCCTTCAGCAAATGTGAGAAACATTAAATATATCCCCTATATATATAGAGAGAAAGGGTATACATATATAGACTACATATATACATCTATAGAGAGAGTATATATATATACATAGAGAGAGTATATACATACCTATATAGAGAGAGAGACAGGGAGACAGGGAGACAGAGAGAGAGTATGTGCAAATTTAATAGGGCAGAGAACTTGTAGGACTTTATACGTGACTGGAGAATTTAGTAGATTTAGATGTCTGTTTATTTATCTTTTAAACAGAAATGGAAGGCAAAAACATTTAAAGCTGGACTTAATTGATTCCAACAAATATTTAGTGAGTATTATTCATTAATTCATCTGTCAAATAATTGTATAGCACATTTAACTATGCAAATAGTGTATTCACTCTCTCTTCTGAGTAATCAGAAATACAATGAAATTTATTTTATTTAGTATACATTATACTATTTCATATATACAAAAAAAAAACCTATTTCTATGAACTTCTGGCAAATTGCTCACTGTGAGCACCAGTTTTAGAGCCCGCCTCCTTAGTAAGACACAGCTCCATGTGCAGCCAGCATAGGAATTGCAGGCTCTGTGCAAATGTGAGTGATATGCATAGAGTGTTGAACACAAAGTTGTCAGTACTGATAGTGTAGTAAACAAAATGTTAAAGTCCTTGCTCTTTCACTGCTTATAGTTTATAGAGGGAGAGAGGCTTCAAATAAGGAAACATGCCAAGACGTTTAAAATTACAAATGTTTTTCACCTAAAGCCCAATAAAATTAAACACACACACACACACAGAGAGTAATTAATTATGCTTTTCTCCATGCACAAGAGAGGCCAAGGCAATTTATTAATTAAAAAAAAAAATCACAAACTTTGTAAGAGTGGCAATGATTTTCTAGGAGAGAGTAACATGAAAGATACCCTCCATTTATATTTGATGGTCATGGTGCGCCTTCCTGAGAGAACGGCATTTAAGGGTAAACCTACAGCACAAGGACATAGTAAGTAGCGGCAGTGCTTCAGACAGAGCAATCAGAAAAAGCTCAGGGGCTGGGTGGGGTGGGGTATGCATTTCGTTGAAAAACTGAAAAAAGTACAGTAGGACTAGAACTTAGTGAGCAAGGGGAGTATTAATATAAGATGATTGTGGGCTGTGCTAAGCATTGAATTTTCTGTGAAGTGCAGTGAGAAACCACTGAATGGTTTCAAGTATGATTCAACTGTTTTCAACAAACATCATTCTGGGTACTTTATGGGGAAGAGAATGGAGGTAGGAAGGATATGAGAAGAAGGAAGTTAGGGGGCTAATAGAGTAGTCTGGAAGAAGTGCTTTTGGCAAGCGGGATGCTGTTGTTGTGTGCCACTGAGTTGATTCCGACTCATAGTGACTCTATAGGACAGAGTAGAATTGCCCCAAAAGGTTTCCGAGACTGTAATCTCTACAGGAGCAGATCACCAGATCTTTTCTTCCGGGGAGTCGCTGGTGGGTTTAAACCACTGATCTTTCCGTTAGCAGTTCAGCATTAAACCACTGTACCACCGGGGCTTCTTTTGGCAAGAGGGATAGAGACCTATGTATACTGCAGACCCTAAATGGGAGCTAGATTTAAAGGATTTTTTTTTTCCCCACTAATGGGTAGAAAGGAAACGAAAAATATGAAGAATGACTCTCAAGTTTCTGTTTAGAGGTTGGATGGTGGTGGCACTTCTGATATGTGGAATATTGCAGAAGAAGCAGGTTTAGTTGGAAATGAGAGTGACTGAGACACAAAGAAACAGGTCAAATTCAGAATGAGGGTGAAAGGGAGATACTGAGCATACTAAAAAATAAGACGTATTTGAGATATCCAAGTACCAAATCGGTTATGTGCCTGTATAAGTCATAAGAGAGGATTAGAATGCTGGAAGTTAATGGTGTTAGTAACTATGCTGAAAACACAACAAATCCTTATATGAACGCATTCATTTTACAGATGGTAACAGACACCCATCTATTCTGCCCAGCAGGCTGCATTGCCTCCCTCATACATGCATACTTTCCTAGAACTTCACTATCCTGCACTTTAGCCATATGGCTATTGCCAAAGCTGCCACATAAAACAGTATGACCACCTTGTCATGGTTCAATGATTTTCAGGGGCTGGACCCTTTTCTCAAGCGTGGCTGGAGACCTTTCTTGGCAATTTTGGTACAAGAATAAGAAAAATAGTTTAATCTAGCTTCCGGTGCCTGGATCCAAAGTAGTAAAGTTGGAGAGCTATTAATGATCATGTTTACGGTCATGTGGACCAGAGAAGTAGCAGAACTGATCTCTGCAAACAGAGAGATGATAAAAGCAGAAAATCAAAGAACAGTAAAGATAGATGAGTGAGAATTGATCATTTCAGTTGCTGATTACAGTTGCTTCCAGAGCCTCAGTCTTGTCCTGGGTTCACGAGTCACCCCAGTAGTCTTTTAATAAATTCCCCTTTTGTTTAAAGTAGAAAGAATTATCTTTATGACACTTATAGCCAAAAGAGTCCTAGTAAGGAAAACAAAAAACCAAACCAGACATTAAGGAAAGAGAAATCAATTCCAAAGAAATTAAATGATAGTTCCAAAATGTCATTAAATAAGCAGCAGTCCTCAAGTCCAGTTTTGTTTCTTATATAAAACTTGTTTACTTAACTTTTACATTTATACATTATTAAGAATTTTAAAACCTGTAAGGACATTTTAATAATAAAAAGGTATATAATTACAATTTAAATATATCCACATTTAGTATTTGCATGTTAACTTCTTTGTTTACCTATTTTATATATTTTCAACAATAAACCTACTGCCATCCAGTCGATTCCAACTCATAATGACCCTCTGTCATAAAGAGAGATAAAACTGTTCCATAGGGTTTCCAAGGCTGCAATCTTTATGGGAGCAGACTGCCAAATCTTTCTGCAGCAGAGCGGGTGGTGAGTTTGAACCACTGACCTTTCAGTTAGCAGCTGAGCACTTTAACCACTGTGCCACCAGAGCTCCTTAATTTTTTTTAACAACAGTATCTACAAATTATTTGTATATTATATAGTAAATATTTGCAATATCTAATTATAATAATATTTTGAACTAAACCATGTATTATAGATGTAATACTATTTGTTGCAGGTATGATTCTTTCAAATGCCCTCATAAAAAGCATACAGAGGTGCATAAAAATTAAAACTGAAATTTTTCTTCCCCTTCTACCCAAGTTACACTTACAGATTTAAACACTCTTAACTGTTTTGGTTTTTGTTTATTCTTAAGGATACAATGGTAATTTAACAAAATATACATTTTCTCTATTTTTTTGATTCATCACATTTAGACAGCATTGAGACCTCTCATGGATTGAATTATGTCCCCCCAAAAATCTGTGGCTGGGCCATAATTCCCAGTATTGTGTGGCTGTCCTCCATTTTGTGATTGCAATTTTATGTTAAAGAGGATTTGGGTGGGATTATAACACTCTTACTAAGGTCACATCCCTGATCCAATGTAAAGGGAGTTTCCCTGGGGTGTGACTGCACCACCTTTTATCTTACAAGAGATAAAAGGAAAAGGAAGCAAGCAGAGAGTTGGGGACCTCATACCACCAAGAAAGCAGTGCCAGGAGCAAAGCGCATCCTTTGGACCTGAGGATCCTGTGCTGAGATGCTCCCAGACCAAGGGAAGGCTGATGACAAGACTCTTCCTACAGAGATGACAGAGAGAGAAAGCCTTCTCCTGCAGCCAGTGCCCTGAATTCAGACTTCTAGCCTACTGGACTGTGAGAGAATAAACTTCTCTTTGTTAAAGCCATCCACTTGTGGTACTTCTGTTATAGCGGCACTACATGACCAAGACAAGACCCCAGTAAAAATAGTGAGGAATTAACATGCTTTCATTACCTGACATCTCTCTTTCTCCTTCCCTCTCCAATTCTAATTGACGTCATAATTTAAAAAGTTATCATACTTTCAATCATCACTAATAATTTACGTGATATATTGAAAGCTCTATGACTTGGTGTCAAATCTAGACAACATTATTAATCCTGTTATAAAAGGTTATGGCATCAGCATGCTTACTCTTCCTTTACCTCTCTCTCTATTCCATGCTAAATTTTTATTGTTTACTTTAATTTTTACTCTGCTGCATATAATCACGTTGTATAATTACGGCAAGTCTGCCATTCTTTTCTTACAGGTTGAGTATAAATATTAAAAACAATAAACAAGTATATGATTTTTATTATATAAACATAATTTAGGGTTAAAAAAGTGGTGCAACTAGCTTCATGAAAAAATAAATGAAATCCAACTGAGTAACACTTTTCTAGGTCAAGAGAAAATCTAAGATTCACCGTCTAATGAATCTTCTTTTATTTTTATTCTTCCTTCCTTACATGTATAATTATGTTGTTGATATTACATTGTTCGTTAAATCTTGTAGATATTTATATAGCCACTAATTCTTGAACCACAATTTTTGTACATATTTCAATTTTTATTTGAATTTCTTCTTGACACAAATTGTAGGAATAGAATTAATCAAATATATGGATACCTTCATGGCTCATGGCACATATTGCTAAAGTGTTTTCCAAAAAGTTGTATCAATTAAAAATGCCAAAAAAAAAAGAATATGTGACATGCATACTGTTTTTCAGTAATGCTGCCAGTATTAGATTTCATATTTTAAAAACATTGTCTAGGTTGATTAATGTAATATGCAATTTCAAGTTCATATTTGCTTACTGACAAGGGAGAATGAATGAATGTCACTAGCTGTATATACACTATTTTCTCCTTATCCTATTTCCCCTTATCACTATGCCTATCATATTTATTTCCCTTCACAACAATTAATAAAAATAATATTAGACTTTGAGAATATTTGTTGTTGCCACCTAGTCAATTCAGAGTCATGGCAAGCCTATGTGTGCAGAATAGAATTGCTCCATAGAGTTTTCAAGGCTGTGGGCTTTTGGAAGCAGATCACCAGCAGTCCTGTCTTCTGAGGCACCTTTGAGTGGGTGAACCTCCAACCTTTTGGCTAGTAGTTGAGCATTTAACCATTTGTACTACCCAGAGACTAGTTGAGAGAGCTAATATCAGATGCTTAAGAACTGAAGGTGACTTGAGATTAAAAATTATTAGTAATAATAAAATAAAAATCTATAACTCAGTAAATCAAAATTAACAAAATTTAAAATTGTTTTTAATATCACACCAGCCCCCTTCCTTAGTTTTATTAGTAAAATCTATACAACTTGTTTCAATAATGTCTGTCCCATATGTCCAACTGCCTACTTGATATTTCCTTGGATATCTCACAAGCATCAAAATCTTACCATATTCTTGTTTGGAACCCTGTTATCTTTAATATTTTTTTTCCTTTCAGATCCCCTGTGCCAATGAAAGTCATCATCATTATGCAATCCCCCAATTAAGACCCTAAGAGTCATCCTGAATGCCTTTCCACATTCAGTCCATCACAAGTCCAAAGATTTCTACATCCTAAGAAACTTTCCAAAAGTATTCCTTCTTTCTATATTCACCTTCACTGTTTACTCTAGACCATTATAATTTTATCTAGAATTCCTGCTAAAACTTTTTAACATTATTCCCTTCTCCAGTTTTGTTTCACTTAATATATGCTCCAAATTACAGGCAAACTGATCTTTCTAAAGTAAAATCAAATCCTGCTTCACTAGTTCCTCACAGATTTAAGTTTTGTTTAAAACTCTTTATCATGAATGTGTGTTGGGCTTTGTCAAATGCCTTTTATGCATCAGTTGGTAAGATCACGTGGGTCTTGTCTTTTATTTATGTGATGGATTACATTGATTGTTTTTCTAATGCTGACTTTCTATTGAGTTGTCTAATTCTGAAATTTTATTGTTAATCTTCTGGATTTCTGTTTGTTGTTAACTCTATGGATTCTTGCAGCCTTTTAAATTTGTCATTGTGCTCTTCTGTAATCTTCTTAAATTCCTCTATTGCTTTGTCTGTATGTTCCTTGGATTGTTCTGTGTTTTGCCTGAACTCCTTCTTGATGTCTGGAAGAGTTCCGTATATTAATCTTTTGTATTCTACCTCCAGTAATTTCAAGAAATTCTATTCCTCCAGAAAATTCCTTGATTTGTTTTGGGAGCTTGCTGAAGCCATCATGGTCTGCCTCCTTATGTGATTTGATATTGACTGTTGTCTCCAAGCCATCAATAAGTTATTATATTTACTTAATTTATGTTTGCTTATTCTGTCCTAGCTTCTTGTTTTGTTATGCCCAAATTGGCTGCTCATGTCAGCTAGTTTGATTATTGGTGCCTTTGAAGCTCTAACGTCCTATCACCAGGTGGTTAGGTCAGTTATTAGGTACGTGAGCCCAGAAGTAAGTTTTCTTTTCTTATAGATTCAGCTCAGGTGTCCAGGTAGTTGGTCACCAAGTGTGTGGTGCAGGCTCTCACTTACAGTCCTAGATAGACAAGGGTGATTGGAGTATGCACAGGTATCTGGTTGCAGTAGGGGGTCATGCACTGAGCAAGGCAGTGGGCTGATGGTTCCCCGAGGGTCTGGGAGGAAAGCGTGTCCCCATTCCCTAGAGTGCGTAAGTGGGTGGGTTTTGCAGCCAGACTATGGGCACCCAATGCTGTTGGCTGTAAGGACTGGGAAGCACCATTTATTCTTGGACCCTTGTCACAGGCAGCTGTGTGGCATGGGTGGAGCCATCAGTCCTGAGGCCCCTGATGTGGGTAGGTGAGGACCCTGCTTAATGGGCAAAGTGGTGTCAAATGTCACAAACCTGCCACTCCACCATATAGGTGATACAGTTGAAGTTAGGCTTCAGGTATATAACCTATTGTACTGTGCTAATGGGGGCCTATACTGTTGAAACGGGCCCACATAGGTCTATGCAAGGGTGAAAGGCATTTGAAGTTTGTGGACCCCTTCTGCCTGTGCCTAGGGAGCTGTGCTTTCCCTGAGTTCCCAGTTTAGGGATGCTGGCAGATTATTTTCTTCCTGTTTGTTAATCTGTTCCCTCTCCAAGGCCAGGAGAATGGTTCAGGGAGAGTAACGGGTCCTACTTCCGGTACAGGGGACACGGTAATCAGGTAATCACTGAAGCCAGACCAGGACCAGGTGCAGAGTGGGGACGGAGCAGGTAAATGGGAGAGAGGTTCTTTTTCCCGTTTGTTAATTTGTTCCCTCTCTAAGGCCAGGAGAATGGTTCAGGGTGAGCAATGTTTCCTACTTCTGGCCCAGGGGAAGCAGCAATCACTGAAGCCAGCCCAGGACAAGGTGCAGAGTGGGGAGGGAGCAGGTAAATGGGAGAGAGGTTCTTCCCAAACAGGGTGTTTCTTTATCCACGCTGTAGGTTAGATGCGAGTACTTATCTTTTGCCGATTAAGCGCCGCTTTTCACTGGTTCTGGAGGCTTGAGTAAGACTCTCCATCTCTCGGTCTCTCCCAATGTGGAAAATGCGTCCTAAACACCTCACTGTGCACGCCAGCCGATCCAGCCTACAGGGTGCCAGTTCCTGCTGAGTCAGGTCTGACAACTCCTTGCTGTTTCTGAACCATCTCTCCCTCCCCTTGTCACTCAATATGATTCCTCAACTTTACCTTTGATGTTCAGGCCTCCTAGATCATCAAATATAATCAGTTCACTTGTTTTTTTGGGTCTTCATTGTAAGAGGGACCACCAGAAGAGTCTGACTACTCTGCCATCTTGGCCCTGCCTCCTCTCTGTTTAAAATTCTTTAGCATTATTCACTTGCTCATCATGATCTGGTCACTGGATATCTGTATGGTCTTAAACTCCCCCAGACACCATAAGATAGAGTTAAAAAAAAAAAAAAAAATCTTTCTGTTTAAGGAAACTAGTAAGCTCTCTAAGGTGTCTTTGATTTTTATTATACTTCATTCAAAGCCTTAAGTATGTTTACTCGGCTTTCTTCTTCTTCACTTGGCTCAGGGTCGTGATTTCTATGATTTAAAATGTAAATGATTTTACACATTTTATGTGTTTTGGGATCTATAATCTAATTCCTGCAATTACAATGCAAATGGATTTAAATGTTTTCATTCTTATTCAAAGAGCTGAGTAAAGCAAACTTAGTGATTTCTCATGTTTCTTAAAGAGAAAAACCCTAGTTTTGACTTAATCTAACATTACCAATATTCTGTAAAACAATATTGATACAGATTTTCATTATAATGAATTTATCCTTGAAGGCTAATAGTTTGAACTCTATAGTTTTCAACTTTACTTTGATTAAGCTAAATTTTTAAATCTATTAATTAATTTCTAAGATATCAGAGCATAATTTTAATCAGATCACACACCAGTTTCCACTGAATTCCAAGTATTACCAACTAAACTGCTCAGGTGGTAAAAAGCTAAGCATAATGTCCAGCACATGGAAAATGTCCAAAGAATAATTGTTATAACCAGAATTGATAGTTGTAAGTATGAAAAATGATATCATACTATTTAATGATGAAGAAAAAAGTAGGAGAAGAGAAAGAAAAAGATAAGGTATGAGAAAGGGAGAGGAAAGAAATGGAAGAAAAAGAAAAAAGAATAGGAGACTGGTACGAAAGGAAGAAGGAAAAAATGGGAGAAAGGGTAGAGAAAGGGAACACAAAGGGATGAAGCTAACAGCCAGTATCATCAGCCTTTCTTGGCACAAAACAAGTTGGTTTATGGCCATAGATAAATAAATAATCACCAAAAAGAACTGGAATTTAAAAAAATATTTTGTGCTCATGTGGATGCTTTCATGTAACAAGTATATATACACAGAAACAAACATGTATCAATAGCTTTTCTTTTTCTTTTGATTAGTGTATTTCTTCAGTTTTATAAAAAGATTATAAGGTGGTTTGATCCACTAAAATAATATGTGGAGATTATTTAGGCTATAAAAGAGGTTTTATTTAGCAGAACAGTTCAAATCTACTCATATAATAACATATATTTGAATAAGATTTCAAAAATCTCAAAACAAGTTATTCATGTTTGAAACACACGAATTAGCAATGCATTTAAAAACTGCATATTAACAGAAATTTTCTCAAAGATTTATTAGCTAATGCTTGGCATTTCACACTTCATGAAGTGTCCTTTTAAAGGAATATTTATAAGGTCAATTTACAGAACATCCATTTTCCTTGTAAGAGGAGATTTTTTTTTCAATTGAAAAATGAACAGATTTTCAGCCATGCAATAATATTATCTAGCTATAAAGTTAAAATAAAGAGCCCTGGTGGCACAGTTGTTAAGTGTTTGGCTGCTACCTGGAAGACTGGCAGTTCGAACGCACCAGCTACTCCTCAAGAGGAAGATACGGCAGTATGCTTCTGTAAGGATTACAGCCTTGGAAACCTTATGGGGAAGTTCTACTCTGTCCTGTAGGTCAATATGAGTCAGAATTGACTGGATGGCTGTAGGTTTGGTTCAAGTTTGGTTTATAAAATCAAAATAAGTAAACTCAGAAAATAAAATCTGTACATCTAAACAATTTAAAAGAGAAAAGTGAGGCACAGGATTGTAAACCATTGTATAGAAATTCATCACATAAATAATGCATGCTGAATTTTGGTATACATTTACCACCCCCACATACAAACATTTAGGCAAGATGTCCAGCCTGCATGAGCTGCTTCTAAAAATGACACTGAAGAAACAATAGGGAGAGAAACATAGAGTCCAGGAACTAACAACAAATAAGCAAACAAACAAACAAAAACCAACAATAACAAAAACAAAAACAGTAAGAAGTCTGCTTTAAATTACTGTGTAGGAAATGAGTGGCCACAGCCAAAGGCAGAGAAAAGCTAGAAGCAACAGTGGAAGGACACTTAAAATTCTGCTTTCTCTCTCCCCACTGTCCCTTCACCTCCTTGCCTTGAGGCCACCATTGAGTCTTCAAATCACTGCTGTGGGCAACCATGCAGGTAATTGTGTTGCTGAATGAGCAATTAATAAAAGTAAGTGGGGCTGACTAGCTTTAGCATTCAGTCCTTTACTTGCCTCCATCCAACCCTTTGGGTTTGTGGATCACAATCTGTATACTCCTTACTTTCTACTCCCTAATGAGTGCCTGGGTGGAGCAAGTGGAGCAAATGGTTAAGCGCTAGATTACTAGCTGAAAGGTTGGTGGTTTGAATCTGCCCAGAGGCACCTTGGAAGACAGGTCTACTTTTGAAAGGTTGCAGCCTTGAAAACCTTATCTGTACATAAGGCATCACCAAGAGTCAGAACTGACTCAAGGGCAACTAACAACAAAGATTTACTGCTGAAAGCCTGATCAGAGTTTTTCTTGCTGTATAGTAGAAACATGAAGTGACAACTCTATCTGGTGGTGCTCACAGGGCAAACAAACTAGACTCCTGAGAAAACCACTACCTCAGAAGGTATAAAATGAACCGGAAAAACAAATGTTTTCTGAAGCACAGAATTAATATAGATGATTGAATAATTTAAAATAGGCATGATACATCATAATAAGCAAATGAACAGATCAATAAATAAAAGATAAGAACACTAATGACCAAAGACCAGATTAGGTGGAATGACATAAAGGACATCCTATATGAGAAAAGTAAAGGGTAATTAAAAAGAGGAAAGAAAGAAAAGACAAAAATGGATGTCAGAAGAGACTCTGAAACTAGCTCTTGAATGTAGAGTAGTTTAAACGAATGGAAGAAATGATGAAGTTAGAGAGCTAAACAGAAGATTTCAAAGGGTGGCTCAAGAATACGAAGTAAAGTATTGTAATAAAATCTGCGAAGATCTGGAGTTAGAAAACCAAAAGGCATGAACACGCTCGGCATTTCTCAAGCTGAAAAACCTGAAGAAAAAAATCAAGCTTAGAGTTGCAATTTTGAAAGATTCTACAGTCAAAATATTGAATGACTCCGGAAGCATGAAAAGAAGATGAAAGGAATACACAGAGTAACTGTATCAAAAATAATTGGTCAGTGTTCAACCGTTTCAGGAGGTAGCATATGATCAAGAACTGATAGTAATGAAGGAAGAAATCCAAACTGCACTCAAGGCACTGGCAAAAAAATAACGCTCCAGGAATTGACCAACTGAGATGTTTCAACAAATGGATGTAGTGTTGGAGGTGCTCACTCGTCTATGACAAGAAATTTGGAAGACTGCTACCTGGCCAAACTACTGGAAGAGATCCGTATTGGTGCCCAATCAAGAGAAAGGTGATCCAAAAGAATGTGGAAATTATCGAACAATGTCATTAGTATCACAGCAAATTAAACTTTGCTGAAGAGAATTCAAAAGTGGTTGCAGCAGTACATCGACAGGAAACTGCCAGAAATTCAAAATGGATTCAGAAGAGGACACACAACTAGGGATGTCACTGCTGATGTCAGATGGATCTTGGCTGAAAGCAGAGAATACCAGAAAGATGTTCATGACCAATGGAACAGAATTAAGAACCCAGATGTAAATCCATCCACCTATGGTCACCTGATCTTCGACAAGAGCCCAAAGTCCATCAAATGGGGAACAGACAGTCTTTTCAACAAATGGTGCTGGCAAAACTGGATGTCCAGCTGCAAAAAATGAAGCAGGACCCATATCTCACACCATATACAAAAGCAAATTCAAAATGTAGCAAAGATGAAAATATAAAGCAAAAAAAACTATAAAGTTCATAGAAAAAATAGGGTCAATGCTAGAGGCTCTAATACACAGCATTAAAGGATACAAACCATAACCAACAACACACAAACTCCAGAAGATAAGCTGGATAACTGAGATCTTCTAAAAATTAAACACTTATGTTCATCAGAAGACTTCATCAAGAGTAAAAAGAGAACCTACAGACTAGGAAAAAATTTTGGACATTACAAGTCAGACAAAGGTCTAATCTCTAAAATCTACAAGAAAATCCAATACCTTTACAAGAAAAAGACAAATAATACAATTAAAATATGGGCAAAGGAAATGAACAGATACTTCACCAAAGAAGACAGCTAACAGACACATAAAGAAATGCTCGCGATCACTAGCCATTAGAGAAACACAAATTAAAACCACAATGAGATACCATCTCACCCCGGCATTACCGGCACAAATCAAAAAAACTGGTAATAACAAATGTTGGAGAGGCTGTGGGGAGATCAGAACTCTTATGCACTGCTGGTGGGAATGCATAATGATACAACCGTTTTGGAAAATGATATGGCGCTTCCTTAGAAAGCTAGGAATAGAAATACCATACGATGCAGTAATCCCACTCCTAGAAATATATCCTAGAGAAATAAGAGCCGTCACATGAATAGACATATGCACACCCATGTTCACTGCAGCATTGTTCACAATAGCAAAAAGATGGAAACATCCTAGATGCCCATCAACAGATGAATGGATAAACAAAATACGGTACATACGCACAATGAAGTATTATGCAATGAAAAAGAACAATTATGAATCTGTGAAGCATCTCATAATATGGATGAAACTGGAGGACATTATGCTGAGTGAAATTAGTCAATCGCAAAAGGACAAATATTGTATAAGACCACTACTGTAAAAACTCGTGAAAAAGTTTACACACAAAAAGAAACAATCTTTTTCGGTTACAACGGATGGGAGGGGTGGGAGGGGATACTAAATAGACAACAGATAAGTAGTAACTTTGGTGAGGGGTAAGACAGTATGAAATACTGGGGAAGCCAGCACAACTTGTATCAGAAAAGGTCATGGAAGCTCCATAGTCACATCCAAACTCCTTCAGGGACCAAATTGCTGGGCTGAGGGCTGTGGGGACCATGGTCTCGGGGAACATCTAGCTCAATTGGCATAAAACAGTTTATAAAGACAATGTTTTACATGCTACATTGGTAATAAGTAGCATCTGGGGTCTTAAAAGCCTGTGAGCAGCCATCAAAAGACACCACTGGTCTCACCCCTTCGGGAGCAAGGGAGAATGAAGAAAATAAGATACAAGGGAAAGATTAGTCCAAAGGACTAATGGACCACAGCTTCCATGGCCTCCACCAGACCGAGTCCAGTACAACCAGATGGTGCCCGGCTACCACCACTGACTGCTCTGACCGGGATCACAACAGAGGGTCCCGGACAGAGCTGGAGAAAAATGTAAAACAAAATTCTAACTCACAAAAAAAGACCAGACTTACTGGCCTGACAGAGACTGGAGAAACCCCGAGAGTATGGTCCCCGGACACCCTTTTAGCTCAGTAATGAAGTCACTCCTGAGGTTCTCCCTTCAGCCAAAGATTAGACGGTCCCATAAAACAAAACAAGACTAATGTGGCACAACAGTCCAGGGACAAGGACTAGAAGCCATGAGGGGACAGGAAAGCTGGCAATAGGGAACCCAAGGTTGAGAAGGGACACTGTTGACATGTTATGCAGTTGTTAACAATTGTCATAAAACAATATGTGTACTGTTTAATGAGAAACTATTTGTTCCATAAACCTTCATCTGAAGTACAATTTAAAAAAAAAAAATGATATTTACCTGTGGTTTAGTGACTATGCAAAGGTATTCAACTGTGTGGATCATAACAAATTATGGATAACATTACAAAGAATGGGAATTCCAGGACACTTAATTGTGCTAATGTGGAACCTGTACATAGACCAATAGGCAGTTGTTCGAACAGAACAAGGGGATACTGCATGGTTATAATCAGGAAAGGTGTGCGTCAGGGTTGTATACTTTCACCATACTTATTCGATCTGTATTCTGAGGAAGTAATCCAAGAAGCTGGACTATATGAAGTAGAACAAGGCACCAGGATTGGTGGAAGACTCATTAACAACCTGCCATATGCAGATGAGGCAACCTTGGCTGCTAAAAGCAAAGAGGACTTGAAGTACTTACTGATGAAGATTAAAGACTACAGCCTTCTTCAGTATGGATTACACCTCAACATAAAGAAAACAAAAATCCTCACAACTGGACCTACAAGCAACATCCTGATAAACAGAGTAAAGTTTGAAGTTGTCAAGGATTTCATCTTACTTAAATCCACAATGCACACCCATGGAAGCAGCAGTCAAGATATCAAATGATGTATTGCATTGAGAAAACCTGCTGTGCATGAACTCTTTAAAGTACTGAAAAGCAAAGATATTACTGTGAGGACTAAGGTGTGCCTGACCCAAGCAATGGTATTTTCAATCACCTCATATGCATGCAAAAGCTGGACAGTGAATAAGAAAGACTGGAGAAGAACTGATGTCTTTGAATTATGGTGCTGGCAAAAAATATTGAATATACCATGGACTGCTAAAAGAACAAACAAGTCTGTCTTGGATGAAGTACAGCCAGAGCGCTCCTTGGAAGCAAGGATGGAAAGACTTTGTCTCAGGTACTTTGGATGTGTTATCAGGAGGGACCAGTCCCTGGAGAAGGATATCATGCTTAGTAAGGTAGAGGGTTAGCAAAAAAAAGGAAGACCCTCAACGAGATGGATGGACATAGTGGCTGCAACAATGGGCTCTAACATAGCAATGATTGTGAGGATGGCGCAGGACCAGGCAGTGTTCTGTTATGTTACGCAGTCATAGTGTTGCTATGAGTTGGAACTGACCTGATGGCCTAACAACAACAAAAACAACATACACACACATATATTAATTGATTGTTTTTACTGTTCTAATATTGTATGTCATAGCATTTACTAAAAACATCCTTTTTCTTGTGTACTTCTTAGTGATATCATTTATCTTAGTCAAGCTGTACACATTTCTCCCACATTTTGCATTACCTTTTCCATCACCACAAACATCAAGTGTCTGCTATCTAAAGAGTGATTCTCCCAGCTCCCATTCCCAGTGACCACCAATAATCATTGATTTCTGGATGCATATGTGTTCCTGCTTTTTTATAAAAGCTAGATCATACAACATGTGTCTTTCTGTGATTGACTTATTTCAGTTTGCATAATGTCCCCCATATTCATTCATGTTATATCTTGAGAACTTATCATTATTCTTTATGGATGTGTAGTATTCCATTGCATGTATGTACCACATTTTGTTTATCAATTCATCCACTGATGAGCATCTAGATTGTTTCTATCTTTTTGCTATTGTGAGTAGTGCCGCAATGAACATACATGTTGCATATGTCTGTCTGTGTCTCTTCTATTAGATTTCCACAGTGTACACCTAAGAGTGGGATTGCTGAATCATAAGACAGTTTTACTTCTAGTTTTTTGAGTAAGTGTCATGTTGTTTTCCAAAGGGTTGTATCATTTTACAATCCCTATCCCACCTGCAGTAGATAAGGTTTCCAATCTCCCCACATTCTCATCAGCATTTGTTTTCTTTCTTTTTTTTTTAATCAGTCTAATTTTTGCAGGGGTGAGAAGGTATGTCATTGTAGTTGATTTGCATTTCTCTAATGGTTAATAATGCCAGAGATTGCACGATAGAATTTTGCAAGACCAACAACTTCTTCTTTGCAGATACTTTTTTTCAACAACATAAACTTGGATCCACAATCAACACTCATCAAAGCAGCAGTCAAGAAACCAAATGAAGTATTACTTTGGGCAAATCTGCTGCAAAAGACCTCTTTCAAGAGTTAAAAAGCAAAGATGCCATCTTGACGAGTAAGGTGTGCCTGACCCAAGCCATGGTGTTTTCAATCGCCTTTTATGCATGTAGTAGCTGGACACTGAACAAGGAAGAGCAAAGGAGAATTGACGCCTTTGAATTATGGTGTTGGCGAAGAATATTGAATATACCATGGACTGCCAAAGGAACGAACAAACCTGTCTTGGAAGAAGTACAACCAGAATGCTCCTTAGATGCAAGGATGGCGAGTCTATGTCTCACATACCTTGGATATGTTATCAGGAGGGACCAGACCCTGGAGAAGGACATCATGCTTGGTAAAGTAGAGAGTCAGTGAAAAAGAGGAAGATCCTCAATGAGATGGATTGACACAGTGGCTGCAACAATGGGCTCAAGCATAACAACGATTGTGAGGATGGTGCAAGACCCGGCAGTGTTTCATTCTGTTGTACATAGGGTTGCTATGAGCACCTAACAGCAACAACAACAACGGCTAATAGCATCTTTTCATCCATTTGTTGTCCACTTGAATGTCGTCTTTGGTGAAGTGTCTGTTTATGTCCTTTGCCCATTTTTTAATTGAATTGCTTGTCATTTTGTTGTTGAGTTGTTGAAGTTTCCTACATATTTTAGAGATTAGACTCTTATTGGATATATCATTTTTGAAGATTTTTTACCAGTCTGTATGAACTCTTGATAAAGTGTTTTGATGAACATTAAGTATTTAATTTTTTGGAGGTCCCAGTTATCTAATTTGTCTTTTGTAGTTCGTGCATTTGTAACTGTGTTTGATATGCCTACTTCTAAAGAAAATTAGGTCCCATAGTTTTGTCCCTATGTTATCTTCCAGGAACTTTACAGTTTTAGCTTTAACATTTAGGTCTTTGATCCATTTTAAGTTGGTTTTTGTATATGGTGTGAGCTATGGGTCTTGTTTCATTTTTCTGCAAGTGGATATCCAATTCCGTCAGCTTCATTTGTTAGAGACTGTTTCTTCCCCATTGAATGGACTTTGACCCCTTGTTGAAAATCAGCTGTCCATAGATGGATGGATTTATTTGTGGAATTGCAACTCTTTTCCACTGATCTATGTGTCTGTCATTAAACTGGTAGCAGGCTGTTCTGCGTACTGTAGCTGTATAGTGTGTTTTGAGATTGAGGAGTGTGAATCTTCCTATTTTGTTCTTCTTCAATATTGCTTTGGCTCTTTGGAGCCTCTTTCTTTTCCATATGAAGTTGGTGATTAATTTTTCCATTTCAGTTAAGAATGTTGTTAGAATCTGGAGCGAGATTGCATTGTATCTATAGATCCCATTGGGTAGCATTAACATTTTCACAGTATTAAGTCTTCCAATCCATGAGCATAGAGTGTCTTTCCATTTACATAGATTTCTTTTAGTCTCTTGTACTAGTATTTTGTAGTTTTCATTGTCTAAGTCTTTTAAAACCCTGGATAGATGTATTCCTATGTATTTTATCATTTGGTGAAGCTATTGTAAATGGTATTGTTTTCTTGATTTGCTTTTCAGAATTCTCTTTGTTAGTGTAAAGGAATCCAACTGATTTTTGTGTGTTGATCTTGTACCCTAAAACATTGCTAAATTATTCTATTAGATACAGAAGTTTTTTTGTGGAATCTTTAGGATTTTCTATGTATAGGATCATGTTATCTGAGAATAAAGATCGTTTTTCTTTTTTGATTTGGATACTCTTTTTCTTTCTTGCCGTATTGCTCTGGATAAGACTTCTAGTATGTTATTGAATAAGAATGATGATAATGGGCATCGTTATCTCATTCCTATTCTCAGGGCAAATGCTGTCAGTCTTTCTCCACTGAGATTAATGTTGGCAGTTGGCTTTGCATATATGCCCTTAATTATGTTGAGGAATTTCCCTTCTATTCCTATTTTGCTGAGAGTTTTTAACAGGAAATGTGTTGGATTTTATCAAATGCCTTTTCTGCATCAATCGAGATGATCATGTGGTTCTTTTCTTTTGTTTAATTTATGTGGTGAATTACATTGATTGATTTTCTAATGTTTAACCACCCTTGAATTCCGGGGATGAGTTCCACTTGATCATGACGCACGACTTTTTTAATATGTTGTTGAATTTGTTCAGTGGAATTTTGTTGAGAATTTTGGCATCTATCATGAGGAATATTGGTCTGTAATTTTCTTTTTTTGTGATGTCTCTACCTGGTTTTGGTATCAGGGTGATACTCGCTTCATAGAATGAGTTAGGGAATATTCCTTCCACTTCTATGTTTTGGAAGAGTTTGTGTAGAATTGGTGTCAACTTTTCTCTGAATGTTTGGTAGAATTCCCAGAGGAAACCATCTGGTCCTGGGCTTTTTTTCGGCCGGGGGCGGGGGGTAGTTTTTTGATGACATCTTCAATCTCTTGTTATTAGTCTGTTTAGATTTTCTAACTCTGTTTGTGTTAGTTTAGGTAGGTAGTGTGTTTCTAGGAATTTGTCCAATTCTTCCAGATTTTCAAATTTGTTGGAGTACAGTTTTTGATAGTATTCTGTTATGATGCTCTTTAGCTCAGTGGGATCTGTTGTAATTTCTCCTGTTTTGTTTCTTATTTTAGTTATTTGCATCTTTTCATTTTTTTCCTTTATCTATCTAGCCAGTAGTGTGTCTATTTTATTGATTGTTTCAAAGAACAAACTTCTTGTCTTGTTGATTCTTTCTACTGATTTTCTATTGCATGTATTTCTTCACTGATATTTATTATTTCCTTTCTTCTGGTAGCTTTGGTCTTCTTTTGCGCTTCCTTTTCTATCTGATCAGCTTGACTGGTTAAATTAGTGATTTGGATCTTTCTTCTTTTTTGATGTAGGCGTTTATTGCTATGAATTTCCTTCCAAGCAATGCTTTTGCTGCATCCCATAAGTTTTGGTATGTAATATTTTCATTTAATTCTAAGTATTTTTTTTAATTTCACTTTTGATTTCTTCTATGACCTAATAGTTTTTAGTAGTGTGTTGTTTGGTTCCATGTATTTTTTCCCCCTTATTTCACCTCTTATTGGTTTCTAGAACCCTCTATCATGGTCAGAAAAGATACTTCATATAACTTCAATTTTTCAAATTTTATTGAGGTTAGGTTTGTGACCTAAGATATGATCTATTCTGGAGAATGTTTCATGTGCATTCAAGAAGAATGTGTATTGTGTTGCTGTTGTGTGGTATGTTCTATATATGTCTGTTAAGTCCACTTAGCTAATAGTGTTATTCAGATCTTCCAGATCTTTATTGTTTTTTCTTTTTAGTTGTTCTATCTATCACCAAAAGTGGTGTAATAAAATCTTCTAGTATTATTGTAGAACTGTCTATTTCTTTCTTTAATTCTGTTAGATTTTTCTTTATACATTTTGGGGCTCTGGTGTTGGATGCATAAATATTTATAATTGTTGTGTCTTCTTGGTAAACTGATCCTTTTATCATATCTGCTTGTTATGGGTTTTTTTTTTTTTCCATCCCTGATTTTTAACCTGTTTATATCTGTGTGCCTATGGTGTGTCTCTTGTAGGCAACATATTGATGGGTCATTCTGCCAGTCTCTTTCTTTTGACTGGTGCATTTTATCCATTTAAATTCATATGATTATTAATAGGGATGAATTCACCACAGCCATGTTGTTATGCTTTTTGTGTGTGGGTGTTGTTAATGCTTTCTTTGTTCTTCATTACTTTCTGCTGAGTTATTTTTGTATATGGATTTTCTTTTCCTTTCATTTATTATTGTTGCTTTTCTGTTTACTGTATCTTTTTTTTCTGTATTTTGTTCAGTAAATTTATTAATTATCTTTGTAGTTACCATGAGGTTTACATTTAACATCTTACTTTTAAAACAGTCTGTTATAGCTTGAAGTTGTCTTAACTTCCTTGTCATATGGAAGTTCTATACCTATGCGAATCATTCCCCCTTTTGTTTTGACATTGTCATCGATTACAACTTTTTATCTAGGATTCGCAGTAATCATTTTTTAACTTTATATTACTGTTGTGATGTCTTCAACTGGCTTGCTATCAGGATGATACTGTCATGTGTCTTTACTCAGGCTGCTATCTGTTGTCACTGATTTTCTAGCCTATATAACATTTAAAGAAGAAGAAGAAAATTTTATGGAATTGAAAGCAGTAATGAAATTTTTTTTTAAAAGCCCAGAAAAGGTGGGATATGATAATAAAAACTAAACAGAATGGTAGAATAAAATCCTAGTTAGAGAGAAATTAAGATAAATACAGATTAAATTAATCAAATAAAAGACAAAGATCCATGGATTGAAGAAATGAAAACAAGAGCCAATGTCAATATTTAAGAAACAAAGGGTATATCAAGGTTGAAAATAAATGGATTGAAAACATACCTGATAAATATAAATCAGAAGAAAGCTGGGGTAGCAATCTTAATTTCTGACAAACAAACAAAACTCTTCTTCAGATGGTTAATAGCTTTCTGTGACTTTACACATGCTCTGAACGCACAGTCCTGATCCAGCCAAAGTATAAAAGAGAACAATAATAGAAGAGGGTGACTTGTCAAAAGAGGATGAGATTTGTAATTGATAAGGTCTACTGTCAGTGAAGATATAACAGTAAGGCAATCAAACATTCTTAGCCTTATTATAAAGGAAACCAACTCTGTGAATCAGTCCTCAGCTTCCTATTTTGTTAGGCTAACAATGAATATTGTTTCATGTAATTTTATTTTAATGTAAAACATGTGCATAATAAGAAAAAAGTCAATTTTTTTCAGTTGATGTACCCTAATAAAACAGATTACATGGAATAAAATGAAGAAAGTAGGGAAGATAATTTATGATCACAGCAAGAATGAAGTTTGTTTAACAGTGTAGACTACTCTCTAGTATAGATCTTGGTGATATTATATCCCAACATAGCATTTAAGCTATCCAAGGATCTATCAAAAAGATACAGGCCAAACAGTGAGCCTTAGAGCAACATTTGGAATTACTGATCAGCAAAAGAAAAATACCATGCAAAATAAGAGTGAGTGTATTGTTTTTTCCCCCAGAAAAATGTAAGTCACACTCTTAGTTTGAATTCAAAGGAAATGATTGGTGAAATAGAGAAAATAAATGGCAGGGTTAGCTGTCACGCAAAATTTTCTTCTTATTAAACTTGGTAGTTGGGACAAAAAAAATATTTTTGATATATTGGCATACAAAGTGGTCCCTTCCCTCAGAAATATTTTAGCTTTCTGAAGAATTTATATTAGTCAACCAAACTGATTAAATCACAAGTAGGCTATATCAAAGGTAATTTCTTGTGCCATTAAGTAATTCCATGTATTTCACAAACCAGTATTTTTAAAGCTGTGTAAATAACTTTTAAAAATGTATTACCAATATGATCAAATTATTATTTTATTTTTAAGTAGTATTTTACTTTAAAAAATAAATGAAAACATAAAATTGAATCAATCTTTGTGTTTATTTGGCACTGGAATCCTATAAACATGTTTGATTAGCCATTTATTAATATCCTTTTTCATCTAAAATAAACCTTAATGTCAGTATATTGTGTTAACTCAATATTTTTAAATGCATTTATAAGAAGGCCCAATTCATTTGTTTTTACTTATTTTAGTTTGATTTTTATATTACATTCCCCCCTCCCTTTTTTTCTTTTTGCCTTTTCTATTTCACTCTCAAAATAGATTACATTATTTGGTAAGCTTTATGAATTTACTTGGAAAACATCTGATATATATAAAACTATAATAGTGCTTCACAGATGGCAATAAGACCCCCTCTTTGAACATCTATCAGTAAATTATCTAATGACAATTTTACCTTATTGTAGAAAGTAAAAATATGGGTCTTATTTATAACAACATTTATATTAACTTGTTTTAGGCACAGATATTGTGGTACAGTAGTTCTTCCAACATTGTTCTGAGATGATGTGTATTATCTAATGTCAAATATTAGAGTTCACAGAAAAAAAAATTGTCAAACCAGAACAAACTGAATCAGGATATTATTACTTGGGATCCCCAAAAGCAGACAGTGAGATCAGAATTCCTGTGAAAATGATTTATTAGTAAGTGTTCCCAGGGGAATAAAAGCAGACAGGAGTGAGGAAGCAGGAAATTAAAAGGAAGAAGTACTTGTGAAAGTGCCTTGTTAAGATAGCAGGGAGTAACTCTGGGGCAAGAGAGCTGGAATATGAATACTTTCACAAACATCAGTCTTTCGTTAAGGGTGGGGTGGGGCTGGGCATAGAGAAGGCATGTCTATGTTCTTCAGGCTCCAGTGTCTGCAAGCTAAGCTCTCTGACAGACAGTCAGGTGTTGGTTTCTGGGAGTGAGTGAAGAGCTCACCCATGTGCACAAAACTGGTGAACAGATCTAGGGAATGTAGTTGGAACACTAGCAGCATCTGCTACTGTTTATCTAAAAGACTTCAAGGGAATAATAGTGTCTGATCTTTTAAGTGAGATATGAGGAGAGTTAAGCCCAGAGAGTTAAAGTACATTCCTCAGAGAAACTTAATAATCCTCTACATTGCTGTTGTGTGTGCCACTGCGTTGATTCTGATTTATAGTGACCCTATAGGACTGATTTATAGTGACCCTATAGGACAGAGTAGAACTGCCCTATCAGGTTTTCTTGGCTTTAATCTTTTTGGGAACAGATTGTTGAGTCTTTCTCCCACAGAGCCACTGGGTGGGTTCTAACTGCCAACCTTTTGGTTAACAGCCAAGCACTTAACCATTGAGCTACCAGGGCTCCTTCTTCTTCATTAATAACTACATTTTTGCCACATAATCACTATTTTGTGGATTTATTATTTAACAATATATCTCCATAAAGTACTTGAAGGCAATCTTGTCTTTTTTTCCTAATTTTAAAGTTATTAAGTGTGCTACTGAGTAAAACTCAGTTTTTAGTCATATATTGTTAAATAATATATCCACAAAATAGTGATTATGTGGCAAAAATATAGGGTCGCTGTGAGTCTGAATCAATTCGAAGACAATAGGTTATTGAGTAAAAACGAAAATATTACAGTGGGTTTCTTTATATTGCAATATTTACTACTGAGCATCATTCATAGGTTTTTTTACATTTCCTATTTTGAGCTAATGGAATTTTATATTTTATTTACGCAAGTTACATTCTGAGATACTCATTTCAAATACAGAAGAGCTGACTTCAAGGAACTGGAATTTTAAAGAAAACTCTACGAAAATTGTATTTTCACAAAATATACACTTACTTATCTTATTTAAGTGCATCACTGTTACACAATACTGTACACAATTTTATTTCTAGAAATATTTAAATAGTTAAAGTATAAAATTAATAATCAATTAAAAATAAAATATTTATAAATTTTGATGATTGTCTACCACCCTGAAAAGGAGGAGTAAACAATTTTTCAACCTGGGGTTATAAACATTTACTAATGTTATAGTGATATCAAGAGAAACTGTGTTGGATAGTAAATTGGGAATATCTGTTCTGTCTCTCTCTTCCTTTAAAGAACTTTCGTCATAAAGATACATTTTTTTCCCCCACTTGGGACCCCCAAGTCCATTTTCAAAGAGCTTCACTTGATTTTAAATGAAAAGATATGCAGAAATGTTAAACCATCCCTTAAAGTTACAAGTAATTTTTTTCCCTTGAATTAGCTAAAATAGAAGTGGTATATGTTTTATTGCACTCACTTTAAAATAGGGCCAAATAGATCCTAGTAGTAAGAAAAAGAGATCCTGAAATGGAAAAATATAAAACAAAACCCTAACCCTCATCATTAAATAACATTAATATGTGTGTGTAAAACCACCCCCTTTTTCTAAACCTCATTATTTAAGCCTTTATGATCGTTTCAGAAAACAGCATCTTTTCTCTGTATTTTTTTTTACTGCCTTCTTATTTGGTACTTTTTCTACTCTTGCCAGTTGAATGTACATTTAAATCAAGAAAGGATATTTAATATGTACAAAAGGTAGAATTAATCAGTAAAAGAGTTTGATGAATTAGGAACGTAAAATTGTTTTCCTATTTAATCTACTTTTAAAATATTTACATGTGGTATGTAAGTAGCTGTTTTTCATTGAGATTAAAACTGAACTTTTTAAATTCAACTGTAACATAAGTATTACTTAATACATAGTTGAATTAAATATTCAAGACAAGCACAAAAGTTATATGCAAGGTTTGCTGTACATTTACTATCATCAATATAATTCTATGTTCTGCATTCCTCTGAAGCATGACCATATGGTCTCAATTTACTCTTAATTTCATTAGCCTTCTTATTTGGTTCTTATATTGTTCCTTTTAACTTGTTCTCTACTGTCTATCATATTTCTGTTTTTCTCATCATTTGAAATTTCAAATGGTGTTTTAATGGATGCCTTGTTCTCTCTGTCAATTCTGATTCCTACTTGATGTACCTTTCCTCTCTTTATACAACTAGGTTTGCCATCTCTTCTGAATATTCTGTAAATCTCTTGGAATAGTACCAAGAGGTTCCGGAAAGTGTGGATTTATAAATTCTCTTGAAATACAGAGAAAAAGTGCAAAGATAGACTTTAAGCTGATCTGAAGTCTACAATAAAATGCCTTCAGTTTACCCAGTTGAAGTTCCTCCTAAGAATGGCAAGGACAAATTTCTGTTGGTGGTATTCTCAAGTGCTTATAATTCTTCCTATTGGCTTGAATCTAGGAAGTCCTAGAACTTGTACCTTGTATCTTGCATTGTGTAATCATTTCTGTAAGTTTCATATCTTTCATCATTAAAGAACATTTGTGTGTGTATAAAACCACCTCCTTTCTTAAAACCTCATTATTTAAAAATGTTTTAAAGTCTACTGTTCTTTACCTACTCTAAGTTCAAGGATACGTTTCAGAGTCCCTTCTGACATTGACTTTAGTCTTTTATTCCTTTCGTGTCTTTTTAATAATCTTTTGTTTTTTCATGTGTGATGTCCTTGATGTCATCCCACAACTCGTCTGGTCTTCAGTCATTAGTGTTCAAAGTGTCAAATCCATTCTTGAGATGGTCTCTAAATTCAGGTAGGATATACTCAAGGCTGTGCTTTGGTTCTTGAAGACTTGTTTTAACTTTCTTCAGCTTCAACTTGAACTTGCATATGAGTAATTGATGGTCTATTCCACCAACGGCCTCTGGCCCTGTTCTACTGATGATATGGAAGTTGTCAAGGATTTCATTTTACTTGGCTCCACAATCAACACCCAGGGAAGAAGCAGTCAAGAAATCAAACGACAAATTGCTTTGGGCAAATCTGCTGCAAAAGACCTCTTTAAAGTGTTAAAAAGTAAAGATGTCATTTTGAGGACTAAGGTGCACCTGACCCAAGCTATGGTACTTTTAGTTGTTTCATATGCATGCAAAAGCTGGACAATGAATAAGGAAGAACAAAGAAGAATTGATGCCTGCAGTGGATTAATGACTTTTGCATGTGGCCTTTCTAGCCATGGTCTTGTAACTCCCACTCAGGTGACTGGGTGGGACTGTGTGATAATTATGGCCCACCAAGGAGACTGATCAGTTTTGCCTTAAAAGAGAGCCAGTTCCAGAGCACATAGGAGGATCCTACCACCAAAAAAGAACAGCCAGGAGAGGAGAGCATGTCCTTTGGACCAGGGATCCCTGTGCTGAGAAGCTTCTGGAAGCAAGAGACTGACAGAGAGAGACCTCGCTGTAACCCTGAAGACAGTGAGAAATGGTGGCAGGAGAGACCTGGCAGTAGAGACCGGCAGCAGGAGAAGGCGCAGTGGGCTTCCCAGCCATGGAGAGAGAAAGCTGAGTGCCACTGGGGAGAGGCCTAGGGCCAGGGAGAGGCATGCCTGCAAGCACGGTTGGGAAGAGGCTGTCCTGATGAAACAACTGTATTCTGAGTGTTCTTGAGCCTGAACTGTAACTGTTACTTCCCTTATAATTATAATTATAATATAAATGTATATAATAATATATATTTATAATAATATATATATAATAATTATATAATATATATAATATATAATATATATTTATAAATATATATGTATATTTATATAAATATATTTATATAATAATATATAATATATATATTATATAATATATATAATAATAATAATATATAATATAAATATAAATATAATAATTATAATTATAATGTTGTGTATGGTCTATGAGTTCTGTGTGGCCATTGCAATGAATTATTGAACCCAGCGGAGAAGTAGAGAGTGCTGTATCAGAGATAGTTGGTGTCAGAATTACCAAAGATGGCCGAGAGAAGAGTCTTGTCTGGCCTCTCCCTCATGGGAATTAGCCTTGGGTTGTTGATCTTAGTTCTCCTTTCCTCTTGTAAAGTTAAAGGAAGTCAGACTCTGCCCCCATGTCATTTTTACAATGTCTTTGAATTATGGTGTTGGCAAACAAAATTGAATATACCATGGACTGCCAGAAGAACAAACAAATCTGTCTTTGAAGAAGTACAGCCAGAATGCTCATTACATGCAAGGATGGCAAGACTTTGTCTCACGTACTTTGGACATATTATAAGAATGGACCAATTCCAGAAGGACATCATGCTTGGTAAAGTAGAGGGTAAGCGAAAAAGAGAAAGACTTTCAATGAGATGGACGGACACAGTAGCAGCAACAATGGGTTCAAACATAGCAACAATTGTGAGGATGGTGCAGGACCAGGCAATATTTCATTCTACTGTACATAGGGTCCATATGAGTTGGAACTGACTCGATGGCACATAACTACAACAACAGTGTTCTTATTTCTACTAAGTAGTCTCAAAGTGAGTGGTGCTAGTTGGATATCCAATAACATAAGCAGTAATTCAGCTACAGAATATTTAAATATTTCTGACTCAATATGCATGATGATGAGCTCAGTGCAGACCTAATTTTCTTGTTGTCAAGTCAGTAGATACAGCATTTTAAAGGACTACTCTTAATAATGGTAACCTCATTGTAGATAAGAGGGATAGCTCTGCAGTACAACTGCTATAACACTTCCTTGGGTAAGTTCATAAATCTCTTGAGTCTCAGACTTACAGTAGGTAAAATGAAAATAATCATATATTGCATTATATGGTTGTTCTGAGGAATAAATGAGAAGAAAACCTGGCTCATGATAAATGTTCAATATATGTTATTATTACTATTTTAATTCTTATATTTCAGGGATTATAATTTGTAGGTAAAGATTTTCCTACAAATTAACATAAATAGGCAACTCTGTATCATGTCAGAAATATTAAATATTCTGAAAAATTTATCTTCCACTGATGCTTAAAATTCTTCACTGTTAAAACCCTTTGCTGTTGAGTTGATTCTGACCCATAGCGACCCTATAGGACAGAGCAGAACTGCCTCATAAGGTTTCCAAGGAGCAGCTGGTAGATTTGAACTGTGGACCTTTTGGTTAGCAGCCATAGCTCTTAACCACTGTACCACCGGGGCTCCTCTTCACTGTTAATTGACCTAATAACACATTTAGTGCTTCTTTTCTACCTCCTAGTTCACTGCATAGTGCCTGGGGTCTTAAAAGCTTGCAAATGGCCACCCAAGGCACGACAGTGGGTCTCTATTCACCTGGAGCAACAGAGGAAGGAGAGTCAGGAATAAGAGGACGTTATGGAACATGTGGCCAATTGCCTCCATGAACAACTGCCTCCTTTGCCATAAGACCGGAAGAACCACAGAAGAATCCTGATCACAAGTGGGAAAATACAGAGCAGAATATCAAATTCTCATGGACTCTAGGCTTTCTGGAGCCATAAAGGGTAGATGGATCCCTGAAACTATTGCCCTAAAATAATCTTTAAACCTTAAGCCAACAATATCCCTTGAAGTCTTAAAACTGAACAATAGTACAGCTTAACTAGCACTATTGAAGAAGAAGAAGAAAGTAGGAGGACTCACACTACCTGACCTGAGAACTTACTATACAGCTACAGTAGTCAAAACAGCCTGGTACTGGTACAACGACAGATACACTGACCAGTGGAACAGAACTGAGAACCCAGATGTAAATCCATCCACCTACGGTCACCTGATCTTTGACAAGGGGCCAAAGTCCATCAAATGGGGAAAAGAGAGTCTTTTTAACAAATGGTGTTGGCAAAACTAGATATCCATCTGCAAAAAAATGAAACAGGACCCATACCTCACACCATATACAAAAACTAACTCAAAATGGATCAAAGACCTAAATATAAAGCCAAAAACTATAAAGTTCATAGAAGAAAAAATAGGATCAACGCTATAGGCCCTAATACACGGCATTAACAGGATACAAACCATAACCATAAACACACAAATCCCAGCAGATAAGCTAGATCACTGGGATCTTCTAAAAATCACACACCTATGCTCTTCAAAAGACTTCACCAAAAGAGTCAACAGAGAACCTACAGACTGGGAAAAAAAATTTTGGACAGTACAAGTCAGACAAAGTTCTAATCTCCATAATCTACAAGAAAATTCAACACCTCTCCAACAAAAAGACAAATAATCCTATTTAAAAATGGGCAAAGGAAATGAACAGACACTTCACCAAAGAAGACATTCAAACGGCCAACAGAGACATGAGAAAATGCTCGAGATCACTAGCCATTAGAGAAATGCAAATTAAAACCACAATGAGATACCATATCACCTCAGCATTACCAGCAGGAATCAAAAACACTGCGAATAACAAATGTTGGAGAGGCTGTGGGGAGATCAGAACTCTTACGCACTGCTGATGGGAATGCAAAATGATACAACCATTTTGGAAAATGATATGGTGCTCTCTTAGAAAGCTAGAAATAGAAATACCATACGATCCAGCAATCCCACTCCTAGAAATATATTCTAGAGAAACAAGAGCTGTCACATGAATAGACATATGCATATCCATGTTCATGGCAGCATTGTTCACAATAGCAAAAAGATGGGAACAACCTAGATGCCCATCAACAGATGAATGGATAAACAAACTATGGTACATACACACAATGGAGTACTGCGCAACGATAAAGAACAATGATGAATCTGCGAAGCATCTCATAACATGGATGACACTGGAGGTCATTATGCTGAGTGAAATAAGTCAATCACAAAAGTGCAAATATTGTATGAGACCTCTATTGTAAAAACCCATGAAAAATTTATACACAAAAAGTAACAATCTTTCTTGGTTATGAGGGATGGGAGGGGTGGGGGGGAAATACTAAATATACAATAGATAAGTAGGATCTTTGGTAAAGGGTGAGACAGTACACAATACTGGGGAAACTAGCACAACTTGTACAAGGAAAGGTCATGGAAGCTCCATAGACACATCTAAACTCCCTGAGGGACCGAATTGCTGGGCAGAGGGCTGTGGGGACCATGGTCTCAGGGAACATCTAGCTCAATTGGCATAACACAGCTTATAAAGACAATCTTCTACATTCTACCTTAGTGAGTAGCGTCTGGGGTCTCAAAAGCCTGTTAGCAGCCATCTAAGATACTCCACTGGTCTCATCTGTTCGGGAGCAAGAGAGAATGAAGAGAACAGGATACAAGGAAAAGATTAGTCCACAGGACTAACAGACCACAGCTACCAAGGCCTCCACCAGACTGAGTCCAGTACAGCTAGATGGTGCCCAGCTACCACCAGTGACTGCTCTGATGGGGATCACAACAGAGGGTTCTGGACACAGCTGGAGAAGGATGTAAACAAAATTCTAACACACACAAAAAAGACCAGACTTACTGGACTGACAGAGACTGGAGAAACCCTGAGAGTATGGCCCCCAGACACCCTTTTAGCTCAATGGTGAAGTCACTTCTGAGGTTCACCGTTTAGCCCAGGACTGGACAGCCCCATAAAACAAAACGGGACTAATGAGGCACAGCAGTCCAGGGACAAGGACTGGAAGGCAGGAGGGGACAGGAAAGCTAGTGATAGGGAACCCAAGGTTGAGTAAGGACAGTGTTGACACGTAGTGAGGTTGTTAACCATTGTCATAGGGCAACATCCGTATGAACTGTTTAATGAGAAACTATTTTGTTCTGTAAACCTTCATCTAAAGTGAGAATAGCAGCACAACTGGAAGAACGTAATCAATGTTACTGAATGGTGCATGTAGAAATGTTTGAAATGGTGTATCTTTGGCTATGAATATTTTCACCAAAAAAAGAAAAAGTTTGAGAAGGGAGAGGGTTGACATGTCGTGGGGTTGTTAACCCATGTCATAAAACAATATGTGTACTGACTGTTGAATGAGAAACTGTTTGTTCTGTAAACCTTCACCTAAAGTACAAAAAAAAAAAAAAATACAGTTTAGCTTAACTAGTAAGAAGGTCTGCCTTAAGCATTGTGTTCTTTTAAAAACCATCTATTGGATCAAATTGACAACAGCAACTCGAAAGATTAAATAGGAACTTTAACGGGCCGTGAGTTTATGTTAACCAAGGAGGAACAATTCAGGAAAGGAGGTGAGAATAGTTGTACAGCTCGAAGAATGTAATCAATGTTACTAAATTGTTAGGAGCCCTGGTGGCACAGTGGTTAACGTGACTGACTGCTAACCGAAAGGTTGCCAGTTTGAAACCACTAGCCACTCTGCAGGAGGAAGATGTAGCAGTCTTCTGTAGAGGTTTACAGCCTTGGAAACCTAATGGGGTTGCACAACTAGGAGAATGTAATCAATGTCACTAAACTGTATACGTACACACTGTTGAATTTGTATACGTTTTGCTGCGTATATTGTCAACAACAACAACAAAACAAAGTTTATGAAAAAAATCCTTCAGTGAAACTATGATAGGCATTTCTAGGGCAAGTGGCTCACTTAGACAAGTCATTATTACATTTCAGAACATAAGATGAATTTCTGCAATGACAGGACAGATGGATACTGAATCAGAAAACTGATGCCTGAAAGACAGAACTGAAAAAGAGACTGGAGGTAGGAGGAGATGATAGGGAGTGAAAAAAGAGCCCACATCATTGACAAGTTGGGAGGTGCCCTAGGTTATTTTTGCCTAGTTCATAATTCTCCCACGGATAGTTCTCTTGTAACTGCAGTCAGCCCAGCAGCCAGTTATTTCTGGGACTCTCCTTGTCAGACTAGGAAGATTGCCCAGCTTGGATGTGAGACTTCAGCTAGTACAGTGAGAGAGAAGTCATAGGAGAATGGCAATGGGAAGCAGTTATTGTGGGGTGGGAAGTGAGAAGGATTTCAAGGCAGCTTGCCCAAGGTACTAAAGTGGAAGGGATAGAAAGACCAGAAGTATCAGCGACAGGATTGAGAAAATACAATTAGTGAAAGGATCAGAAAGAAAAAATTAGGAAAGAAAAGAATAAGGAACAAGGAATTATGACATTGGTGGTAGTGGCAGCTGAATGCTCCTTAATTTGGCAGATTTGGTCTACCACTTGATGATGTGATTTAGGCATCCAATAAATTTGAGAATTCTTTAAGCCACTTTCTGTCACTTAGGAGATAGTTGTAATGACTTCTTTTACCACAGATTATAGTTTTCCTCAAATGCCATCTTCCATCTTTGTCATCTTTTCCTCTGCTCCACTATTGTTAAAAAGGAGTCCTGGTGGTGCAGTGGTTAAATACCTGCCTCCCAACTAAAAGGTCAGCAGTTCGAACCCACCAGCCACCCCACGGGAGAAAGATGTGGCAGTCTGTTCCCATAAAGATACAGCCTTAGAAACACTATGGGGCCATTCTACTCTGTCCTGTAGGGTTGTTACGAGTTGGAATCGACTTGACAACACTGGGTTTGATTTTCCACTTTTGTTCTAAATAGTACCCTTAAAATTGAAAATGTATCTCAGGAAAATATTCCGTATTCTCTTAGGTGAAAATGGAGAAACATCTCCAAATGCAGGATGAACTCAGCAAAAAACTACATACTTTCAACTACATGGGCCAAAATCCTAGAAGTTATTTTTTACTCACATAATTTTACTTAGTGTTACTACTATACAGGATTAGGCCAAAGCTAGTTATAGTTCACCTGGAACACTAAGTCTTGAAATCACTTAGAAATTCTATATAGGTTTTCTGCTTCCGTCTCTGAGACATTTCCAGAACTTAATTATATCAAATATTTCAATCATCTTCATTATTCAGAAATATAAAATTATATGTGGGCTAATACATCTTCCTTCCCTTTTCACTCAGCAGGTGTTTTCTTTCCACTTCGTTCTGATGATGGAATTGTATCGGCGAGAGTATTGCAACCACTTGATGATGCTTTAAAATATAAATGTACTGTAACTTGTGAAAGACCCACATGGTCGCTGATTTCCTCTGAGGGGGGAAAAAGGATTATGGCACTTCGTCTTACTATAATTTCTTGAAGGATGATGTCATCTAAGAAGTATAACATTATCCCTGTAGTTCTTCATTATAATGCAGAACTAGACAAAATGAGTTTATGCTTTTAGTGGGCTAAGGCATATATTAAATATATAAAAGTTCTAACTATTGTAATGGAATGTGAAGGACAAACATTATGTGAAATGATACAAATTTTCTCATTTTTGGATTTCTCAACTATATTATCCCCTCTATTAACTATATTTCAAAACCATCCTTCTCTATCTACCCTTTTCTTTAAACCAACTCTCCGTGTCTTGAGTCCACTTTTATCATTTTACCTTCCAGCCAAGGTTTTAGAAAGTATAGTTTTACGCTTACTGATTCTGTTCCACATTTTCCAGTCACTCTTTAGTTGAAGTTATAATAAAATATTTCAAGTACACAGAAATGTATTTAAAAATAGTATATACTAATGTCTCACTAAGCAGCTTTGTCAAATTTTAACTTTTTTCCTAGTTACTTCATTATTTTTTTCTTAACAGAACCAAATAATTAGAGATACAGCTGAAGTCCCCTGGACAGCTGTATAATTTATCTCCCTTTCTACTTAGAGATTAGTTTGATATTTATAGTCCCTGGATGTTAAAAATAATTATAGTATATATCTACATGACACAATTTGTACTTACACAAATTTCAACATATTATATATATATATTGCTTTATGTGCTTAATATGAGGTTTTTTAGATTTATCCATATTAACAGATTTAGCTTTAGTTCACTCATTTCAATTTCTATGTAGTAATTTATTGAATGACCATAACACAATTTCTTTATCCATTAGTCTTTGACGGAGAGACACACTCTACCTACTTTTTTCAAAATTCAAATAATGACAGAGCAAAAGTTTTTTGATGTGTCTCGAAGTGCATATGCATGAGAATTTTTTCCCCAGAGCACATACTGGGAGAATTGTGGATCATAAGGTATGAATCTTCATCTTTACTCCATCTAGCCACATTGCTTTCCAACGCAAGTGTACTTATTTTGCACTCCCACCAGCAGCCTATCAAAGTCTCTACTATTCAAAATCCTTGTCAATTGTTGGTATTTTCCATTTTCTCTTCAACTCACTGCTAATTGTTCACCAACTCAAAACGTTACAGAAACTGTTTTTGCCAACAATATAAGTGATCTCATATTATCAAGTCCAAGACACTGTCAGGACTTATTTTGCTAGACCTCTTTGATTATTAATGCTTCTGACCATTTGCTCCCCCAAATTCTTCACTTCTTTAAATCCATGAAATCATTCCTTCACCATTTTCCTCTTTCCTTTGGACAGTGCCCCTTAACTTCTTCCCTCTCCCATGGGTGTTTCCTCTTGGATTTAACAGGTGCAACTCTTCAGCATTCTTTTATTGACTCATTACATATTCCTTTATTTAATGTTTCAGTAAATAATTTTGGAGAACATACTATATACCAAACATGATGCCAGAAAAAATCCTGTTTAAAGATCTTCTTGTGGTTTTAGTACCACCTGTGGATTTTACAGCTACCAAGTTGGTATATGTAGCCCTGACCTCTCCGCTAAGATACAGTCACCTGTGCCTAGCTACATCTGGATGTAGTTCCACTCTGTCACAGGGGGTCACTATGAGTTGAAAATCGATTCAACAGTACCTAACAACAACAACCTGGATGGCTACTGGACACTTAAAAATGGACATGATTAATATTAACTCATCAGCCTCCTCTATCTCCTTACAAGCTCTTTCTCCTAATTTATGAATATTAGCCAATGGCTCCACAAGTCACCCAACCAAAACAACCAAACCTGTTGCCATAGAATCAATTCCAACTCATGGTAACCCCATATGGGGCAGAGTAGAACTGCTCCATGGGGTTTTCTTGGCTATAATCTTGATGGGAGCAGCTCACCACCAGGCCTTCTGTGGTACGGCTGTTTGTTTTGAATACCCAACCTTTAGGTTAGTGGTGGAACACAAACTGTTTGTACTACCCAGGGAACTAAGTGTTACCCAGTAATCTTATATGAGAAGTTGCCTGATACTCCTCTCTAATTAGTGACTAATGTCTCATGATTTTTACTCTTAAATACTTCCTAACTTCATCTCCTTCTCTACAATTGTCTTTATGAGGCCCTTGTCAACTTTCTGCATCAGTTCAATTTTTTTAGGCTTAATTTCACCCCACAATCTTAAGATATAACCCATCTGAAACAGGAAACCGCTTCAAATAGTTTCCGTAGCATGAAGCCAAAGCATCTCACCATGAAAGGATGACAGAAGGCTCTTGCTAACTGGCACCTGCCTCCTTCCCCGCTTCATCTCTGCCACTCTCCACCTCACATTTTTTATTAACACTGAATTATTTTTAGTTCTCTGTGTACATCTCGCTATTTTAGGACTATGTATAAGTGATGTTTTTCTGCTTGAAAAAAACCCTCAGATTTTCTTCACCTGTCTTTTATTTATCCTTGAGGAATCCTTGGCTTTTAGGAGGGCCATTTAGGCCGTTTTTTTCCCACATACCCTTGCACGTCTTATCGCCCTTTACATATCCCAAGCACACTACGCCTGCTACATTGTAGACACCCAGATAAGTATTTGTGGGAAATAAACCAAACTTAAATATACTGTCTTTAGTGAACATGTGCATTTTGGAAATAAAACAGTTTTATTTGTTTTGTGTTTTACAAAGTTTGTGGTTTGTCATTAATAATATCACTCTATCTGACATGTGGGAACAGTTTATAGTTGTCTCATTTAATTTAATGTTGTCATGAACTTTGTTGATAGATTTACTCAGAATTTAACAATCCTTGAATCTTAGATGGTCAAGGAAACTTGATAGTAAGCTGCAAAGGCCATGAGCTCAGATTTCAAAAGCCAGAACCAAACCCACTGCCATCCAGTAGAATTCCAATCCATACTGACCCTATAGGACAGAGCAGAAGTGCTTCATAGGGTTTCCAGGGCTGTAAATCTTTATGGAAGCGGACTGCCATACCTTTCTCCCGGGGAGAGGCTGGTAGGTGCAAATCGCCAATGTTTCAGTTAGCAGCTGAGCACTTAACCACTGTGCCACCAGGGCTCCCAGGTAGGATTACAGGGGATCAAATTCTAGCTTTACCAACTGTATTGTTGGAAAGGTTACTTGACCTCACTAATTCTTGGTCAAATATGGATGATAATAGAATGTACATTACAGAGTCATTATAAATATGAAGTAAGATCATGTGAGCATTAGATAAACGTTGCATAATATTTGTATGAATCTTTTTAGTTCATGGCTGGGTTCAATTTGCAAACATATCGCTAAAAAATTATGTATCCTATTCCTATGGGAAATTGCTGTATACATTTTTGGGGGGTTGACTGTTATTTTTCAGTATTAAAGTTATGCTAGATTTTCTTAGAATGGATTGGAAAGCCATTCATTGTTTTCTATTTTATAGAATAATTGAATAAAATAAGAATTACTTGTTTTTTTAATGATTAGATTATGCACAGCTGTGAAAGCAATGGCTCATTTAACAGCAGTTCTTGAAAAATGTTTCCAATTTCGTCTCACTGACTAGTTTTTAAAGAATTTATTACCTTATTTGATTCTCACAGCAGCCCTAGAACACAGGACTTTATGTGACTTTACACATGCTTGTGCACATAGTCCTGATCCAGCCAAAATACAAGGTAATACCCAGATATTTTAAATATATAGCTGCAACTTAGAAAGGTGAAGCTTTTTGGAGGTAAGAAGATCCAAGATGGTGAGGTTTAGTTTCATAATAGATCACTGTCATTCTAGGATGACAACAAGAGTTAAAGCAGAAAGGAAGACAATGAGCCACAAACTGGTTTTGATCTTCAACCATTATAAAATGCATCTTACATCTGAGAAAATTGAAGCTCAAGTTCTTTTACCCCAAAGCTCCTCCCACTGTTCTTGTTGTTGTGTGCTGTCAAGTCGATGTCAACCCATAGGTAGTAATCACTGGCTTATTCCATAAGAACTAAAACAGATGGGGACAGGCTCCTTGTGAGATACAAAATTGAGTAGAGCTTGGACTCACTCTATAGGTGGGCATGTTTTGTCTCTCACTTCAGTTTTTTAAATTTTTTTTTTTCTGTTCTCCATTCCTTAAGATTTCATCAACACAAAGCATCTGAACATGTTTACTAGGGGAATAAAGAGGAAAATGCATTTGTTTTTACCAAACACTATGTTTTTTATTAGTTGCTATTTCTATATTATCTCATTTATTTCTTGCAGCGACACTTATGAGACAGGTGTTATTTCCCCAGTTTGAAAATAGGAATGTAGGATTTAAAGTTTGGAAATACATCAAAGGTAAAACAGCCAGGATCCACACTCAGCTTTCTCTAACTGTAAACACCATATGTTTTTCAATTGATTATACCCTCCCTAAGGTAACAGTCGAAGTGAGACAATGCAGATTACTAATATTGCTGAAGTGAACTCCAGAAATACTGATTCCGCCGAGAGTTGGGAAGAAATAAAAGATAAGGAGGTCAGAACATATTTCTAAGGGTAGTGAAGTCTGCATGGAGTAACTAGAGACTTGAAGTAGCTCCAGAATTTGACTATGTCAGTAACTTTAATGCAACATGAAACACCAATGTTATAGTGAGCCAGAAAAAGGTGTTTGGTCTTGGAGAGAATACTAATTTATTTTGTGTAGAAAACACACTTAAACCCTGTGAAATTCAGCTGCCTCCATTATAAAGAAAAAAAAAAGTGATTAGAATGCTAATGCAATTGACCTCAATATACATTAATTAGGTGCACAGAGGAATGGAGAGTTGAAAAAGAGATGATGATATCTGACCTCTAGGGACTTATACTCTGGCTATTAACATAGCGCTAATATGAGATAAAAGAAATGTCATAGCTGAAAATCCCATACTAATCTAATTTTGTGGATATATCAATAAAGAAACAGTTAATTTTGATTCAAAGGATTTAAGATGACTCTTGGAGGAGAGAGTCATTGAGCTGGCATAAAAAGAAGAGTAGTATTTAAAATAGTGGCTAAGAAAAAATGCTACAGCAGAGTGTGTAATTGAGTATGGTTTAGTGATATGTGGATGGAATTGAATAAAGCCACATATGTCATATGAAGGGAGTTATGCGTTACCCTCCACAGAATAGGGAACCACAAGATGTTTTAGAACTGGGAGATGATGATTAGTTGTTGAAAGCAAACTTTTTTGGAAATCTTTTTTCTCATTCAGTTTTAAAATTCTGTGATTTTATGACTAAGGAAATAACTAAGTGACAATGTATTTTTAAAATCTTGAAATATTAGTGTTAGCCTCTCTCAGTAACTCCCTCTATGTCTGTTCTGTTGCTTTGCTAGCACGTTATTTGGAAGACTTTATTTTCTGATCTTACAATGAATTTTGATGGAATTACTTTAAGGGTATTATTTAAGGCTAGTTGCTATGGGCTAGAAGATCACTCTTGGAGTTAAAATTGAGTATATATTGGAATGAATGATAATCTTAAAGGTATTACTACCAGTCCTCTTCAATGAAGACTTTTTGAGTGCAAATAAAACAACTGAAAGTACAGTTTTTCTGGTCTTCTAATTGAGAGAGAACAAAAACACCTCCTTGGTACACGGTGAGAAAGAGGGCAATCATTTGGTCTTTCTTCTCTGCTAACTTCCTTCCTTTGCAGATTCAATGATATTTTAAGTTTGAACAGAAGCAGGCAGGGCTATTGCCATGGACAAGCAAACAACACTCTCAAAGCACACTATTAATGATTTTCAAAACACTGTCATGAGATTGAGAATTTGTAGTATTGCTTTCCATAAGTAAAACACCATTGAAATAGTCTACTCAGTTTTCTTTTATTTTGTTTGATTCCATTTCATTAAACTATATACTTTAGAATGCTTGTTAATATGCCCAAAGAAAATTTGCAAATGACTAGGCTTCATGTGCATTGACCTTTGCTCTTCTTTTGAATCCTCAGTATGGCTCATTTTAGTCAAGCTGTTGAAACATTTGTAGTATAATGCATCAAATTAAAGCAACCAGCTGTGATGTTTAATTTAAGCTAAAAGTTTATGATCTACAACTACATAATACCTTAGGGGATAATTGATATTGTATGTAACTGCATTACAGTGCCATGTAAGACATTTTACAAAATGCCTATAAAATGTCACCATATTTTATCGTACTAAGCCATTTGGACATCAGGTTTAAAAAGAGCATCATCATTTATCCAAAAATGTGTATCAGAGGATAAATGAATGGACTTCAATATCATTCTCTAAAGATAGATAAGATGTGAAGTCATTTGTTCTCATGTGTCAGAAGAGAGGTTCTTTGTTTTAGTCTCCGTTGTTTATGATGAAGTTCCTCTATTATTTACAGACAGTCTAGGATTTGGAAATGTCATTAACCATGAGGCTCAACTCTGTTTATCAAATTCATCATTGTATGAAAGTGAAGGGATTTAATAACCACCAAAACATGAGCATATTTATTTATCACGTACGTTTTTCTTTGTTAGATATGATGCAAAGCACATAATTGTTCAAGTCGCCCAGCTGATACAGGCTGTTCCATGCCACAGATCACTGGAGAATTCAAGAATTTGAAAAAGTACCTCATAGTTATATATTATGAATATATAATTCATATATGTATCATCCCATTGCTGTCTAGTTGATTCTGACTCACAGTGACCTTATAGGGAAGGGTAGAACTGCCCCACAGAGTTTCCAAGCCTGTAATTATTTATGGAAGCAGACTGCCACATCTTTCTCCCTCGGAACGGCTGGTGGGTTCAAACCACTGACCTTTTAGTTAGCAGCCGAGTGCTTAACCACTGTGCCAACAGGGCTCAGTGAGCATTGGTTTTATAATTGGTTAAATAAGATGAGCAAAGGAAAAAGAGAGAGATAAGGCATTTCCTTTGCAGAAAATCAACTTATGAATACCAAAGTCAGTTATAAGAATCTGCTGCATTTATTTTTATGACATTTATAGATAAAGATAGGAATAGATACTTAGGAAAGTTAAGTAACTTTCTCAAGGTCTCTGGAGGGGTGGCGCTATAGCAGCTGGTGAGATCAACATCATTTGGTGACCTGGCCAAGTGCCACATCCACTACCCTAGTATCAAAATAGGAACTCATGGTCGGATTTCTTTATAACAAAGAAAAACTTCCAGGGTTAAAGACAAAATATTTTTAAAGAGTAAGTGAAAACTGAACATTTTAATAAGTTTAAATGTTTTCTACATAGCCACTAGCATTATGTGCTTATTTTAAAAACTTCAAATACAAACCCTTGAATGATTTGTGTTTATAGATAAAGGATTTATGTAATCATATCATAAGAAAATATTTTTGTAACTTTTAAAATATTATTCAAAGCTGTGCCTAGAGATAACTGAAAATATAAAAGGATAGAAATGCTTCAACAGCAATTTTAGGCTGAAGGAAAACATTATGCAATGCTTTGGACTAGGTACACACAGTTAACTTTTAAGCTGGAGGTGGAAATAAAGTCATATGCGAAAGAATCATTCACTTTTCACCACCACGCCAGCACTCTGTCTTTTACCTTGAAACTACATTAAAGAAGAAAAGGCTGAAAAATGAAAGTTATTAACACATATTTAAAGCATAGTGCTATATGTGATTGTTTGCTTACACTTTTTGAAAATAGAATTAGAATAAAGCCAGATATTAAACAATGCATCTTGATAAATCTGAAATATTGGAATAGTTCATTGGGACTATGATTGCTAACTGCCACTATTTGAAGCAAAGAGAATAATAGAACCAGTTTAAGAAGATCAAGGTGCTCCAATTTTTAGCTTAATATTGGTGATTGTCTCCAAATATGGGGTCCTGGTGGGGTAGTGGTTAATAGTTCAGCTGCTAACCAAAAAGTTGGCAGTTGAAATCCAACAATCACTCCTTGAAAACCCTGTAGGGCAGTTCTACTCTGTCCTATAGGGTTGCTATGAGTTGGAATCGACTCTATGGCAATGGGTTTTTGGTCCCCAGATATTTGCTATAATAATTCCATTTTTCTCTTTTTCTCTCAAAAATGTTTGAGTATGTGTGTGTGTATATATATAAATATTTTAACAGGTATGTTTATTCTGGATAGATACTCTAAGCACTTAATATGGTCTGTCATATTCAACAAGAGTGTTGGTCAATGGGCATAACAAATCATGGAGGGTCTAATAAAATTTAAAAAAAAAAAAGATCTGAGCATAAGGGGAAAAAAAAAAAAACCCTCACTGCCACCGAGTCAATTCCGACTCATAGCAACACTAGAGGACAGAGTAGAAATGCCCCATGGAGTTTCCAAGGCTGTAGTCTTTATGGAAGCAGACTGCCACATCTTTCTCCCATGAGCATTTACAATTAGAGATCTACATCGTATTTTTAAATTAAACATCATTTTAAAATTCTTGGTTTGGTATTAGCAATGATTGAATACTAAAGATGAAAATCAAAGACATCAATTGAATGAAAGCTTTTTAAGAAAATCTGAGACCTAGCTGGAGAATTTGGAAATTGCACCAAATATTTAATAGTGGATAACCTGTGTTAATGTATGTCAAAATTTCCACGTTGCATATTGCACTGAAGAGCTACAGCCAGCATCTAGCTACACAGATGTTTGTAATCAATAACTATTGTTTTCAGTTAATTAATCAAGAAGAAATTATTGAATATCTGAAATAGATAGTACAAACAGTTAATGCACTCAGCTACTAACAGAAAGGTTGTAAAGAAGTTCAAGTCCACTGAGAGGCACCTCAGAAGAAAGGTCTGGTGATCTACTTGTCACTGAAAACCCTATGGAGTACAGTTATACCCTGAAACTTATGGGGTTGCCATAAGTCAGGGTTACCATAAGTCTAAGTTGACTGGATGGCAACTGATTTTTTGGTCTACTATGGGCTGAGGATTTATTTAAGCCCCATGGGAGAGACAAAAGCATAACTATATAATCTGTCCTTAAGAAGTGTGTAATCTAGTTAAAATAGAAAAGAAAGACAACACAAATGATACAATAATGATTAGTATAACTATACAACCATAAAATTACCTAATAAATCAGGGGAGAGAAAGATCAATGAAGCCTGTAAAAATCACTGAAAGTTTTATAGAGATAGGATCATGCTGATCTTAACTTTTCATCTGTGACTAAAACACAAGACAATAAAAATTGATATTTAAAACAGTAATTTGATTTTTTTTCTTAATGAACATAATTCTCAGCATACCATCTGAAAGGGCATATAAATATTGCATTGTAGCTATGAAATTTTAACTGTTTCCAAATGAAGTGGTATGTTTAGTTCAGTATCTTCACTAACCAGTGCTCCAATATTAACATGATAATCTTAATGTAAAAATTGTTAAGACTAACTTTCCATTCAAGGAGCCATTGTGGTGCAGTAGTTAAGCACTCAGCTACTAACGGAAAGATTGGCAGTTCGAAACAACCACCCTCTCCACAGAAGAAAGATGTGGCAGTTTGTTTCCATAAATATTAAAGCCTTGCAAAACCTATAGGGCAGTTCTACTCTGTCCTACAGCGCTGCTATGAGTCAGAATACTCAATGGCAAGGGTAACTTTCTATTATTTACTATAAATTCACTCTATGAACTCTCATGTTTTCTACGGCTTCATTAAAGCTCAAAATGCACACATTACAATACTAACAAACAATTATTTCATCATTACTACAGAAGCTCTTGTTAACCCACAATCCAGCCATAAATGCCTTCTTGAGTTTAGAAAAGGCAAGGATGTTGTTGTTTGTTAGGTGCTGTCAAGTCTGGCTCATAGCAACCCTATGTACAACAGAACGAAACACTGCCCTTGGTCCTGCGGCATCCTCACAATCATTCCTGCGTTTGAACCATTATTGCAGCCACTGTGTCAGTCCATCTCATTGATGGTCTTTTTTTGTGACCCTCTACTTTAACAAGTTTGATGTCCTTCTTCAGGGACTGGTCCCTCCTGATAACATGTCCAAAGTACATGAGACAAAGTCTTACCATCCGCCTTTTAAGGAGCATTCTGGCTGTACTTCTTCCATGATGGATTTGTTCATTCTTCTGGAAGTCCATGGTATATTCAATATTCGTCACCGACACCATAATTTAAAGGTATAGATTCTTCTTCAATCTTCCTTATTCTTTGTCCAGCTTTCACATACATATGAGGCAACTGAAAATATCATGGCTTGGGTCAGGTGCATCTTAATTCTCAAGGTAATGTCTTTGATTTTTGACTCTTGAAAGAGGTCTTCTGCAGCAGATTTACCCAGTGAAATACGTCTTTTGATTTCTTGACTGCTGCTTCCATGGGCGTTGATTGTGGATCCAAGTAAAATGAAATCCTTGACTACTTCAATCTTTTCCCTTTAATCATAATGTTGCTTTTTGGTTCAGTTGTGAAGATTTTTGTTTTCCTTATGTTGAGGTGTATCCACACTGAAAGCTGTAGTCTTTGATCTTCATCAGTAAGTGCTTCAAGTCCTTTTCATTTTCAGCAAGTGAGGTTGTGTCATCTGCATACTGCAAGTTCTTAATAAGTCTTCCTCCAATCCTGATGCTGCATTCTTCTTCATACAGTCCAGTTTCTCAGATTATTTGCCCAGCATACGGATTAAGTATGGTGAAATTATAAAACACTGATGCACACATTTCTGATTTTAAACCATACAGTATCCCCTTGTTCTGTTCGAACAACTGCCTCTTGGTCTATGTACAGGTTCCATATAAGCACAGTTAAGTGTTCTGGAATTCCCATTCTTTGCAATATAATCCATAATTTGTTATGATCCAAACAGCTGAATACTTTTACATAGTCAATAAAATACAGGTAAACATCTTTCTGGTATTCTCTGATTATAGCCAAGACCCATCTGACATCAGCAATGGTATCTCTCATTCTACATCCACTTCTGAATCCGTTCTGAATTTCTGGAAGTTCCCTGTTGATGTACTGCTCCAACTGTTTTGGAATTATCTTCAGCATAATTTTACTTGCAAGTGATATTAGAGAAAACTCACAGATGAGCAGAGCTGGACATGGCTGGAACAAGTCTGGTCTAAGTGAGGTTCTCTTGGTCACATAAGTGCCAAGCCCTTTTCACTGGTGCTTGAATGAAAAAATATTATTAGGTGGAGCTAACATTCTGCTTCTCAGAGAAAGCAAAAAGTGTTTTTCATGTTTTGGGAAATGATTTAACAGGTTTGTTTGTTTTTTTTTTAATTCCTCTTCCTCCCTTCTTCCCTCTCTCCTTTCCTTTCTTCCTTCTCTTCCTTTCATTTTTTTTTATTCTTTCATTATTTTTTATGTGTTAAGTGTGTTGCAACATTCAAATATATAGTATTATTTGGGACAGTTATAACAGCTAATATGTAACAAAAATAAAAATTATACTAAATTGTTACAGATGACCAAATATAAAAATTAGTTTATTGTGAAAAAGAAATGCAAAGAAAAACAAGGGGTAACAGAAGTACAAAGGATGTATAATAATAGGAATATACATGATCACATTTATTTTTATATTAGCAGTTAATGAGATGTGATGTGTAAAAATGTCTATCATCTGATTAAAAAGGAAAATGGCTATTGAACTGGTGAGGCACAAAAAAAAATCATAATTTCTGTGAATAATGCATGTTGAAACATGTCAGGAAATCACTATTGTACCTCACAAGAATAAAATATAGGGAGCGAACATGGCCCCACAGACAGAAGCACCACACCGTCCCTTCACAGCAAAGACCTGAAAAACTAAGTAAAACAGAGACAAACGTCAGTCCTGGAACCCTAAGTGTCAAATGGATAGATAAAGAACTCAAGTAAGCACTGAACTGAATAAGAAACTGACAGAGAAGAGAGAGTGAGGAGAGATACAAGCGGAGGTCCCCTATCAGTTAATGTGGCACAGATGTGCCATCTTGGACTCCTGGCAGAGACAGGCGAACAGGGAAAGCTGCTTCATGGAGATCCTAGCCGGAGACAGAACACCTGGTAACCAGTGATATATGATTTACCACCCCCATCCTTCTCCCTCCTGCTCAGACTCTGCTGCTTTGTAGCTGGCTGCAGTCACTCGGCCAGCCAAGAGATGCAGGCTCTGTGCCATTTGGGTTCACCCCATGCACACTGAAGAGCAGCGGAAAGGAAGTACGGAAAAGCAGCTTCACGGAGCTCTCAGCAAGAGGCAGAGCACCTGGTAACCAGCAATATATGCTTTCCTACTTCTCAAACTTCTTACCTCGTGCTTGGCCGCTGCTTCTGGCCAGCCACAATCTCTTTGCCAGGAAGCACTGGCTATGGCTCTGTGCGGCTTTGACTTTTCTCAGCTTGGGAGCCCCTTCTAGCTGGGCTGTACTGTGTAGCTTGGGAGCCACTTCCCTGTTCCGTGCAGCAGTGGATCACTAGGGGCAATTCCTTTTTTTCTTTTTCTTGTTTGTCTTTCTTCTTTTCTCAGTTTCTCATCTCTCTATACTGACCTTCTTTCCCTATCTCCTGAATACCTGGCGCCCCTTCTAGCCAGGCTATACTGTGCAGCCTGGAGCCACTTTCAAGGTCTGTGCAGCCGCACTGGTGAGATCCCTGGGGGCTTTTCTTTTTTTCTTAGTGAGAATAACCATGCCCACTGATAAGCCAACAACCAAGAATGCAAAGCCTACCTGATCAGACATAACCAAATAAAACAAAAAAGCAATATGAAACAAACAAATCTACAATCAATAAATGAAGAAAATACAACAGATAATACAAAGACAACAGATAATATCAAAACATATTTTTTAAAAAAACAAGACAGGATAGTTCCAGTAGGCATCCAAAATAAAACACCAGATGGTTTTCCAGTAGAAGTAAAGGCACTAGAACAACCTAATAGGGAATTCAAATCTCTAATATTCAGAGCTATCCAAGAGTTCAAGTAAAAAGCAGACAAAAATGAGGAAAAATAGACAAATTCATGGAAAATACAGAAAAAAATGGAAGAATTCAAGAAAATAATACAGGAACGAAATACCAAAATAAATTCACAACTAGAAATCATACAAAACAACAATTACTAATCCAAAAGATGAACAACAAGATTTCAGAAATGGACAGTGTCATAGAAGGGCCTAAGAGCAGGTTTCAAACAACGGAAGACAGGATCAGCAAAACTGAAGATAAACAATTGTACTAAAACTTATTTGAGGAAAAATCAGAAAAAAGAACAAAGAAAAATGAAGAAACCCTGAGAATTATGTGGAATACACTCAAAAGCAAAAATCTGCCAGTGACCAGAGCTCCAGAACAGAAGGAGAAAATGGAAAACACAGAGAGGATCACTGAAGAATTGCTGACAAAAAAACTTCCCTAATATCATGAAAGATGAAAAGCTGACCATCCAAGAAGGTCAACACACTCCAAATAGGGTAGACCCAAGAAGAAAATCTTCAAGGCATAGCATACTCACACTTGCTAAAACCAAAGATAGAATCCTGGGAGCACCTTGAGAAAAAAGAAAAGTCACATACAGAAGGGAAACAATAAGACTAAGCTCTGATTATTCAGCAGAAAACCATGCAGGCAAGACGGCAATGGGATGACATATATAAAAGCTTGAAAGAAAAAAATTGACAACCAAGAATAATATATCCTGCAAAACTCTCACTCAAATGTGATGGTGAAATTAGGACATTTCCAGATGAACATAAATTGAGGGAATATGTAAAAACAAAACCAAACTTACAAGAATTATTAAAGGGAATCCTTTGGTTTGAGAACAAACAACATCAGACCATAACCTGAATCTAGGATGCAAGATCATACCAGCCAGATATCAATCTAGGAAAGGACTATCCAAAGCCAAAAGAATTACAGCAGGGAACCAGAGATGTTAATCTGTAAATGACAACAATGTCAGAACAATAAAGGAAGCAATAAACAGTATAGGTATAGAAATATCTATTGGAGAGGAAGGCAAGGTGATACCAAGTAATAATAGACTGGTTCAAACCTACGAAGATAAGGGTAAATTTCAAGGTAACCACAAAGAAAATTTAAAAACCTACTCATCAAAATAAAGAAAAAAAACATAAAGTCTCAGTAAAAACAAAATCTACAAAAAGAAATGAAAAAAAAAAATCCACAAACAAAAAGAATTCAGCACAGGAGAGTAAGAGGAACAAAGAACATGTCATCACAACAAAGAAAAGGTACTACAAAATGACAGTAAATGACTCACACCTATCAATAATCACACTGAACTTAAATGGCCTAAATGTACCTATAAAGAGACAGAAAGTGACTGAATGGATTAAAAAAAAACAGGATCCATCAATACGCTGTCTACAAGAGACATCTTAGAAACAAAGTGTAAAGTTATTGAAAACCAAAAGATTGAAAAAATATATCAAGCTAACAGCTACGAAAAACAGCAGGAGTGGCAAAATACAAACCTCAGATAAAATAGACTTTAAAACAAAATCCACCATAAAATTTAAAGAAGGGCACTATATAATGATTAAAGAGATGATCCATCATGAAGACATAACCATAATAAATATCTATGCACCTGACAGGGTTTCAAAATACATAAAACAAATTTTAACAGCACTAAAAACAGAAATTGACAGTTCTAAAATAATAGTAGGAGACTTCAACACACCACTCTCAGTAAAGGATAGAACATCTAGAAAGAATCTTAACAAAGATACAGAAGAGCTAAAGGGCATAATCAGCCAACTTGGCTTCATAGACATATGGAACACTCCACCCAACAGCTGCAAAGTACACATTCTTTTTCAGTGCACATGGAACATTCTCCAGAATAGACCACATCTTATGCCACAGAGCAACCCTCAACAAAATCCAAAACATTGTGATAATACAGAGTATCTTCTCTGACCAAAATGTCGTCAAAGTAGAAACTAACAACAGGAAGAGGAAAGAAAAAAAAATCAATTACATGGAAACTAAATTGCACCCTGCTTAAAAACCACTGGGTAACAGAAGAAGTCAGAGTTGGAATAAAAAAATTCCTAGAATCAAATGAGGATGAAAACACATCATACCAAAACCTTCGGGACACAGCAAAGGCAATGCTCAGAGGTCAATTTATACCTATAGATGCACATATCAAAAAAGAAAAAAGAGATAAAATCAAAACATTATCTACACATCTCGAACAAATAGAAAGAGAATAGCAAAAAAGCCCACAGCCACCAGAAGAAAAGAAATAATAAAGATCAGAGCAGACATAAATGATATAGAGAAGAGAAAAATAATAGAAAGAATCAACAAAACCAAAAGTTGGTTCTTTGAAAGGATCAACAAAATTGACAAACCACTGGCTAAACCGACAAAAGAAAAACAGGAGAGGATGCAAATGACCCAAATAAGAAATGAAATGGGGAACATTAAAACAGACCCAACTGAAATAAAAAAGATCATAACAGAGTATTATGAAAAACTATACTGCAACAAATTTGAAAACCTTGAGGAAATGGATAAATTTCTAGAAACACATTACCTACCCAAACTACTACAAAGTGATGTTGAAAATCTGAAGAGACTCATAACAAGAGAAGAGATTGAAAAGGTAATAAAAAAATTCCCAACCAAAAAAAAAAAAAAAAAGCCCTGGCCTGGATGGCTTCACTGGAGAATTCTACCAAACATTCAGAGAAGAGCTTATACCAGTACTACTCAAACTATTTCAGAACACAGAAAACGAAGCGACACTTCCAAATTCATTCTATGAAGCCAGCATAAACTTGATACCAAAACCAGGTAAAGACACCACAAAAAAAGAAAATTACAAACCAATATCTCTCATGAATAGAGATGCAAAAACTCTCAACAAAATTCTAGCCAATAGAATTCAGCATCATGTCAAAAAAAAATAATACACCATAACAAAGTAGGATTCATACCAGTTATGCAAGGATGGTTCCACATTAGAAAATAAATCAATGTGATCCACCACATAAATAAAAGGAAAGAAAAAAAATCACATGATCATGTCAGTCAACACAGAAAGGGCATTCAGTGAAGTCCAACACCCATTCCTGATAAAAAAACTCTCAGTTATAGAAGGTATAGAAGGGAAATTTCTCAACATAATAAAGGGCATCAGTACAAAGCCAACAGCCAACATCATTCTTAATGGAGAGAGGCTGAAAAAACTCCTCTTGAGAACAGGAACAAGACAAGGATGCCCTTTATTACCACTCTTATTTAACATTGTGCTGGAACTCCTAGCTAGAGCAATAAGGCCAGAAAAAGAAATAAAGAGCATCCAAATTGGTAATGAAGAAGTTAAACTGTCCCTATTTGCAGAAGATACGATACTATACATATAAAACCCAAAAGACTCCATGAGAAAGCTACTGGAAATAACAGAAAGATGCAGCAGAGTAGCAGGATACAAGATAAGCATACAAAAGTCTGTTGGATTCCTATACACCAATAAAGAGAACGATGAACAGAAAATCAAGAAAACAATACCATTTATAAGAGCCTCTAAAAAAATAAATATTTAGCAATAAATCTAACCAGGGCCAGGAATGTAAAGACCTATACAAAGAAACCTACAAAACACTACTGGAAGAAACCAAAAGAGATCTACATAAATGGAAAAACATACCATGCTCATGGATAGGCAGACTTAACACTGTAGAAATGACAATTCTACCCAAAGTAATTTACAAATACAATGCAATCCCCATCCAAATACCAACAACATTCTTCAAAGAGATGGAAAAAGTAATCATTAACTTTATATGAAAAGAGAAGAAGCCCCAGATAAGCAAAGCACTATTGAAGAAGAAGAATAAAGTAGGAGGACTTGCACTACCTGACCTCAGAACCTACTATACAGCTAGGGTAGTAAAAGAAGCCTGGTACTGGGACAAAGACAGATACACTGACCAATGGAACCGAATTGAGAACCCAGATGCAAATCTATCCACCTAAGATCACCTGATCATCAACAAGGACCCAAAGTCCATCAAATGGGGTAAAAACAGTCTTTTTAACAAATGGTGCTCGCAAAACTGGATATCCATCTGCAAAAAAATGAAACAGGACTCATACCTCACACCATACACAAAAACTAATTTAAAACGGATTGAAGACCTAAATATAAACCCAAAAACTATGAAGTTCATAGAAGAAAAAATAGGATCAACACTAGAGACCCTAATACATGGCATTAATAGAATACAAACCATAACCAACAACATATAAACTCCAGAAGATAAGCTAGCTAACTGGAATCTTCTAAAAATTAAACACTTATGTTCATCAAAGGACTTCCCAAAAGAGTAAAAAGAGAACCTACAGATTGGGGGAAAAAAATTGGCTATTACAAATCATACAAAGATCTAATCTCTAAAATCTACAGGAAAATACAAAACCTCTACAACAAAAAGACAAATAATCCAGTTAAAAAATGGGCAAAGGAAATGAACAGACACTTCACCAAAGAAGACATTCAACCAGCTAACAGACATATGAGGAAATTCTCGAGATCACTAGCCATTAGAGAAACGCAAATTAAAACCAGAAAGAGATACCATCTCACCCTGGCATTACTGGCATGAATCAAAAAAAAAAAAAAACAACAGGAAATAAAAATGTTGGGGAGGCTGTGGGGAGATCGGAACTCTTACAGACTGCTGATGGGAATGCAAAATGATATAACCATTTTGGAAAACAATATGGCACTTCCTTAGAAAGCTAGAAATAGAAATACCATACTATCCAGCAATCCCATGCCTAGGAATATATCCTAGAGAAATAAGAGTCATCACGCGAATAGACATATGCCTACCCATGGTCATTGTAGCATTGCTCCCAATAGCAAAAAGATGGAAACAACCTAAATGCCCATCAACAGATGAATGGATAAACAAACTATGGTATATATACACGGTGGAGTATTATGCAATGATAAAGAACAATGATGCATCTGCGAAGCATCTCACAACATAGACGAATCTAGAGGGAATTACGCTGAGTGAAATAAGTCAATTACAAAAGGGCAAATATTGTATGAGACCACTACTGTAAAAACTCATGAAAAGGATTACTCAGAAAAAGAAAAAATCTTTAACGGTTACTAGGGAGAGGAGGAGTGGGGATGGAAAAACACTAAATAGACAAGTGGTGACTCTTGTGAAGGATAAGACAATATACAATACTAGGGAAGCCAGCACAGCTTGCACAAGACAAGGTCATGGAAACTCCACAGACACATCCAAATTCCCTGAGAGACTGAATTGCTGGGCTGAGGGCTGTGGGGACCATGATCTCAGAGAACATCTAACTTAATTGGCATAACATAGTTTATAAAGAAAATGTTCTATATCCTACTTTGGTGAGTAGAGTCTGGAACCTTAAAAGCCTGTGAGCCTGGTCTCACCTCTTCAGGAGCAAGGGAGAATGAAGAAAACTAAAGATATAAGGGAAAGATTTGTCCGAAGGACTAATGGACCACAACTACCACGGCCCCCACCAGACTGAGTCCAGTACAACTAGGTGGTGCCCAGCTACCACCACTGACTGCTCTGACAGGGATCACAGTAGAGGGTCCTGGACAGAGCTGGAGAAAAATGTAGCACAAAATTTGAACTCACAAAAAAAGACCAGACTTACTGGCCTGACAGAGACTAGCGAAATGTCAAGAGTATGGCCCCCAGACACCCTTATAGCTTAGTAATGAAGTCACTCCCGGGGTTCACCCTTCAGCCAAAGATCAGACAGGCCCATAAAACAAAAGAGATTAAAGGAGTACACCAGTCCAGTGGCAAGGACTAGAAGGTAGCAGGGGACAGGAAAGCTGGTAATAGGGAACCTAAGGACAAGAAGGGAGAGTGTTGACATGTCGTGGGGTTGTTAACCAATGTCATAAAACAAGATGTGAACGTTTAATGAGAAGCTGGTTTGTTCCATAAAGCTTCATGTAAAGTACAATTAGAAAAAAGTATAAAATGTAATAAAATAATTTATTATGAAAATAAAATAAGGTTATGTGTTACATCAGATATTTTCTAAAAGGCAAAAAAAAAAAGTATGCTCCAGTAATAATAAAGGTTGGGAATTAGATGTCAGGTTTTATCTTCTGAATCTAAGTCTAATAATGAAAGGGAGAGAAAACATTGATGGGGCAAAATAATAGCCTCATTTCCAAACCAAGTCAGTTATATGTGCATAATATGGTGAGTTGAAATTTTTTTTCTTGGCTCACAGACACACAGACACAGGATCTAGACTCATCTCTATTCTGTAACTTTTGTCCTGAAACAACTCTTGTACTCTCATGTTACATTATCTTATTTCTATCTGAAGGTAGGATGAGGCCAGGGAATGCCTCTATTGTGAGAATAATGAAAAATGATCGTCTTGAGATGGTAAGGATCTTTTCATGTCTAGTGGAACTTGGTAAGAGTACTGCAGAGTGACATCCTGTGTCTTAAAAAAGTAGTGTTAGACTTACAGAGTCACATAAGGCATAAAAGGGGCAGCCAATAACCAAGGCCACCATTAGATAAGTTGTCAGTCCTAAGAAGAGATTCAGATTTATTTGAGAAAAAGCCAAAAATGCCTTTCAGAGATGTTTCATTACAGAGTAATTGACTTTTATGTGAGAATAGGGACTACATGGTGTGTTTTTTTTCTACCTTACACAATTATTTACTAGTTTTGGGGACATAGTAGCAGCCCAGACACTTTTAAAAGTACATATGGTAACACAATTTAATTGCTAACAATAACATATATTTTATGCTGAGAACCTGCTTAGTCTCTTTGAATAAATAGTTAAATCCTACCTGACAGGGATCTTAAAAGAATAAAGTGAGTTAGTACAGGTAATGTGTTCGGAAGTGTGTTCAATAATTGCTCACTAAATTACTTATATTTTTAATTTTTCACCTGTTAGATTCTGAACTACCTGCATCTAGTCTGTGAAAAATGGACATCAGTACTTTTCTTTATCAAATCAGGGTTCCTAACCGTCTCCCATTACCCACTCTTTATCCATCAACTGCTCCATCAACTCTATTGAAACAGTAAATACAAAGCAGATAAAGCGCAGTATCAGGAGATCTATGGTTTTCGTCATGGCTTTATAAGAACTCATCCAACACTGCAATATATATTTAATCTCTCTTTCTCTATTTCCTCATCTGTAAACATGCAGAATGATAGCCACATGCTCTACCTCAGATTTTGTGAGTGTCAAATGAAAAACTATTCACAAGGTATACTAAAAAGTTAAATATTTAAATTTAAAATAATTCTTGTTGGACATTTGGAGCTAAAATTGTAATTACTCTAAAAATATTTTACATTTTCTCATTGTCATCTGCTTAATTAAATGGTTAATTATTCACAACTTCGCTGACTTCATTAAACAAAACTCACTACATTACATGTAAGTACTCAACAGCGTATTCTATTGCAATGGTGAGTTTTTTTTTTAAATGTAAATTTCAAAGCCTCTGAAATGTGTACTTAGATTATTTAACCTAAAATGTAACCTAACTATTAAACGAGTAAAATAAGTATAATTGTATTGTTGCATGTCTACAACACTGGAACATTAATCATTACACGTGATAATATTGTTTTATCGCTTTTGAAATCTATTCATTCGAATTATAAGCTACGAACACTTCAGGGACTGATTTAAATACACACTGTGTCCCTCAGTGCTTAGCATTTGGCTTTCTAATTTAGATCAAACTTTGTAACTTCTAATATCATTAGTAGATATCTTTGTATTGAATTCTAAATCTGATAGCTCAAAGATGAAACTTTTGTTATTTTTCCTGCTTCTGGGAACCCCAACTTAAATTCCTTCTGAAAGAAGATTCTCCTGCATTATTGTTTAGGTTTGTATCCTGTTTGTTTCCTGAATGGTACATATGTCAATTCATGAATTCTTTTTATTTGATTTATTTATTATTTTTATAACAGTGTTTTAATGTTATAATTCACATACCATAAAATTCACCTTTCCAAATTGTACAGTTCATTGGTTTTTAGTATTGTCACCGAGTTGAGAAACTATCACCGTGTAATTCCAGAACATTTTCTTTGCCCCAAAAGAAAGTCTGTACTTATTAGCTGTCATTCCTAATTTCCCTTTCTTCCCATCTCTATTACCCACACCCACTGCCAACGAGTTGATTCCGACTCATAGCGACTGCATAGGATTTTCAAGGCTGTAACTCTCTACAGAAGTAGACTGTCACCTCTTTCCTGTGGAGCTGCTGGTAGTTTCAAACTGCTGACCTTTCTCTTGGCAGTCAATCATTTTAACCACTGAGCTACCAGGGCTCCTAACAACTTAACGTTTTCTTCATAGATAACGTGATATATATAAACTTCGTTTAAAATGACTAAAATTATATGTTCATATATTTTTTTCCATAATATTGAAATTATTGATGACAACATTAAGAAAAAGAGAGATTAAGTGAGCTCCCTAGAGTCACATAAATAGTGTATGTTAGAGATGGAATTAGATCTGGCCCAATACTCTTTGTGCTATATTGTATGTCTCCTGATTACTGGTCATTTCTGCCACTTCAAATATTAGACTACTAAAATAAGGCATTCAATTTTCATAATTTCCTTTCTCTTCTAATTTAAGAAATAAATATCAAGTTGATGCCACAACTTTGAGGCAAGCATGAACTTACTCCAAAATTTATTTTGATCTTTCAGTTATTTCTCAAGAGTTGTACACAGTAGCCTTGAACTCACAGTCTAATAAGCCACCATTTCTTACATTCCTTCCTCCCTCCTTCCCTTCCTTCCTTCTTTCCTTTCATAGCAGGAAAGGATTTTACAAAATGTGTAGGGAAAAATAATTTCATAAGTAAAATGTAGCAGTGACACTGTGTACAGTACTTGCATAGATTAAAAGCCATAATAAAATATTCTTATATAGTAATATCCGATTAAGCTTTGTTGCTACTGTAGCTATAAACATAGCCAAACAAGAAATGGGATTTTTATGCTTCGTTTTCCTTTACATGTACCATTTTAAAGTGAACAGTAACTTCAAAATATGAATAACAATATATAGTCTATGTATTAATAACCAAAATAATGTAGGCAATAATATTTCTAAATTGCAGAATTATTACTTTCCTTTGATACTTTATAATTTTCATTTACTAGCCATCTTTTCTAAGTTCAATGAATGATATTTAGCTTCCTTAAAATAATATATATTAGTTTTCAGAAAACAAATTGAAAATGCTTAACTTTTATATATTACCACTGAAGTAGAAGGATCTATACATACAAATTGTCTTATTTAATCTAAATATCAGTTAGAATCTGAGAAACTGAGAATGTCTGGTATGCTCTTCCATTTGAAGTATGCATTTTTACTTGCCATTTGTGATGGAATTAAATTGAGGTGAATATTCTTTTCAGCTTTGCTCAAAGGTAATGTAGGGAGCTACTCACCTGTATTATTTTTGTAGTTGGACCCACTGTAGAAATGTACGGGGAACAATATTCCATATTTGGGATAATGAGGGAGTCGTTGTTGTTAGCTGCCATTGAGTCGGTTCCAACTCATAGCGACCCTATAGGACAGAGTAGAACTGCCCAATAGGGTTTCCAAGGAGCAGTTGGCGGATTTGAACTACTGACCTTTTGGTTAGGAGCCGAGCTCTTAACCACTATGCTACCAGGGCTCCATGATGAGGGTAGTTACAGTTAAAGCCATAATCTACATTAGTTTATATGGTGGGCAGTTTGCAAAAGGGCTCCCAGTGATCCCTGCATCCGGGTATTGAGTGCATAATGGACCTTTTGGCTTGCTTTAATGAATAGAATATTGAATACAGCAAAGATGACTAGTGTCATTCCTGAGATAAGGTTATTAAAGACCATGACTTCTGTCTTGCTAACACTCTCTAAACTCTTCTCACTTACTCACTTTGAGGAAGCAAGTGGTCATTTTGTGAGTTTCACTACAGAGAGACCAAGGTGGCAAGGAGGCAAACAGCAAGTGAATTACTGTGGCCTCAATCCAACAACCCACAAAAAACCAAATCCTTCCAACAACCATGTGACTGAATGTGGGAGGGGGTCATTCCCCAGTCAAGCCTTGAAGTGACTGCAGGTCTGGCTTTGACTGCAGCTTTATGAGAGATCCTGAGTCACAGGACGCGAACAAGTCACTCCCAGGTTACTGACCTGCAGAAAATGTGCGATTACAAGTGTTGTTCTAAGCCATAACATAAGGTAGGGCAACTACGTTACAAAGGTAGAGATAACTAATATAGTTTATCCCACAGAATGGACTGAGGCCAAAGCAGCTCCCTAGCTGTTGGCTTCCTTGTTATGCTGGCCTCTCCACAGTGAAGTTCACAAATGGCGGTTTGCTCCAAGCCACACAGAGTAAATATACAAGTGAAAACAAACAAACAAAAATCATTATCACTGTAGTTTCAAACCAAGCTCCAAATAGGCATAAACCACAAGGAAAACAAAAACATATCTAAGACCAAAAACATTGTTATGGGTCTGGAAATTCAAGTCTAAATGAGACCCCTAGAGTCTACTTCCAGCTAGATTGTCACTACTAAGTCTCCCTTGTGTAAAGATTTGGAAGTTGACACTGACAATATCATACGGCATTTTATGCTTATCAGACCATGTTTTTATGTATTATTTCATTTGATTATTACAACAGCCCTCAGAAGCAGTGAAAAATATCGTTATTTCTATTTTATAGATGAAGCAATTGATAAAAAAGAGATTACTTTAATTCCCCAGAGTCATAAACTAATATGAGTTAGAAATAGATCTAGATTTTAACACTCTCTTCCTGCTTCAGAATTCTTTTACTATACCATATTGCAGTTAGATCTGAGAAAATGGTTATTTCCATCATTATGCTACGTTATAAAATATCACATGCTACCTGAGAGGAATGGATAAGCTCAGCAAATATACTTTACTTTCCACAAACCCATCTTAACTGTCACACTTGTTTTGAAATCTCAAAGTCATTCTATATGTCATCTAAGTCAAACCATCAATGAATAGTTTTAAAATTAATTTTAAAAAGTTAAAAATATTTATTTAGTTGCTGTTTTCCAGATATTAAATTGTTATCTCATAAAACAGTTTGCTAAATAGTAACTGTAGCAATAACATTTTCTAAGTAAACCTAATGCATTATAAATTAGAAGTCACCTTTAGCTCACACAAATAAATCATAACAAAGAAGTGACTGCATGTGTTGAGGTCAGTCAGAAAAGGCTTATATTTTAGAGTAAGCACTGGAGAAATAGAGGAAGGGAAAATAACTAAATTTCAGTGGAATGTGCACTGATTAAAATACATTCCTTTTAATGTAGGTTTTATGACATAAACTTATACCAACATCATAATCATCACATTTTACACTTATATAGTGTTTAACATGTGCCATGCACTGTTTGAAGTACTTCATACATATAATTCATTTGATATAAAAAGCCTTATGAGGTAGGTGATATTATTATCATCACCATTTAGTGATTAGGAAATAAAGGCTGAGAGCAAATAAAAACATGCACAGGTTTATGTAGCTAAATGATGGCAGAGCTGGGATATGAACCAGGCAATCTGGCTCCATAATCCACATTCTTAACTACTATGCTGTGCTGTCCACCATGGTTAAGGACTAAATAAATTTTAGTACCTACTATTTTTTGTTTCTCATCACTGTGATGCCATCTATTATAGATAATAAAGTAGAGACCTAGTGTATTGAGAATCTGCCAATCTGAAGATGGTCAAATATTCAAATTACCTACTTGAGGCATTACAACAAACACCTTTTTTCTCTCCAATGATTATATTTTCAGAGTAAAAAGAGAGTTGATCATAGAGAAACACATCTTTTGTCTTCACTAAAGTTAGAGTGAGCAGTATTGGCAGTAAGAGGCACAGTGGTGCTGACAGATCTCAAGAGAATGAAAATAGAAGATAGTAATCCATTTGGATTTTGATTGATCATCTAGTAGGCTAAGATAATAGGAACCATGCTATAATGAATATAAGTTAATTTTAAATTTAAAAATAAAATTGTCTGAATGCTTTGTTTCAGGGCAAGAAGAAAAGGGTAATGTAAGGAGGCTGTGTGGTAGAATTCCTGCCTTCCTGCTGGAGGTTCCATTCCTACATGATGCATCTCATGTGCAGCCACCACCCTACTGTCAGTGGTGGATTTCATGTTGCTGTCATCCTAAACAGGTTTCAGGGGAGCTTCTAGACTAAGAGTGATTAGGAAGAAAGGTCTGACAGCAATGTACTTCTGAAAAAATCAGCCAATGAAAATCCTATAAATCACAAGGATCTGATCTGCAACTGATGATGCAGATGACACAGGACCTGGTAGCATTTTGATCGCTGTGCATGGGGTTGCCATGAGTCCGAGGCCAACTCCATGGCGGCTAACATCAACACCAACAAAGAGGTTGTATTCACCAACACAATTAAGTGCAGAAAAGGAAGCATCTCAAGTGATAGAGGACTTAGAGGACAGGAAAGCAATCTGAGTCCTGGAACACACATTAGAAAAGAGAACTCAGGGAAGTGACCTCAGCTGTTGGTAGCAAATGATTTCCTAAAATAAAATAGCAATGTAAACAATGACCTTATGCATAAATACAGCAGGTAATTGCTTGTAAGACACAATCAGAATGATAACAAAGCAACATTCGCTGGAAATAACCCCCATTTAGAATTTGAGTAAAGCAACTACTTTGACTAAGTGTAGTCCTCTAATTCCAGCATGGAAAAGGCACCTTTCAAGCTCACTATGCTTATTCGGACTTTGTGTTCCAGTCAACCTGGTTTACTTCAATTCCCTGAACAGCCTTTTGAACTTGTATACCAGTTTATGCTATTAACCCAATCTGGATCTTTCATTTACTTCCGATCATGTACTAAAGGTTATCCGTTCCACAAGATCTAAATTAAATCCCAACATACCCATGAAATATTTCCTAACAATCACATCAGGAAACAGGCTACAATTTCTATAAGGATTTGGGCCATATCTTACTCATTTTTGTAAACCTAGCTTCTTGGAATACATCAGGAGCTCAATGTGCATATTAAAATAAAATAAGTAATACTGCAAATTCAATGAGGGCAGGAGCCATATTGTACACTTCCACAAACCCTCCTTGTGAGATGCTGAAAGAAAGCGCTAAAAATATTTCAGGTTTGCTGGCTTATGTAAATGGAATAAGTGGGCTGTAACACTTTTGTTCTTCTGGGTTGTTGTTACACCCTTCCTTGGATTTCATGAGCAAATACATTTTCCCTAAGCCAATTTGAATTGAACTGATCTCCTCAAAACCATAAGAGTTCTTATTAAAATACAGTTTGCTGTTTTTGAAGTGCAGAGTAAAACATGAGATCAGAAACTTTATGTATTATTCCTCAGAGTTAGCCAAAATAAATAATAGAATCATCTTTTTCAAGCACTTTCAGTTAAGCAAATCTGTTCATTTCCTAGTTTTCATTTTCATAAATAAAATTATTATTTAATGAAAAATGATATTTATAGGCATTGGATTATATAGTTTAAAAGTGTTTTCAGACATAAAGGTTAAAACAAAAGCATAGAAAAAACTCAAGGTGGCCCTCTGAAATGGATCAGTAACCTATTGATCAAAAATAATAATTCATTCTTAGCTTAAATATCAAATTAGATTTTTAATTATGACTTTGTTTACACTTACATCTTGTATGATTTTCTCGCACTTTATTAATTAGTACGGCAAATTATAGCAGCAATGCTTTGGTTCACTGAGTTTCCAGCCGCACCCCCACCCCTGCAAGGTTTTTGTTGTTAATTAAAAAATCTTGAAAATGAAGAATGTATTAGAAAAGAAATCACCACTTCTGAAAGGTACTGTGTCATAGGAAAATCACTCATTTTATACAAAGACTTTCATTATTCACTACATACATGCAGCAAAAAGCCAACGTTACAGAGAAGAAGCCAGTAAAGTGGTAGAACACGGATAGAAGTAGGAAAGGTAGAAGGTGCTAGAGAGACATGACAGAAAGTAGAGGTCTTCCACTCTGGGTCCAGTGCACTCTCTTAGCAGGCTCCTGCAAGGTGAGTAGTTTCTCTAGTGGTGGTCCCCTGCAGTGAGGGTGGCTTCTCAGCCTCTGGATTCAGCAGCACACACAGCTTCCCCACTGCCCCAGTTCCTGCAGTGCCCAGCACTCAGCAGCATCCAGCAATAACACTTTATCCTGCTACTCCCTTGGGCAGTCTTACAGAAGAGTGCTCAGCAAGGCACCTCCCTGTGAACAGCTTTCTATAGCACTGTAGACAATGGGAGTCCAGCAAGTTTTGGAGGACAGAGTTCTAGCAAGTTCTGCTGGTGCAGTATCACAGTGACTTTCTGTACATTCAGTAAGCTACAGTCATGCCCTCTCCAACAAGATCCAGATCTCAGCCTGGGCCTGGGGGTCTCTTCATTGGTTGGTCTATCTCAGTCGTAGGGGTAGTGGCTACTCCTTGTATCTACTACTTTTATATTCTTTAGAGCTCTCTTCACTACTTACTAGCAAATACCTTGTCATTCCAATCCTCTGCTATACTTAATACTTTATATTAAGCTTTTCCTGTTCAAATTACTGTGAGATTTCTGTCTTACGACTGGACTATGATTGATACAGTCTTACACGAAGGATTTACACATATGTTGATATATGAAATAAATATTTCAAAGTTTTGGAGAGAGGAATTCATGGTTAGGCAGATCAAAAAGTGAGGAGTAAATTAGTGCAATGAATGGCATGCTGTACAGTTATGTACAATTACTAGGTGGGCTGCACATTTAAACTAGCAATCAAGAGTAAAAAAAAAAAGTTCAACTTTGAGATTCAAAATGCCTCAAAATTAAAAGGCAATTTAGCTGTTCAGAAGGATACTGTTTAATTCTATACCATGCTTGTGAATATCTATAAAATAAGTACAATTGCAAATTCCGTACATCTCTTCCTTAGAATAGTTCTCAATGTGGGCAAATGTCATAATGTCAAATCAGGAAAGAAAAAAAAGAAAGAAAGAAATCTGTAAGTAGACAAACAATGCAGTACAAGCACATAGATATTTATGGGCTGACCTGGATCAAGGGTAAAATTCTGACCATCTAAAGGACTAGACAAACTTCCATGTATTTTAGGCAATGCTCTGTAAATGTAATTAATACACTGACTGGCAAAAAAAAAAAAAAAAAAAAGGCCGGACCAGACTTACTGGTCTGACAGAGACTGGAGAAACCCCGAGAGTATGACCCCTGGACACTCTTTTAACTGAGTACTGAAGTCACTACTGAGGTTCAGCCTTCAGCCAAAGATAGTTGTTATTGTTAGGTGCCCTTGAGTTGGTTCCGACTCATAGTGACCCTATGTACTACAGAATGAAACACTGCCCGGTCCTGCGCCATGCTCACAATTGTTGTTATGCTTGAGCCCATTGTTGCAGCCACTATGTCAATCCATCTCGTCGAGGGTCTTCCTCTTTTTTGCTGACCCTCTATTTTACCAAGCATGATGTCCTTCTCCAGGGACTGATCCCTCCTGATAACATGTCCAAAGTATGTAAGATGTAGTCTCATCATCTTTGCTTCTAAGGAGCATTCTGGCTGTAGTTCTTCCGGGACAGATTTGTTCATTCTTCTGGCAGTCCATGGTATATTCAATATTCTTCGCCAACACCACAATTCAGAGGCATCATTCTTCTTCAGTCTTCCTTATTCATTGACCAACTTTCACATGCATATGATGCAAATGAAAATACCATGGCTTGGGTCAGGCCCACTTTAGTCTTCAAGATGATATTTTTGGTTTTCAACACTTTAAAGAGGTCTTTTATAGCAGATTTGCACAATGCAATGCATCTTTTGATTTCTTGACTGCTGCTTCCATGGGTGTTGATTGTGGATCCAAGTAAAACGAAATCCTTGACAACTTCAATCTTTTCTCTGTTTATCATGATGTTACTAACTAGTCCAGTTGTAAGGATTTTTGTTTTCTTTATGTTGAGGTGTAATCCATACTGAAGACTGTGGTCTTTGATCTTCATCAGTAAGTGCTTCAAGTCCTCTTCACTTTCAGCAAGCAAGGTTGTGTCATCTGCATAATGCAGGTTGCTAATGAGTTTTCCTCCAATCCTGATGCCCCATTCTTCTTCATATAGTCCAGCATGTTGGATCATTTGCTCAGTATACAGACTGAATAGGTATGGTAAAAGGATACAACCCTGACACACACCTTTCCTGACTTTAAGCCATGCTGTATCCCCTTGTTCTGTTCAAACAACTGCCTCTTGATCTGTCTACAGGTTCTTCATGAGCACAATTAAGTGTTCTGGAATTCCCAATCTTCGTAGTGTTATCTATAATTTGTTATGATCCACAGAGTCAAATGCCTTTGCATAGTCAATAAAACATAGGTAAACATCTTTCTGGTATTCTCTGCTTTCAGCCAGGATCCATCTGACCATCAGCCAAAGATTAGATAGGCCCATAAAACAAAACGAGACTAAATGGGCACACCAGCCCAGGGGCAAGGACAAGAAGGCAGGAGAGGGCAGGAAAGCTGATAACAGGGAACCCAAGTTTGAGAAGGAGGGAGTGTTGACATGGCATGAGGTTGGCAACCAATGTCACAAAACAATATGTGTATTAATTGTTTAATGAGAAACTAGTTCATCTAAAGCACAATTAAAAAAAAAAAACTTACTCAAGAAAAAAAAATTGGCCAGTGTTGTTGTTCTTGATAAAAATTTACATTCTGATTCTGTGCTCCCTATTAGGGGCAGAATTTTGAGAATCTTCTTGGTAAAATATGTATACCTGTAAAACTCCTTGGTATTTTCAGCTTTGCTACTTAGAATAGCAAAGTTTGCTCCTCTGAGATGTTTTCTGAAAGTAAGTATTTGTCATATCTGAGAAAAGCTATCACATAACCATACAATAGAATGATATACTAATTGAGCATCATCAAGTCTTCTGTTGAGAGTTAATTATAAGTAAGCATGAATGATTTGTAAGTAAATTAAAACCAATTTAAATAAGCTCATGCATTTAAAAGAGGACTGGGCTAGAAGAAGAAGAAGATAGATTATCTGTGAATAATCATTTAGAATAATCATTACCAAATGTGGATAAAAGGAACGTCTGTTCACTCTGTCCTTATTTTTTTATTTTTTATTTTATTTACTTAGGAGGTATTTATCCTACTGTTTTATGCTTCTTAATATTTTCCTTACTGTGACTTACACCTTAGTGCTATTTCTGCCCTTAGCTTTTAACTATAATTTCTGTAAAAATTACTTAATATTTGAGTGCCATTTTTACATGAAATTGATTTTTTTCCCCATTTTCTCATAGTTTAGATCAATACAAACTATGGTATAAATCAAATATGATATTTTCCTCATTGTTGCTATGTATTCACCTTGTGAACCATAAATTTCCTGAATACTCTTTTTGAATTTCATAGTATTTATACTTAACTAAAAAGGAACCCTGGTAGTGTGACATTTAAGTGCTTGGCTGCTAACTAAAAGGTCAGCAGTTTGAACCCACCGGGTGGCTCTGCAGGAAAAAGATCTGGCAATCTGATCTGTAAACATTACAGCCTAGAAAACTCTATGCGGCAGTTCTACCCTGTCATATGGGGTCACTATTCGTCAAAAATTGATTCAAAGGTACGTAACAACAACATACTTACTGAATATGTAATTATGAGTTATTAATTTCTATGATTTTGTAAGAAAAATTCCAAAAGCAAAAAACATAAAGCATAATCCATAACAAGACATCTGCCTAAAAAGACAAAAAACCTTCCTCATAATAAAAATGAAGAATATTAGACTTACCTAAATTATGGGGTATAACTACCATATGTTAAGTTTCAAAACTGAGTATACTTGTGGGATATTTATCATTGAAGATTTTTGAGTAATAAGGAAAATAGAAGAGAAAAATTCATAACAATAAAAACTACAGATCTATAACAAAAACTAAAAAACAAAACATAAAATATGAAAATAATTAAAAATATATCAATCTAAAAAAATGATAAAAAGAATACTGATTACATAGATTGGGTGTGTTGGAGCAAATGTATTATTAGATAGTAGATGGGGCTCAGAAGACAATATTTAATGTAAGCAAGAAATAAATTAAAAAATAAGAAATGAAACTATTAAAAAGGATTTGGTTTTAATACAAGAAATATCACTGGGATGAAAAAGTGATACAAGAATATGTTTTGAGATGATGAAGGAAAGAACATGTAGTAAGGGCTTATGAAACTTCTGAGATGACAAAGATCAAGGTCTCCCTATAGGACCAAGAGGACACTGTCACAGGAAGGTAAGATGCTTAACTGATGGAATGCCTATACATTCTGTGCATACTTGTCCCAGCACTCATCACAATGAATTGAAATCATTTATTTACTAAAATATATTTGTTTGACCCACAAGACTATCAGGGTTTACGTAGGAATCATATTTTATTCAGTTTTTTATTCCCAGGGTCTGACATGAAGTAAACATCCAAAAACCTTTTGATTTTTTTTTTAGAATAAACTCACAGACTTCTACCCCTACTCCTCACTTAGTGACTATCTCATTATCTGACATTTCACATTTACAATATTAGTAAAAAATCTACTATCTGACTACTTCACACATTAACGACATACATCTGGCAGCAATGAACGCCAAGGTATGAGGGGGGAGTAACACCGGATTAAGGTTATCTGTCACTTTGGCTGGGCCATGATTCTCAGCAGTTTGGCAATTATGTAATGATGTAATTTGGCAGTTGAAGCATCTTCCTTTTTGTGATCTGATGTGATCATCCTCTATTTTCACCAGGGCTTTAAGCCAGTTCATTCCTGTTTGATCCCCAGCAGATAATTTGCATTTCTACACTAACTTCCTGTGAACTTGTTAGAAATGCAAATTCTCAGCAGGAGTACAGGGTGGAAAGAAACTGTGCAAAGCCCTAATTTTCACATATCGCCAATTTTCACATAACTACCTGGTCTTTGTAACCTAACCATACTGATAAGAGAGGAGTGGCGTACTGTAATCTTAGGCAAAGCTATTTTCCTTCTTTTTTTTTTTTAGATGAGCACTTATGATAAATAACATTCATAAATAACACTTGTAAATAGACATACAGAACTAAAACACTAACTATTCTCCACTTTGTGTCGAGGCTCAGAAGTGTGCTCCAAAGTGAAAAAATAATAGCTGTATTACAGACTGAATTGTGTCCCCAAAAACTTTATGTTGAAGTCTTAACCACTGGTACCTGTGAACATGACCTTGTTTAGAAATATGGTCTTTGAAGATGTTATTACTTAAGTTATGAAATCATAGAAGAGTAGGGTGGGTCCTAGTCCAATCTGAGTAGTGTCCTTGTAAAAGAGAAGAGACATAGAGAGACAGACACTGGGAACAGGGTCATGTGATACCAGTTATGCTGCAGTGGCAAACCAAGGAAGGCCTGAGGCCACTAGAAGCAGAGAGAGACAAAAAAGGATCTTCCCTGAGAGCCTTTGGAGAGAACATGGCCCTGTGGACCCCCTGAATTCAGACTAGTAGCCTCCAGAACTGTGAGACAGTACATTTTTGTTCTTATAACACACTCAGTTGTGGTATTTTGTTATGGCAGCCCTAGAAAATTAATACAAGCCGCAAATCCTCTGCCACCATTTCAGGTTTACATCTAACTCAAAAAATAGGAAAATTTGTTATTCCACAGCTGAAATAAGTTAGAACATTTCACAACATAGAAACCACAATCTCTTAAAATCTTGACTAAATGCTTTCATTGTATGCAAATTAAATTAAAATTTAAAAACTAACTAGAAAATATACTTAATACTAAGTCTATATTCAGGGTTTTGCTGTCCTTTGGCCCAGTTTCTAAAGCAGAGACTTTTACTGCTTGTTAAGACTCTAATAACTTTTGTCCCCAGTTACTCTAGCATAAACAAGAATTCATTTTAATGAGATGAGAGACTCTTTTGGTTTAATATGGGCAGGCAGGCTAGATTACATATTTTAATTGAGGAGAAATGACTATTAGGTTTAGGGCTAAAGAAAAGATAAAGTTGTTAGGTAATTTATGCTCACATTTTACTTACATGTGATTGCAGTACACCTATTCATTCATTCAACAAATATTTATTAAGAACCTACTATGTGCCAGGCATTGACTAGAACTATAGCTTGCAGGCCATATCTAGTCCTTAGCCTGTTCTTGTAAATAAAGTTTTACTGGTACACAGCCATGCCCATTCATTTATATATTGTTTACAGCTGCTTTTGGGTCATAATGGCAGAGTTGCATAGCTGGGACAGAGAGTTTATGTCTACAAAGGCTAAAATATTTACTATCTGGACTTTTGCAGAAAATGTTTGGTGACCACTTATCTAGAAGTTTGGGATATATTGGTAAAAAACAAGTATTTCAGCTTCCTAACATGAGTTGACTAGGGTGGGCAGACATTAACTATAGACATATGAATAGGTACATAATATTGTATATTAGAATGCAATAAATGCTATGGAAAAAAGAGAGCAGGGTAATGGGGATACAGCATATGATGTGGGGGTCAGGTTGCAATTTTAGATAGAGTAGAGTAAGGGAGGACGAGAAAGTGACATTGTGTAAATTTTTGAAGGAGGTAAGTAAGGTAGAGCCATATGAATATTTGGGGAAAGAATGTTTTAGTCGGCAAAGGATCCCAAGGATGGAATATGCTTGGTGTATGCAAAGAATGTGGCTGGAGTAAGTAGTTCTTACAATGAAGCCTCCGTTTCTTCAATGGTAACAACATTTGGTGCTGCAAATGATCGCTAAAGTGAACTTACTACTAAATGATTACTAAAATATGAATCAATGCCCTGGGTTTAGAAATCTCTTTTTTTTTAAATCGTGCATGTTTAAACAAGTATAATTTAAGAACTCTGAAATATACTGTTAGTTTATTAATACCCAGTTCCTACATATATCTGACTAATATATACATTACTAGAAGGGAGGTTGGAATGGTGGATGATGTATAATAATATCTTGGGGAACAACTAACATAATAATATATGAAGTCATAGAGTGCTTTAAAATTCACAAAATATTGAAAAGTTTGGCTAGGATTCAGGAGCACTGAAAACATAAAGGAATATATTCCATATTGTTACCTTTAAGCTTCAAGAGGCTAAGCAATGTTATCAGACTCATCAGGTAGCTAAAATTTCCTGAAGGAATGTAGTAATAATTACAGAAAGAAAATCTTGGTAAAACATACATTCCATGTTTATAGAAGAATGAAACTTACACTTCCCTGAAATAGATTTACATTATAAAGAAATTCAAAGGATTTTTTTTAAAAAAGATTTTGTACAAAGTGGCTTGGGCATATACACAGCAAAGGGCATATAGGAAAAAAAAAAAAAACAACAAAATTTTTTTAAAAAACCATAAAAGTAAATGATGAAGGAAATGATGAATAAACATAAGAAAATTTTATGTTCCTGAAAATAAAACAGAAGAAACATTCCACATTACGTCATTAAAGATATCATCCTATAGAAAATATTTTGATCTTCAGACCTAAAAAGGATTATTCTTAAGAACCGATCAAAGCTTTAAAATTTTAAATCATATTCTAAAATAATAAAGCAAAACAGTACCAAAAAAAACATAAAATCTGAATGCTGAGTGATAAAACTTTGCATTTGATGAACGCTTTAGACTCTCCTAAACAAGACTGGAACCTGACTCCAAGTTTCCTACATATGTTTTCTGTAGCTAAATTTTAATTCAGTAGCTTATGCATCTGTCAGTTCGTCATACTGTGGGCCTTACATGTTGCTGTGATGCTGGAAGCTGTGCCACCAGTATTCACATACCAGCAGGGTCACCCTTAGCGGACAGGTTTCAGCTGAGCTTCCAGACTAAGACAGACAGGAAGAAGGCTCTGGCAGACTACTTCAGAAAATAATTAGCCACTGAAAACCCTGTGAATAGCAGCAGAACTCTGACTGATATAGTGCCGGAAGACGAGAACCTCAGGTTGGAAGGCACTCAAAAGATGACTGGGGATGAGCTGCTTCCTCAAAGTAGAGTTGACTTTAATGATGTGGATGGAGTCAAGCTTTTGGGACCTTCATTTGCTGATGTGGCAAGACTCAAAATGAGAAGAAACAACTGCAAACTTCCATTAATAATCAGAACGTGGAATGTAAGAAGTATGAATCTTGGAAAATTGGAAATCATCAAAAATGAAATGGAACAAATAAACATCAATATCCTAGGCATTAGTGAGTTGAAATTGGCCATTTTGAAACAGATGATCATATAGTCTACTATGCCAGAAATGACAAATTGAAGAGAAATGGCACTGCATTCATTGTCAAAATGAACACTTCTTAATCTATCCTGAAGTACAATGCTGTCAGTGATAGGATAATATCCACACGCCTAAAAGGAAGACCAGTTAATATGACTATTATTCAAATTTATGCACCAACCACTAAGGCCAAAGATGAATTGAAGATTTTTACCAAATTCTGCAGTTTGAAATTGACTGAACATGCAATCAGGATGCATTGATGATTATTGGTGATTGGAATGTGAAAGTTGGAGACAAAAAAGAATCAGTAGTTGGAAAATATGGCCTTGGTGATGGAAACGACGGTGGAGATTGCATAACATAATTTTGCAAGACCAACGACTTCTTCATTGCCAATACCTTTTTTCAACTATAAACTGACTATACACATGGACCTCATCAGATGGAATACACAGGATGAAATCGACTACGTCTGTGGAAAGAGATCATGGAGAAGTTCAATATCATCAGTCTGAACAAGGCCAGGGGCTGACTTCAGAACAGATCATCAATTGCTCGTATGCAAGTTCAAACTGAAGCTGAAGAAAATTAGAACAAGTCCACAAGAGCCAAAGTATGACCTTGAGTATATCCCACTTGAATTTAGAGATAATCTCAAGAATAGATTTGATGCACTGAACACTAATGACCAAAGACCAGACGAGTCATGGAATGACATCAAGGACATCATACATGAAGAAAGCAAGAGGTCATTAAAAAGACAGGAAAGAAAGAAAATACCAAAATGTGTGTCAGAAGAGACTATGAAACTTGCTCTTGAACTTTGAGTAGCTAAAACAAAGGGAAGAACTGATGAAGTAAAATTGTTGAACAGAAGATTTCAAAAGGTGGCTCGAGAGGACAAAGTAAAGTATTATCATGACTTGTGCAAAGGCCTGGAGTTAGGAAACCAAAAGGAAAAACACGCTCAGCATTTCTCAAGCTGAAAGAATAGAAGAAAAAATTCAAACCTTGAGTTGCAATAGTGAAGGATTCTATGGGGAAAATATTAAATGATGCAGGAAGCATCAAAAGAAGATGTAAGGCAAATACAATGCAATCCCGATCCAAATGCCAACAACATTCTTCAAAGAGATGGAAAAACTAATCATTAACTTTATATGGAAAGGAAAGAAGCCCCGAATAAGTAAAGCACTACTGAATAAGAACAGTAAAGTTGGAGGACTCACACTACCTGACTTCAGAACCTACTATACAGCTACAGTAGTCAAAACAGCCTGGTACTGGTGCAACGACATATACATTGACCAATGGAACAGAATTGAGAACCCAGATGTAAATCCATCCACCTACGGTCACCTGATCTTCGACAAGGCCCCAAAGTCCATCAAATGGGGAAAAGACAGTCTTTTTAACAAATGGTGCTGGCAAAACTGGATAACCATCGGCAAAAAAATGAAACAGGACCCATACCTCACACCGTATACAAAAACTACTTCAAAATGGATCAAAGACCTGAATATAAAGCCTAAAACTATAAAGTTCATAGAAGAAAAAATAGGACCAACACTACAGGCCTTAATACATGGCATTAACAGGATACAAACTATAACCATCAATGCACAAAACCCAACAGATAAGCTAGATAACTGGGATCTTCTAAAAATCAAACACCTATGCTCTTCAAAAGACCCCACCAAAAGAGTAAAAAGAGAACCTACAGACTGGGAAAAAATTTTTGGACAGTACAAGTCAGACAAAGGTCTAATCTCCATAATCTACAAGAAAATCCAACAACAAAAAGACAAACAATCCTACTGAAAAATGGGCAAAGGAAATGAACAGACACTTCACCAAGGAAGACATTCAAATGGCCAACAGACACATGAGGAAATGCTCGCGATAACTAGCCATTAGAGAAATGCAAATTAAAACCACAATGAGATACCATCTCACCCCGGCATTACTGGCACGAATCAAAAACACTGGAAATAACAAATGTTGGAGGGGCTGCGGGGAGATCAGAACTCTTATGCACTGCTGGTGGGAATGCAAAATGATACAACCAGTTTGGAAAATGATATGGCCCTTCCTCAGAAAGCTAGAAATGGACATACCATTCGATCCAGCAATCCCACTCCTAGGAATATATCCTAGAGAAATAAGAGTCGTCACTCGAATAGACATATGCACACCTATGTTCATGGCAGCATTGTTCACAATAGCAAAACGATGGAAACAACCTAGACGCCCATCAACAGATGAATGGATAAACAAACTATGGTACATACACACAATGGAGTAGTATGCAACGAGAAAGAACAACAATGAATCTGTGAACCGTCTCATAACATGGATGAAACTGGAGGACATTATGCTGAGTGAAATAAGTCAATCACAAAAGGACAAATATTGTATGAGACCTCTATTGTAAAAACCCATGAAAAAGTTCACACACAAAATGTAACAATCTTTGTGGGTTACCAGGGATGGGGGGGTTGGGGGGGAAATACTAAATAGGCAATAGATAAGTGGTATCTTGGGTGAAGGGTGAGACAGTATACAATACAGGGGGAACTAGCACAACCTGTACAAGGAAAGGTCATGGAAGCCCCATAGACACATCCAAACTCCCTGAGGGACTGAATTGTTGGGCGGAGGGCTCTGGGGACCATGGTCTCGGGGAACATCTAGCTCAATTGACATGACACAGCTTATAAAGACAATGCTCTACAGTCTACCTTGGTGAGTAGTGTCTGGGGTCTTAAAAGCCTGTGAGCAGCCATCTAAGATACTCCACTGGTCTCATCCCTTCGGGAGCAAGGGAGAATGAAGAGAACAGGATACAAGGAAAAGATTAGTCCGAAGGACTAATTGTCCACAGCTACCAAGGCCTCCACCGGACTGAGTCCAGTACAGCTAGATGGTGCCCGGCTACCACCACTGACTGCTCTGACCAGGATCACAACAGAGGGTTCTGGACAGAGCTGGAGAAGGATGTAGAGCATAATTCTAACTCACACAAAAAAGACCAGAGTTACTGGCCTAAAGGAGACTGGAGAAACCTCGAGAGTATGGCCCCCAGACACCCTTTTAGCTCAGTGGTGAAGTTACCTCCGAGGTTCACTGTTCAGCCTGAGAGTGGACAGCCCCGTAAAACCAAATGAGACTAACGAGGTACAGGAGTCCAGTGACAAGGGCCAGAAGGCAGAAGGGGACAAGGAAGCTGGTGATAGGGAACCCAAGGTTGAGTAAGGATATTGTTGATGTGTTGTGAGATTTTTAACCATTGTCATAGGGCAACATTTGTAGTAACTGTTAAATGAGAAACTCTTTTGTTCTGTAAGCCTTCATCTTAAGTGAGAATAACAGCACAATTGGAAGAACGTAGTCAATGTCACTGAACTGTGCATGTAGAAATTTTTGAAATGGTGTCTCTTTGGCTATGTGTATTTTCACCAAAAAGAAAAAAAAAAAGGTTGAGAAGTCAGAGGGTTAATACGTTGTGGGGTTGTTAACCAATGTCATAAAACAACATGTGCATTACTGTTTCATGAGAAACTATTGGTTCTGTAAGACTTCACCTGAAGTACAATAAAATATAAAAAATAATAATAATAATAACTTATTGAGAGGAAAAAAAGAAGATGTAAGGAATAAACAGAATCACTATACCAAAAGAACTGGTCAACATTCAACCATTTCAGGAGGTAGGATATGATCAGGAACCGGTAGTACTGAAGGAAGAGGTCCAAGCTGCACTGAAGGCATTGGCAAAAAGCAAGTCTCCAGGAATTGACAGAATATCAATTGAGATGTTTCAACAAATGGATGCCGTGCTCACTTGTCTATGAAAAGAAATTTGGAAGACAGCTACCTGGCCAACAGACCAGAAGAGATCCATATTTATGCTTATTCCAAAGAAAGGTGATCCAACCGAATGTGGAAATTATTGAACAATATCATTAATATCTTGCTCAAGTAAAACTGTGCTGAAGATCATTCCGAAGTGGCTATAGCAGTATATAGACAAGGAACTGCCAGAAATTCAAGCCAGATTTAGAAGAGGATGTGGAACCAGTGATATCATTGCTGATCTCAGATGGATTCTGGCCAAAAACAGAGAATACCAAAAAGATGTTTACCTGTGGCTTATTGACTATGCAAAGGCATTCGACTGTGTGGATCATATCAAATTATGAATAAGATTGCAAAGAATGGGAATTCCAGAACACTTAATTGTACTCTGAGGAACTTGTACATAGATCAAGAGGCAGTTGTTCAAACAGAACAAGGGGATACTGTGTGGTTTACAGCCAGGAAAGGTGTGGTTCAGGTTTGTATCCTTTAACCATATCATTCAATCTGTATGCTGGGCAAATAATCCATGAATCTGGACTATATGCAGAATGGGGCATCAGGATTGGAGGAAGACTCATTAACAGCCTGCATTATGCAGATGACACAGCCTTGCTTGCTGAAAGTGAAGAGGATTTGAGCACTTACTGATGAAGATCAAAGACCACAGTCTTCAGTATGGATTACATCTCAACATAAAGAAAACAAAAATCATTACAGCTGGACCGATAAGCAACAAAATGATAAATGGAGAAAAGATTGAAGTTGTCAAGGATTTTATTTTACTTGGATCCACAATCAACACCCATGGAAGCAGCAGCCAAGAAATCAAACGATGCAAATTATATTGGGCAAATCTGCTACAAAAGACCCCTTTAAAGTGTTAAAAAGCAAAAATGTCACGTTGAAGACTAAGGTGCACCTGACCCAAGCCATGGTGTTTTTAATTGCCTCATATGCATGAGAAAGCTGGACAATGAATAAGGAAGACTGAAAAGGAACTGATGCTTTTGAATTGTTGTGTTGGCGAAGAATATTGAGTATACCATGGACTGCCAAAAGAACGAACAAATCAGTCGTGGAAGAAGTACAACCAGAATGCTCCTTAGAAGCAAGGATGGTGACACAATGTCTCACATACTTTGGACCAGTCCCTGGAGAAGGACATCATGCTTGGTAAAGTAGGGGTTCAGTGAAAAAGAGGAAGACCCTCAATGAGATGGACTGACATAGTGGCTGCAACAACAGGCTTAAACATAGCAAAAATTATGGGGATGGCACAGGACTGGGCAGTGTTTTGTTCTGCTGTACATGTGGTCGCTATGAGTCAGAACCAGCTTGATGGTACCTAACGACAACAACAGATCAAAGAACACCTGGAAATCAGTAGGAAGCAGATTTCCTAGAACTAGTGTGAGGGGCTACTTTTGCAGTAAGTAGCCATCAGTTTTAAGTCCTTACTGTGCTTTGATCATTTAATCCTCACCTTTATACCATAGATGAGAAAACTGAGGGACTGGGATGTTAGGTAACTTTCCCAAGGTCATGCAAATAATAATCCGTGGAGAACTGGGCCTCAAACTATCCAGTGCTGCTTCAAGGGACCCACACTTAATTATTAACCTGTATTGATTATTGTCAGGATATGCCATACCCTTGAACCTATGAAGTCTAGAAACAATCCTTCACATGTTCACCCAACCAAAATTTGATTCATACTTCAGGAAATAGATATATATGTCTGTATTTCCTGAAAAGATAAGCAGTTCTATAGCTCTGTTAGATGGAAACCTCTGCATACACATCTCTTGGGTATTGTATAAGTGAGCATATAGTTTATTGTGCAAACTGTCACATTTTCGAAAGTGAGGAAGGGGACTATTAATAAAGGTGATGGAATGGCTTTGCAAACTGGCACTATCTTGGGCAAACCAGAAAGCAATCATCCCTCTCCCTTTGGGAACTAACTTCCTGAGAAGCCCTGTCCTTATCTCATCAGCATCTAGGACCTTCTTGTCATTTTTTTTTTTCTCCTTTAGGGGCTATTTTCCCTAAAGTTGAGCCCTGTTTTTGTTCTTTCCTACTTCATTTTCTAATGGTTTTCTTTGATGATCACACTTCACAGATCATTTCCCTCTCTATAGCCCCTTCTCTGTACACCAAAACCCATGGCCCATTTGTTCAGCATCCCCAAAGTTCCTCCTCCTTCCTTTTCAGACAGGAATACTTACCTGTAAATAGACTGGTTTCCTGTACAATCCAGATGTTTGTTCATCCCTAGGGTCACAATTTCTGCACCTATTTTGCCTCCATGTTTCTGCTAGTTTCCTACTTATCCCCCTTCTCCCTGAGAAGAGCCATCAAATCCAAATGAGCAGAGATCATGCTACTCGGACAAGAACTAACCCAATCAAGGAAATAGAATTTCAGCATAAAAAAAAACATTTTCTGTATTTTTTTTTTTTTTGGTAGAGAAAACATATAGAGAGTTTTAATGACATTATTAATTTAACAATTATTTAAATAAAAACACAGGAAAAATATGTAGTTTTGCTTCCAAAATATAGTTTGTTTAAAGATGTTTTAAATAAGAAGCTGGTGAGAAGAAATAAGTTACATTACTAACAAAGTAGTCCAATTCAGGCTAGTGAGGTGGAGTAATTAAAGTTTAGTGAGAACTCACTAATGGTAATCATTAACTTTTAATGTTGGGAGGGAAAAAAAAAGAGAGAAATCATTAAACAGACCAATATTGAGGAGAGAGGAAATGCAGAAAGGACAGCAGTCACGTAGATTAAGCCCAAGAAGTCCCTATTTCTCACTATTGGCCAAATTCTCATTCATTGTACAAGTCACAAAAATAAGCTCGCAGGAGAACCATTCCATCTGTTTAAGAGTTTTAGTTATTGTTAGGACTAATGAGAGCCAGCGACACTTCCAGAGTACTGGGACATACTTTGAAGTAAGAATAATAGTTCCTACTTGATTTATGGTATGATTTATAATGTGATCAAATTCAATCCAGCTTTTAAATTCTACAGAATAGTCATTAGCATGGGCAAAGGGGACAATTCTGTTCATGAGTAGTTCTAATTTATCTCAATCCAGGGAATGCAGAAATCTTTTTTTTTTTTTTCATTAAACATTGATTTTTATGTTTGTTTCCATTCTTTCTCCCAAACACATTTTTTTTTTTTCGTCTTAGGAACAAGTTTCCTATCTCACAAACTAATATCTTGACACTAAAACTTATGTTTGAGAAGACATGTGTCTCATCTTAAATCTTCTGCATTTTTGGCTACAGAAGCTCTTAGGCACTGATCTTATCTACCAAACAGAAACATCATTTAGTGTCAGTATACTCTAACTGCTTCCTCATTATCTCTAGATACCGACAAAACTCAATAGGGACATGTCAAAGGCATAGGGTGGTATAGCTATAAGGAATCTTTCATCAACTCTCTAATTCATGTAACTATTACACAGTAGCATGACACCCATTGTCCATCTGTAATTTTTAGAAGTTTTTTTTAAGGAGTAGAAACATTTTTTCTGCTTTCTTATTAACCCATTTTACCAGCCTGAAAAAAGAAATTGCTCTTTAATGTGAAATGCCACAACTGCCAAGGAAATTCACAGTGACTTGCAGAAAGGGTTACAGCTATTTGATAAAACAAACATTGTGAGAAACTTTACAGCTTTCATGGATGAGGTTGCTTCTTTTTGCAATCTGGCATTATCTGTTTGTTGATCTGCTTTAAACTATATGCATGGGGCTATAATCAGTGAAGACATAAAATATATGAACTATGACAGACTCTAAATTTTGACTTTTTTTTTTTTAATACTCATAAAACCTTAGTACTGAGTTTGCTGAAATTCAGGGCTGTCTCCTTCAGTTCATCAGATCCCAGTTGGGAGGATGCAATCACAAAGCTAGAAAAATGTGAAACACTCCAGGCTAGACCTCTGAGGCTTATCATAATGTAGAAACGTTCTTCAAGGATTTGAGCACACAGCACTCCATAAACACTACTGCTACCAATTAATTTCTCTAAAACGAAGATTACAGATTCCCCATGGTGAAATTAATGTCATAGAGTTAACCTTTTTTTGTAACAGAAAATGGTTATTTTTTCTTCTTTCTAATTCTGAATTAAAATACAACTTTTCTCCTCATTCTTCTCCACCCACACAGATTTAATATTAGGTGTTGGTGGAACTGATTTAATTTTTTTCTCCAGTAAAAGAAAGTATTCTTTCATATACCAGAATAAATAAATGATGCTCATTTTAATACCAGATTTAATAAAATAATAAATCTCAAGTTAGTAAACCAAGGAGATAAAAAGACTGCTTTTAAAAGTTACATGTCATATTATGCATCTTATTATATATACTATATTGTATAGTATATATTTATTATATCTATATATTTCTTGTATTTAATAATTTATCATGTGTTATTATATCAACTTATTATAATTATAATTAATTTCAATGAAATCCATCAAATAAAAAAACAGAATATTGACTATTGACTATAAGATAGGAGAAATAAAGAAAACTTAGATATCAGTTTTTTATTTGTATTTCCTGTTGGAAAAATCATTTTTCTTTCTTTTCTTGTGTTTCTTAGTTTTTATTAGTTTTTAAAGCATAAACTTCTACCCTTTTGGAAAAACGGAGGAGAATGTCCACTCTTACTTCTACCCTCCTCACCTATGCTTCAACAAAAGAAAAGAAGTGTGCTATCTAACTCGGCAAAGGGATCAATTATAGGGAGTTTAACCTTTGTTACACTCTCTTTTTTGGGATAATCTGATCTATAGATGTAGGCTTTTACTCTTGTTCCTCCTTCCAGGCAAATGTACATGGGCCAAAACTTAGGGATTGCCTTCTAGAAGAAAGCTTGGAAACCCATCTTTCTTTGTGATCCCACTTTTGGGTCTTGATGAGTGTGAATGCAGCAATGCTCTTACAGCTAGTTTAGTAAGCATATGCCCTACCGATCAAGCACACCTATCCCATGTTTAGCTTTCAACTGTTTCAGAACCTGTAAGTGGAAGCTATATAGTTAGTATTTCAAAAAGATACTTTCAAAGCTACTCACTTGTTTGTCTATTTAAACATGCTCTCCTTAACCAACTAACAACAATTGTTTAATCAAATCTATGTTGATACAAGTGTTTGATGTGCTGACCTTTTAGGTGTCGGATAGGCTGAACTTAGATATTAATTGCTTATATTAAATGCTTTATTAAAAAATTCCAAATCTAGATAATAGACTTTTTGGACAAAGATTGCGATAATATTTCTCAAAGCAGTTAGCAATATAGAAAACACATTGGTAGTTTGCAGGTCAAAAATCACTGTCATTTTATATAAATTAAATTCAAATATGTATTTAATGGTGGAAAATAGTTCATTTAATTTATATATCACCATAATTAATTCTAATTATTATCCAGCTGAAAGAAATTGGACAACTTAAATATTTTTAAAATTATAACAATAATAAAGTTTGTAGTGCCAGTCCATTCTAATAATGAAACAATTACATTATTCCACAGTAGGTCACAGGATATAGAAAAAATACTCACTCTTGAATTCCAAAAAAATCTTAATTGATACCATTTATTTTCCTATAAGCAGATAATTATACACTATACAACATTATGATGCTAAGATTTGAAACTCTTTCTTTAAATTTTGACCAGTTTTATTTTTCTATTTATTAAATTATTTAAATTAATAATAATAATCAATAAAGTATATTGAGTATCTGCTACATTCTGGGAATTATGAAGGGCATTTAAAATAATTATTTTTTATTTCTTACAATAAATTCTAAAAGATAAGCATTAAGTATCATCGTTATCTGAGATTTATCCTCAAACCAATGTTCTTGCTTTAAACATTGTCCCCCATGTCATTTCATCCTTACTCATGGCTACAACTACTTCTGATATACTGATGACCACATAATCTATACCTCTGTAATTTTCTTCTGAGTTCCAGAATCACAATCCAAATATCTAATAGCTATCTTCACTTAGATGCACCATGGGATTTCAACACATACAAATTTGAATTCAGTTTTCCAAAACAATTATTAATTCTCATGATGATAGCTTTGTGGATGAGAATCAGTATAAAGTTGATTCCCAGAAGGCAAAGATCAGTCATATCCACACTTTCCCACTTCTCCAACATTTCTGACACCAGCTGCTCATACAGCACTTTCTCTCTTTCTGTGCCTACCCACCCAAGGCTAGGTCAGATCTTACACATTAAGATGATACTTCCCTTGGTTCCTTAGTTCACTGGAACAACTCATAGAATTCATGGAAGATATTATACTTATGACTACCCACTTTTATAGTAAAAGAATACAAGTCAGTATCATTATAAGGAAGTGCTGCAGGGGTGAAGTCTGGGAAGTTTCTGAATGTGGAGCTGCCCTGTTTCAGAGAGGGCACATCACCCTCCCTTTGCCAACCAGAAGTTCTCTGAGTCTTTGTGTTCTAGGCTTTTATGGGCCAATCCTGTGTGATAGGCAGTCATGGTTAAGATTGTGTGTCAACTTGGCTGGACCATGATTCTCAGTGTTTTCACAGTTGTATAATGTTATGATTACTTCTCTGTTGAAATTTGATATGTGATCATCCCCATGATGGAATCTGCTGAGTGGTACTAGTGAGGGCTATGCCTGTGGTGGCTTATCGCTCCCTCAGCCTTCATCTCTCCACACTCCACTGCCTACTTCCTTCCTGCTTGCCTTGCCAAGGCTTTTGGCTTGTTCTGGATCCTGCAGCAGCCTCTTGTTCATCTGACCTCTGGTTCTTGGGACTTGAGCTAGCAGCTTACCTGCCGATTTTGGGATTCATTGATCTTCACAGCCTGTAAGCAAGAGCCCGGCTCTCCAACATGCCAATCTTGGATTCACCAGCCCCTGCAGCTACGTGATTTGGGAGAAGCTTCTATCCTGATCCACAGACATGGGACATTTCAGCCTCTACAATAGCATGAGCTGTTTCCTTGATATAAATCTATCTATATATGTATATTTATATGCTTTACTGGTTTTGCTTCTCTAGAGAACCCAACCTAAGACATAGGCTAAATCATGCCTCTTCCTGAGGTTAGTTGTTGTCAACCTCCCAGGTGAGTCTTTTTTTGGTCTAGCCAGCCTCCACTCGCCAGCACAGATCCTCTGGTGTGGACTGGAAGTCCCAGAACATGGAACCCCAATCACTCCAAGAGTTATTTCCCTGGAGCTAAGGACAAAGATCACTTTGCTTAGGGTAAAACTAGGTCCTTTACCCCAAATTCTCTTTCCCAAAGCATTATCTATTCAAGACCTAACGAACTATTTTAATGTCTCAGAATATAACAGTACTGTTATATTCTGTCATGATTTTTTTTGTTTGCTGTGCTTGAAATTTTCACTCTGCTAAGAAATTTACTAGATACCAACCTCAAAACAGACGTATCTACCATATATGGAGTATTTTTCTATTCATGAACTGTGCTAAGCACCTCAAAAGCATTCCATTTAACTCTCACAGTAATATGGTGAGGCAAATATTATAATCCCCATTTTACAGATGAAAAAACAGACTGATGAAGGAAATTATACAGGGATGTACAACAAATGACTTGTAAGCCAAATTTTAATTCTAACTAACTAAGTACAATGAGAGTCAAAATTTATTCAGAAGAATGAGGAAATAAAATTCTTCATTATGAATACTTCCAATAGGTTTTCTCAATTTGCCTATATGGACTCAAGCCTTTTCATTCATATATTTTGGTGTTCTGGTTACTTTTTTGACAGAAAAAATGAATGTTTCTTTAGAATGGGAAAAAAAATAAGTACCACTAATTTGTACAAAGATGATAAATTGCAAAAGTAATACAACCTTTAGAATTAAAAAGCATGATTATTTCATTATTATTATTAACTTAATTGGAGCCCTGGTGGTACAGTGTGGTTAAGACCTTGGCTGCTAACCAAAAGGTTGGCAGTTCAAATCCACTAGCTGCTCCTTGGAAACCCTGTGGGGCAGTTCTACTCTGTCCTTCCTATAGGGTCGCTATGAGTTGGAATTGATTCGACGGCAATGGGGTAGTAACTGAATGATACACAGCTATAATACTGTTTTTCCTACATTACATTTTTTGCTTCATCTGTTTTTACTTCATCTTAATAAACAATTATTTTGATAATATTTCCTATAGAGATAATAGAAAGAGAGCTCAGTATGGCTTCTGGCATGGTTGATCAAATTTTGTTTTTGTTATCAATAGTGTAGAAAAGTTTCTTTCAGCTTCACAACTGGTCACTCTAATGCCACATCCTTGTTTCTTGCTCAGTGAAGCTTCTTGCTTACTGAGAATAACTGGGGACCAGACAGCCATGTAGATTTGGTTGTGATGGCCCAAAGCAGGGGACAAAGCAATATCTCATTCACATTGTTCTGTCCGGGGTCAAAGATAGAGTCTGGATGCTTGATGAGGTCCACTCAAGGCAAGTTATCTTTGTGGATCCTGTGGGATGTGGAGATAGTGCTGGCAGCCTGTTTGTCTTAGTCACCTAGCACTGCTCTAACAGAAATACCACAAGTGGATGGCTTTAACAAAGAGAAATTTACTTCCCCACAGTAAAGCAGGCTAAATGTCCAAATTCAGGGCATCAGCTCCACGGAAAGGCTTTTTCTCTCTGTTGGGCTTCTCATCAATCTTCCCCTGGACTAGGAGCTTCTCTGCACAGGGACTGTGGGTCCAAAGGATGCGCTCTGCTCCTGGCACTGCTTTCTTGGCGGTATGAGGTCCTCCCATCTCTCCGCTCGCGTCTCTCTTTTATATCTCAAGAGATTGCCTCAAGACACAATCCAATCTTGTAGACTGAGTCCTGCCTCACTAACACAACTGCCACCCATCCTCCCTCATTAACATCATAGAGGCAGGATTTACAACGTATAGGAAAATCACACAATACTGAGAATCATGGCCTAGCCAAATTGGTACACACATTTTTTGGGAAACATAATTCAGTCCATGACACTGCTGAAACCAACCAGTCCAGAATCCACATCAGGATTTCTGTGACAATGCCCTATCAATCCAGTGTGCCCGTGGCTGCTACTTCATATTGCAGCTTCCTTGGAGAAAATCCAGAGTCTTGGAAGGAGTGGATATAGGTGAAGATCCTGAAATTTAAGTTCATTATTTTCATTGTAAATTCATATTCTTAACCCTAGAACTGAGAAAGGCCCACGTGTGTGTTTTAATTGTCTACCAGGAACTTTAAGAGCATGTCGGAGTGGGTAGAGGAGGGAAAAGTACACAGATATCAAAGCTTCCGATATGAGGAGACTCCGAAGAATATGTGTCTGCTCATACATTTTAAGATATATACAAAAGCTTTTCTGTAGTTTCTGACATTTGACTAATAATTATTTTGTCAGAATGACAACCCTAAGTTTGGCTTGGTCTATTTTTCTGATCTGTATTCATGCTGATCATGTGTGTTCATCAATATCAGAAAGGTATCCATATGAGGAATGTGGTATGTGGATGGATGTAAAACCTGTCTATTTTTACCTAAGAATTTTCTGCCCAACAACACCTAATAATTTGCACATGTAAGAATATCAGAAATCTCATGCCACTTAAGAATATAGGTCTAACTATCTCAGAACATCCTGAAGGTGACTACAATGAGAATGTGTCCCCCAAATCTTAAAATACCTTTAACTTAAATGGGAGCATCAGTGTTATAAAGGAGAGTCTCTATAATTGCATTCTAGTCTTAATTCTGTAGAGTGGAGTTGCTAGAAAATTAGGAAACATGAACCGTAATGTCCCAGACCTTGTGTTGCCTGTAATAAAGCAAGCATTTCACAATAGCATGTGACTCTCTATACTGAAGCAAATTTCTCCTAGATGTCTTGCATTAAATTAAAACAATCTGGTATTATCTATTTCAACTTGGTAAAATTAAAACTATATTCTAGTTGGATATGTCTCTCTGGGAAAATCCAGTTTTCCTAAGCTGTCTTCTTTGATGAGAGTTCCTAGAGCAGCTGACAAATAATTAGATGCTATCAAAGATGTATGGAGCAAGAAAGAAAACAGCTTGCAACCAGATTTAAATAAAATATGCTCAAGGGGCAAATCCCAGGTATCGACACACAGTGATTCTAAGCATATCACTGAACTGAGATTACAGTCTTGCAGGGTGGTCTCATGACTCCAGAGTAATAAATACTACACACCATCAAAAAAAGTCTTAAATGTGAAGTGACAAATATGCCTCATATCACTGCAGTTCAAATATGAAGCTGTAATTAGTTGTGTTAGTTTGGAGAAAGGTAAAATTGAAATCTCAAGAAAAAATCTTGGTAGATACAAATGAAAGAAAAGATACTTTAAAATAAATACCACAAGTAGCTGAAAAAATAGCATATCATATTTAATATAGATACAGCTGATAATTGTTATTAGTGATAAACACTAGAAAAATATAGTAGGAATTTTCTTTTTTCTTACTGCACTCTAGCCAAGGAATTTTAATAAGAAAAGGGAGAACTGTACTGAAGTTATTGATTTAAGTAGCATCTAGCATCAATATGGTGAGGTAGCAATTCATTCAGTTTACTAAAGTACTAGTAATCAACTTGCCCTTTGAGGGTTATTCAGGAAATCCTGGTGACTTGAAAAAGTTAACTGTTCACAAGAAATAAATTATTCATTTTGGGGTATACTCTGATCATTAATAAGCCCCTGTGAATACTAGGAAGGAAATAAGCTTGTGTTGTCCACGAAAGCTAACTGCCAGGGATCTCAGAGAGAACCTCTTTCTAACTATGAAAACACAACAAAATTCAGGTAGAGTTGTATATATAACACTTTGAAGCATTTATTTGCTTATTTTGAAAAATTAGGAATTTATTTTGCCTACTAAGTATAATATATTCATTCATCAAATATATACTTGAATTCTTATGGGTTAGGCACTATTTTATGCCCTGGTTCTTAATACTGGGGACTGTGTGGCAATGAACGAATGAAATGTCTTTGTAGGGATGCACAAATATCATAAGTCTTTTCCTTCTGGCAAGAAAAGACCCAAGGAATAGGCATAATAAGAGGGTTATAAGTAGTCTCCATAACTTCACAAAAATACTTGACACTGTTCTTAGATAGAGTGGAAGCAGCCTCCTTAGGTTACCGGAAGAGGCACTCAATGATGAAAGGCTCATTGCCCTTAAAGCTACAGTAAATGCATAACATCTTCCAACTCTTTCTCAGATGAAGGGTAAGTAAAATGCACTTAGTTTATCAGTAGATTTAGGTTTTCCCATTTATACACAAGAAATATATTCTTTACAAAAGTATGTTAAATATTGTATCTACAAAATGACTATTAGAATAAGTTAAAATTTAATTGCTCCATAATATTTTGACCAAGTGTTAATAACATTTAGCTCTGGATGGACAAATATGTAAAGTGTTGGGGAAAAAAATGACCTTGTCAGTGTCACTTAGTGTGAATTTTTCATAATTAAACACTTCTAAGTAAAGTAAGAATACGGCTAATTTTTGCATATTTTGGAACCGACAAAAGAAATAATGATCGTTTGCCCAATTTGAAATGTTTCCACAAAGCAGTACTCCTTTTCTTTATGGATCTCTATGGTGCTACACTTTGGTAGCCATAATTTAATGTACGTAACAAGAATGAAATCATCAAACAGGAAAAATAAAAATCAACTTGAAGTAATTAACATGCTTGTTTAAGTTCTGTAGTTTCTAAGATGCAGTCATATTTTTACATATTAAATATACTGAAGCTTTGGAGGTGGAGACAACATGGTGCTATAGACAGAAGCACCATGCTGTCCCTCCATAGCAAAGACTCAAAAAACTAACGGAGACAAACATCAGTCCTAGAACCCTAAGCATCAAATAAAGAGATAAAGAAATCAGTCAAGCACCGAATAGAATAAGAAACTGACAGAGAACAGAGAGCGAGGAGAGTTATGAGAGGAGGTCTACTATCACCTAACACAGCACAGATCCACCATCTTGGACTCTTCTTGGCAGTCTGCGGACAGGGAGTACACGAAAGCAGATTCATGGAGCTCCCAGCAGGAGAAAGAACACCCAGTAACCAGCAAGACATGCTTTCCCACCCGCACTCTGCCTCCCCCTGCTCAGTCTTCATCACTTCCTGGCTGGTGGATCCGCAGCTTCCCAGCAAGCCAATTCCCTGGTTCTGGGCAGGTCAATTCCTGGCTTCCGGGAAGGCCAATTCACTGCTTCCTGACAGGTCGATTCCTGGCTTCCCAGAGGGCTGATTTGCTGCTTTATGGCAGGCTGATCCACTGCTTTATGGCAGGGTGATCCGCATCTTCAAAGTGGGCCAATTCCCTCCTTCCCAGCAGGCCAATTCACTGCTTCCCAGCAGGCCGATCTGGGGCTTCCCAGTGGGCCAATTTGCTGCTTCCCGGTGGGCCAATCTACCGCTTCCCAGCGAGCTGCAACTGCAGCACAGGAAGCGCCGGTTCCTTGCCATGCGGATTTGCCCTGCCCACACCGGCCAGCTACTTCACTGCCACTTCTTTGTTGCCGATGTTGCTTTTTTCGGCCTCTTTTGGTTTCTTCCCTGCCTCTCACCTCCTCCTCCTCCTTTCTCTCAAACACATGACTCTGTTTGCCATCTTTGCTTATTCTTGACAGGCTGTGAATTGTCGCTCACCTGGGGAATAGCTTCCCCAGTACGAGCTGCCACTCTGGTGGGATCCCTAGGGGGATTTTTTCTTTGTTTTTTCCTTTTATTTTTCTTCATTTCTCGGTTCCTTGCCTCTTCCTACCTACCTTCTTTTCCTATCTCCTGAACACCTGGGGCTGTGTATCATCTCCACCACTTCTAACTGGGCTGTGATGCATGGCTTGGGAGCCACTTTCCCAGTCTGCACAGCTGTGTCAGTGGGATACCTGGGGGAATTTCTTTTTAATTTTTATTTATTTTCATTTTATTTATTCCTCTTTGTTTTTCTTCATTTCCTGGGTTCTTGTCTCTCCACTCCAATGGCAGGCTACCTCAGCACTTTTCTTTTTCTTTGCTTCTGTTTCTCTCTCCTTTTTCTCTTCTTTTCCATACCCAACCTAGCTCCGCACATCACAACGTCCCCTCTCACTCCATCCTTCCTATCTGCACCCTGTGCTGAATGTTGCACTCCCGAGAAGCACAGGCATGGCCTACAAGACCCTACCATGCACCAACCTGTGGCTCACCTTGTCAGCCCCAGTTCATGCCTCAAATAACCCATCCCAGCCCTTCCCTTTCAGCTGAACCCACCCTGCTGCACCACAGTTGAGTGATTGGCTCTTCCCATTGGACAAGGAGATTAAAAATATCATGTCCAAAGACGAGTAAACAACAAAGAATGCACAGCCCGCCTGCTCAGACATAATCAAATAAAACAAAAAAGCAGGATGTATCAAACAAATTTACAATCAATAAACGAAGAAAATAACTACTGAATTTCCTGAAGAAAGCAGACAATATCAAAACATATTAAAAAACAGGACAGGATGGTTCCAGTAGGCATCCAGAATAAAACACCAGATGACTTTCCAGTAGAAGAAAAGGCACTAGAACTACCGGATAAGGAAGTCAAATCTCTAATATTCAGAGCTACCCAAGAGTTGAAGCAAAAAGCAAACAAAAATGAGGAAAAAACAGACAAATTCATGGAAAATACAGACAAAAAAATGGAAGAATCTTGGAAAATAATACAGGAACAAAATGCCAAAATAAATTCACAACTATAAATCAATACGAAAACAACAATTACAAATCCAAAAGATAAACAACAAGATTTCAGAAATGGGCAGTGTCATAGAAGGGCTGAGGAGCAGGTTTGAAATGACGGAAGACAGGATCAGTGAAATTGAAGACAAACACTTGGATACAACTTTATTTGAGGAAAACTCAGAAAAAGAATGAAGAAAAATGAAGAAACCCTTAGATTTATGTGGGATACAATCAAAAGCAAAACTCTGTGAGTAACTGGAGTTCCAGAACAAGGGCAGAAAACGGGAAACACAGAGAGGATCATTGAAGAATTGTTGACAGAAAACTTCCCTAATATCATGAAGGAGAAAAACTGGCTATCTAAGAAGCTCAACGAACCCCATATAGGCTAGATCTCAAAAGAAAATCAGCAAGGCATATCATAATCACACTCACTAAAATAAAAGACAAAGAAAGAATCCTGAGAACAGCTCAAGAGAAATGAAAAGTTACATATAGAGGGTAAAAAATAAAACTAAGTTCTGATTACTTGGCAGAAACCGTGCAGGCAAGAAGGCAATGGGATGATATATATAAAACATTGAAAGAAAATTGCCAACCAAAAATAATATATACTGCAAAACTCTCATTGAGATATGATGGTGAAAGTAGGATATTTCCAGAAGAGCAGAAATTACGGGAATATGTAAAAATCAAACCAAACTTACAAAAATTATTAAAGGCAGTCCTTCAGTTTGAGAACAAATAACATCAGACAACAGCCTGAAGCTAAGGCACAAGATCGCACCAGCCACATACCTATCTAGGAAGTTAACTCTCAAGGACTATCCAAAACCAAAAGATTTACAATAGGGAACCAGAGAGGTTAATCAGCAAATGAAAACATCAGAACAATAAAAGAGGAAATAAATGGTGTAGGTATAGAACTTTTTAATGGAGAGGAAGGCAAGGTGATAACAAGTAATGATAGACTGGTTCAAACCTGGGAAGATAAGGGTAAATCTCAAGGTAACAATAAAGAAAATTAGAAAACCTACTCATCAAAATAAAGAAGAAAAACAATGTCTCAGTAAAAACAAAATCTACAAAAAAGTGAAAAAAAATCCACAAACAGAAGGAATTCAGCACAGGAGAGTAAGAGGAACAAAGAAATTGTTAGCACCACTACAAAATAACAATAATAAACTCACACCTATCAATAATTACACTGAATGTAAATGGCCTAAATACACCCATAAAGATACAGAAAGTGACAGAATGGATAAAAAGCAAGATCCATCAATACACTGTCTACAAGAGACACATCTTAGAAACAAATACATAAATTTATTAAAAATCAAAGGATGGAAAAAAATATATCAAGCAAACATCTACCAAACAAGAGCAGGAGTGGCAATACTAATCTCAAATAAAATAAACTTTAAAACAAAATCCACCATAAGAGACAAAAAGAAGCACTATATCATGATTAAAGGGACAATCTAGCATGAAGACATAACCATGATAAATATCTACATGCCCAATCAGAGAGCTCCAAAATACATAAAACCCACTTTAACGGCCTTGAAAAGAAAAATTGAAAGTTCCTCTATAATAGTAGAAGACTTTAACACAGCACTCTTGGTAAAGGACAGAACATCTAGAAAGAAACTCAGCAAAGATACCGAAGATCTAAAGGCCACAATCAGCCAACTTGAACCCATAGGCATATATGGAACACTCCACAAAACAGCTGCAAAGTACACATTCTTTTCCAAAACACATGGAATGTTCTCCAAAATAGACCACATCTTAGGCCACAAAGCAACCCTCAACCAAATCCAAAAATTGAGATAATACAAAGCATCTTCTCTGATCACAATGCCATCAAAGTAGAAATTAACAACAGGAAGAGTAAGGAAAAAAGTCATTACATGGAAACTAAATAACACACAGCTTAAAAACACTGGGTAATAGAAGAAATAAAAGATGGAATAAAAAAATTCCTAGAATCAAATGAGAATGAAAACACATCATATTAAAACCTTCGGGGCACAGCAAAGGCAGTGCTCAGAGGTCAATTTATGCAATAGATGCACACATCATAAAAGAAGAAAGGGAAAAAATCAAAACATTAGCTACATAACTTGAACAAATAGAAAGAGAACAGCAAAAGAAGCCTATAGGCACCAGAAGAAAGGAAATAATAAAGATCAGAGCAGAAAAAAATTAAATAAAGAATAGAAAAACAATAGAATCAACAAAACCAAAAGTTGGTTCTTTGAAAGGATCAACAAAATCGACAAACCACTGGCCAAACTGACAAAAGAAAAACAGGAGAGGATGCAAATAACCCAAATAAGAAATGAAATGGGGGACATTACAACAGACCCAACTGAAATAGAAAGGATAATAACGAAGTACTCTGAAACACTATACTCCAACAAATTTGAAAATCTAGAGGAAATGGACAAATTTCTAGAAACATACTACCTACCCAAACTATCACAAGTTGACGTTGAAAATCTAAACAGACCCATAACAAGAGACAAGACTAAAAAGATAATTAAAAAAAAAAAAGCCCTGGCCCAGATGGCTTCACTGGAGAAATCTACCAAACATTCAGAGAAGAGCTTAAACCAGTACTACTCAAAATATTTCTGAACATAGAAAAGGAGGTGATACTTCCAAATTCATTCTATGAAGCCAGCATAACCCTAATATCAAAGCCAGGTAAAGACTCCACAAGAAAAGAATATTACAGACCAATATCTCTCATGAATATGGATGCAAAAATTCTCAACAAAATTCTCGCCAATAGAAGTCAGCATCATATCAAAAAATAACACACTACGACCAAGTAGGATTCATACCAGGTATGCAAGGATTTTTCAGCATGGAAAATCAATCAATGTAATCTACTGCATAAATAAAAGAATCACGTGATCAATCCAACACTTATTCCTGATAAAAACTCTCTATAAAAAATAGATATAGAATGGAAATTTCCCAACATAATAAAGGGCATCTATACAAAACCAACAGCCAAAATCCTTCTTAATGGAGAGAGACTGAAAACATTCCCCTTGAGAACAGAACAAGACAAGGATGTCCTTTTTCACCACTCCTATTTAACATTGTGCTGGAAGTCCTAGCTAGAGCAATAAGACAAGACAAAGAAATTAAGGACATCCAAATTGGTAATGAAGAAGTTAAACTGTCCCTATGTGCAGATGATATGATACTATATATAGAAAACCCAAAAGACTCCACAAGAAAACTATTGGAACTAACAGAAAGATTCAGCAGAGTAGCAGGATACAAGATAAATATACAAAAATCAGTTGGATTCCTATGCACCAATAAAGAGAACGATGAAAAGGAAATCAGGAAAACAATACCATTTATAATAGCCCCTAAAAAAATAACATACTTAGGAATAAATCTAACTAGGGAAGTAAAAGATGTATACAAAGAAAACTACAAAACACTCCTGCAAGAAACCCAATGGGATCTACCTAAACAGAAAAAGATACCATGCTCATGGATAGGTACACTCAAGATTGTGAAAATGACAGTTATACCCAAAGCAATTTACAAAATACAATGCAATCTCAATCCAAATACCAACAACATTCTTTAAAGAGATGGAAAAAACAATCATTAACTTTATACAGAAAGGGAAGAGGCTGTGGATAAGTTAAGCATTAATGAAGAAGAATAAAGTAGAAGAACTCCCACAACCTGACCTCAGAACCTACTATACAGCTACAGTAGTCAAAACAGCCTAGTAGTGGTACAACGACAGATGCATTGACCAGTGGAACAGAATTGAGAACCCAGATGTAAATCCATCCACCTACGGTCACCTGATCTTCGACAAGGCCCAAAGACCATCAAATGGGGAACTGACAGCCTTTTTAACAAATGCTGCTGGCAAAATTGGATGTCCATCTGCAAAAAAAAATGAAACAAGATCCATACCTCACACCATACACAAAAACTAATTCAAAATGGATCAAAGACCTAAATATAAACCCAAAAACTACAAAGATCATAGAAGAAAAAATAAGATCAATGCTAGAGACCCTAATACACGGCATCAACAGGATATAAACCATAACTAACAACACACAAGCTCAAGAAGATAAGCTAGGTAACCGGGGTCTTCTAAAAATTAAACACTTAAGCTCATCAAAATACTTCACCAAAAAAAGTAAAAAGAGCACCTACAGACTGGGAAAAAAATTTCGGCTATTACAAATCCAACAAAGATCTAATCTCTAAAATCTACAGGCAAATCCAACACCTCTACAACAAAAAGACAAATAATCCAATTAAAAATGGGCAAAGCAAATGAACAAACACTTCGCCAAACAAGACATTCAAGCGGCTAACAGATACATGAGGAAATGCTCGTGATCACTAGCCATTAGAGAAATGCAAATTAAAACCACAATGAGATACCATCTCACCCCAGCATTACTGCCACCAATCAAAAAAACAGAAAATAACAAATGTTGGAGAGGCTGCGGGGAGATCAGAACTTTTATGTACTGCTGGTGTGAATACAAAATGGTACAAGCATTTTGGAAAATGATCTGGTGTTTTCTTAGAAAGCTAGAAATAGAAATACCATATGATCCAGCAATCCTGCTCCTAGGAATATATCCTAGGGAAATAAGAGCCGTCACATGAATAGAGACATGCACACCCATGTTCTTTGCAGCATTGTTCACAATAACATAAAGATGGAAACTACCCAGATGCCCATCAACTGATGAATGGATAAACAAACTATGGTACACATACACAATGGAATACAATGAAACAATAAAAAATAATGATGAATCTGTGAAGCATCTCACAACATGGATGAATCTGGAGGGCATTATGCTGAGCAAAATAAGTCAATCACAAAAGGATAAATGTTATATGAGACCACTGCTATAAAAACTCATGAATAGGTTTACACACTAGAATAAACGATCTTTGATGGTTACGAGGGAGTGGAGTGATGGGGTAGAAAAACACTAAACAGACAATAAATAACTGGTAACTTTGGTGAAGGCTAAGACAGTACACAATAACGGGGAAGCCAGCACAACTTGTTCAGGGTAACGTCATGGAAACTCCATGGACAAATCCAAACTCCCTTAGGGACGGAATTACTGGGCTGAGGGCAGTGGGAACCAGGGTCTCAGGAAACATCTAGCTCAACTGGCATAACATATTTTATAAAGAAAATGTTCTACATTCTACTTTGGTGAGTAGCGTTTAGGGTCTTAAAAGCCTGTGAGTGGCCATCTAAGGTACTCCACTGGTCTCACCCCTTTAGGAGCAAGGGAAAATGAAGAAAACTGAAGACACAAGGGAAAGAGTAGTCCAAAGGATTAACAGACCATAACTACTACGGCCTCCACCAGACTGAGTCCAGTACAACTAGATGGTGCCCAGCTACCACCACTGACTGCTCTGACAGGGATCACAATACAGGGTCTCGGACAGAGCTGGAGAAAAAGGTAGAACAAAATTCTAACTCAATAAGAGACCAGACTTACTGGCCTGACAGAGACTGGAGAAACCTCAAGAGTATGGCCCCCGCACACCCTTTTAGCTCAGTAATGAAGTCACTCCGGAGGTTCACCTTTTAGCCAAAGATTAGATAGGCCCATAAGACAAAACTAGACTAAAGGGGCACACCAGCCCAGGGGCAAGGACTAGAAGCAGGAGGGGACAGGAAAGCTGGTAGTCGGGAACCCATGTTCTAGAAGGGAGAGTACTGACATGTACTGGTGTTGTTAACCAATGCCATAAAACAGTATGTGTATGACATTAATGAGAAGCTAGTCTGTTCTGTAAACCTTCATCTAAAGTACAATTAAAAAAAAAAAATACTGAAGCTTCATTTTGTTGCAGTTTGCCCATTCACTGTGGCTCAGAATAGAATTGTTATAGTTTGGGTTACATTTTCAAATGCTCTATCTGTGTCTTTATCTATAGCTCTAGCTAAATCTGAACAATTCAAATAAAGACTTTTCCATTCATTTCTAATCATTCATTAAAAACCGAATCATTTAAATTTTATGGTGTTTCAAGAAAAGGGTCTATTGAGTAGACATAAATAAATAATTACTGGTAAATATTCACTTACACCACTGAATTACAAAAATATTAAAAATTAATATCCGATGACTATGAAAAGAATGTCTTGCCCTTTATCCCAGTAATCTTACTTCTGAGAATTTATATTAAAAAATAATTAGACATATAAATGTATATGACATATAATTAAGGAAAAGCAAGGTAGAAAATATATAGTCACTAAGGTTTCGATTACATTTAAAAGTGGAAAAGGGCACCTTAGTATATTCAAAAGAGTTATGTTGGGATCAGGGAATAATGAGTAACTTTTTTTTTTTTGGTCTTCTGCCACTAGGTTACATAAAAAAAAACATTTCAGAAATACAGGTTAGAATAAATTTTGCATAACATGCAGTCAAAGAAATTATTTTATGCAAAAAGGTCCCTGGGTAATGCAAATGGTTTGTGCTTGACTGACCTAAAGGTTGGTGGTTCAAACCCACCCAGAGATGACACAGAAGAAAGCCATGACCATCTTCTTCGATAAAGATTATGGTCAAGAAAACACAGTGGAGCTAGGTCCTACTCTGTAACTCAATGGCAATGTTTTTGTTTTTGTTTTTTTTAAATATGCAAATACTGAGAATTCTTTAGGAAGTAGCATTTTTTGTTGATTCGATGGTGGTTCTGTTCATGGTTTCAAGGATGAAATACACTGTTATTCACCTAACCTTAAGTTCAACCACATCAGATATATGACACTACACTTCCCATGTGTCTGCTTTTGCAACATATTGGATAACTCAAGCAAATTATGTAGCTACTCCTGAAAAGTGTAATAGGCATTTGTCATCTTCCTTGAGGCTTGACTGTTTTTACTACAAGTATACCTATTGTGAAACAGTTCAGAAGAGGAAAAATATACAGTCCCTCATCCATGGGAAATCATATAATGATACAGTTTTCTTAAATAGCCTATAACAAGATAGGCTATGCAGTCCAGGATCTCAGAGTCCAAAAACGATAGAGAAATATGAAGATCGTGCCTATTATTTATAATTGAAAAAGTCAGATTCCCTTAGAAGTAAAAGCCAATAAATAAACACCTTTTCAATTGATTTCAAATGGTAGCTATTATTTTATTGTAGTTATTGATATGCAGCAAAACAGAACTCTGTTAACCTATTTTATAGTGCTGTCCTCACTGCTTTGTAATTTATAATTCTGCTTGATGTAGTAGGGAAAATTCATGTTCAAGGAGCCACAAAGACTCTGCTTTAAATCCTGGCTCTGTCATTATTATGTAGTCTTAGAGAAATCACTTAATCCTTCTGAATTTCAGTTTTATTATAGAGGAAATAGGAATGAAATAGGACTAATGAAATAGGAATAATAATACTTCTCAATTTTATTATAAGGATTAAAGGCAATAAGGCACTCATCAGAATATCTGCCAAAGAGGAGGAGCTCAGTAAATGACTATCGTTATTAAAAGTTTGTTTATGCCTGTCCTCCTCACTTAAATATCAGCTACTTGAGGACAAAGACAGCTGCACTGTATCTTCTAACCCCATACTCCAATCCAAGTCCCTGGCTCAGACTGCCTTTCAAATTCTTAAGGTGAATCAATTGTGAAGTAGATTCTGACTCAAGGCAACCCCATATGTTATAGAATAGGACTACTCCATTGGTTTATGGCTATAATTTTTACAGATGAAGATCACCAGGCCTTTCTTCCACATTGCTGCTGGGTAAACTGGAACTGTCAAGCTTTAGGTTAGTGGCTGATCACATCCCCTTGCAACACCCATTCAGAAACATGCTTTGAATTTTCATTCTAAGTCTTTGCTTATCGTATTGTTAGGTACTGTGGACTACAGAAATAATTGTATCTGGCAAATTACCTCTAAGCACTGAAATTTTAATTAGAATAATAAGAGAAATAATAAAAGAATGAAAGTAGTTTGTAAATTGTGTGATATCCTCTATAGGATAAATGGAAAATCTCCAAAAATCCAACTATTTAACTTATGTATGAATTAATTTCAGCCAAATGCCTAACTTGGCCATAATATGGTTGCACACTCCTTTTAAATCTTATAAACATTTTAAAAGTAAAATACCTCACTACTCACATTTAAATTATACGTCACCCACTTACTTATATACAATGCAAACTACAACATGACAACACTTTGTGATAAAGACTTAAACAAATATGTAGGATTGCCACAGCAAATGCCACAGAATATTAAAGATTTTGTCTTTTTGGCAGCTCTTCCTCAACGTACTAGACTGTTTTAGTATCTTGAGGCTAATCCCCATTGTGTATCATAGGATATTGTCATATTCACACTATCTGTCTCACAGAGATGACTAGGACAGTAATTACTGCTGAGATAAGCCTTTTTCTGGAATATATGCAATTAATTCTGCTGAAAAAAAGAAGGAAAGAAGTCTGACACTTTAATAATGTTTAAGTATACCTAATCTATTTCTTTTCTGTTCCTAATGTTTCCTAAATATAAGAAAGAAAGAAGATTTGAAAGTACTTACAGCTGTCTGTTCTTATGTAAATCATCCATGGGCCTGTAATATTCCATCTTAAAATGACTGGCACGAAATTATACCATGAATTATAATAGGATGTAGAGCAAGTGGGGAATTACTTTTAAGATGGATTCAGGATATGGTTTTCATGCACAAAAAATGTTTCTCTTATCAGGTTGGAATTATTCTGTTATCAAAGCTCGAGGGCATACAATTTTATTCAATTTGAATTTTGAAAACATTTTTAAACCAAATCAAAATTACTCTTCTCTCCAGATTCTTGATAAAGTACTATTTAGCCAAATGTGTTTCTTAGTCCAAGCACGTACTTTTATCTCCCCTTTTTTTATTATGCATAGTAACCTGATTACATAAAATGTTACACTTTCAGTTCTTCAATTGCCTTCAATTTATTAAAAAATCATCAGTTCTACCAGCGCCTTTATGCAGCACCGTGCTTTGGTATTCAAATGTTAAAAAATGAGCTGATCACCTGGTTTACATTTAAATAAAGTAAATGGCATTTTAAAAAGTTGGGTGAAATGGTTGTTTATATGTTTACTTACACTCAAGAAAGAATATAATTTTAAATGGTTGCTTTGAATGAGAACAAAGAAGGTTTAATAAGGAAAAAGGGAAATATATGAAAAAGAAAAACCTTATATATAGTAAACTTCTTTTATGTGACCTAGCTTTCCTGAGTTAGTTTCCACATTGCAGAGGGAAAAATGTGTTTTACTCATTGGAGTACCTGCTGTATTGGGTATGTAGAGCAGACATTTTTAACAGCCCCCTTTTCTAAAAGAAAAATATTATTTTAAATAATAAATATAAAATGAACGTTATTAATGGCCAGAAAAGAAATGCAGCTAATTAAAACTTCATTTTACTAAATTCTGTAATTATAATCATGTCAAGAAGTAATAAAACAAACAAACAAACCCATTGCCGCTGATTCCAACTCACAGTGACTCTATAGGACAGGGTAGAATTGCCCCATGGGGTTCCCAAGGAGCTGCTGGTGAATTTGACTTGCCAAACTTTTGGTTAACAGCCAAGCTCTTAACCACTGTGCCACCAGGGCTCTTCAAAAAGTATTAAGTAAATTTTAATAGACATTATATTTGTTTAATAAAACAAGAGTTTGTAAAAGATATAAATAAGGCAACTATTAAATTGTACCACCGATGTAAAAAAATTTAGTTTATTATTTATAAAACATAGAGTTAACACCTTAATGTAAAAAATAAACTTTAATTTTCAAGATATTATTAAAATTTGGTAAAATATTTCATGTATGAATGAAAATTTTCAATTATCCCTTCCAAAATATATACCTCGTAATTCACACTCTTTTGTTTTAAATCTTAAATACAAACAAGCATTTCAAATGGTTACATAAAATGACAGAATTTGAGTAATTCAAGTTCCATTCTTTCATCTTTATAATGACTTATGCTATGTCATTTTTAACCTATAGTTGAAATACACTAATATGTAGTACACCACAGGATTTAGAAACACAAGCTGAGAGCCCAAAGATAGTTGGAAGGTTCTGAACTGTTACAAACTGTCTCAAAAGTAAAGGTTATAAATATATATACACATATACATACATACATATATATGGTGGTGCAAACTCATTACAATTATCTACTAACCTAAAGGTTGGCGGTTTGAACCCACCCAGCAGTGCTGCAGAAGACATGCTTAGCAATCTGCTTCTGTAAGTTTACAGCCAAGAAAACCCTACGGAGCAGTTCTACTCTGTTACACATGGGGTCACTATGAGTCAGAATAGACTTGATGGCGACTTTAAAATATATATATCTGTGCATAGTCGCTGGTGAGAATAAAATTACGTGCTTAGAATATTAGCAGAAGAAATACATCAACTAAAGAGTAAGCAGTTCCTTACTAAGAAAAAATGTAAGGGATTTGAAGGACAAATTTAGGACCCAAAATATGTAAATAATATGAGTTTCAGAAGGAAAAAACAAATCCATAATTTGACAAAAGACTTTAATGAATTGAATAGGATTACTGAAATGTCACATACCCAGATAAATCATGGAAAAATGGCATTTGCAGGGCCAGAAACTAAGGCAGTGGAATATTATTGACTAAGAAAAAAGGACCAAGACCTAAAATTTATAGGGTTATAGATGGTTTCCTTCATCTTTCTGGGTAAAGAGATATTCAAATATTCAGAGACTACATCATCAATACTTCATCAGAAGGAAAGCCTCGGGCAAGAGATTTAACCAAATCATCAGTGAATCAGAAGAGACCTTAAAATGTGGAAAGATGAACTATAGAGGAAACCATAGTGAATAATAAATCTCAGAGTTTACATAGTTTAAATTGGCAATAATAGTGTGACTAGGGATTTGCAATATAAGTCACAATTAAGTATTCTTGAAAGAGAAGATATATATTTCAAAGGAAAACCAACAAAAAGAACTAAAATCGATAAAAGTCCTAAACAAGCTCAGCAAAACCCATCTAAGTTTCTAGGGCTGGGAAGAGAATGGAAAGCAAAAACATAATAAAGGTCTAAATTGGTGCGAGAGCAATTTTAAACTTAAGAAGATAATTTGTAATGATTGACTTCTACTTTTGGCCATTGCTTTGTGAACACACATCGTAAGACCAAGACAAGCTGTAATTTATTGTCAACATCAAATAATACTATTTATGTGCCCTTGTCACCTATGTAAGGCTAGCCAGTGCCCTTCAGCATACCTTGCAGCAGTTCAGAGGAGATTTTCTTCTATCATAAGGCACTTGGGAGTACTCTATTTTTATACACGTAACGCACATGTTATACTTTTTTTTCAACACCCTCCCTCCGCATGCTATATCAATGTTTTTTTTACATGTTGCTGACTTAACTTTCTTTCTTTTTTTTTTTTTTCTGTCCAATGAACTTAATGTTACCAGGATAAACTTATCTCATGGAAACTTCATTTAAGGTAGGTATTTTCCTAAACCAAATGAAACCAACGGTGAACTCAATGAGTGGTGATGTTAACGGAATGCCACATTGGAACCAAAGACTATGAATGCACGAAGTGCTAGCAGTAAGTAAGTAAGAAATGATCCTAAGCCTAAAAGTACAAGAACAATATGTTGTTTATGTTTTATTGTTTTAATAAATCTTAAACTGAAATATAATTTTTGATAATCAATGTCTGTGAAATCAACAAATAAAAGTCACCAGAAGAAATTGTGTTTTCATCTTAAAATGGGCCGTTTAAGTTTATTCATTCCTTATCATCATTAGTAGTTCTCATTCTCATGGGAGGCCATTCCTTTTCATGAATTTAGAAATCCAGGTGAAACCTGCCTTGAAATCTGGGATTCCTCTTTCATTTGCCAGAAACTTCACTTTGATCTGAATTGCAAAAGTAGAGACAGCTTGAGGTTGTTCCCTTTGAGAAATAAGCCACTCTTTCAAGTCATTCTCCAACTCAGGACATTTTGCTTTGGACCTGCTATGTGCAGGTTTTCAGGATTCATTTTCTCCAGCTCTTTTTTCTTCTTTCTCCCTTCACGAATGGATGGCTCTCCAGCCTGGAACTCTCTAGCTGCCACTCTGTTGCATGTTTCTTCAACACTCACAAAAACTTTGTTTGAAGTCGGTAGTGTAGGACTTTTGTTTAATTCCTGCCATAATCCTAAAGGGTTTGTCTTAGGCTGGGTTCTCTAGAGAAGCAAAACCAGTGAAGTGTATAAATATATATAGAGAGAGTGATTATATCAAGGAAACCGCTCATGTGATTGTAGAGGCTAGAACGTCCCAAGTCCGTGGATCAGGGTAGAGGCCTCTCCCAAGTCACACCGCTGCAGAAGCTGGCAAGCCCAAGATCAGAAGGTCGGAGAGCAGGGCTCCCACTCACAGGCTGTGCAGATCGATGAATCCCAGGTTCTGCAGATAAGCTGACAGCTCAAGTCCCAAGAATGGGAGATGAAGATGACAGGAAGCAGCCGCAGGATCCAGAGAGAGCAAAAAGCCAGAACGTCTGCTTATATACAGATGCAGGCCACACCCCCAAGGAGACTCCCTTTCATCTGATTGGCTACTCACAGTATATTCAATCATGGGAGTGATTACGTTAAAACACGGAGAATCACAGCCCACCCAAGTTGACACAAAATCTTAACCATCACAGGGTTCTAAGATTTAAATTTATAAACTGAAAAAATGTGCACAATATAATCAATAACTGGCTGGTTCTAGTAAAGAGATAGCAAAATTCAAATGTAAGATGTACAAGAAATAAGGGTCTTTTTATATGCTCAAAAGCACATGACTAAGGTGACTTATGATCGTTGATCAAAGGCATTGGAGCTAGTAAGACATAATTAGACTATGAAATAAACAGACTAACATAGCTTAATGGTTTCACTTTTAAGATGTTCTGATAAGGTTTTCACATTCAACTGTTGAGCCAAGGTCGATTGTTTATCAGTTTTTCTTTATTTACTCGTCCAATTAAAACCCAGAGTTAAAAGACAACTGTAATAATTGTCAGTACAGATTGGATCGAGATGCCTATTGATAGCTACTCGATGCCATTTATGCCAGTGCAGGCTTCATTTCATTTAGGCTTTCAATTGATAGCACGTGATTTATGGACAGGCTTTAGTGGGTTCAAGGTTCTGACTGATGACTCAAATGTGATGGGGATATCGTTATCAACTTAAATTAATAGAAACAAATGCAGAGTGTCAATTGTTTATTTTCCGATTACTAGGGTACTTCCAAACTCGATTCACGACTTCTTGACCATGGCTTATACGTTTATTATACAAAACTGATCAACAGTAACATTTTTGGACTATTGAATGAAGGTGAATGAGGCTCAAATTCACTTCTGGAAATGTCATGAGATGTGCAGCACACGCATGGGCAGGCTATGCTAATTTTTTAATGTAATTTCATCATTTCTGTGTGTTATATGTGTGTGCATGTTATTTATGTGGGTGTGCTATTTTTGAAAAAATACAGTACATGGTCCATGGCATGAACCAGTTCTCTCCTGTTTATCATGCCACAATCTTCTGCTCCCAGAGTATATTTCTTTCTTCTTCAATTAGTTGCCCCACCACATATACAATCCCAGGGCACTCTGATATTTTAACATTTGATATCCCTTTGCACATCATAAAACATGCACATATGGTTATTTTGATTTGTTGAAAGCCAGTAAAGGTAAGTGATGTATGCATTTTCAAGAATAATACCTTCAGATTTCTTGAAATTGTTCCTAAGAGTACAAACTACTTATTTTCTTCTTTTCAAAAAGAACAGAAAGGAAGAAATTGAAAGTGTAACTATAAAATACCCATAAAAAAACCCACTGCTGACCAGTTGATTCCAACTCACAGTGACCCTACAGGACAGAGTAGAACTGCCCCATAGAGTTTTCAAGGAGCGCCTGGAGTGGAGTCAAACTACTGACCTTTTGGTTAGCAGCCGTAGCTCTTAACCACTACGCTACCAGGGTTTCCTTATAAAATACAGTCATGATAAAAATATAGTTAATAATGTGGATATTAACATATCATTTTAAGATAAAATTTTTATTTGGAATTTCTTAATATATTTATGCTTTATGAAATCTACTAACCCCACAAGAAAGAAGAATTGAACCCAGGTAATAATTCTGAAATCATAAAGTAGAAAAAGAGTAATAATTTTTGAAATGTGCATCTAGTTTTTAAAATGTAATATAGAACTATAATGGAATTTAATAATTATTCACAAACGCTCATGCTAATATTAGACAGGCATAAGTATAAATACTATGTGAATAGTTATTTAAGTAACGGAGAGTCAAAGGAGAAGCCTATCTCCTCTGGAGGACTTCTCCCCCCACCCCCACCCCCATGGACCCCCAGGTACAACAAGCAAATGTTTATCCTAAATATATAATTTTCATGGGGATTATAATGTATTATAATACCCATAAGGCAATGGTTTTTAACAGGAGGCAATTTTGCCCCCAGAGAACGTTTGGCGGTATCTGGAGACATTTATGGCTGTCACACTGGAGGATACTACTGGCATCTAGTGGGTGGATGACATAGATCCTACTAAACATTCCATATGCAAAGCAGAGCCCTTTACCACAAATCTGGCCCCAAATGTCCATAGCGCTGTTGCTGAGAAACCCTCACCTAAAGATAAAGAGATAACTGAAAAACTTGCATTTCACAGTGTTTCGTTTGTCCCAATCCCACCCTGCCCAGACTAACTTTTTCTAATTCCTGAAACTATGCAAGTGAGTTAAAAATAAGACAAATATGTAGTTATAAAATATTAAAATATTCTTAATTATTAAGTTGGATGGGAAATCTTGGTTGGTGCAATTATACTGGAATTGGTTCTATGATGTATATATAGATAAAATTGCTTGAGGAATAGCAGTGGTGAAGAAATGAACAATAAATAATAAATTATAAATAATAGCAAAACTAAGCTACTTCTAAATAATTACAGATTATGAATCTGTGTTATAACAGGGTACAGCTAAACTTCTTCCTCAATGTTTTGAAAATTTCAAATTTACGTAGGTAAAGTATAAAGGTAAAATTCAGCCTACGCTTTCTCAAAATGTCACGTTATTTATTATTGGAATGAGAAGTACTAGGACCTAGTACAATTTTCAACGGTGCTAAGTGGTTTGTATTATTTTTATGTGGTTGCCACCCCTCCCCTATGCTCCAAATCCAGTGTTAATGCTTGCGTTTTTCCTTTTAATCATGTTTAAATTCTACATCATCGCTTAAATTTTTACATAATCACTTACACACTTTCTTCCTTTGCTACATTCATCTTTAAGCCATAAAAAACACTATATTTTCCAAAGCTAGCATTTTCCTTTGTTGAAGTAGTCAGGATGATTATGTAAACTACACAGCACAAAAATTAAAATGATTGTTTTAATTTTTATTGTTACCTGCACAATTTTAGAGGCTAAAAAGCCAATTTGGGTAATTCAAACTAAAAAAAATATATACTTTTGCCTAATTTTAGTAAATCAGCCAACATATGACTTTTTGGGGTATGCTGAAATAATCATTTTCTTTCTCATTTCATTCAAGAAATGAATGTTTCTGGTCCCTTGCATATGCTGTGTTTTAAATCTGACCATAACTAATGTTAATTGGAAAAATGAATACTTCTTTCTGAGTTAATTATCCAAATGAGGCATTCTCTGACAGTGAATGAACAGATTCTCTGCTGTGTTAAAACATAATTCTGTGCATCCCTTAATAAATATCTACATATGATTTTTATTCAACTGAAAGGTATTTTTGTATGCCAGCTAAACAAAAGCTTGATCACATAATATAATTTACAGGGTTATATTGAACATAAAAATATTTTCATTATATAATTCATAAAATTTATATTATAAATATATTACTTATATATTTATAAAATATTATTTCTAGTTACAAATTTCTTCTGTCTGTAATACTATTTTATTTCCAGTTATATGAGACACGTTTCTTCTGTCTGTAATACTATTGTTATTTTATGAACTGGCTTACAGGTTTTCTTATAGGACCAGTAATCAGCATAAACTCAATAAAAGAATACAGTCCAAATGAAGGTCAAGTTTCAGTAAAAATGTTTTCTGTTATCAAGAGTCAATAAAATATGCTCTAAAGTTGTCCGATATCTCACTTATATGTTAGGAGTTCTCAGAATATTGATGGTCTGTAAAGTCTGTTTTATAATTTAGTCTTACTGAATAATTAGATAATGCATCATTATTTAATATAGTCAAGCCTGAAATGATCATAAAGAATATTAATTACTAGGATTTGTCTTTTGATCTTGATAAGGAGTCAGGGTCTCTTTTACTATATAGTATATCTTCATTATCTGGTATGGTAAAAAATCTTAATGATATTTTTAAAAATCTCACTTCTATTTCATTCTTGTTTTAGGCTTTTTTTAAATTTACATAACAAGTGAATGTATTTTATTGCAAAATATTGTTCATATACATATACATACTTAAATTGAAAACACACCTCCAAAAATATTGCCCACTGATATTCTTGTTACCTACCAAAAATATATTTTCATGTTATGAATGTATGGTCTATTCATTACATTATTTTATGATGTCACATTTTAAAAAGGCCTCTGAAAATATGAAATATACACTTATATCTTTGTATAGTTAATAACATAATAGATTATATAATATCATATGTTAACAAAAAGCCTCTTTAGGTTAATACATTTTTGGTAGCTTTATGAAAGTATGAAGTAAAATCTGTTTTTGTTTGCAAGATTACTGAGTACTTTGCTTTGTAATACATGATTGTATCTCTAGGTATAGCCGTATGGAGTTAAAGCACACACTTCACAACACATAATGTGGCCTTTGCCTTCAAGACTTTTGATAGTTCCAATTAAAATGTCTAACCCTGGTTCAATGATCTGTTTCTGGAAGCATATACATTTCAGCATATATTATTTAAAAAATTCTCTCTATTTTTTGGCTTATCAAATATCTATAGTTTTCATTATAGTGTAATTATAAACTTAACTCCAAGACTGAATCACTAACAGGGTGCCAATAAATAGGTTGTTGTAGGGGTTATAGCTAACAACCTTGTAAGGTAAGTAACTCTGTAAACCAAATACTGTCATCACTTACCAGCTCTTCCTGAAGTTGGGAAATGAGTTCATCTCTCTCTTTCAGCTGCAGCTTGAGCAGGGAGCATTCATCTTTCATTATATCCTATAAAACATCAAAGAGACGGCATAATAGGCTTAGCCCTTTCACATTGCTCTTGATAAGGAAACTCAACTTCAGTCAATGGGAGATAATTGCATTTGACTAATGAAACTCAAACTTCCTCTATGATGATATTTTTCAAAATATATTCTACGTTGTAAAATAAACATGTATCCAACGTGTTATTATGCTATATATGATGGCATATATACATATATATTTTTCTTATACCTGTTTTTGTTTTGTTTTGTTTTTTCTTAATCCATTTGTCCATTTTGTTGCCTAAGACAGAAACCAGGGAGTCATCCTAGATTCCTGTGCATATAACATTGTTGTTGTGTGCAGTTGAGTCAATTCTGACTCATAGCAATCCTGTAGGACAGAGTAGAACTACTCCATAGGGCTTCCAAGGAGCGGCTGGTGGATTCGAAGTGCCAACCCTTTGGTTAACAGCCTGAGCTTTTAACCACTTCGCCACCAGGGCGCCTCATACAACATTCCAAAATAAACCAAACCTGTTACCATCAAGTCGATTCCAACTCATAGGGACTGTATAGGACAGAGGAGAACTGTCCCATAGAGTTTCCAAGGAGTGCCTGGTGGATTCAAACTGTCAACCTTTTGGTTAGCAGCCATAGCACTTAACCACTACGCCACCAGGGTTTAAAAATACCTATATTCTGGAAACAAACACTTTACCAACTATTTGTTCTCCTGCTATAGTTAAATATTCATTCCTAAACCAATGGTCATGCTACAGTCTTCTTCTTTCTTGACCGTCCTATCCTTGGGCTTTTAATTTTTTCACTCTGCATATGCACTTAGCCACAGGTTCTATGCACACAATACATTATATTATAGTCTTTACTACCCTCAGATGGAAATAATTAATCCAGAGTTACCTACCTGCCTAGCTCCAGCCCATAAATATAACTATTCAGCATGCTCCACAGATACTCCTAATCAACCTGCAGCTCAACATCCCTTTCCCCCATCCTAAAACTTCATTTTTGCTTATTTCCTCCATTATCTTCCTGTTTCCTAAAATAATAACCAGGAAGCTATCCTATCCTCTCAGCTCTTAATAACTCTGAAGCAAATCTGACACTAAATTCTATAATCTCTACTTCCTTAATATTTCTTGGACTTGTTCTCTTTATTGCTTATTGGTTTACTCTAGGCCCTCATTGCTTCTTACCTGGACTATTGCAGTAGTGGTCTAAACTCTATCTTAATTTCTTTCCCTATCTGCCAGAGAGATTTTTCTAAATCAGAATTAATTATGCCATTTCCCAATTCAATAGCGAACCATCTCCTCTTTCAGAAAAAAAAAAAGTCAAAATTCTTCAAAGTTTTTCATTTCCAACTTCCTAACAACCTTTGGTCATTCATGCAAAGCTAGAATGCATGATGTTGTTTCATGTCTCCACAGATTTATGCACGCCTATCTCTGGATTATAACTAGTTGTGTCCAGTCAACTCTGACTCATAGAGACCTCATATATGCCAGAGTAGAACGGTGCTCCAGAGGGGTTTCAATGGCTGAGTTTTTGGAAGCAGATCTCCAGGCCATTGTTCTGAGGTGGACTCTAGGTGAACTTGAACTTCCAGCCTTTTTGTTAGCAGCTAAGTGTGTTAACCATTTGCACCATCAAGCAACTCTTGTCTGGATTACACTGCCTTCTAATCATCATATCACCCCACCCCACCCCAGCCCACGCTGAAATGTCTTATGCTCTAATGCCTCTCAAGTATTACTCCTTATACTAGGAAGCTTTTCCTTGCAGGCTGTTATGTATTCCTTTGGGGGGTGGGGTTAGGGGTGGTATGGAGTGCTCCATAGCATCTAAACCAAACTTCATTTCATGTGTAAGTGTTTGCTTGTTTCCCAGCCTCACTAGACTGGGTTTTGTTTGTTTTTCCCCACTTGAGAGTATAGACTCTATTTCTTTAGCATATCACCAGCATCAAACATAGTGATTGATACATTTAAAATGCTCAAATCCATGTTTCCTTCTCACAAAATTACCAAATAAACAGTAAAAACATTAGTAGAATTCTCACTCTCTCTGAATATAACTATTACCCTTACCCGAGCTGACAAAGAAGAAAACAGCTAGTGAATTAGGGAAAACAGAATACTTATTTATTCAAATTTTCATGGTGCTAATTTTCACTGTCTCTATACTGAGCAATATAGAATGTATGTGCCAAATTTATTAATTTCTTCTTTCGTTTGGTGATGATCAGCTGGACTAGGAGATATTTCTACCATACTTTCAAAAACTAATGTAATTATCTCTGTCCCCTTTCTTTTGTAATAGTCCCATTTCTTCCTTAAATCATAAGTTTTCATGGATACAGCTTACACCCATAGTTTTTAATATTTATGCTCATAGATTCTAAATATTACATGTTATACTGGTAATGGCAAAAAGTCTTAACTTCATAATGAAAAGAAAAAATCAGCAAACTTAGGAAGCAGACAGAAGAATAATCATGTTCCTTAGAATCATAGAGATCTAGGGTCAAATCCTGGTACTGCAAGTTGCTAGTCATGTGGCTCTGTGCAAGTTACTTAACCTCTTTGAACCCCATGAGAATTTCTGTAAAGTGTTGATGACACCAGACTATTTGATATATGATGACAAAACTCTACTGCATTAGTATTTCTAGTTCCAGTGTCTTGCATAATACCTCATTTAAGAAGAGTTAATTCCTTTCATTATAAAAGAGTCACAGACTGGGTTATCCAGGAAATAGATACTGAGATGGAGTTAAAAGTGCAAAAAGTTTTTGGGGGAGTAAACCCCTGTGAAAGCAAAGGGGGAGGAACCAGGATTGGGCAGGGAGACAGACCATTTTTCATATTTGACAAATTCTCTGCCAGGCAAACAGAGAGCTCTGGGGCCGAGATTACATGTTTGAGAAATCCTGTGTTGGGGAAAAGTGGATAGGCTTTTGTGCCACCACCTTGCTTAATCACTGGCTGGGAGGCTGCCTCAAGGACACCTCAGCTGCCACTACCTGAGTCATTATCTCAGGCTACCCAGAGATGAGCTCGACTTCACTGGAAAGCTGAGGCAGACCTTGAAGGTACTAGTAGCTGGAGGCAGTCAGCTAACCACAATCCTTTCAGCTGGGTGAGTCATTTCTTGAAAGAGGATCTGACAAATACTCCATGTCTACTACAATTGTTTTTTGCTGATTAATCCTTTCTTAGTTTAACATGCAAGATATGCCTATTTTGTGGCTACCAGGAATTGAAAGTCCTCTTCAGTTTCAGCAAGCAAGGTTGTGTCATCTACTTAACACAGGTTGTTAATGCATCTTCCTCCAGTCTTGATGCCTGTTCTTCATATAGCCCAGCTTCTCAGATTATTCGCTCAGTATACAGATTGAATAGGTATGGCCAACCCTGATGCATACCTTTACTGACGCTAAACCATGCAGTATTCCCTTGTTCTGTTTGAACACTGTCTCTTGATCTGTGTACAGGTTCCTCATGAGCACAAGTAACATTCTTCGCAGTGTTCTTCATAATTTGTTACGATCCACATAGTTGAATGCCTTTGCACAGTCGATAAAACTCAGGTAAACATCTTTCTGGTATTCTCTGCTTTCAGCCCGGATCCATCTGACATCAGCAATGATATTCCTGGTTCCATGTCTTCTTCTGAATCTGACTTGAACTTCTGGCAGTTCCCTGTCGATATACTGCTGCAGCTGCTTTTGAATGACCTTCAGCAAAATTATACTTGTATCTGATATTAATGATATTGTTCGATAATTTCCACATTCGGTTGGATCACCTTTCTTGGGAATAGTCATAAATATGGATCTCTTCCAGTCGGTTGGTCAGGTAGCTGTCTTCCAAATTTCTTGACAACCTGTCTTATGCAGATGACACAACCTTGCTTGCTGAAAGTGGAAGAGGACTTGAAACACTTAACGATGAAGATCAAAGACCACAGCCTTCAGTACGGATTACACCTCAACATGAAGAAAACAAAAATCCTCACAACTGTACCAATAAACAACATCATGATAAGTGGAGAAAATGTTGAAGTTGTCAAGGATTTCATTTTACCTGGATCCACAATCAATACCCATGGAAGCAGCAGTCAAGAAATCAAAAGATGCATTGTATTGTGCAAATCTGCTGCAAAAGACTTCTCTAAACTGTTGAAAACCAAAGATGTCACCTTGAAGACTAGGGTGCACCTGACCCAGCCATGGTGTTTTCAATCACTTCATATGCATGTGAAAGCTGGACAATTAATAAGGAAGACTGAAGAAGAATTGACGCCTTTGAATTGTGGTGTTGGTGAAGAATATTGAATATACCATGGACTGCTAAAAGAACAAACAAATCTATCTTAGAAGAAGTACAACCAGAACGCTCCTTAGAAGGAAAGATGGTGAGACTACGTCTCACATACTTTGGACATATTATAAGAACGGACCAATTCCAGGAGAAGGACATCATGCTTGGTAGAAAGTCAGTGATAAAGACCCTCAATGAGATGGACTGACACAGTGGCTGCAACAAAGGGCTGAAACATGGCAACGATTGTGAGGATGGCGCAGGACCGGGCAGTGTTTCATTCTGTTGTACTTAGGGTCACTATGAGTTGGAACTGACTTGACGGCACCTAACAACAGCAACAATAGGAATTGCAAAAGGAGCCCTGGTGGCGCAGAGGTTAAGAGCTCGGCTGCTAACCAAAAGTTTGCCCATTCAAACACACCAGCTGCTACAAGGGAGAAAGATGTGACAGTCAGCTTCTGTAAAGATTACAGCCTTGGAAACCTTATGGGGCAGTTCTTTCTACTTTGTCCTACAGGGTCACTATAAGTTGAAATCGACTTGATGGCAGTCGGTTTGGATGGTTTTAGGAACTCTAAATAAATTTCGTTCCAAAAATACACTTACCTTTCATAATTCTCAGATTGCATTCCTAGTTAAATTTTTCAAGAAATTCATAATGTCACAGGTTTTAATCTGGTAGGTGTTAAAGCAGACTTTGCATTTATTTATGAAATAATATGTATTAAAAAGCATCATATTTATCATCAGAAGCCTATTTATGAAAGCCTTCTCTATGAATGACTTCGCAAATAAATTTTAGTTACCCATAGTTTTGTTTTTAGTTGTGATATACACGTGGCAACATTCACGTAAGTATCTAACATATTAAATAAAATCCCTTGAGCAACACTTACTCTCACATGAAGAATGATGCAACATTCCCTCAATATTCTCATTATATTTGCAAAATTATAGAACATTTTTCGGCAAGATTATTTACTGAGTTAAAAAGCATATTAATGTGTGGAATTTTAATATTCTTGTTTTCTAAATAATAAGGTTTTTCTATTAACTTGTCTGTTAATGTAACCAATTGAAACTTACGCTTATTTAAATGAACATTAATCACAGAAGGGAAAATACATGTGTCTTAGTCATCTAGTGCTGTTATAACAGAAATACCACAAGTGGATGGTTTTAACAAAGAGAAGTTTATTTCCTCACAGTCAAAGTAGGCTAAAAGTCCAAATTCAGGGTGTCAGCTCCAGGGGAAGGCTTTTTCTCTCTGTCGGCCTTCTTCTCTTCAGTGTTGCCCCAGACTAGGAGCTTCTCTGCACAGGGATCCCAGTCCAAAAGATGGGCTCTGCTCCCGGCACTGCTTTCTTGATGGTATGAGGTCCCCCTGTCTCACTGCTCACTTCTGTCTTTTATATCTCAAGAGATTGCCTCAGGACACAATCCAGTCTTGTAAACTGAGTCCTGCCTCACTAACACAACTGCTGCCCATCCTTCCTCATTAACACCATAGAGGCAGGATTTACCACACATGGGAAAATCACACAATACCGGAAATCATGGCTCAGCCAAATTGATACACACATTTTTTGGGGGACATAATTCAATCCATGACATTCCACCCTTTGGCCCCCCAAAAACCACATCCTTGCAACATGGAAAACATATTCACCCCATCATATCATAGCAAAAGTCTTAACTCCAAGTCCAAAATCCAAAAATTCCTCTTCATCTGTGAAATCTAGAATACAAGTTATCTGCTTCCAAAGGTACAATGACAGAACAGACACAAGCTAGACATTTCCATTATGAATATGGAGAAACTGGAGGGAAGGAAGGGATAACGGGCACCAAGCAAGTCAGCAGAACAGAAGAAAATAATCTTCTGTTCTCCGCGACAATTTACACAACAGCCCTGCCCTCCAGACTCTAGGTATTGGCCACAGTCTCTGGATTCTGAGTGGAGGCCCATCGGCCCTGGGCTTCAGCTTTGCCTTCCAGGCCCCCTGGGACAGCAACTCTGCTCCCTTGGCTTTAGGCGCACCATTCTCCTACTCCACTGGAGTGACAGTTCCACCCTTAGAAACACCAGAGGCCATGACTCCACCCTTTGAAACCCCTGGGGTCATGGCCATACCTTTTGATACTGAGGCAGCTCAGCTTCTTGTGTCCCTTGTCTCTTCAGCTTGTTTTCTGGTTTCTTGGCCTCTTGGCTCCTTGGGCCTCACACCTACATCATGGCCCAACCAAACTGATACACACATTTTTTGGGGGACATAATTCAATCCATGACAACATGATTCAACAATTATGACATCTTCTGTTCCTTATTCCAGTATAATTAATTTTAAGGGTAAAATTCAGTTATATTATTTCCTAATTCAATAATTATTCACAAATATGGAATTACATGGGATTATAGTGGTGTAGATTAAAGATGGCTTCAAATCTTTTGCTACTATTCCTACTGGGAAGTCGAGTCTAATGTTCCTCTCCTTGGATGTGGCTAGGTCTTATTAACTTGCTTGATAAATAGAATAAGATGAAATTAACTCAGCATGACTTTTGGGGCTACATCAGTAAAGGCCACAATGGTCTCAGAATGTTCTCTCTCAGAGAAAGAACCCAACAGCTATGTTAGGAAGTTAAAACCACAGGGGGCTCCCGTCAACAGTCCCATATGAGCTCCTAAAGGACAACCAACATCAACTGCCAACATGAGAGTGAGCCATCTTGGACAACCAGTCTGGTCAAGCCTTCAGGTGACTGAAGCTTCAGGCAACATCTCAGTGTAACTGCTTAAGAAATCCCAGGCTAGGACTGCCCAGATGAGTCCTTCACAAATTTTTGAATTACAAAATTGTGAGCAAAATAAAGTTGTTTTAAACCACTAAGTTTTGTGATGATTTATTACACAGATAACCAGAAACTATGGACAAATTCCAAATTATTATAATTATAATTAACATAAATTATACCCTATTACATGCAGCATTGGTGGTTCATTGGTAGAATTCTCACCTTCCATGTGGGAGACCTGGGTTCAGTTCCCAGCCAATGCACTGCATACCCAGCCATCACCTGTCTGTCAGTGGAGGCTTGTGTGTTGCTATGATGCTGAACATGTATCAAGAAAGGTTCCAGACTAAGATAGACTAGAAAGAAAGGCCTGGTGATCTACTCTGAAGAAAATCAGCCAATGAAAACCTTATGGATCACAACGATCTGATCCCTAGCTGATGGTGCGGATGACACAGGACAGGGCATCATTTTGTTCCACTGTGCATGGGATTACCATGAGTCAGGAGTCAACTCAATGGCAGCTAACAATAACAACTACATAGTTATATATCTACCACTCATCTGTCAGTTTATCTTACTGTGGTGGCTAGTCGTTGCTGTGATGCTGAAAGCTATGTTACCAGTATTTCAAATATCAGCAGGGTCACCCACAAAGCTTCCAGACTAAGGCAGAGTAGGAAGAAAGGCCTGGAAATCTACTTTTGAAAATTAGCCAATGAAAATCCTACAGATTACAACAGAATAGGGTCCAATATAGTGCTGAAAGATGAATTTCCTAGGTTGGAAGGCACTCAACATTGGACTGAAACATACTAATGATAATGAAGATGACAGGACCAGGCAACATTTCATTCTTGTGTACATGGGGTCACCTTGAGTTTGAGCCAACTCAATAGCTGCTAACAATGTAATTACATATAAATGTATATAGCTAATTTCTAAAAATACCATATTTTTATTTAATTTATGATGCAATTTATGTTAGGCTGTTAGATTTACAGTGATTTTTCAAATAGCTTATTTTAATGGTGTCAGGAATATGTCTGTTTTCCTGTAATGCTTACTAGAGAATCACAAATACAGATACAAAAATTCCTTATAAATTTTTTTATCCCTGAAATTTTATTTTATAAATTTGGAAAGTTAGAGAGAGATACACTTGGTAATTTGTCCCAAATTCAGTTTCCTGACTCCATATCTCACACATTTTACAATATATTTTTGCCTGTAATTAGAATCACTTCACTGTTTATTGTGTAAACAGAAATCAAGTTCCAAAAATTAAGGCAAGGAGAATACATAACTCACCTTGAAAATGATCTTATGCTGAAATTAGACATGCAGATAAAAATCAAATGATAATTTCTAACTTTCTCACAAACTTTCCAATATTGCTCAGGTAGAACTATGAGCATAAGTCTTGGCTACCAGTTACAAAAACACGTCAAATTTGGTAGTGAGTCATTATGACTCTTTTCCTATTTATAGACTTTTGGTCTTCTCTCTGGCAGACTTTATGACTTACAAGATGTTTCCCTCATTCTTGTAAATGGAAAGGTTAAAAGATTTAAAAATAAAGGAAAAAGACAATACTATCAGAGCAAACAGCGGCAGAGTATTACAAACAAGTGAAAAAAGGGAAAAAAGAAACAGGAATACAGCAGGGGAGGATAGCAGGGCAGAAATTAGAAAACATCAAAATGTATAATAATTGACAATGTATTTTGCATCTCTACCTATATAACTGACCTCATATAATTCTTATGTTCACTTAGCTTTAATATAGCATGCTGTCTGCAACACCTAGGTAGCTCATGAGATAAGGCAGTGCAGGCTTATAATCATCAAAACAAGTCCACAAGAGTAACTAGTTTTCAGATATTGAAAACAAGGGCAACAAAAACACCACTCTAATGTTTTATTTATTATTTAGTATAAAACCATTAGGATATTTCATAAACTATTTCAGCATTAGTAATTGTGACATGATGCTGTAAAAATTAATTTTCTTTTTACAAACATCCAATTAACAAAAAAAGATTATAGACTTGTCTTTATACACTCACTTAAAAGATTAACTAACAATCCGCTGATTTGCAATAACAGTGTGGTTATTTTCTAAGTATTATTTTCACAGAAATGTAGAAATAAAACAAAGGCATAATATTTTATGACTTTTTAATGATTTACTACTCTTACCAGACGTAAAAATACACATAGTTTGCACAAAAGATTACCTTTCTCTTTTTTTAAGGATCTGACAAATACATTGTTAAACAATGCGTTAGACTGTATGTTCTACCTTGTTGTTAAAATTTAAAAAAGAACAGTAAATGAGTGGCTCTTAGACATTATATTTACTCTGATTTTCAGAAAGAGAATATCACAGCATTCATAAACCAGATGTTGGTGAAGTTTGCAAAGGAAATGCAAAATGTAATTTAAAAAATATAAATAATAAAGACAATGGTATTTATTAATTATTGTATAGAAATTGGAAGTAATTTCTTTCTCAAGGCATGGTAAAGGACTGATAAGTGTTCAAAGTGAGTATTTTAGAAATTAATTTTCTTAGCATTTGAATCAAGTGAACAGCATTATCCCTTGACAGAGTAGCCTATCTGCTAGGATTTTCCAGCAATTAAAGAAGAGACAGGATATCAGCATAGTCTTTTCATCTATAAATGGAACTCTTAGGAAAAATCTTAGTAATTTTTACTGATCTCCATCACTCAAAAGATAATGATAATAGTGCTTTATGATTATACAGGGTTTTATAAACAAAACCCTTTCTTGATCAGCTATTGAACAAGATGGTATATTTCTGTGATAAGTATGGCTTTAGGCATAAAAAATGAAGCAGAGGACAAAATTTTAGTAAGTTTTTTTTAGTAAATTCTTTTTTTCACATAAAAGGAAAACATCTGTAATAATATCAATATCCTTAAATTTTGTTCATCAATCCCACAACAAAATTTATTATAGTTCTAGGATTTTTGGAAGAGTTAAAAATATTAGCTTACACTGAAAAATTTGCTAAGATGTTAAAACAGTTCCATGAGACTATGGAATACGTCATTCCCAAGTTGTTAGTGTCCTCAGTGATTCGCTTTAGCATGCTAATAAGAAAAAAACCGGGTTGTATAACTCTTCAAATATAATGTACTTCATTTTACTTGATTCTTTCTAATTATACAGTAAGTAGATGAAGCATGTAAACCTATGTCATGATCTTTATAAAAAATATTTAACTCTTTTACTATTTTGCTTTGTTTCATCCAGTTCTTTCATGAAAACTAAAATTTTAAAACAAACATCGGTATTTAATTGCTGAAGCCATCTTAAAATAATATTTTGTAGGTGGAAGGATGAGAATCAAATTTCCAGAGACATAGAGTTAGTTGGCATGTCAAATTAGCTTCCAATCGATCACCTGATAGATTTTAGCAAAATCAATTAGGAACTATACTTAAGACATAAATGTCTTTATAAAATCATCAACACTGATTTTTTTTAAGAAAGTCAACAAGTGGTAGAGTAATACTTGTTACACTATCCCACTGGACTTGCTTGATAGGAAATTCCTGGGAAAAAAAGCGTCCTTAAGAAGTACTGATTTTCTCTGATACTACTTTTCTCCCCCCACTATAAAGACAGGCAGGAATGCCATACTATACCTACATGTCTTAAGCAAGGTAAACAATCATTTATGTGTCCCTTCCCAAAATTTAGATTATACAAGAAAAAAAAAAAAAAACATGAAATAGGTAAAAACACGTTATTAAAAGTTCCTTTCTGTTATGAAGTCATGCAGACTTGCCTTTTTGTTTCTTAATTACAGAATAAAACCCACTGACATTGACTCATAGCGACCCTACTGGACAGAGTAGAACTGCTCCATAGGGTTTCCAAGAAGTGCCTGGCAGATTTAAACTGCCAACCTTTCGCTTAGCAGCCGAACTCTTAATCACTACACCACGAGGGTTTCCAATTAAAGAATAGGAGAAATCTTATCCCTCAGCATCCTGAATGAAGTGAGTGAGTTATGTTTTAATGTCACTGTGAACTCACTCTCTGGGAGATAAAGTAATCAAAGACATTAACATGCTCCATGCCCCACCTTGGTAGTGCTGGTAGGGGCTTGGCTGCAGGCAGTGGGCACCACTCTACCATTCTTCTGGGAGAAGGGGGCCGAGCCAGCTTCTGTACCCTGAACACCCTGACTTCAGACAGAGGGGATAAACAGTGTGAGTAATACTGTCCACTCCTTAGTAATGCATTTTTATTTTGGATAATAAAGGGAGAATAAAGTCTTTCTGTCAGTTTGTCATATCGTGGTGTCTTTTGTATTGCTATGATATTGGAAGCTATGCCACTGGTATTTCAAAATATGACCTTCAGTATACCCCAACTGAATTTAGAGACCATCTCAAGAACAGATTTGACACATTGAACACTAATGACCAAAGACCAGAGTTGTAGAATGAAATCAAGGACATCATAAATGAAGAAAGCAAAAGGTCATTAAAAAGACAGGAAAGAAAGAAAAGACCAAAATGGATGTCAGAAGAGACTCAGAAACTTTCTCTTGAACACAGAGTAGCTAAAGTGAAAGGAAGAAATGATGAAGTAAAAGAGATAAACAGAAGATTTCAAAGGGTGGCTCGAGAAGACAAAGTAAAATATTGTAATGAAATGTGCAAAGCCCTGAAGATTGAAAACCAAAAGGAAAGAATACATTCGGCATTTCTCAAGCTGAAAGAACTGAAGAAAAAATCCAAGCCTCGATTTGAAAGACTGCAGGATGCTACGGGGAAAATATTAAAACATACAACAAGCATCAAGAGAAGATGGAAGGAATACTCAGTCACTGTACCAAAAAGAATTGGTAAGACATTCAACCATTTCAGGAGGCAGCATACAATCAGGAATCGATGGTACTGAAGGAAGAAGTCCAAGCTGCACTGAAGGGTATGGAGAAAAATAAGGCTCTAGGAATTGACAGAATACCAACTGAGATGTTTCAACAAACAGATGCAGCACTGGAGGTGCTCACTCATCTGTATCAAGTAATTTGGAATATAGCTTCTTGGCCAATCGACTGGAAGAGATCCATATTTGTGCCCATTCCAAAGAAAGGTAATCCAAGAGAATGCGGAAATTATTGAACAATATCATTAATATCACATGCAAGTAAAATTTTGTTGAAGATCATTTGAAAGCGGTTGCAGCAGTACATCAACAGGGAACTGTCAGAAGCTCCAGTTGGATTCAGAAGAGGAGGTGGAACCAGGGATATCACTGCTGATGTCTGATGGATCTTCCCTGAAAGCAGAGAATACCAGAAAGATGTTCATCTGTGTTTTACTGACTATGCAAAGGCATTCAACTGTGTGGATCATAACAAATTATGGGTAACAGTATGAAGAATGGGAATTCCAGAAAACTTAATTTTGCTCCTGAAGAACCTGTACATAGAACAAGGGGCAGTTGTTTGAACAGAACAAGGGGATACTGTGTGGTTTAAAGTCAGGAAAGCTGTGTGTCAGGGTTGTACACTTTCACTATACTGATCCAATCTGTATGCTGAGCAAATAAGCAGAGAAGCTGGACTATGTGAAGAAGAATGGGGCATCAGGATTGGAGGATGTGGTGCAATGGATCACTTTTGTGTTGCCTTTCCAGCCATGGTCTTGTAACTCCCACCCAAGTGATTGGGCAGGACTGTGTAATAGGGTAATTGTGACCCACAAAAGGGACTGGTCAGTTTTGCCTGCTGGGTTTGAAATGAGCCACCCTAGAGGCAGGAAAGGGAGGATCCTACTACTACCAATGAAGAATAGCCAGGAGAGGGCAGCGTGTCCTTTGGACCCAGGATCCTTGCACTGAGAAGCTCCTAGAACCAGGAGACCGAAAGAGAGTGAGCAAGCTATAACCCCAAAGACAGCGAGACCCAGCAGCAGAGATGCAGCATCAGAGATGCAGCGTCAGAGATGCAGCAGCAGAGATGCAGCAGCAGATACCTGGCAGCAGGAGTCGGTGTGGTGAGCTTCCAGGCCCACAGAGCTAGAAGGCTGAGTGCCTTTGGACAGAGGCTCAGGGCCAGCGTGAGTTGTGCCTGTGAGCACAGCTGAAAAGAGGTTATCCTAATGAAAGAACTGTATTAAGTATTCTGAGCTTAAATTGTAACCTGTTACTTCCCTAATAAACCTCATAATCATGGGTATTGTCTGTGAGTTCTGTATGGCCATTGCAATGAATTGCTGAACCCAGCAGAGAAGTGGAGAGTGACAAGGGAGGGAAGGTTGTTGTCAGAATTGGTAAAGGTGACGGAGAGAGGAGTCTTGTCTGACCTCTACCTCATAGGAATCAGCCTTGGGCTGTTGATCCTGATTCTCCTTTCCCCTTGTGAAGTTAGAGGAGGTGAGACACCACCCTTACGCCATTTTTACAGAGCAAGACTCTAACAACTTGCAATATGCAGATGACACAACCTTGCTTGCAAAAATGAAATGGACTTGAAGCACTTATTAATGAAGATCAAAGACTACAGTCTTCAGTACGGACTGCACCTCAATATAAAGAAAATAAAAATCCTCACAGCTGGACCAATAAGCAACATGGACAAATGGAGAAAAGATAGAAGTTGTGATGGGTTTCATTTTACTTGAATCCACAATCAACGTCCACAGGAACAGTGGTCAGGAAATCAAACGACATGCTACACTGGGCAAATCTGCTGCAAAAGACAGTTTTAAAGTGTTGAAAAGCAAAGACATCACTTTGAGGACTAAGGTGAACCTGACTCAAGCCATGGTGTTTTCAATCACCTCATATGTCTGTGAAAGGTGGGCAATGAATGAGGAAGACAGAAGACCTGAAGCCTTTGAATTATAATGTTGGTGAAGAATATTGAATATACCATGAACTGCCAGAACAATGAACAAATCCGTCTTGGAAAAAGTACAGCCAGAATGCTCCTCAGAAGCAAGTATGGGGAGACTTCATCTCACGCACTCTGGATGGGCTATTAGGAAGGACCATTCCCTGGAGAAGGACATCATGCTTGGTAAAGTAGAGGGTAAGTGAAAAAGAGGACAACCCTCAATGAGATGGACTAACACAGTGGGTGCAACAATGGACTCGAGTATAGCAAGGATTGTGAGGATGGCGCAGGACTGGGCAGCGTTTTGTTCTGTTGTTCTTGGGGTCACTATGAGTCAGAATTGACTTGACTGCACCTAATAACAACAACAAAACATTTCTGGTTTTGTATGTTAATAAAGGAGAATAAAAACTAGAGAGGAGACATATCCCTAATATTGGCACATCCTAAAAAAAGGCACAGTATCTTGTTTTATAGAGTGTTGAATTGCAGCAATGATGAAGAATATAGAAAGAAGTAATGCTTTAGAATTCTGTCATAACTGTAGAATTCTGAGGAAAAACAAAAACGCAGAGAGCACAACATTGTGCTGTACAGGAATCGCAAATAATGTGGCTCAATTTAGGCAGTGGTTTCAGGTAGTCTGAGGTTAGAAAACTAAGCTGAAAAGAGCAATGAACATTAGCTGAAGCTACTGATTACAGCTACAAAACATAAACCAGTATCATATAGTAAGGAAAGGAGTAAAGGTCATGCTTTGTTCTTTTACAGAGATGCTAATGGATAGCAACAGCATACACACTAGTATCTTCAAATACCACTATGTGTATAGCCTTGTAAAACAGAAGCCTTTTAAGACGGCATATAAATGAATTTGGGAAAAGTTTTTTCAACATATGAAGTAGACACGCTTTTGAACAGTTGCTTATGCAGTGACTATACACAGTGTCCAACTGCATAATTAGTTTCTACTACAAAATATTTTGACTTGAAGGGGCTAAAACTAAAGAGTGCTGAAAAGTTTTAGATTATCATTAAACAATATTGTTGATGTTGTTAGCTCTCGTCGAGTTGGTCCCTGATTCATAGTGACCTCATGCATAGTGCATCAAAACTCTGCCTGGTCCTGTGCTACCCTATGGCCATTGTAGACTGGAGCATTGTGATCTATAGGATTTTCATTGGCTGAAAACATAGCAATTTTTTTTCACATTACCTCTTACTGTTTCTCAGTCTAGGCAGAAAAGACATGTGTCTGAGTCTTTGCTGTGACAGAAATTAACTGTGTGACCTTAAATCAATGAATTACTAATAAGAAAAATTACTATGCATTGAAATTCTACAATAATACCAAGTGGGGTACTAAACACTTTGCATACATTATCAATGGATATCCATAACATCTTTACCAGGAGGGTGTTATTAGCCACATTTTTGAGCATTTTAGCAACTTTACCATACATGTAGTCCCTGACTTTTGACAGGGTTCCATTCAGATGACTCCTTTGTAAGGCAGTTCTGACATAAGTTGAATACCTCATTTTTTAAATTTTAGCTTCCACTATTATTGCCTTTTATTATTAGTATCTTTATAAATTCAGTCTTTATCTTCAGGGGTTGGCATTAGAGTGACATCAGCAAATTATGCGCCGCAACAGCACTTGTATTATTAGCGAAGAGATGTATAAAAAAAAAGCCAGACGGTTTTAAGTGTGGTTTGTTGTAACCTGAATGCATTGTAACTTGGAGATTACTTGCAGTATTGAACTTAGAAATAATTATTTTTGAAATCAAATTAAAGTCTGCGTTATTTCAAAACCAGTGTACCTCAACGGTGGCCTACACTACTTTCCTGAGGCCAGTATTTCAGCTGATGAAAACCCTATGGGTCACAGGTAACAAGGGATGAAATCCGGTATACAGGGGGAAATATTAGCTTAAGTAGACAGAGAAGTATCCATAAATAAAAGGAAATAATATAAACCTTTACTGATGCTGTTTCAATGATTAAGAATTTCCTTTCCAAACAACTTAATTTTGCAATGTTGTTGATGTTGTTAGCTGCCATTAAGTCCATTTCAACTCCTGATAATACTATATGTGCAGAGTAAAAATGCTCCATATGGTTTCCAAGGCTGTGGCATTTTGGAAGCAGATCTCCAGGCCTGTCTTTTGAGGTGCTTATGGCTGGATTCGAACCACCAAACTTTCAGGTAGTAGTTGAGTGCTTAACCGTTTGCACCACCCTGACAACAACACCTTCTTACAGATTACATATAAGTAATTTAGTGGATATATGATTTGTCAATGTTTAATAAGTGATCAAACAGAAGGCAGTAAAAAAAGGATGAAAAAAGAGAGTAAATAAACCATGACTTTTTTCTACTTAAGTCTTTTACCTTCAAAACTCTCCAAGTACTTACTCTTATTTCTAACATAGGTAACATTAGAAATGGATGGGCTTACTAGTATATCTAATATAAAATTAGTTTTCTTTTCTCTCTTTAAAGTTACAAACATAGAAGAACCTCACCTTTCTTATTTAGTCACTATTTCACTCATGAGCACTGAAGAGGTATCTACTTGAGTCTGTATCTATGGCCACATTTTTTCCTTCATGTCACACTTGCTTAATCATTCTAATGAACTCCAGAGCCTATTGTCTTGGACCTTAGTTTATGCAGAAACTAGGGCAGCCACTGACTTACAGTTAGGAGGCACCACCACATTCTATCAACTTGGTTCTTATCAAAATGTCTAGACGGGGGTGGAGCCAAGATGACGGTGTAGTCAGACGCTTCCTATATCCCTTTTACAACAAAGACCTGGAAAAACAAGAGATTCGATTATATATGAATATCTAGGAGCCCTGAACAAGGCAAAGTTGAGGAATCAGACTGAGTGGCCCAGGGAGAAGGAGACGGTTTGGAAGAAGCCTGCAGTACCAGAGCAGTGGTGATGGGACAGCAACTCTTCAATAGCGCCAGTAACTCTTCAGGGGTGCCAGGACCACAGTGAGGCAGGCAAACAGCTGTGCGTGCACTCGGAAAGCAGTTTCCATATCAAGAGAGATCCAGCAGCAGAATTCTGCTTGGACACTCTGAACCAGTGAAAAGCAGCTCCCAAGTGGCTAAAGATAAGTACACTCGCGCGACCTTTCACGGGGATTTAAAAAAAAAAAAAAAGCCCATTTTGGAAAAGCCTCTTTACCTTTTACCTCCTCCCTCCATGCTCTGCACCGGAGTCCGCTGGGCTGGAAGTAGATCCCAAAAGGCGCCCTGACCCGTTCTCCTGGCCTTGGACAGCGAACAAATAAGCTACTGGCTCCCCTAAGCCAGGAACTCAGTGTCGGCACAGCTCCTTTGCTAGGCACAGGCATAAGGGGTCCATAGACTTTGAGTGCCTTACACCCCTGTATAGACTTGTGGGGACCCATCTCAACAACGTTAGCCCTCACTACCACAGTACAACAGGGCAAACATCTTAATTTAACTTCAACTGTTTCAGCTGTGAAGTGGCAGATTTGTGACCCTCGAAACAGCTCTGCCCCTTAAGTAGCCACTTTTACTGATCCGCAACAGGGGCTTGAGGACTGGTGATGTCACCTAAACCATCCAGATACCTACTACAGGAGTCCAAGAAAAAGTGGTGCCCTTGAGTCTTTACAGCCAACAAAGTGGGGTACTCTGGTTGTAAAACTCACCTACTTACTCACCCTAGGTAATAGGGACACACTTTCGTTTCAGACTCTCAGAGGCAGACCCTGCCTGGCTCAGCATGTGATCCCCTACCACAGCCAGAGTCCAGTGCCTGCACCAATCACCCATGCCTCTCTAGGACTGTAGATGAGAGCTTGCACCACACACCTAGTGACTGACTGCCTGGACACCTGAGCTGAACACATATAGAAAAATTTAACAGACTCCTGTGTGTACATAGTTACAGAACTAACTACCTGGTAACAGGACATTAGAGCTTCAAAGGTGCCAATAAACAAACTAGTGCACATGAGCAGCCTATTTGGGCACATCAAAACAAAACAAAACAAGAAGCTAGGACTCACTAAACAAATATAAAATAAAATTATAATAAATTATTGATGGCTCAGAGACAACAGTCAATATCAAAACATGTAAAGAGGCAGTCCATGATGGCTTCAGCAAGCTCCCAAAATAAAGAATCAATAAATTCTCTGGAGGAAGAGAATTTCCTGGAACTACCAGAGGCAGAATACAAAAGATTAATATACAGAACTCTTCTAGAAATTAGAAAGGAAATTCAACAAAATGCATAAATGGCCAGGGAACATACAGACAAAGTAGTAGTGGAATTTAAAAAAGTTATTCAAGAACACAATGACAAATTTAATAGGCTGCAAGAATCCATACAGAGACAGCAATCAGAAATCCAGAAGATTTAAAATAAAAGTTCAGAATTAGACAACTCAATACAAAGTCATAGGAGCAGAACTGAGGCAGTAGAAGTTAGAATTAGTGACACTGAAGATAAAGCATTACGTGCCAATTTATTTGAGGAAAAATCAGATAAAAGAATTAAAAAGAATGAGGAAACTCTAAAGAGTCACGTGGGACTCTATCAAGATAAATAACCTACAAGTGATTGGAGTACCAGAACGGGGGGATAACAGAAAATACAGAGAAAATTGTTGAAGATTTGTTGACAGAAACCTGATATCATGAAAGATATCTATCCAAGATGCTCATCGAACCCCACAAAAGGTAGATCCAAAAAAAAGTCACCAAGACATATTATAATCAAACTTAACAAAACCAGAGATAAAGAGAGAATTCTAAGAGCAGCTAGGGATAAAAGAAAAGCCATCTACAAGACAGAGTCAATTAGAATAACGTCTGACTACTCAGCAGAAACCAAGCAATCAAGAAGGCAATGGGATGACATATCTAAAGCCCTGAAGGAAAACAACTGCTAGCCAAGAATTACATATCCAGTAAAACGGTCTCTCAAATATGATGGCGAAATTAGGGCATTTCCAGATAAACAGAAGTTCAGGGAATTTGCAAAAACCAAAGCAAAATTACAAGAAATACTAAAGGGAGTCCTATGGTTAGATAATCAATAACACCAGATAACAACACAAGGCTAGAACACAGGACAGAGCAACCAGATATTGACTCAGAGAGGGAAGTCAAAAATACATCAAAGCTAAAACAATATGTAAAAAAGGACAAACATTAAAACAAAAAAGAGGGACTTAAAAAAATGCAGACATTGACTTTTCATATGGAGTGGAAGTCAAGGCGATATAAAGTAATAAAAGACTGGTATATACTTAGAAAAATAGGGGTAAATATTAAGGTAACCACAAAGGAATCTAAAAATCCTACAAATCAAAATAAAAAAGTAGAAAAACATAAAGATCCAGCAAACACAAAATCTACAACAATGAAAAAGATGAAAAAAAATTCATAAAGAAAAATGACCCAGCACAGAAAATTAAAGGGAACAAAGAAACTGTGAACAACACACAAAAAGAGATATCAGGATGACAGCACTAAATTCATACCTATCAATAATTATGCTGAACGTAAATGGTTTTAATGCACCAATAAAGACATGGAGAGTGGTAGATTGGATAAAAAAGCATGATCCATCTATATGCTGCCTACAAGAGACACACCTTAGACTTAAAGACACAAACAGGCTAAAACTCAAAGGATGGAAAAAAATATATCAAGCAAACAACACTCAAAAAAGAGCAGAAGTGGCAATATTAATCTCTGACAAAATAGACTTTAAAGTAAAATCCACCACAAAGGATCAGGAAGGGCACTATATAATGATTAAAGGGTCAATACACCAGGAGGATGTAACTATAATAACTATTTATGCACCCAACAACAGGGCTCCAAAATACATAAAACAAACTCTAACAGCTCTGAAGAGAGAGACAGACAGCTCCACAATAGTACTAGGAGACTTCAACCTGCCACTTTTGGTGAAGGAGAGAGCATCCAGAAAGAAGCTCAACAAAGAGACGGAAGAGCTAAATGCTGCAATCAACCAACTTGATCTCACAGACATATACTGAACACTGCACCCAACAGCAGCCAAGTATAAATTCTTTTCAAACACACATGCAACATTCTCCAGAATAGACCACATTATTAGGCCATAAAAAAAGATTTAACAAAACCCAAAACATTGAAATATTACAAAGGATCTTTTCTGACCATAAAACCATAAAAGTGGAAAACAACACAAAAAAGCAAGGAAAAAAAATCAAACACATGGAAACTGAACAACACCTTGCTCAAAAACTACTGGGATATAGAAGAAATTAAGGCTGGAATAAACAAATTCATATAATCAAATGAGAATGAAAACACATCCTACCAGAACCTTTGGGACACAGCCAAAGCAGTGCTCAGAGGACAGTTTATAAAAATAAATGCACACATCCAAAAAGAAGAAAGGGCCATAATCATAACATTAACCTTACAACTGGAACAAGTAGAAAGAGAGCAGCAAAAGAAGCCCACAGGTGCCAGAAGGAAGGAAATAATAAGAATTAGAGCAGAATTAAATGAAATAAGAGAATAGAAAAACTATTGAAAGAGTTAACAAGTCCAAAAGCTGGTTCTTTGAAAAGACCAACAAAATTGATAAACCATTGGCCAAACTGACAAAAGAAAAACAGGAGAGGAAGCAGATAACCCATATAAGAAATGAGATGGGTGATATCACAGCAGAACCAACTGAAAGTAAAAGAATCATAACAGATTACTATGAAAAATTGTACTCTGACAAATTTGAAAACTTAGAGGAAATGGACAAATTTCTAGAAACTCACTACCTACCTAAATTAACACAAACAGAGGTAGATCAACTAAATAAACCCATAACAAAAGAAGAGATTGAAAAAGTTATTAAAAAACTCCCAACAAAAAAAAAAGCCCTGGCCCGGATGACTTCACTGGAGAATTCTACCAAACTTTTCAGAGAAGAGATAACACCGCTTCTACTAAAGGCATTTCAAAGCATAGAAAAGGATGGAATACTCCCAAATTCATTCTATGAAACCAGCATAACCCTGATACCAAAACCAGGTAAAGATACCACAAAAAAAGAATATTACAGACCGATATCCCTCATAAATATTGACGCAAAAATCCTCAACAAAATTCTAGCCAATAGAATTCAGCAACATATCAAAAAAATAATTCACCATGACCAAGTGGGATTTACACCAGGTATGCAGGGATGGGTCAACATTAGAAAAAAAATCAATGTAATCCATCACATAAATAAAACAAAAGACGAGAACCACATGATCTTATCAATCGATGCAGAAAAGGCATTCAACAAAGTCCAACAGCATTCATGATAACAACTCTAAAAAAAATAGGAATAGAAGGGAAATTCCTCAATATAATTAAGGGCATTTATACAAAACCAACAGCCAACATCATCCTAAATGGAGAGACTTTGAAAGCATTCCCCTTGAGAACAGGAACCAGACAGGGGTGCCCTCTATCACCACTATTATTCCACATTGTGCTGGAGGTCCTAGCCAGAGCAATTAGGCTAGAAAAAGAAATAAAGGGCATCCAAATAGGTAGGGAAGAAGTCAAAGTATCTCTATTTGCAGATGATATGATCTTATACACAGAAAACTCCAAAGAATCCACAAGAAAACTACTGGAACTAATAGAAGATTTCAGCAAAGTTTCAGGATAAAAGATAAACATACAAAAATCAATTGGATTCCTTTACGTTAACAAAGAGAACCTTGAAGAGGAAATCACAAAATCAATACCGTTTACAATAGTCCTCAAGAAGATAAACTACTTAGGAATAAATCTAACCAGAGATGTAAAAGATCTATACAGAGAAAACTACAAGACACTACTTCAAGAAACTAAAAGAGACCTGCATAAGTGGAAAAATATACCTTGCTCATGGATAGGTAGGCTCAAAATAGTGAAAATGTCAATTCTACCCAAAGCAATCTACAGATACAATGCAATCCTGATCCAAATTCCAATGGCATTTTTTAATGAGATGGAGAAACAAATCACCAACTTCATATGGAAAGGGAAGAGTCCCTGAATAAATAAAGCATTCCTCAAGAAGAAGAACAAAGTGGGAGGCCTTACACTACCTGATTTTAGGACCTATTATACTGCCACGGTAGTCAAAACAGCCTGGTATGGGTTCAACAACAGATACATAGACCAATGGAACAGAGTTGAGAATCCAGATATAAGCTCATCCACCTCTGAGCAGCTAATATTTGACAAAGGCCCGAAGTCTATTAATTGGGGAAAAGACAGTCTCTTTAACAAATGGTGCCGGCATAACTGGATATCCATCTGCAAAAAACTGAAACAAGACCCATACCTCACACCATGTACAAAAACTAACTCAAAATGGATCAAAGACTTAAATATAAAATCGAAAACGATAAAGATCATGGAAGAAAAAATAGGGACAAAGCTAGGAGCCCTAATACTGGCATAAACACAATACCAACCATAAGTAACAATGCACAAGCACCAAAATAGAGACTGGATAACTGGGAGTTCCTAAAAATCAAACACTTATGCTCATCCAAAGACTTCACCAAAAGAGTAAAAAGACAACCTACAGACTGGGAAAAAAATTTTGGCTACAACAAATCTGATCAGCATCTAATCTCTAAAATCTACAAGATGCTGCAAAACCTCAACAACAGAAAGACAAATAACCCAATTAAAAAACGGGCAAAGGATATGAACAGGCACTTCACTGAAGAAGATATTCAGGAGTCTGACAGACACATGAAGAAGTGCTCACAACCATTAGCCATTAGAGAAATGCAGTTGAAAACTACAATGCTATATCATCTCACCCCAACAAGGCTAGCATTAATCCAAAAAACACAAAATAATAAATGCTGGAGAGGTTGTGGAGATACTGGAACACTTGTACACTGCTGGTGGGAATGTAAAATGGTACAACCACTTTGGAAATTGATTTGGTGCTTCCTTAAAAAGCTAGAAATAGAAGTACCATAGGATCCAGCTATCCCACTCCTTGGAATATATCCTAGAGAAACAAGAGCCGTCACACGAATAGATATATGCACACCCATGTTCACTGCAGCACTGTTCATGAAAGCAAAAATATGGAAGCAACCTAGGTGTCCATCAAAGGACTAATGGATAAACAAATTATGGTATATCCACACAATGGAATATTATGCAATGATAAAGAACAACAATGAAGCTGTAACACTGTATTGCATGGTGGAAGCTAGAACTTATTATGCTGAGTGAATTAAGTCAGTCATAGAAGGACAAATACTGTATAAGACCACTATTATAAGAACTCAAGAAAAGGTTTAAACACGGAAGAAAACATTGTTTGATGGTTATGGGGGTGGGGAGGGAGGGTGAGGGTTATTCACTAACTAGATAGTAGATAACAATCATCTTAGGTGAAGGGAAGGACAGCACACACTACAGGGAAAGTCAGCACAACTGGACTAAACCAAAGCTAAGAAGTTTCCTCAATACAATCAAATACTTTGAGAGACAGAGTAGCAGGGATGCAGGGTCTGGGGACCATGCTTTCAGAGGACATCTAGGTCAACTGGCATAACAAAGCTTATTAAGAAAATGTTCTGAATCCTACTTTGGTGAGTGGCGTCTGAGGTCTTAAAAGCTTGCAAGCGGCCATCTAAGATGCATCAATTGGTCCCAACCACTTGGAGTAAAGGAGAATGAAGAACACCAACGATACAAAGAAAGTATTAGCCCAAGAGACAGAATGGGCCACATAAACCAGAGACTTCATCAGCCTGAGACCAGAAGAACTAGATAGTGCACAGCTACCACCAATGAACATACTGACAGGGAACACAACAGAGGGTCCCTGATGGAGCAGTAGAAGGATGGGGTGCAGAACTCTAGTAAGATTCTAGTAAGATCAGACTTAATGGTCTGACTGAGACTGGAGGCACCCGGAAAGCATGGCCCCTGGACTCTCTATCAGTCCAGAACTAAAACAGTTTCCGAGGCCAACTCTTCAGACAGGGATTGGACTGGACTGTGGGACATAAAGTGATGCTCGTGAAGAGTATGCCTCTTAGTCAAGTGGATACAGGAGACCAAAGGGGAAGCTTCTGTCCAGAGACGAGATGGGAAGGCAGAGAGAGTTAGGCGCTGGTTGAATGGACATGGGGAATCAGGGGAGGAAAGGAGGAGTGTGCTGTCGCAGAATGGGGTGAGCAATTAGGGTCTTATAACAATGTATGTATAAAAAATTTTGTATGGGAGACTAACTTGAAATGTAAACTTCATTTAATTACAACAATAAAAAAATGAAAAAAGATGTCTAGACAAGTCAAGCTATCAAGTTCAAGGTCACTGTGACATCTAATCATTATGTGATGAAGTTCATGGAGGCATGCAATTGTTCACGTCTTTTGTTAAGCATAATCAAGATGAGGTAACAGAAATATCGTCTCCAGGCACAGGAGACGATAAAAGTAAATTCCCTGATCGCCATACATCATCCTCATTCTATCCAGCTCCACTTGTTAAAAGGAAATATCCTTTGAGACTAAACATTAGAGTCCGTTAAAATGTTAAATGTTGAAATCAATCTAAGTATACAACAGTTGGAAAATTATTATTAAATAATGGCACACACACTCAATGAAATATGTCATTTAAAAAATGACAGCTACAAAATCTATGTGGTAACATGGAAAATAAACTTTTTTTAAATAATTGAATTATAAATGTGTTACATATCACACATCTGAAAATATGCAATATTATGACTGTTTTGTTAGGTTTGTGGGTTTATGTGTGATTTTTAAACTTCTTAATTTCTAAATTTTCAATAATCTGCTTATAATATTAAAGCCCCTATATCCCAGGGGGAAAACACACATATGGGAAATAAAACATGTGTCCAAAAACATTTAGTATTATATGACCCTATTAAATCTATGGCACACATTATCCAGTCTCAGAATAATACTGTGTTCAAAAGAAAACTGCTTAGGAACCAAAAATAAATTTGCAACAACCAAAGACCTCCGTTAATATATCTTGAACATCCTTACTAGGATACACTGTACACAATAATTATTTTTACTATCACTTACTCTCCCATCAATTACCCTGCAGGCCTTGTTTAGAATCCACTTGCCCTTCAGCCTGCCCACTTCCCTTCTGATTCTGCATCTTAAAAGTCCATGAGAACTGATCTAGCAAAGAAGAACCCTCACCAGAGGATAGAGAAGAAAATAACTTAGACAACACCATAATTTTTTTCAGTGAATAGAGAGAGGGTAAAATTTAGGAAGAATTTTATGTAAATATCCCACCAACCCCACAAAATTGAAATGATATGAACATTTTCTAAATATCAAGTATGTGGAGTACAAAGACCAAATTACAAGAATATGAAGGGTAGGAATGATGTAGTAGAATCATTTTGCAGTATGCATTTTGTTAATTAAGCTTAAGAAAGTGTACATTAATTCAATTTAAGTGACTGTTAATTCAAAAGAATGTTTTTGTATATCTACTAAAATTTTAAGATTGTAAATAGATGGTAACTTATGAAAATGTAAAAATTTAACTTATAATTTTAAATGAGATTGAATTTAGATTTATTTAGAAATTGTAAAGGTGAATGGCACCACATTTCTGTCTATAATTTTTTTTTTGCTAGAACACAAAAACTGTAATGGTAATTCATGAGGCCTTTATTCTAAACTTGTCACATTGAGGGATATGCTCTTTAATAGTATTATACTATCTTGAAAGTAACAGACCTCTCTGTTCATTTTGGCTATGAATTTAAATATGATTTCTGTTCTTTTATTGCCAGTTTAACTTTGTACAGCTGTGCAATATCTAACATCATAAAAAAAGTCAGTGAAGTCACAGGATTAAAACAAAAGAAAACTGAATATTGAAGGAAGCTAATACTGATGCACATGGGCTAGCAAACTAGACAGGCACTTTTCAAATGGAGGTGAATGAGAACTTTATTTAAATCATATGGGAAGTATTTCAAAGATTTACAGTCTCCTCTCTATCTACTCCTCTAAGAATCTTAGACCCCTGTGGAGATGTGAGTTAAAGCCCATCTTTCTCATCTTACTAACCTCACATTTTGGAACCCAATGTCATTGAAAATCACTTGAATAAAAGGATATTTACCAAAATATATAAAACCAGCATATGTGTTTATGAAACCTGGTATAATGTTTCCTTGTAATCACAACATGCCATAAATTGTCCTCATATGACAAACACTTTCCATTACTCATAATGATGAGAAAAAGACAGTTTTTCCATAAATTATTCAAAGACACATAGTTATATATAAAATCATGAAGATTATGGGTAAGTTTAAAAGGCTTGTTCACCAATACTTAGAAGTCTAGTATAAAAGAAAAGCCTTCTAAATTTGACGAACATTTAGCTTAGTTCTTTTCTACTAGTTCTTTCCTTTCAGTCTTTAAACTGGCTTAAGACATTCTGAAAACAATATTACAACAGATAGTAAGAAAAATTTTGTGATTCTGACTTCTATTTCTGACTCTCTCCACCTTTCATTAATTACATTTTTGGAAGAGAAAATACATTAACAAAATCCACATGCTCATTTGCAATTTAGCCCAATACAAATAATAATTAATGGTGAAATCATCTTGCTTCTGAAAGCTGATTTCCACTCCAGTCACTTAATTGAAATTGCTCTCATCAATGTTAAACTGAAACTTTTTTTTCAGTTTCCAGGTTTATCAATGCTTTAAATTTGGTAATACAAATATCCTTCTCCAAAATATCTCTTCCTCTGGGGCTTTAGCACTACTAATTTCTCCTGTTATATAGTTTGGATCATTTTCAAACTCTTTGATAAACATCTTTTCTTTTGACCTGTCCTGTAAAAGTTAATATTTCTCAGGTTTCTGTTCTAAGCTCTCTCCTATTCTCCCTCCAATGTTCCACCTCAACAACTATCTATAACTCAACACTTCAACAACATTTATCATTAATTCCCTCCATCTTCTGAAATTGTGCCAAATTCCTAATTGTCTCCTAGAGATCTGTACTTGTTATTATATTTCAGGTATGTCAGACTCAAACTTTCAAAGCTAAAATCTTCACTCTAGACAACCCATCTCCTACATATCTGGCCTCAGTTAATAACATCATCTCTCTTATGACTTAATCAAGAAACTTGATTCATCTTTCACTTCTTCAAATATTTTAAATATTTTACTCCACTCTCTTATTTACGTGGTTTCTGATAAGAAGTCTTCTGTAATTCTTTGTTCCTCCATAGGTTAGGTTTCCTCTCACCACCTGGCTTCTTCCTATATTTTCTCTTTGTCTTTGGTTTTCTGCAGCTTGAATATGACATTCTTAGGTGCAGTGTTTTGGTATTTAACTTTCCAGGCATTCTCTGGGTTTTCTGGGTCTGTGGTTTGATATTTGTCATTAATTTAAAAAAAATTATTGTTGTTGTTGTTAGGTGCCATTGAGTGGGTTCCAACTCATAGCAACACTATGAACAACAGAACAAAACACTGCCCAGTCCTGCACCATCCTCATAATCGTTGTTATGCTTGAGCCCATTGTTGCAGCCACTGTGTCAATGTGTCTTCCTCTTTTATGCTGATCATTATTCCTAATATTGGTCATTATCAATTCAAACATTTCCTCTGTACTCTTCTCTCCTTCTTGCCTTCCAATTACATGTGTTTGTTGTTGTTAGGTGCCCTCGAGTTGGCTCTAACTCATAGCCACCTACGTAGAACAGAATAAAACGTTGCGTGGTCCTGTGCAATCCTCACAATCATTGCTAAGTCTGAGCCCATTGTTGCAGCAACTGTGTCAACTAATCTTATTGACGCTCTACTTTCCCAAGTGTGGTGTCCTTCTCCAGCTATCAGTCCTTCCTGATGATGTGTTCAAAGTAAGGGAAACAGTGTTACAACTTTTAAAACTGTCCTGGAGTTCTTAGATATTCTGGTTTTTGTTTTTCATTCTTTTTTTCTCTTTGCGTTTTAGTCAGGCAAGCTTCTACTGACATACCTTCAAGATTACTGAGTCTTTTCTCAGCTGTGTCTAATCTACCGATGAGCCCATCAAAGGATTAAAGCCATTCTTCATTTTTGTTAGTGTTTTTTTTATTTCTAGCATTTTCTTTTGATTCTTTCTTAGAGTTTCCAACTTTCCGCTTACATTATCCATGAGTTCTTTTATGATGTGTACTTTTTCTTAGTATTATAGCCCTTAACATATTGATCATAGTTATTTTAAATTCCTGTGTGATAATCCTAAAATGTGTATCATATCTGAGTCTGCTTTGAGTCTTCAGACTGTGTTTATTCTTGGATTTTAGCATATTTTATAATTTTTTGTTGAAAGATGGATATATCGCCATAAAAACTGAGGTAAATAGACATTATGTTATTCTTGCCAGGATTGGGCTGTGCTGAATATCTGTCCCAGCTGTAGGTTGGCAGTTCAAACTCACCCAGAGGTGCCTCGGAAGTAAGGCCTGGCAATCTGCTTCTGAAAGATGAGTGTCTTGAAAACCCTATAAAACAGTTCTACTCTGCATACATGGGGTCACCAAGAATCAGAATTGACTCGATGACAGCTAACAACAATAACCAGTTGAGGATTCCAACGGTTTCTGCTCCAAGTAACTAAGCTAATCATAGCTGTGATTCTCTGTATTCATCTGTCCCTAAATATTTTGGGTTGGCTGTATTTCTACTACCCTGATGGTGTAGTCGTTAAGTAGCTCGGCTGCTAACTGAAAGGTCAGTGGTTCGAACCCACCAGTTGCTCTGTGGGAGAAAGGTGTGGCAGTCTGCTTCCCTAGAGATTACAGCCTTGGAAGCCCTATGGGGCAGTTCTACCCTGTCCAATAGGGTCTCTATGAGTTAGAATCACACACAATAGCATTTTCTCTGCCAGCTCAATTCTCTGATGTGTTTAAGAAAAGTCATTGATTTTCAGTTTGTTCAGTTTATTTTCTTGTTTTAAGACTAGGGAGTGATGACTTCCCAGCTCTTTACATGCTGGAGCTAAAACTGGCTGTGCCTAACCTTAACTGGAGCCCTGGTGGCAGTGGTTAAGACCTTAGCTGCTAACCAAAAGGCTGGCAGTTTGACTCTACCAGCCACTCCCTGAAACCCTATGGGGCAGTTCTACTCTGTCCTATAGGGTTGCTATGAGTTGGAATCAATGATTTGGTTTTTGGGTTTACCCTTAACTGCTCACCTTGCCTCACATTCCGTATTCAACTAACAATCTTCATTCTGACTTGAAAATTCCTTTTAATTCATTCCCTTTCTTCAATCTCCAGTGCTACTGCCTTAATTCAGTCCTTTACAACTGGTTAGAATTCTTCAGTAGCTTCATAATTGCTCGCTCTCCTAGCCTTTGTTTCAACACTCACTGAGAGCCTTACAGGGCTTATTTATGTATATTTCTTAATTTTCCTATTAAATGTAAGCTCCTTGCGGATAGGGACTATATTTTATCTTCGTACATCTCAAATATCTAGCCTAGTAGCTTGCACAGGGGAGGAGTTCAATAAGTATCGACTGAATAAAAAGATGGATAAGTCACCATCCATCCTATATGCTTTTAGTGCTTTAATTGAAAAATTCGCCTGGAATTTTAAGTTCAAGTTGATTTTGATTTCCTTAGATTAGTTCAGAAATTCCTTAATGAAAGATACTTTGCCCACAAATAGATTCCATTAATGATGCCAGTAGCTGCCACTTGGTGGTATTCAAATTAACTTCAGTGAAGGCCAACCAGGAAATGTGCTGTATAATCAAGATTCTGGTTTTTTTTTTTTTTGTAAATCCTGGACAATTCAGCCTTGGCAACTTCAGAAAGTATTTATCAGAAAATAAGTTTACTGCATTTTATAGTACTAAAACCATTTAGAAGAAACCTTTATAATAGAAATGTTCTTCATTATATTTTTGTTGCCATAGCTGGCATTTAACATACTGCTTTGGTTTTCAACATTATTTTTAATGTTTTTTCTCCTTTTTAAAAGGTAAATCACAGTCATTATTCCTGTCTTTCATAAGTAAATTGAAACAGAAAATGGAAATAGAAAAGATAAGTGACTTGTTCAAGGCAAACAGAAGTATCAAAAGAGCTAAAAGATTGTCAATATTTCAATAACAAATGAAAAACTGTGATTTCATACTTATAGACAACAGCTATAGAAAACTAAGAAAAATACTGAAATTTTTATCTACTCTAATATCTAAAGTCAAGACTGCATAATACATACAAAGATATTTTTAGAAGCGCACACAGAATAAGTATACAAAACACCCCCCACTTTTAGACTCAAAAGGAAAGCAATTTAACTAATTTTTGTAGTCCATATTTTGTCAAAAAAACTATCTCCCAAGTTTAACTTCTAATAACAACAGAGATGACAGCTCACTCAGGTCCACAGGCTTTATACTCATCATTTCTTTAAATTTATGTTTACAGAAACCCTATGAGTTAGGTAGCATTGCTAAGATTTTACAGTAGAGCTGATTGGCTCAGAGAAGCCCCAATTACCAAAATTCACAGCTATTCTCATATCACAGAGGAAGTTTACACATTGCATGCTTGATGAATGATTGATTTCTGAGTTCAGCAAAGTGCTTTGCCTGGCTCTATAGAGGAAAAAAAAAGTATTATCAAGGGTGCTCTATCTCTTCTAGGTCCCAAGAGTTCACTGTCTCTTGAAGGTCATACAGAGAAATGTTGATACTTCCGTGAATTTAGGTTAGCCTTAAGAAGTAGATTAATAAAAGGGAGTATTCCTGGAGCAAACAGCCTTCCTGACCATATGTCTTGCTCACAGGGTCTCCATAGCTTATCATTATTTTTAAAAGAATCATTTGAACGAATGTCCACTAGTATGGAAAAGTCAACTATCTTTTGCCCATCTCTTTTCCTTTTTGAGATGTACAATTGAACGGGAAAATACTTTCTTCCATTTCTTTTGAATAAGTAAAGTCATTGTGGATAATCTGGTTCTCCTTAACCCTTGATATCCATTTGCTATTGATCAGAGAAAGTTTTCAGAATTCCCTAGGGCATGTAGCCGGTAAGTACAAAATTTAAAATAAATATATAATAAATAATGACTATACTTGTGTTTATTCTGCCTTCTCAACATCTTCTTGAATTATTTTGAGAATCATTAAAGAAATTGAAATATTTGTAAGGAAAATGTGAATGGGAAGCATAAAAGAGCAGTGATGTTTGAAATTCCTTTTTGAGATTCCAGTCTACCTTCATTTTGGAAAAGGAGAACACAAAAGTAAGAAGAGAAAATTGCCTTCCCTGAGGAGTAGGCAGCCTAAATTTCCTACTTCAACAGATGATCATGTCTATCTACAAAACAGGGAATCATGAAGGGCAAAGTCCTGAGGGCATCTGTATCAGTAAGAGTGCTTTTGACAGTAAGTGAAAAGACACCCACCTAAAAGTGGTTTTAAAAAAAAGTTTTTATTATTTCATATAACAAAATGGCCAGGCTTTGTTAATACAGCAGCACAATGATATCATCAAAGACTCAGATATGTTCTATTTTATTCTACTTCAACCTCAAAGGGTGAAAGAGTTGCCATTGGTTCTCAGGTTTGATCCTACAAAGTTGCAAAAGGGCAAACACAGCCCCAAGAAGCATGTCCTCTATCTGTTGTATTTAATAGTAGGAAGAGCAGTTTCCCCTCAAAAGTCTCTTTTTCATCCAATGCACATGATCCAATGCAATGGTCATAATTGGGTTACACAACCCAGCTCTAGTTTCAAGGAAGTATCAGGCCAATTTGACATGGCAGGCTTTTTGCCAAGGAAGAACGTATGCATGGGGAGAGCATCAACTAAGTGCCTACTATAGACACTGACATTGTAAGGATGTATGTATGTATAATCCTCGGGAAAGGTCTGGAATGAGTGTGCAGTGTTAAATCTCTCAGTACTTTAAACATCTTTCATTCAGTAATGTATTTAGAAATAAATGAATGTTAAAAGCTAGTCACTGGGCAAGGGAATGCAAATACAGCAGCAAATAAGATAGCAAAAGGGTGCTTATACTTTTAGTGAAATGGACAATTTTTTAGAAGTATAATGAATGTTATGGAAAATAAATTTCTAAGTTTTTGGGAAACCCAACCTAATCTTTTTTGATGAAGTAATGTTTAAGCTGAGATCTGAAGTATGAATATGATTTTGCTATGGGAAAAGAGGAAGAAAATACATCTGAACTAAGGTTATCATATGTGTAAAAAGAGACAGAAAAAAGTTGAAGGAAATAAAAGATATCTAGTAAAAATGAAGTACAGAACACAAGAGGACATAATGGCACTTGACAATGCAATAAAATAAGCCATGTTATTTGTGCTTCTGAGGCTTTATCTTAAAGATAAGGGGAATGAAAACAGCAGTAAAGTGCTTTTAGCAGGGATATGACAATATTTGCATATAACTGGAAGGCTGACTGGAGGTAATGGGGGAGGAGATAAGGTTGTAAGAAAGGAAGTGAGGATACCAATTAGGAGGTTATTACAGCATTAGAGGAAAGAGATAAGAAATAAGAGATAAGAAATTATAGATTATATCTCAAGACCTCTAGGAAAATGTTCAACTACTCTCTGAAATAATATTTACTAAGCAATTAATACACCTGATTTTGAAATGTATAACTTCAAATTAATTCCTGAATGTTTTAATAAGGAGGTTTTAAAAGTCAACCGAGAAACTCTAGCCCTTATCTCTAAAGGATCAGAAATCTTGAGGGATGTAACATTCTATCTAGCTTAAACCTGGTATTCCCTCATGCAGCTCATTTGTTTATCACTGTGTTTCTGACTTGTTCTCTACCCAAACACAGGACAGAATTTTGGAAAAATACATAATCTCTGAGGTGTTGGTATGGGGAATGATAAATTTTGTTTTTAATATTTTTGTGCATTGGTTTTGTTTAGTTTTCTTACGAATGCATTTCCAACAGTATAGTGGAATTTAATGGAGAAATCAGTTACGATAAATTTTGCCCACTTTTGCAGCAAGAGTTACTTGAAGTTACCCAACAAGAGATACATCTATCCATGCACTCATGCACATCCTACTTTCATATTAATCTTCTCCAATATATTTTTCAAATGCTTGAATTGTACTTCTTTCTATCTAGGGACATACAAATACAGGGATACAAATATAAATCTTCTCTCTATCACACAGTCTTCCAATTGCCACTGGACTGTAAAATACAGATTCAACAAACAAGCTTCTACTAGACCTGAATTTTCTACTTCCTGTGGTAGTAACTTTAAGCAGCACAGTGTTCAAGATAATATAATTTGAGTTATACAGTTATCAGGCAAAAATAGTGCTTACATTTTAGAGACAACTACATAAAAGTAGTCTGATAAATGTATCCAGCCATAAGGAGGTGAATTGTCTTCTTTTCATCCTAAATATTAAAGAATAAGAAAATATTTAAAGGAAATGAAAACTATTACTAAAAGGAGCAGATAACATTTATTGAGTTTTAACTTAATGTCAGTTACTCTAGACATATTTCTCATTTCACTCTTAAAATAACCTTGAGTTATGAACTAGTATTTGATAATTAAATAAAGATAAACCAACGTTCTAAAAGTGTAAATAATGTACCCAACTTCCCCGAACTACCTAGTAATAGCATTAGATCTGTTTAGCTCCAATGTCCAACTATTTAAATATAATGCTGTATTTCTTCATTTATAAGACATCTACAAGCATCCTTAGGCATTATCAAACCCGCTGCTGTCGAGTTGATTCCGACTAATAGCAACCCTGTAGGACAGAGTAGAACTGTCCCATAGGGTTTCCAAGGAGCTGCTGGTGGATTCGAACTGCCAACCTTTTGGTTAGCAGCCATAGCTTGCTGTAGCTCTTAACCACTATGCCACCAGGGTTAAACACATTTCAATTTAGTCAGAACAACAATCTTGCTGGGCAGATGTTGATATCTATACTGAACCTGAAGATAAGAAAAGTAAAGCTCAGAGAGGTTAAATACATTAACATTAAATATATGGACAGAAATAACGAAGTTTCATTGAACCCAGACGTTCTATCACCAAAGCACACAGTGTTGGTTCTAAATTATCCATAATGAAGTACACAAATGGTGACAAATGATCAGGAGAAAACTAAGTGAGGTGGAACAGGAAATGCTGAGTATGACACCTTAGAGTTCATCAAGTTATATTTATTTACTTATTTTTGAATATTTTATTGTGTTCTAGGAGCCCTGGTGGCTCAGTAGTTGAGAGCTAAGACTGTTAATCTAAAAGTCAGTAGTTCGAATCCACCAGCCACTCCTTCGAAACCCTAAGGGGCAATTTTACTTTGTCCTCTAGGGTCGCTAGGAGTTGGAATCAACTGGACAGCAATGGTTTTTTAGGTGAAAGTTTACACAACAAATTAGATTCCCATTCAACAATCCATACACAGATTGTTCCATGACATTAGTTACTATCCCCACAATGTATCAGCACTCTCACCATTTCCACCCCGCCTGCCCTGTTCTCATCCATCCGGTTTCCCTGTCCCCCCACCCCCTCTACCCCTTTGCCTTCTCATCTTTGCTTTTGGGTAAATGTTGACAGTTTTGTCTCATATAGTTGATTGTTTAAAGGAGCACATTCCTCACAGGTGTTGTCCTTTATTTTATAGGCCAATCTATTATTTGGTTGAAAGGTGACCTCTGGGAGTGGCTTCAGTTTCAGGCTAAAAGGATATCTTTGAGCAATAGTTTCAGAGGTTCCTCTAGTCACTATCAGTCCAGTGAGTCTGGTCTTTTTTATGAACTTGAGTTTTGTTCTAATTTTTCTCCCATTCTAATTGGGATCTTCTATTGTGTCTCATCAGGTTATATTTAGAGACATTTTTAAAATTGTCTTTTTTACAGTACAGATTCATTGATTTGTTAATTCATGCATGCATTTATTCAACTCAAATTTTTTGAGTGTCTACCATGTGCCTGGTATTGGGAACACAGTGTTGAAAGAAAGTGTTAAGAATGCGGAAGACTAAGTAAACTAAGACCAATGAAAATATTACTGGGGTGGTAGGATAGGGAAGAGCAAGAAGTAGAAGTGCAAGGGGTATTTGAGTACTTACAGAATTAAAACAGAAAAAAATCTTTGTCATTTACTGGCTCTCTGACCTTTTTCAAGTTGCTTATTATCATGGTGTCTTAATTTCCTCAGATGTAAAAGAGGGAAATGTTAGCGCGTATTTTATACGGTTGTAGTTAACACGAACCTGTGTGGTGAAGATTAGTATGTGTTAATATATGTAAAGCATTTAGAAGGAGTGCCTGCCTTGCAAGGATTCAATAAATACTAGTTGTTACGCATTAAATAAATGCCAGCTGTTATTATGATGAGCTACATTTTCTGCCAATGTTAAAGTCTATTGCCAAAGTTTGCTGAATGCATAGCCAGTTCTTAACAGGTACTATTAACTAGAACTACTAATTAGAACAAATCTTCCCAAACAAGTATTTCTGTTCAAAACAAGGTCAACTGGCGCTCTGAAACTTTTCTTAAAGGCTTTATTTAATTTTCTATTACCTTTTAGATAACTTTCTGGACATTTACTTCTATTACTAAGAATACTTATATTCTTCTTCTGCTCAGCAACATATCTCTCCTGTCTCTTAGAATCAGTGAGGTGATCCACCAACTTTGTCAAAAAAGTAATGTTAGAATGGTACTAAGGATTTACAGAACAAAGCTTACTATTTCTTTGTTTTTATAAGAATTGAACTAGAATTGAAAAGGAAAACTTATTTTATTTCATACAATACAATCTTTTATTGTATTCAAAAACTATTTAAAGAATCTAATTTACCGTCAGTGGCACTTTGCATACTTTGGGAATCTCTAGCTTAATTCCTACATTTTACAAATGAAGAAAGTGAATTAGACGCTGTGTAACTTGCTTTCTCAAGGCCTCCCAGCAAGATAATGGAGGAACCTCTACCAAAAGCCAGGACCCCTAATTATTGTTCATGTCCTGGAACCAACTAACCTTCATGTATGATGGCATGTGGCTGCCATAGTGTTAGCCGATCCCGGCCTGGCAGGCATTTTGCTCACTGGCAGGTTTAGTAAGCCTCTACCTACTAAAGCTGGAAGACTTTTAAACATCTGTTTTACAAAAGAAAATACTCTGCACAGAATATCCAACATCTTCACCTCTAAAGAACTGTGAAATATTTGCTAAAATTTCATGCATGGAGATAACAATTTTGAGCATGTTTATTCCATAAATTAAAATGTGCCCGCCCATTTACAAGTAACCCAAATTGCAAACATTTTGTATTCATTTTGAAATCTGCATATTTGTAATTCACTCCTTAAGGGAGAAATTCAGAAGTGTGCCACAGTAGTAATGAGCTCCAGGATGTAAACTGCTGCATTTTGAAAACATCAAATTATAAGCAAGAGAGAATAAAACAAAAAACAAAGTGTTTCCTACTACTAAATATTTGTATGTCAGAAATTGTCTCTACATATGCTTCATTTAACAACCTTATCTCATTTACTGCAAAATTATCTTCAGAACAACAGGTCTACATTGTCAAAGTATAATAATTCTTAACGTAGTTTAATCAGGTACCTTACAAATCTGAAAAAGAGTTAACAAAAACATTACTATGTTTTAACCTTTTGAACAGATACTCTAGCCTTCTCTGGAGAAGAAACAGGCTGCACTTTTATCACTTGCTCTCAAGTACTCAATGCATCATTCTCATAGGATCTTTAGGAGGAAGTGTTGAGTGGGTTCATTCAGTTTTAGTCTTTGAGGTGCTGGAGAGTTATTATTATACAATGAATCATTTTTCCATTTGTTAAATCATTTATTATAGGAGAACTCAAATAGAAAAGGATCTGTCAATAGGTAATCTGTGCTGAGTTTAAAAGCTGTACGTTTCATTTAAAGCATTCATCAGCAATTTATGATTTTTTTTCAACTTAAATCCACAAAGTCTTTGACTCTGCAATAGTTGTCCATTTTTAAGGCTGAGAATTTTACTCTTACGTAGAGATCCTATCAATGGGCTCTTTGGAATAAGAGTGGGTGAGATTAATGAGCTTATTATAATTCATTAGAAAGTGGTGTGTGGATGACTGGCTACTTTAATTAGTTTTATTACTGTAGGAAATTGTTTCATATGCCAGGCTCATCACCAAGCACGCCTGGAAAACATTAGAGCAGTAATCAAACTTGACATGAGGTACCTTTCATTAGGCAATATGGCTAACAACACTTACAATGAACAAGGAGCGTATTAACAAGATGGACATGACAGCATCTAGCAAAAAGGAATTTATCAGATCAACTATTTTTGTGAAGCAGAGTGCAAAGTACAGTACTTCAAAATACTATTGTGGCACACAAGGTGCTAGACTCATAATTATGGCAAAATATTTAAGTATGTCAAGCTTACCCAATAAATCTCAATGTAAATTATCTATGACTCACTATATTATTATGAAAGGTTAGTAACCAGAACTTCTAACAAGGTTATCCTTTAGATGGTAATTCTTTGACCATCACTAACTCCAAAATTTATATATATAACTTTATATAACTACATGTAACTTTGAGCAAATAGAGAAATTAAGTCAGAATCTAAAGGAAGCAAATCAAAATATAAAATACATTTCAGGTTGCAGGTAAATGACAAAATTATAAACATATTTCATAGGAATTAACTGGGATCTTTTGGTAAGTTCTGATTAACAAAATTATTTTTTAATGTTCTTAATATTTACACCTGAGGATAAAAAATACCCTTACAGTGATTTCATAGTTAAGATTTTAGCTTTAGATTTTGGCATTAGAAGTTCAACCTCAAACTAACTGGAAAATAAAAGACAAATGATGTTAACCTATACTATCCAACTCCCAAGGCACTCCTAGTTTACCAAATTTTATTTCACCATATCTTGCCAAGTAGAGTTTAGAAGGCACAATTTTGATGTCACTGATCAAGATATGAATATCAGATTTTCACATGAATTGACAGCATGTTGATGCTTTAGATTACCTGATGTAATTTTTACTTTTATGAGTACATCCTCCCAATGTTTAGAGTTATCTCTAATGACCCAATTCAGTATCCCCACATAGTAAATATGTGAGTTATGAACCCAAGACATACCTAATTTCTCCTCAGTTATTACAGAAACAATGCTATTAAAATTTCAGGTGGAAAAGTGCAACTTATGGCCTTTTCATACTGTATTTGTATTTGCTGCAAACATTCTCTCTCTTTTTTTTTTTTCATTTCTTTTCTTTTTTTCTTTACTGGAAACATTCTAACAACATAGTATTACAGTTCAATAAGCTATCATTAAGTAATAAATGAAGAAAATACCAACCTATTTTTCCATTTAATATAGATGTCACCTAGGTTGAATAAAGTTTAAACTTAATTAAACATACTGTGAATGAAGTAGAAGGTATTTAACTGGATCCTTCTGTTCTTGAATAGCCTTAATAAAAAACAACCATTTGGAAAAGGATAGAAATAGTGGTTGCATACATATATAATGTAGTCAGTATCACTAAATTAAACATATAGAAATTGTTGAACTGGCAATTTTTTTGTTGCATATATTTTCACCACAATAAAACAAACAAACCTAATCATCATCACCAACAATAACAGCCACAGCAGAGCACCCAAATTCCAGCCTCCACAGGCATTCTTACTGTCCTAAAGAAAGTTGCTTGCCTAAGGTTTTCCAGTAGTCTTCAAAATTACATTGTAAATATTCTAATTTTCTGTTCTATGACACACTGACTCAACATACAACATTGCCATCTATTGCTTTTACTAAAGGAAAAAAAATCATAAAATTCAGCAATGCATAAATAAATATAAGGACTGCAGTAAGTACATTAAGATAAGATACAGTAGTATTAGAAATGTTCGCAAATTTTGTGTTCACCTTTAAAAATTACTTTTTGGGTTACATTTCCTTTTGTTTGGAACACAGGTTATTGATTAGTGAGTAAAACTGGATATAAAAACTTAGTGAGGAAAAAGAGTATTTTATCTTTTGGGCCATAAAAGGAAAGGATCTTCACAAGAAAAGACACTTAACAGATAAAATCATTTTTTAACACGATAAGAAAAGCCTACTTTTCTTTAAGAGGAAATCAATTTTAACAGAAAAGTGACAGTAATTCTGCCAGGATGTTCTTGAGAATAGAGAATGACTTGAGGCTTCATTTTATCTGCTACACCACAACTCAAATGTTTGAATATGACAATAACTTAAGCCCATGCATAGAAACATTTTAAAGTATGTAAGCAGTCTGGTGATTGATTGATTGATATACCAAAAGGAAGTTATAATCCATTGTCAGCTTTTGAAATGACACTGAAATATTTGCATTTTGTTCCAGTAGTGAGTGTAAGGTATATCTGACATTTTCTATGAGAAAAATTGCCTATTGGCATATATAGAATTGTCGTCAACAAATAATAAGCATATATATATAGTAAGTCTTTCTCCCATCTCCTAACAAAAACTGAGTTTATGTTTGATAATGAATAGTAATTGATCTGAAATTTGTAATGTATTTTCTCTTACATTTTTATGACACAACTGGAAACTTTATTAAATGATATATTAAAAAGTGAAGTAATCGAGTGAGAAATTCTAACAATAATTCTTACTGTCCTCTCCTCTAAAACAGTATCTTTGAATTACAATGTGTCAGGAAATTCTCTAAGAAATAAGAAAATGTTTTCATTGTTTGGTGTTTTATTTATATTGATATTTATATACTTTCTGAAGAATTATTTCCTTATTTTGTATAGCAAACATGTTTGTAGGGTTTTTGTTTGTTTATTTTGAGACCATATGTTCTCAGAAAAGAAAAGACTGTAAAATTAAAGCTCTTTGTATGACTAGACTTGTATAATTTTTGTGTTAGTCTGACAGCACCCAGGATTTAGACAAAGACTGATACTTAGTGTTCCCTATAGGCGACATTTATACTGATTACTTATTTTAGCGCCTATTACTTGTCAGTGTTAATGACACCTAAGAATCACTCCATGACACCAACTTAAGTTATAACAATGTAGAAATAAAAACAGGTAACCAGAGGAGAAAAACCAGTATTATCTGCTGAGACTCAAAGAGAAATCCAAATTCCAGCGTCAATATCGAGGTCTATGGAATTGCCACAAAATTGAAAACCTTCAAATTAACTAAACCACCTCATTCGTTATGACTTAACAAAACATATTCGGAAGTAGTCTGCAATCAAAACAGTACATTGCTTTTAACAGAAATGTCAATTTTGTTCTTTTTTTGTTTCTTAGTGCCTGACATTTTCTAAATGCAATCACTTATTGGCTGAAAGGGTTTTAGCACTCTATTTCTCCAGTTGGGAGGAAAAGAAAGAGTGGGATGTACAAATAATTGATTTCCATTTCTATCAATTTGAGTATAAAACTCTGAAGTGAGATAAGTGGGTTGATAAAAATACTGTTTCATTTAAGAACACAAATATCTGTACAATATAAATGTGGTCACTCAATGTTATCTAAAGAAAGATACATGATAATCAAATCACTGGTAAGAAAAATAACTTACTGTGTGTAACTAAGAAAAAATGTTTTCTTTTTTTAAACATTTAGCTGATAAATTTAAGAAATTAAACTAATAGGACAGCATATTTGATAAATAAGCAAAAATATGAGGATAAATGGAAAACAGTATTTCATAATTTATTTCTAATTAAGGGCTATTTCATCTTAAAAGCCAACAGGATTTATGTAAATTTTGTAACAATATTGCCACTAAAATCATACCTATATAAAATATTGAACAACAACCAATAATATATTCAAATTTTGTAGCTATATTTACAACAAAAGAAGCCTGACACAAAAATTTTTTCTGGGCTGGCAGAATAATCATTAGTTTCTGAATGGATTAAAAAAAAATAACTCTTAGCTTTAGTATTTTTTTTTGGAAACAAATGCCAAAAACATCTAAACTGTTATTTCCAAAACTTCAGTGACAGATTTCATTTGCATTATTGTCTAAACGACTTTTTCAATGCAGACTTTTAGTAAACTATTGAACAAGAGATTTTATTTTGTTCCCATAGGCTTGATTCTATCAATAACTCATTTCTTTGTCATCTGCATGTGGCTATGTGTTTTTGAGTGTTTGTGTATGAGAGAAAATAACTTTTGAGAAAGAGTGAAGCAATGGAGTGAGAGAGAGAGATAGTATAAGTGATTTGGGGAAGACAGGCAATACAGAGGGAGAGAATGAGGAAGGGGAAAAAAAGGGAAGGCAATGGTTGGTATAGTAGATAAACCAAAAAACAAAAAAACCCATTGCCACTGAGTCGATTTCAACTCATAGCAACCCTGTAGGACACAGTAGAACTGCCACATGTGGTTTCCAAGGAGTGGCTGGTGGATTTAAATTGTCGACCTTTTGGTTAGCAGCCTGAGCTCTTAATCTATCTATACATATTCATATATATATATATATATATATATATATATATATATATGGATAATTTTGTATAAATATATATACTAGATACAGTAGATAGTAGTTATTAAATAAACTGAACAATAACAAATAAATAAGTGTTAAAGAAGGAATTTAGCTTTCTTTGGGGTCCTTCACTAATATTTTAGGATAACATACTGAAAATCTGGTTCAATAACCCATTCTTTGATACATTACAGGTTATTGTTAGAATATTGACCAAGAAGACCCAGTCCAAAAACTTATCCTAATTCTTCTGCTTTTAATTGTAGTAGTTTAACTTACCACTGACATATATCTAGTATATATATTTACACAAAACCATATATATATATGAATATTTATAGATGTACATAGAAATATACATATATTTACTACACTTAGTAGCAAACATTTATTCAGTGCAGTATTAAATGTCTGTGTCTTCTTACAATTAAATGCAACAAATATTTAACAGTTTCTGTGGGTCAGGACTCTGGATGTGGTTCAATCGGGTGCCTGTGATTTAAGGTTTCTCATGAGGTTATAGTCAAGCTATAAACTATGATCACAGCCTTCTCAAGGACTGACTAGAGTTGAAGGATCCACTTCCAAGCTCACTCACATGGGTCTCTCCACAGGGCTGCCTCATGACATAGCAGCCTTCCCCAGGACTACTGATTCAAGGAAGAGAAAGAGAGACTTCCAAGATGGAAGCTACAGTCTCTTAATAATCAAATCTCAGCAGTATGATCAATGTCATCCTCTAACGTCTGCTGTACTTTATGTGTTAGAAGCAAGTCAGTAAATAAGTCAATAAAAGGATTTACTAGATACTTGAACACCATGAGGCATGGATAACTTGGGGTCATTGAAGTCTACCTGCTGGCCTCCACTGATATTCACATCCCTCTCACATGCAAAATGTACTCAGCCACTCTCAAAGTCCCCAGAGGTCTAATTTCACTATGACATCCACTCAAAGTACATAATCTCATCATCTAAAACAAGCCCCCTCTGGATAAGGTAGCACAGGTAAAGTTCCATAAATACACCATCTTGGATATAGTTTTTCTTAATCTGTTATGGGTAAATATATGCCCTCTGCCCCCATATCCCACACAATGGTGGGAAAGGAATAGGATAACTGCTGTAGACATTTCTATTCAAAAAGGGGTACTTGGCAGGCACAGAGAAGTCATTGGTCCATACCAATCCTTAAATCTAATAAAAACATTATCGGAAGTTTTTTTGTTTTTTTTTTTTTAAATACATCTTTCAATAATAGTTATCCATGGCTCTTGGCTTTGACTTCTGGGCTCTGGTTCTGCCCTCTGTGTCATCATTCAGCTGAGTAGCTCTCTCAAGTCTATTTCCTGTCTATAGAATTCTGATGGTCCAAAGACCTCTTGTCATTCTGAATTGTGTCTGTGTACCTCTGTCCAAACTGGTAATGTTTTTGGATATGTAAATATTTTAAGAACTTTGTGGGACTCCTATGAGTCTTCTTGGGATATATATCATTAGATAGAAGCCACACCCACAAATCTCTTTAAGATAAATTCTTTTCTACCTCAGGCTCCTGTTTCTATGGCTGAACAATAATGCCCTTAAGTTTCTTAGAAGCCTTAAGATTGAGAGGAACTTTTGAGAAAAGCTTAATCTTTTTAAAGGGCCTTTTGTGTGAGTGAATAGTACTTTGAAACACTAGCTTTAATCTTTCTAGGTCTTAACAAAAGGCTTTACAGTCATGCCCTTGACTTTATCTTTAAACTACATTTTCATGGCAGTACCCTGGATTTTATCTTTGCTCAGAGTCATTCTTAAATTTAGCATCATTTGGTTTCTAGAGAGGTTGAGAATTTTCAAAACCAGTACAAGTACTGTCTCCTTTTTGTTTAACAGTCCTTTCTTTAATGTATCTTTCTCCTCTTACATTATGTTTGCATAAGTAGCAAGAAGAAATCAGATGGCACCTTCAAAACTTTGCTTGGAAATTTCCTTAGGTAAGTCACCAGTTCATTAAGCATATTTTTTACTTCCACCTTACTTCAAGCAAGTGTTGTTAAACTTTCTGATGCTGTGTAACAAGGATTCTTCTTTTCTTCAGTTTACAATAACATTTATCTAACTTTTCTGCAAGACCTAACCCATAACCTTATTGAAGACCATGAGGTATCTATTAATAGCTTCTTTAGGGCACTTTAGGCTTTCACTAACACTCTCTTCAAAATCCACTATCCAGGTCTAAAGCCACTCCCCTATATTAAGTTTCTGTTCTGGTAGCATCACACACCCAGAACCAAAATCTGCATTAGGCATCTATTACTGTGGAACAAATTATCCCAAAACTCAGTAGCTGAAAGTGACAAATATTTATTATTTCATAGTTTTTATGGGTCTCACAGCCTATCTAGGTGCCTCTGACTTAAGGTCTCTCATAAGGTTGCATTCTAGCTCTCAGCTGGGGCTGTTGTCATCCTAAGGCTTAATGGGACTATTTTATTTGCTTCCAACCTCACTTACTTGGATCTCTCCCAAGAACTGCCTCATGACATGACAGCTGGCTTTTCCAACACCAAGTGATATAACAGAGTGAGACAGAGCATCTAAGACAAAAGTCATAGTTTCTTTCTTTATTTTTTATTAACTAATCTTGGAAGTGATATCCCCTTATTTCCCCATATTCTATTAACAAGAAATAAATCAATAAGGGGAAGAATGTGAATATTAGGATAGGGGGATCGTTGGGGACCATCTTAGAGGCTGCCTACTATAATTACTTACCATGATAATACACTATTACTTTGGAACAACAATTAACTTTTAAATACCCACCCTATTGGAGGGCAACATAAACTTAAATGGTCCACTGTATCATATAACTTTATAAAATTATACATATCTTTATTCTAATCTAGTTAACGACAAGTACTCAGATATTCATGAAGAAGTGGTCTTTTGAGTTCACTAAGCCAAGACAATCATTTCATTCAGTCTTAGCATCAATAACCTGGAATTCAAACTGAGTTTTAGGAAGAAACAGAGGTCATAGATAATTTTCAAAGTAGTGAAACTAATTGTCCAAACCTATGGTGTTACTTAAATCATCAAAGAAATGAATAAATTTAAACAGAATCATGTTATAAAGCCATCCATAAGAAAAATATTTGTTTTGTGTTTGCATTTCAACTATTTTAGAATTGTGAATGGTTGCAGTATTGCTAAATTCTTCTCAGATTAGTTTATTTCACGTAAAAAAAAAAACTGCAGGAATATAGAAAAGCAGAACAATAAATTTGTTATATCATACATTTCTTTAAAAGTCTTCCTACGGAAACAACCCAGAAGGAAATGTTGGGCAAATACTGTAATCTCAAGATAATGACTATCATATGCATTTTTCTAAATTTGCATGAGACACAGACCATCTGTGAGATACCTGGGCACCATTCTGCACTCAGCTTAATACCAATCAAATTGCTCCGTAGTACAATCACATTCGACAGGCAATTAATCTTAAATCGAATTGATTGCTAAGGTAGTGATAAACTGCTTTGGCTCTCCTAAGCTACAAAGAGCAAACTTAAGGGTTCTTTGACCTTATGAATGTTTTATATCTTTATATTGCCCTTACTTCTGTATCAATAATGGAGATAAAATAAATATGAATTACTGTCAGAATGCATAGAGACTGAGATGGAATCCAAGCATTAAAAAAACAAAAACCTCTGTTAAATTATAGATAGACAGACAGAGATAGAGATAGAGATATACATACTCGTTGCCGTGGAGTCAATTCCAGCTCATAGCAACCCTACAGGACAGAGTAGAACTACCTCATAGGGTTTCCAAGGAACGGATGGCGGATTTGAACTGCTAACCTTTTGGTTAGCAGCCGAATGCTTAACCACTGCACCACCAGGGCTCCCCATGTATATATATGTGTGTATATATACATAGATAGATAGATAGATAGACAGATCCACAAACCAAAACCACTGTAGTAGAGTCGATTTCAACTCATAGAAACCCTATAGGACACAGCAGAACTGCACCATGGGGTTTCCAAGGCCATAACCTTTATGGGGAGCCCTGGTTACACAGTGGTTAAGAGCTCGGCAGCTCACCAAAAAGTTGGTAGTTCGAATCCACCAGCCGCTCCTTGGAAAACCAATAGGTCAGTTCTACTCTGTCTTATAGGGTCACCATGAGTCAGGATAGACTCAAAGGCAACGGGTTTAATCTTTAAGGAAGCCGACTGTCACATCTTTCTCCTGTGGAGCAGCTGGTGGGTTCAAACTACTGACCTTTCTATTAGCAGCCACTGGGCCATGAGGGCTCCTTCTCTCTCTCTCTCTTTCTTTTTATGTATATAAAACCAAACCCATTGCCATCGAACAGATTCCAACTCCTAGCAACCCTACAGAGTAGAACTGCCCCACAGGGGAGGAGATCGCCAAGTTTTGTCTCCTGTGGAGCCACTGATGAGTTCCAACTGCCAACCTATCTGTTAGCAATCAAGCGCTTAACTGTTTCGCCTCCAGGGCTCCTTCTTTTGCATACTAAAAGTTCCCAAATTTCTAATAATTTATATTTAAAAGTTTATGCCTATGTGTATTAAAATTTATAATGCATACGCCATTTTCTTTCTACAGTGCTTTCAGTGATCCTGCCTACTCAATTGGCCTCAACCACCACTCCTCGCAGGAAGCCATACAATCAACAGTAGTGAATTAATTATTGGTCCTCAAACAGGCCATGTTCACCTCCATTTTTGTACCATCTTTTTTTTCTGCATGGAATGGCTTTTCCTCATTCTAGAAAAGTTTGGCTCATCCTTCAAAATTCAATACAAATGCTACCCTCTCTGGGAAATCTTTAACTCTTGGTTTTGATGTCTCATTTTTTAATTTACTTAAGAATCTAACATAACCCTTATCAATCTAGCCTATAATTATAGGATATTTTTCTGTGCTACTCTTTCTCATTGGACTGAAAATCTCCTGGAGAGAAAAAATCATGACTTAATTGACTTTGCATCCTTGGCTCTGGTAGAATAACTGGCAAAGCGTAAGTGTTTAAAAAAAAAAAAAAGTGACATGAGAAAAAAAATGGTAAGAAAGGATTATCCTCCTCCAAACCTCTGCATTCCAGATACTGACAAAGAAAAATACATGGCAATCCTAATAAAGTCTTCCAGTGCATTTCTTAATTGGCAAAGTTGTGGAGGGAGGCTTGGGTAAAATATCTGTATATCAGGTGTTCACAGGTTAAAAAATGTTTAAAGGAGAGCGATATCGAATGCCCCCTAAGGGGAACGGAAGAAATGTATCCCTCATTCTGTTTAAAATCTACATGTGTATGCATTGTTAATAAGTACATTAGGATTTTATGCAGTGACTCAGAATCATTTAAGAGACCAAAGCCTATTTAATAATCCATTTTTGTTAAAAACAAGTTTCCCAAAGGCCTTGTAGAGGTTGTTAAATGCTGAGCCAAATCAGGTTTGATATAGAAACTCCTTTAAGAACACAGCAGAGATTTAATTAATTGAATTAGTGACCTGTTTGCTAAGACTTATTTTCCTGATTGGAAAGAAACTTGGACAGAGATATTTTATAGAGCCTGTTGCAGCCATGCTGGTTTGCCATGATATTTTTTTCTACTTTTTGTTTGGGGAAAGAAAGGAACAATAGACCACTAATGGAAAAGGAGAACAGTGAGAAACTTTTTAAAATAAAGACAAAAGTATTTCATAACTACAAAAGAGTTGGTCAGTTTATTTACTAGTTAGCAATATATACTGGTTAACAATATATATCATCATTAAAGTATCTGGCAAGTAGTGAAAAGAGCATGGATTACTAATAATATCCAAGGTACAAGTGACTTTTTTTTCTTATTCTTTTATTTATTGATGTAAAAATATAGATAACACAACATTTGTCAATACATTTTTCATGAGTACAAGTCAGTAACACCAATTAATTATATCAGTCATATTGTGAAACCATCACCAATATTCACTGCCAAACTGTCTATCACCATTAACGGAAACTCAGTGCTTCCTAAACAATGATTTCCCCCTTTTGCCTTCCTCCCACCCCTGTAGTCACTATTAAACTGATCTCTATATGTTTGACTATTCTAAGTATTTCAGATTAATGACATCATAAAATATTTGTCTTTTTGTGATGGACTTACTCCACTCAACGTAATTTTTTTTTCTTTTGCAAATTTGATTTTTTTTTAATTGTACTTTAGGTGAAAGTTTACAGCTCAAGTTAATTTCTCATACAAAAATTTATATACATATTGTTGTGTAAGATTAGTTGTAATCCCTACAATGTGACAGCACACTCCCCCTTCTTACCCCAGGTTTCTTGTGTTCATTCAACCAGTTCCTGCCCCTTCCAGCCCTCTCATCCTGCCTCTGGACAGGAGCTGCCAATTTGGTCTCATGCATCTGATTGAACTAAAAAGCACGCTCCTCACGAGTATTAGTCCAGTCTAATCTTTGTCTGAAGAGTGGGCCTCAGGAATGGCTTCAGTTCTGGGTTAACAGGCAGTCTGGGTGCCATAGTTTTGGGGTTCCTCCAGTCTCTGTCAGAGCATTAAGTCTGTTCTTTTTACATGAATTTGAGTTCTGCCCTGAACTTTTCTCCTGCTCCATCTGGGACTCTGTTGTGTTCACTGTCAGGGCAGTCACTAGTGGTAGACAGGCACCACCTAGTTCTTCTGGTCCCAGGCTGGTGAAGTCTCTGGTTTATGTGGACCATCTGTCTCTTGGGCTAATATTTTCCTTGTGTTTTTGGTGTTCTTCATTCTCCTTTGCTCCAAGTGGGTTGCAACCAACTGATGCATCTTAGACGGCTGCTCACAAGCTTTTAAGACCCCAGCCACCACTCACCAAAGTGGGATGCAGAACATTTTCTTAATAAACTTTGTTATGCCAATTGATCTACATGTCCCCTGAAACTATGGTCCCTAGGCCACAGCCCCAGCTACTCTGTCCCTCGAAGTGTTTGAGTGTATTCAGGAAACTTCTAGCTTTTTATTTAGTTCAGTTGTGCTCACGTCTCCTGTATTGTGTGTTGTCCTTCCCTTCACCTAGACGATTCTTGTCTACTATCTAGTTAGTGAATTCCCCTCTCCCTCCCTCCCCATCCTCATAACAATCAAAGAATGCTTTCTTCTGTGTTTTAACCTTTTCTTGAGTTCTTATAACAGTGGTCTCATGCAATATTTGTCCTTTTGCAACTGACTAATTTCACTTAGCATAATGCCCTCCAGATTCATCCATGTTGTGAGATGTTTCACAGATTCATCATTGTTCTTTATCATTGTAGAGTATTCCATTGTGTGTATGTACCCTAATTTGTTTATCCATTCATCTGTTGATGGGCACCTAGGTTGTTTCCAACTTTTTGCTATTGTGAACAGTACTGCAACGAACATGGGCGTGCATATATCTATTCATGTGATGGCTCTTATTTCTTTAGGATATATTCTAAGGAGTGGGATTGCTGGATTTATGGTACTTCTATTTCTAGCTTTTTAAGGAAGCATCACATCATTTTCCAAAGTGGTTGTATCATTTTACATTTCCAGCAGTGCATAAGTGTTCCAGTCTCTCCACAACCTTCAGCATAATGTTTTCAAGGTTCATCCATGTCGTGGCATGTACCAGAACTTCATTCTTCTTTATGGCTGACTAATATTCCAATTAAAAAAATATATATATATAGTACATAAAAATAAACATTTTGTTTATCCATTCATATGGTTGTTTCCACTATTGTGACCAGTGCTGCAATGAAAATTTGTATACGTATGTCTGTGTGTGTCTTTGCTTTCAAGGCTCTTGGGTGTCTATCTAAGAGTGGAATTACTGGGTCATATGGTACTTCTATGTTTAACTTTTTGAGGAAATGCTAAACAGTTTTTCATGGTGATTGTATCACTTTGCTTTCCCACTAGCAATGGATGAGGTTTCTGATTTTTCCACAACCTCGCCAACATTTCTTACTTTCCCTTTTTTTTTTTCTTTCTGATCTTAGACATTCTAGTAGGGATGAAGTGGTATCTCATTGTGGTTTTCATTTGCATCTCCCTAATGGAGATGGAAGACTATAGCCTTTAGTATGGATTACACCTCAACATAAAGAAAACAAAAATCCTCATAACTGCATCAGTGACATCATGATAAATGGAGAAAAGACTGAAATTTTCAAGGATTTCATTTTACTTGGATCCATAATCAATGCCCATGGAAGCAGAAGTCAAGAAATCAAAGGAAGTATTGCATTGGGCAAATCTGTTGCAAAAGACCTCTTCACAGTGTTGAAAAACACAGATATGACTTGAGGACTAAGGTATGCCTTATCCAAGCCATAGTATTTTCAATCACCTCATATGCATGTGAAAGCTGGACAATGAATAAGGAAGACCAAAGAAGAATTGATGTCTTTGAATTATGGTGTTGGCAAAAAATATTGAACGTACCACGGACTGCCAAAAGAGTACACAAATCTGTCTTGGAAGAAGTACAGACAGAATATTCCTTAGCATCCAGGATGGAAAGACTTCATCTCATGTACTTTTGACATGCTATCAGGAAGGACCAGTCCCTGGAGAAGGACACCATGCTAGGTAAAGTAGAGGGCCAGGGAAAATGAGGAAGACCCTCAACGAGATGGACTGACACAGTGGCTGCATCAATGGGCTCAAACATAGCAACAATTGTGAGGATGATGCAGGACGGGTCGGTATTTTGTTCTGTGGTGCAGAGGGTTGCTATGAGTCAGAACTGACTTGACAGCACCTAACAACAACAATAAATGGCTAATGACATTAAGTGTATTTTCATATGCTTGTTGGCCATTTGTATATCCTCTTTGGTGAAATGTCTATTCAGGTCCTTTGCCCATTATTCAATTGGATTTTTTATCTTTTTCTTAAGTTGTAGGCGTTCTTTATATATTCTGGATATAAAAACCTTACCTATATAAAGTCCCCCAAATTCTCTCCCAGTCTGTAGGTTGTCTCTTTACTTTGTTAATAAAGTCCTTTCATCTACAGAAGTTTTAACTTTGATGAGATCTCATTTATCTGTTTTGTCTTTGTTGTTTACACATTTGGTGTCATATCTAAGAATCCGTTGTTGAAGACTAGGTCCCAAATCATTACCCATGTTTTACTTTATGATTTTAACGGTTTTAGGTCATACATTTAGGTCTTTGAAATATTTTGAGTTACTTTTTGTACATGGTGTGAGGTATGGGTCTAAGTTCATTCTTTTGCAGGTGGAAATCCTGTTTTCCCAGGACCACTTATTAAAGAGACTATTCTTTCCTCTTTTGATGAATTTAGCACCCTTATCAAAGATTAATTGACCATAGATGTGCATGCTTATCCCTGAACTCTCAATTCTATTCCATTAGTCTCTATGTCTATCATTATATCAGACTCTTCTGATTGCTGTAACTTTATGTTTTGAGATCAAGAAGTGTGAGTACTCCTACTCTGATTGTCTTTGTCAAGATGGCTATCACTATTTGGGGTCCTTTGCAGTTCCATATAAATCTGAGGATTGGTTTTTCCAGTTCTGAAAGCAGGCTTTTGGAATTTTGTTGGTATTGTATCGAATTTCATACATAGCTTTAGGTAGTATTGACATCTCAACAATATTAAATTTTCTAATCCATGAGCACAGAATGTCCTTTCATTTATTTAGAACATCTTTTATTTCTTTCAAGGATCCCTGGTAGCACAGTGGTTAAGTGCTTGGCTGCTAACTGGAAGGTCTAAGTTTTGAACCCATCAGCTGCTCTGCGTGAGAAAGCTGTGGCAGTTTGCTTCTGTAAAGATTACATGTTTGGAAACCCTATGGGGCAGTTGTACTCAGTCCTATAGGGTCGCTATGAGTCAGAATCCACTAGATGGCACCTAACAACAGCAAACTATGTGGATGACTAAAAGCCATATTTTCCCCATTGATTAGTTTAATTATTCATTATAGAAAAACTTAACAAGCACCTATTAAATTCCAAGCAATGTGCTCAGATGAACATACAAAGATGAATAAGATGAGACTACTAAGTTTATAGCATTATTAGGCAATCAGTTATAAAAAAACAAATAGTTAAAGCACAATTAGGTAATTGCTATCATAGGTGAAATCATAAGGCACTACAAGAAGTGTGTAGGCAAAGAGTCTAACTATTGTCAGAAACAACAACAGCATCACCTAACACTCAGTATGTGCCATGTGACAGGGGCTGTGTTAGAAGCTTTACATGTATCATCTTAATTTTATTGAACCCTGTGAATTATGTTATTATTATTATAACATAAGCAATATAAAGAAAACAAAAATTCTCACATCTGGACCAATAAACAACATCATGATAACTGATGAAGAAATTAAAGTTGTTAACGATTTCATTCTACTTGGATCAACAAGTCGTGCTCATAAAGCAGCAGTCAAGAAATCAAACAATGTATTGCACTGGGAAAATCTACTGCAAAAGACCTCTTTAAAGTGTTAAAAAGCAAAGAAGTCAATTTGATGACTGAGGTGCTCCTGACCCAAACCATGTTCTTTTCAACGACCTCATTTGCATGTGAAAGCTGTACGATGAAAAATAAAGATCAAAGAAGAGTTGATACATTTGAATTATGGTGTTGCCGAAGAATAATGAATATAGCATGGACTGCCAGAAGAACCAACAAGTTAGTTTTGGAGAAAGTACAGCCAGAATGCTCCTTAGAAGTGAGGATGGCAAGACTTCACCTTGCTTACTTTAGACATGTCATTAGGAAAGACCAATCGCTAGAAAAGAACATCATGCTTGGTAAAGTAGAGGGTCAGCGAAAACAAGGAAAAGCCTCCATGAGATGGATAGACACAATAGCTGCAATAAAGGGCTCAAAATTATCAATAATTATGAGGATGGCCCAAGACCAGCAACTGCTTCATTCCGTCATACGTGAGGTCGCCACGATCTGGAGCAGACTCAACGGCAACTAACAACAATGATTGTCATTCCATAAAATTAGACTCATCTAGCTAATTTTTAATGTCTTTGAGTGTCAGTTTGAACAACACTTTTCTTAAGAGGCCATTCTGAGTCTTAAAATATATTAAGCACCCTTGGCACTTTAATCCAGGAGATCCTTGGGTGGCATAAACGCTTTGCACTTGTCTATTAACCTAAAGGTTGGCAGTTCAAACCCACCCAGCATCACCATGGAAGATTAAAAAAAAAAAGTTGCTGTCAAGTCAATTCTGACTCATTGCAACCCTAAAGGACAGAGTAGAATTGCCCCATAAGGTTTCCAAGGAGCAGCTGGTGGATTCGAACTCCAGACCTTTTGGTTAACAGCAGAGCTCTTAATCACTGCGCTACCAGGGAAGATAGGTCTGGTGATTTTCTTCCGTAAAGAATACAGGCCCAAAAAAACCCCTATGAAGCAGTTCTACTAGATAACACATGTGTCACCATGAGATGGAATCCACTTGATGGCCACCACTTGGATTTGGTTTTTTTTGGCTTTTTAATCACATGGTTCTCTGTGCTGCTCTATGAGCATACTCTGAGTATTCATTTACAGTTTGTATTCACCAAAAGGCAGAAAAGTGCATGAGGATGAAGACTTTGTCTGCCTTATTTATTTTTGTAACTTCAAAGCATATAATACATCTATAGGTAAGTGAATACAGACTTATCTATAAGCACATAATAAGAATCAGAGCAAATATTTAACCTAGATCTATTTTTAAAACCTGTATTTTTATTCACTAGACTATGAAGTCCCTCAATGACATTAAAAATTTCCACTTCTTTAAACTGAATATTTTTAATACATTGAAAGTCTGATAATTTTTTTCCTGGCCTGGTATTTTCAGTAGCTCATTACCAACAGATTAGATAAATTTTTTAAAAATATATTAAATGAATTATAAACAGTCTTGTCAGACTTGCTTTATGTCATTTTTTCAAACCTTAATAGAGAACAATATTTTATCTTTACTACAGTGATAGTAAATGCTATAAAAGATGGAAAATTACAAGATAAAAATTCAAATTACTATAGAAGATTGCAGATTTTATATGATAGGAAAATACAAATGAGCACATATCTGTCTCAACTAGATGTTAATGGTAAGATTGGATTAATAGTAGCATAATTCAAACATTAAAAAAGAATATAAGTGTGCATAGTGAACATTCATACTGCAAGTGAATATAATATCTTGACTATATTCTAAAAATAATTCACTGATTGAGATTATAGTCACTTTTCAACACAAAATGGCATGTATTACTTCCTTTATTCACTGGTTCATTATATACTCTGCATGTCTTATTCTAATTAGCCAATAACTACTGTTAAAGACTATTTTAACATTTGATATAATTCTTCACCATAGCAACATGATCTAAAGAAATCTATGCTTATAAATTTAATTTTCTTAGGGAAACATTTACATTTCACCTATAAACTTACTCAATATTAAAATGATATAATTTTAAAGAAAATGTTCCTATCATGGCATTTAACAAGCTTCATACAAGATAAAGCACTTGACACCAACTTATTAGAGGAAAAATCAGATAAAAGGCTTTAAAAAAATGAAGAAACCCTAAGAATTATGTGAGACTCTATCAAGAGGAATAACCTACGACTGATTACAGTACCAGAACATGGGGGGATAACAGAAAATACAGAGAGAATTGTTCAAGATTTGTTGGCAGAATACTTCCCTGATATTGTGAAAGATGAGAAGATACCTCTTCAAAATGCTCATCGAACCCCACATAAGGTAGATCCCAAAAGAAAGTCACCAAGGCATATTATAATCAAACTTGCCAAAACCAAAGATAAAGAGAGAATTTTAAGAGCAGCTAGGGATAAACGAAAAGTCATCTACAAAGGAAAGTCAATAAGACTAAGTTTGGACTATTCAGCAGAAACCATGCAGACAAGAAGGCAATGGGATGACATACATAAAGCCTTGAAGGAAAAAAACTGCCAGCCAAGAATTATATGTCCAGCAAAGCTTTCTCTCAAATGTGACAGCAAAATTAGGGCATTTCCGGATAAACAGAAGTTTAGGAAATTTGCAAAAACCAAACCAAAATTACGAGAAAGACCAAAGGGAGTCCTCTGATTAGAAAATCAATAACATTAGATAACAAACCAAGACTAGAACACAGGAAAGAGCAAGTAAATATCAACCCAGATATAGAAGTCACAAAAATAAATCAAAGCTAAAAACTGAAAATAGGGAAACAGAGATGTCAATATGTAAAAGATGACAATATTAAAACAAAAAAAGAGGGAAAAAAATGTAGACATAGTCTTTTCATATGGAGAGGAAGTCAAGGCGATATAAGGAAATAAAAGACTGGTTTAAACTTAGAAAAATAGGGGAAAACATTAAGGTAACCACATAAGAAACTAACAATACTACACATCAATATAAAAAACAAGAAAAATATAAAGACTCAGTAAATACAAAATCAACAACAATGAAAAAGATGAAAAGAAAACACATAAAGAAAAATGACTCAGCATAGAAAATTAAGTGGAACAAAGAAACTGTCAACAACACACACAAAAAAAAGACATCAACATGACAGACCTAAACTCATACCTACCAATAATTATGCTGAATGCAAATGGACTAAATGCACCAATAAAGAGACAGAAAGTGGCAAAATGGATTAAAAAAACGTGATTCACCTATATGCTGCCTACAAGAGAAACACCTTAGACTTAAAGACACAAACAAATGAAAACTCAAAGGATGGAAAAAAATATATCAAGTAAACAACATTCAAAAAAGAGCAGGAGTGGCAATATTAATCTCTGACAAAAAAGCTTTAAAGTAAAATCCACCACAAAGGATAAGGAAGGACACTATATAATGATTAAACGGTCAATACACCAGGAGGACATCACTATAATAAATATTTATGCACCCAACGGCAGGGCTCCAAAATACATAAAACAAACTCTAACAGAATTGAAAACAGAGATAGACAGCTCCACAATAATAGTAGGAAACTTCAACACACCACTTTGGGAGAAGGATAGAACATCCAAAGCAGCTCATGAAAGACACAGAAGATCTAAATGCTACAAATCAACCAACTTGATCTCGTGGACATATACAGAACACTCCACCCAACAACAGCAAAGTATACTTTCTTTTCCAATGCGCATAGAACATTCTCCAAAATAGACCACCTATTACACCATAAAGCAAGCCTTAACAAAATCTAAAGCATCGAAATATTACAAAGCATCTTTTCTGACCATAAAGCCATAAAACTAGGAATCAATAACAGAAAAAGCAAGGGAAAAAAATCAAACACATGGAAACTGAACAACCCCTTGCTCAAAAACTACTGGCTTACAGAAGAAATTAAGGATGGAATAAAGAAATTCATAGAATCAAATGAGAATGAAAACACTTCCTACCAGAACCTTTGGAATACAGCAAAAGCAGTGCTCAGAGGTTAGTTTATAGCAATAAATGCACACATCCAAAAAGAAGAGCCAAAAGCAAAACAATAACCCTACAACTCGAACAAGTAGAAAGAGAGAAGCAAAAGAAGCCCTCGGGTGCCAGAAGAAAGGAAACAATAAGAATTAGAGCAGAATTAAATGAAATAGAGAATAGAAAAACAATTGAAAGAGTTAACAAGACCAAAAGCTGGTTCCTTGAAAAGATCAACAAAATTGATAAAACCATTGGCCAAACTGACAAAAGAAAAACAGGAGAGGAAGCAAATAACCCCAATAAGACATGAGACGGGTGATATCACAACTACCCAACTAAAATTAAAGGAATCATAACAGAATACTATGAAAAATTTTACTCTAACAAATTTGAAAACCTAGAGGAAATGAACAAATTTCTAGAAACTCACTACCTACCTAAACTAACACAAACAGAGGTAGAACAACTAAATAAACCCATAACAAAAGAAGAGATTGAAAAGGTAATTAAAAAACTCCCCCTTCCCCCCAAAAAGCCCTGCCCCAGATGGCTTCACTGGAGAATTCTACCAAACTTTCAGAGAAGAGTTAACACCACTACTACTAAAGGTACTTCAGAGCATAGAAAAGGATGGGATACTCACAAACTCATTCCATAAAACTAGCATAACGCTGATACCAAAACCAGGCAAAGACACCACAGAAAAAGAGAATTATAGACCAATATCCCTCATGAACATTGATGCAAAAATCCTCAACAAAATTCTAGCAAATAGAATTCAGAAACATATCAAAAAAATAATTCACCATGACCAACTGGGATTTATACCAGGTACGCAGGGATGGTTCAACATCAGAAAAACAATCGATGCAATCTATCACATTAATAAAACAAAAGACAAGAACCACATGATCTTATCAATCGATGCAGAAAAGGCATTTGACAAAGTCCAACACCCATTTACGATAAAAACTCTCAACAAAATAGGAATAGAGGGGAAATTCCTCAGCATGATTAAGGGCATTTATACAAAGCCAACAGCCAACATCATCCTAAATGGAGAGACTTTGAAAGCATTTCCCTTGAGAACAGGAACCAGACAAGGATGCCCTTTATCATCACTCTTATTCAACATTGTGCTGGAGGTCCTAGCCAGAGCAATTAGGCTAGAAAAAGAAATAAAGGGCATCCAAATTTGTAGGGAAGAAGTCAAAGTACATCTATTTGCAGATGATATGATCTTATACACAGAAAACCCCCAAAGAATCCACAAGAAAACTCCTGGGGCTAACAGAAGATTTCAGCAAAGTATCAGGATACAAGATAAACATACAAAAATCGGTTGGAGTCCTCTACAGCAACAAAGAGAACTTGGAAGAGCCCCCAAGAAGATGAAATACTTAGTAATCAATCAGAGATGTAAAAGACCTATACAATGAAAACTACAAGACACTACTGCAAGAAACCAAAAGAGACCTGCATAAGTGGAAAAACATACCTTGCTAATGGATAGGAAGACTCAACACTGTGAAAATGTCTATTCTACCCAAAGTGATCTACAGATACAATGCAATCCTGATCCAAATTCCAATGACATTTTTTAATGAGATGGAGAAATAGATCACCAGCTTCATATGGAAAGGGAAGAGGCCTCATATAAGTAAAGCTTTACTCAAGAAGAAGAACAAAGTGGTAGGCTTCACACTACCTGATTTCAGAACCTATTATACCACCAAGGTAGTCAAAACAGCCTGGTACTGGTACAATAGATAAACAGACCAATGGAATGGAATTGAGAACCCAGACATAAATTCATCCACCTATGAGCAGCTGATTTTTGACAAAGGCCCAAAGTCTGTTAACTGGAGAAAAGACAGTCTCTTTAACAAATGGTGCCTGCATTAACTGGATATCCATCTGCAAAAAATTGAAACAAGACCTACAGCTTACAACATGCACAAAAACTAACCCAAAAATGGATCAAAGACTTTAAATATAAAATCGAAAATGATAAAGATCATGGAAGAAACAATAGGGACAATGCTGGGAGCCATAATATATGGCATAAACAGAATATGAACCATAAGTAACAATGCACAAACACCAGAGGAGAAACTAGATAACTGGGAGCTCCTAAAAATCAAACACTTATGCTCATCAAAACGCTTCACCAAAAGAGAAAAAAGATAAGCTACAGACCGGGAAAAATTTTTTGGCTACAATAAATCCAATTAGCATCTAATCCCTAAAATCTACAAGACACTGCAAAACTTCAACAATAAAAAGACAAATAACCAAATCAAAAAATGGGCAAAAGAAACGATAAAGAACAATGATGAAGCTATGAAACATCGTATAACTTGGTGGAAGCTAGAACTTATTATGCTGAGTGAATTTAGTTAGTCACAGAAGGACAAATACTGTATAAGACCACTATTATAAAGAACTCAAGAAAAAGTTTAAACACAGAAGAAAACATTCTTTGATTGTTACGGGGGTAGGGAGAGAGGGTGAGTGTTATTCACTAACCAGATACTAGATAAGAATGATCTTAGGTGAAGTGAAGGACAGCACACACTACAGGGGAAGCCAGCACAACTGGACTAAACCAAAGCTAAGAAGTTTCCTCAATACAATCAAATACTTTGAGAGACAGAGTAGCAGGGATGCAGGGTCTGGGGACCATGCTTTCAGGGGACATCTATGACAATTGGCATAACAAACCTTATTAAGAAAATGTTCTGCATCCTACTTTGGTGAGTGGCATCTGGGGTATTAAAAGCTAGCTAGTGGCCATCTAAGATGCATCAATTGGTCCCAACCACTTGGAGTAAAGCAGAACGAAGAACACCAAAGACAGAACGAAAGTTTTGGCCCAAGAGACAGAATGGGCCACATAAACCAGAGACTTCATCAGCCTGAGACCAGAAGAACTAGATGGAGTCCGGCTACCACCAACAAACGTCCTGACAGGGAACACAACAGAGGGTCCCTGATGGAGCAGTAGAACAATGGGATGCAGAACTCAAATACTAGTAAGAAGACCAGACTCAATGGTCTGACTAAGACTGGAGGTGCCCCGGAAAGCATGGCCCCTGGTCTCTCCATCACCCCAGAACTAAAACAATTTCTGAGGCCAACTCTTCAGACAGAGATTGGACTGGACTGTGGGACATAAAGTGATACTCGTGAAGAATGTGCCTCTTAGAGAAGTAGATATAAGAGACCAAAGCGGTGGCTTCTGTCCAGAGATGAGAGGGGAAGGCAGAGAGAGTTAGGAGCTGGTTGAATGTTCACGGGGAATCAGGGGCGGAGGGGAGGAGTGTGCTGTCACAGAATGGGGTGAGCAGTTGGGGGTCTCATAACAATGTATGTTAAAAAAAATGGGCAAAAGATATGAACAGGCACTTTACCAAAGAAGACATTCAGGCAGCTAACAGACACATGAAGAAATGCTCACCATCATTAGCCATTAGAGAAATGCAAATCAAAGCTACAATGAGATACCATCTCACCCCAACAAGCCTAGCATTAACACAAAATACACAAAATAAAAAATGTCAGCGAGGTTGTAGAGAGACTGGAACACTTATACACTGTTGTTGGGAATGTAAAATGACACAGCCACTTTGGAAATTGATTTGGTGCTTCCTTAAAATGCTAGAAATAGAAGTACCATATGATCTAGCAATCCCACGCCTTAGAATATATCCTAGAGAAATAAGTGCCGTCACATGAATAGATATATGCACACCCATGTTCATTGCAGCACTGTTCACAATAGCAAAAAGATGGAAACAACCTAGGTGCCCATCAACAGACAAATGGATAAACAAATTATGGTATATTCACACAATGGAATACTACGCAACAGTAAAGAACAACGACGAATCCATGAAAACTTTTATAACATGGAAGAATCTGGAAGGCATTATGCTGAGTGAATTTAGTCAGTCATAGAAGGACAAATACTGTATAAGACCACTATTATAAGAACTCAAGAAAAGGTTTAAACACTGAAGAAAACATTGTTTGATGGTTATGGGGGTGGGGAGGGAGGGAGGGGACATTCAGTAACTAGATAGCAGGCAGTAATAATCTTAGCTGAAGGGAAGGACAGCACACACTACAGGGGAAATCAGCACAACTGGACTAAACCAAAGATAAGAAGTTTCCTGAATACAAGCAAATACTTCAAGGGACAGAGTAGCAGGGATGGGGGTCTGTGGACCATGCTTTCAGGGGACATCTAGGTCAACTGGCATAACAAAGTTTATTAAGAAAATATTCTGCATACTACTTTGGTGAGTGGCTTCTGGGGTATTAAAAGCTAGCTAGTGGCCATCTAAGATGCATCAATTTGTCCCAACCCACCTGGAGAAAAGGAGAATGAAGAACACCAAAGTCACAAGGAAAGTATTAGCCCACGAGACAAAAAGGGCCACATAAACCAGAGACTGCATCAGCCTGAGAACAGAAGAACTAGATGGTGCACAGCTACCACCAATGACCGCCCTGACAGGGAACACAACAGAGAGTCCCTGATGAAGCGGAGAAAAGCAGAGTGAAGAACTCAAATTCTAGTAAAAATTAATGGTCTGACTGAGACTGGAGGAACCCCAGAAAGGATGGCCCCCGGACTCTCTGTCAACTCAGAACTAAAACCATTCCCGAGGCCAACTCTTCAAAGAGTAGACTGGATTATGGGGCATAAAATGATACTCACGAAGAGTGTGCTTCTTAGCTCAAGTAGATACATGAGACTAAATGGACAGCTTCTGTCCAGAGGTGAGATGGGAAGGCACAGAGGGTCAGGAGCTGGTTGAAGGACATGGGAAATCAGGGGTAGAAATGAGAGTGTGCTGTCACAGTATAGGGAGAGCAATTAGGATCACATAACAATGTATGTATAAATTTTTGTGACAGAGTAACTTGAATTGTAAACTTTCACTTAAAGTACAATAAAATTTAAAAAAAAGAAGCTTCATACAGTGATTTTCGCCATACATAGTTACCTTTCTTTAACTCAAAATTCTAATCTTTTTGTAAACTTGCAAAATTAATTATTCTCCTCTTGATTTGGTCATCATTATTTTTTAATACCAATCTGTGGGGCATGTGTGTATTGCTGAAAAATAGTAAATCTATTTTGTGAGTACAGATTTTCTATTCCTGAAGATAAATGTATGCATTTAGAAATGCTTAGTATTACAGGAGCACGTCTGTGGTGCAAACAGTTAAACTCTCAACTCCTGTGTCACCAAAAGGCTATAAATAATACTACCAAAAGGTTGTCAGTTTGAACTCAACCAGAGAAGCCTCCAAAGACAGGCCTGGCATCTGCTTCCAAAAGGTGACAGCTTTGAAAACAACTAAGGAGCAATTCTACTCATAATTTACTCAGCAGCAAGTAACAACAACAACAAAGATATATATATATATATATGCCATAGCTGCAATTTTCCAAGTTGTTTCACACATCTATGAATTCAGGCTTTCTGCTTGACTTAAATTTACAGATAACTTTTGGATATCTTCTTAGTTCAGATTCTCAGATTTTTGCTTCTTGAAAGTGAAGAGGACTTGAAGCATTTACTGATGAAGATCAAAGACTACAGTCTTCAGTATGGATTACACCTCAACATAAAGAAAACAAAAATCCTCACATTTGGACCAATAAGCAACATCATAATAAATGGAGAAAAGACTGAAGTTGTCAAAGATTTCATTTTACTTGGATCCACAGTCAACAACCATGGAAGCAACAGTTAAGAAATAAATGACATATTGCATTGGGCAAATCTGCCGCAAAAGACCTGTTTAGAGTGTTAAAAAACAAAGATGTCACTTTGAGGACTTAGGTGCACCTGACCTATCTATGATTTTTTCAATTATCTCATATACATATGAAAGCCAGACAATGAATAAAGAAGACCAAAGAAGAACTGATGCCTTTGAATTACAGTACTAGTAGAACAAACTAATCAGTCTTGGAAGAAGTACAGGCAGAATGCTCCTTGGAAGCAAGGATGGCGAGACATTGTCTCATATACTTTGGACATGTTATCAGGAGGGACCGGACTGTGGAGAAGGACATCACGCTTGGTAAAGTAGAGCGTCGGCAAAAAAGAGGAAGACCCTCAACAAGATGGATTGACACAGTGGCTGCAATAATGGGTTCAAACACAGCAATCATTGTGAGGACGGCACAGGACTGGGCAGTGTTTCGTTCTGTTGTACATGAGGTCACTATGAGTTGGAACCGACTCAATGGCACCTCACAAAACAACAACATTTGGACATCATTTGGACAACAACATTTGGAATCAACTTGATGGCAACGCATTTGATTTTTTGTTTTTTTTTTTTGGTTTGGACATCTTAGGAAAGAATAATTGCAACATAAGACCATGAAATCAAGCTTACAGGAAAATTTTAATTATTCTATGCAACCAAATTATATCAACAGTATGAACACACACTAGTCTTACAGAGATTTGTACATTGTGGCACTTGCTCTTCTCTGCCCTTAAAGAGTATATAATCTACCTCATGGTCCTCTCTCACCAAAAGGCTATACATAGTATCACCAGGTACATATCTGTGAAGCATTGAATAATTTGCCATTTCCACAGCCTTTTCTGAGAAAATTTTTATTTATAGGTTTTTATTATGTCAGATGATTCTGTGATGCTAGCCACAACTGAATGAATGGGTGGTGGGAGCAGCTTAGCTCCAAAACTGATAGTAGGTAAGAAGAGACCTTTGATGAGAACACTAACTTAGGTACTTTTATACCTACAAATGTATCAAACGTTTCTCAACGAGTTTGAATATGAACCATCACAAATGTATGAAGGAGAGTAGACAGTTCGTAGGACAGAAGCAAACAAACATCAGGGAACAGAAGACATGACATGATAGGAATTATGAGACAACAGAAACCAATACTAATCTGAAGTTACCAGTTAGAAAAAATGGAAAGTTGGAAAAGTTAGGCAATAGCAGAGTAGAAAAAGCAAATAAAGTAAAAGCAGAGCAGAAGAAGAGTCAGGAGAATGGAAGAGTACTGTGATGGCTACTAGGTCCTCAGATCTATCAGCCCATGAGAACCACACAGGTATACTAAAAGTGATGAACAAATTTCCAGTTTCCCATGACTTCTTTGCAGGAGTAGCCTCTCATTCATTTGCGAGAATAGATCATGCTCATTTTTTCCCAATTCTAATATTAGTGACTTGTCTTGGTAGGTTGAAATTGACAAGGGTGGAAGCATTTACACCACAACAATTGACACAGTCTACAAATTAATACTTTTTTTTCTTTTGTACCTGAAGATCTGGCTATTATATTAAACATTTACCAACATTTACCACTTGTTCTGGATGTTTACTTCTGAGATTATTTCTTTTCTTCCTTAATCCTGTTTTATTTATAAAATGAACTCGTTTTTACATTGGTACTTTGATTTTTTTTTCCTATTCCCAACAACCTGAAAGAACTAGATGCAATTTTTCTAGTTATCCTTCCCATTCAGTGAGATTTACTGAAGTCTATTATTGATTAAGCACTGTAGACAATGAATTATGCACAATTGGTTCTGAGGTAAATAAGACATCATACTTGTCTTCAGATCAATTACAGTCTAATGGAGAAATATATAAGAAAATAAATTATTCCAGTATCGTGCCATAGAACTATAATTGAGCTTATTTTGAGGGGTGCAGTGGATAGTCTCAAAAATAAAAAAAGATATTTCCATTTCTTGAGAGTAAGTATTGGTGTCTGGAAATATTGCTAAGAAGATTTGATAATTAAGTCTTTGATTTTAATGATGCCTCCATTTTAGTCATGAAGATGGTTTAGAAGGAAGAACAAGTTGTTCCAACAGAGAGGACTCAAAAAGAGTTTAGGAGAGAAGGGATTAGAGGGTGGATATAAGATCGTACTAAGAGATCAGAAAGTAATTTTGAAAATTCAGATACAAGGGAGGGGCAAGATGGCGCTCTAGGCAGAAACACCACGCCGTCCCTCCACAACAAAGATCCGAAAAACTAAGCCTAACAGAGAATCAACAATCCTGAAACCCTAGAACACCAAATGAAGAGATAAAGAACTCAGCCAAACACCAAACGGAGTGAGAATACTAAAAGAGAACGGAGAGCGAGGAGAGACTCAGGCAGAGATTCCTTACCAGCTAACGCAGCGCGGATCCACCATCTTGGATTCCTATCGGAGACCAGCAAACGGGAGAGCAGCCTTGCAGAGCATCTGGTCGGAGACAGAACGACCGGTAAACTGCGATGCGCGCTCTCCCACCACCCACCCCTCTCCGCCTCACCTGGGGATCCCCTGCTTTCCGTGGCCAGGGTCCCTGGGCTGGGGGGTGCTGGTGCTTGGATTCCGCGCGCCTGGGCTGGCGGCTTTCTGGGAGCCGTTTGCTGGCAGCTAGCGAACCTTTCTCTGCCGCCTCCCCCTCCTTTTGCCTGGGTGCCTGGTTCCGAGTGCCGTCTCTGCTCTCTCCTGCGGGGCTGTAGGGCTGCGTGCGGGCGTGTGGCTGTTTCTAGGTCTGGGCTCCCACGTGGGTGGGATCCCGGGGCCTTTGTTCCTTTGCCCCTCTGCTTTCCGTGGCCGGAGTCCCTGAGCAGGGGGGCGCCGGTGCTTGGATTCCGCGCGCCCGGGCTGGAGGCTTTCTGGGAGCCGTTTGCTGGCACCTAGCGAACCTTTTTCTCCCGCCTCCCCCTCCTTTTGCCTGGGTGCCTGGTTCCGAGTGCCGTCTCTGCTCTCTCCTGCGGGGCTGTAGGGCTGCGTGCGGGCGTGTGGCTGCTTCTAGGTCTGGGCCCCCGCGTGGGTGGGATCCTGGGGCCTTTGTTCGTTTGCCCCTCTGCTTTCCGTGGCCGGAGTCCCTGAGCAGGGGGGTGCCGCTGCTTGGATTCCGCGCGCCCGGGCTGGAGGCTTTCTGGGAGCCATTTGCTGGCACCTAGCGAACCTTTTTCTGCCGCCTCCCCCTCCTTTTGCCTGGGTGCCTGGTTCCGAGTGCCGTCTCTGCTCTCTCCTGCGGGGCTGTAGGGCTGCGTGCGGGCGTGTGGCTGCTTCTAGGTCTGGGCCCCCGCGTGGGTGGGATCCCGGGGCCTTTGTTCGTTTGCCCCTCTGCTTTCCGTGGCCGGAGTCCCTGAGCAGGGGGGTGCCGCTGCTTGGATTCCGCGCGCCCGGGCTGGAGGCTTTCTGGGAGCCATTTGCTGGCACCTAGCGAACCTTTTTCTGCCGCCTCCCCCTCCTTTTGCCTGGGTGCCTGGTTCCGAGTGCCGTCTCTGCTCTCTCCTGCGGGGCTGTAGGGCTGCGTGCGGGCGTGTGGCTGTTTCTAGGTCTGGGCTCCCGCGTGGGTGGGATCCCGGGGCCTTTGTTTGTTCGCCCCTCTGCTTTCCGTGGCCGGAGTTCCTGAGCTGGGGGGCGCCGGTGCTTGGATTCCGCGCGCCCGGGCGGGGGGCTTTCTGGGAGCCGTTTGCAGGCCGCTAGCGAGCCTTTTTCTGCCGCCTCCCCCTCCTTTTGCCTGGGTGCCTGGTTCCGAGTGCCGTCTCTGCTCTCTCCTGCGGGGCTGTAGGGCTGCGTTCGGGCGTGTGGCTGTTTCCAGGTCTGGGCTCCCGTGCGGGTGGGATCCTGGGGCCTTTGTTCATTGGCCCCTCTGCTTCCCGTGGCCACGGTCACTTAACCCCGAGACTACCGGCTTCTTGGAATTCGCGCCCCTGAGTGGGGGCTCTCTGGGTCCCATTTGTAGGCACTGACTGCTGGTGTTGCCCTTTTTTTTTTTTCTCTCAATTTTATTTTTCTTCCTTTTTTGATTAGTTTTGTCATCTTTTACCTCTTTTTCTCTTTTGTCTTTCTTCATTGCTTAATTTCTTGTCTCTCTATCTCTTCCTTCTCTTTCTGATCCCTGAATTCCAGGCGATGTATGCCTCTGTACCTTCTGGCCAGGCTGAGCTGTGAAAATTGAGACCGACTCCCCCAGACCTCATAGCTGCATCGGTGGGATCCCTGGGAACTTTGCAGTTCTTTAACTTTTCTGATTTTTATTTGGTCATTCTTTCCTTTTCTTTCTCTTCCCCCTTCTGGTTTCCTCCATCCCATAGTCTCTCATCTGTACATTCCAACGACAAGCTCCCCTAGCATTCTTTTATGTTTGTACGCTTTTTGCTCCTCCTCCTCTCTCCTCTCTCCCATATCCAGCTTAGCTTCACACATAACCATCTTCCCACTGCACCCTACCTACCTGCACCATGCACTAGACATCACATCACCAAGCGGTGCAGGCATGCCCTATTGGAACCTGCCCAGCACTGACTACCGACCGTCCTGGTGGCTGCGGTGAGTGCCACAAGCAACCCATCCCAGTGGCTCCTCCTCAACTAGATCTGCCCAGCTGTACCACAAGAACGAAAAAAAAAAAATCTACAATCAATAAACGAGAGAAATATCTACTGAATGCCCCGAAAACAGCAAACAATATCAAAACATTTACAAAAACAAGACAAGATGGCTCCAATAGGCGTCCAAATTAAAACACCAGATAACTCTCCTGTGGAAGAAAATGCACCAGAAGTACCTGATACGGAACTCAAATCACTAATACTCGGAATTTTCCAAGAACTGAGGCAAAAAGCTGACAAACATGAGGAAAAAATAGACAAATTTATGGAAAATACAGACAAAAAATTGGAAGAATTCAGGAAGATGATGCAAGAACAAAATGCCAAAATAAATTCACAACTCGAAATTATACAAAAACAACAATTAGAAATCCAAAAGATAAACAACAAGATTTCAGAAATGGACGGTGTCATAGAAGGGCTGAGAAGTAGATTTGAAACCATGGAAGACAGGATCAGTGGAACTGAAGACAAACACTTGGATACAACTCTGTTTCAGGAAAACTCAGAAAAAAGAACAAAGAAAAATGAAGAGACCCTGAGAGTTATGTGGGACACAATTAAAAGCAAAAACATACGAGTGATTGGCATACCAGAACAGGGGGAGAAAACAGAAAACACAGAGAGGATCATTGAGGAACTGCTGACAGAAAACTTTCCCAATATCATGAAAGATGAAAAGCTGGTCATCCAAGAAGCTCAACGAACCCCATATAGAAGAGACCCCCAAAGAAAATCACCAAGACATATCATATTCACACTCGCTAAAACTAAAGACAAACAAAGAATCCTGAGAGCAGCTCGAAAAAAACAAGAAGTAACATACAGAGGAGAAACAATAAGACTAAGCTCAGATTATTCAGCAGAAACCATGCAGGCAAGAAGGCAATGGGATTACATATATAAAATCTTGAAAGAAAAAAATTGTCAGCCAAGAATAATATATCCTGCAAAACTCTCATTCAGATTTGATGGTGAAATTAGGTCATTTCCAGATAAACAGAAACTAAAGGAATATGCAAAAGTCAAACCAAACTTACAAGAATTATTAAAGGGAGTTCTTCGATCTGAGGACAAACAGCTTAAGCCCTCAGGCAGGACCTAGGACCTAGGACGCAGGTTAACATGAACCAGATACCATTCTAGGACCTGAACTACAGACGACTTCCCAAAAACAAAAGATATAGAACAGGGAATCAGAGAAATCAATCAAAGGATGACAACAACATCAAAACAATGAAAGAGGGAACAAACGGCATAGGTATAGAACCTTCTAAAGGAGAAGAAGGCAAGGCGATACCAAGTAACGGTAGACTGCTTCAAAATTATAAAGATAAGGGTAAAATTCATGGTAACCACAAAAAAAGTTAACAAACCAACTCATAAAAATAAAGACGAAAAACATAAAGTCTCAACAAAAACAAAACCTACAAAAACAAAAGAAATGAACACTAAATCCACAAACAAAAGGAACTCAGCACAAGAGAGTAAGAAGAACAAAGAAAACTTCAGCATGACAAAAAAAAGCACTACAAAATGACAGCAACAAATTCACATCTATCAATAATTACACTGAACGTAAATGGACTCAATGCACCCATAAAGCGACGGAGAGTGGCAGAATGGATAAGAAAACAGGATCCATCTATTTGCTGTCTACAAGAGACACATCTTAGAAACAAAGATGTGAATTTATTAAAAATCAAAGGTTGGAAAAAAATATATCAAGCTAACAACTATCAAAAAAGAGCAGGAGTAGCAATTCTAATCTCAGATAAAATAGACTTTAAAACAAAATCTACCATAAAAGACAAAGAAGGACACTATATAATGATTAAGGGGATGATCCATCATGAAGACATAACCATAATAAATATCTATGCACCCAATGACAGGGCTCCAAAATACATAAAAAAAACTCTAACAGCACTGAAAAGAGAAATTGACAGTTCCACAATAATAGTAGGAGACTTCAACACACCACTCTCAGTAAAGGACAGAACAACTAAAAAGAAACTCAGCAAAGATACAGAAGAACTAAAGGACACAATCAGCCAACTGGACCTCATAGACATATATAGAACAATCCATCCAACCGCTGCAAAGTACACATTCTTTTCCAATGCACATGGAACGTTCTCCAGAATAGACCACATCTTAGGCCACAGAGCAATCCTCAACAAGATCCAAAATGCTGAGATAATTCACAGTATCTTCTCTGACCACAATGCCATCAAGGGAGAAATTAACACTAGAAAGAGCAAGGAAAAAAAATCAAACACATGGAAACTGAATAATACTCTGCTTACACATCAATGGGTAATAGAAGAAATCAGAGATGGAATTAAAAAATTCCTAGAATCCAATGAAAATGAAAACACATCATACCAAAACCTTTGGGACACAGCAAAGGCAGTCCTCAGAGGACAATTTATAGCAATAGATGCACATATCAAAAAAGAAGAAAGGGACAAAATCAAAACATTAACTACAGAACTCAAACAAATAGAAAGAGAACAACAAAAAAAGCCTACAACCACCGGAAGAAAGGAAATAGTAAAGATCAGAGCAGAAATCAATGAAATAGAGAACAGAAAAACAATAGAAAGAATCAACAAAAACAAAAGTTGGTTCTTTGAAAGAATCAACAAAATCGACAAACCACTGGCCAGACTGACAAAAGAAAAACAGCAGAGGGCACAAATAACCCAAATAAGAAATGAAATGGGGGACATTACAACAGACCCAACTGAAATAAAAAGGATTATAACAGAATATTATGAAAAACTATATTCCAACAAATTTGAAAACCTAGAGGAAATGGATAAATTTCTAGAAACATACGGCCTACCCAAACTACAACAAAGTGATATTGAAAATCTGAACAGACCCATAACAAGAGAAGAGATTGAAAAGGTAATAAAAAAACTCCCAACCAAAAAAAGCCCTGGCCCAGATGGCTTCACTGGAGAATTCTACAAAACATTTACAGAAGAGCTCGTACCAGTTCTACTCAAGTTATTTCAGAGCATAGAAGAGGAAGCAACACTTCCAAATTCATTCTATGAAGCCAGCATAACGCTGATACCAAAACCAGGCAAAGACATCACAAAAAAAGAAAATTACAGACCAATATCTCTCATGAATATAGATGCAAAAATTCTGAACAAAATTCTAGCCAATAGAATTCAGTATCATATCAAAAAAATAATACACCACGACCAAGTAGGATTCATACCAGGTATGCAAGGATGGTTTAACATTAGAAAATCCATCAACGTAATCCACCACATAAATAAAAGGAAAGAAAAAAATCACATGATTATCTCAATTGATGCAGAAAAGGCATTTGACAAAGTCCAACACCCATTCCTGATAAAAGCTCTCAATAAAATAGGTATAGAAGGGAAATTTCTCAACATAATAAAGGGCATCTATGCAAAACCAACAGCCAACATCATTCTTAATGGAGAAAGGCTGAAAACATTCCCCCTGAAAACAGGAACAAGACAAGGATGCCCTTTATCACCACTCCTATTTAACATTGTGCTGGAAGTTCTAGCTAGAGCAGTAAGGCAAGAAAAAGAAATAAAGGGCATCCAAATTGGTAATGAAGAAGTTAAACTCTCCCTGTTTGCAGATGATATGATACTATACATAGAAAACCCTAAAGACTCCACGAGAAATTTACTGGAAGTAATAGAAAGATTCAGCAGAGTAGCAGGATACAAGATAAACATTCAAAAATCAGTTGGATTCCTATACACCGGTAAAGAGAACGATGAAAAGGAGATCAGGAAATCAATACCATTTTCAATAGCCCCTAAAAAGATAAAATACTTAGGAATAAATCTGACCAGGAATATAAAGGACCTATACAAAGAAAACTACAAAACACTGCTGCATGAAACCCAAAGGGATCTACATAAATGGAAAAACATACCATGCTCATGGATAGGCAGACTCAACATTGTGAAAATGGCAATTCTACCTAAAGCAATCTACAAATACAATGCAATTCCGATACAAATACCAACAACATTCTTCAAAGAGATGGAAAAACTAATTATTAACTTTATATGGAAAGGGAAGAAACCTCGAATAAGTAAAGCACTACTGAAGAAGAAGAATAAAGTTGGAGGACTCACACTACCTGACTTCAGAACCTACTATACAGCTACAGTAGTCAAAACAGCCTGGTATTGGTACAAGGAGAGATACATTGACCAATGGAACAGAATTGAGAACCCAGAGGTAAATCCATCCACCTACGGTCACCTGATCTTCGACAAGGGCCCAAAGTCCATCAAATGGGGAAAAGACAGTCTTTTTAACAAATGGTGCTGGCAAAACTGGATATCCATCTGCAAAACAATGAAACAGGACCCATACCTCACACCATATACAAAAACTACTTCAAAATGGATCAAAGACCTGAATATAAAGCCTCAAACTATAAAATTCATAGAAGAAAAAATAGGACCAACACTTCAGACCTTAATACATGGCATTAACAGGATACAAACCATAAACATAAACACAAAAAACCCAACAGATAAACTAGATAATTGGGATCTTCTAAAAATCAAACATCTATGCTCTTCAAAAGATTTCACCAAAAGAGTTAAAAGAGAACCTACAGACTGGGAAAAAATTTTTGGACAGTACAAGTCAGACAAAGGTCTAATCTCCATAATCTACAAGAAAATCCAACACCTCTACAACAAAAAGACAACCAATCCTATCAAAAAATGGGCAAAGGAAATGAACAGACACTTCACCAAGGAAGACATTCAAATGGCCAACAGACACATGAGGAAATGCTCGCGATAACTAGCCATTAGAGAAATGCAAATTAAAACCACAATGAGATACCATCTCACCCCGGCATTACTGGCACGAATCAAAAACACTGGAAATAACAAATGTTGGAGGGGCTGCGGGGAGACGGGAACTCTTATACACTGCTGGTGGGAATGCAAAATGATACAGCCATTTTGGAAAATGATATGGCGCTTCCTCAGAAAGCTAGAAATAGACGTACCATTCGATCCAGCAATCCCACTCCTAGGAATATATCCTAGAGAAATAAGAGTCATCACTCGAATAGACATATGCACACCTATGTTCATGGCAGCATTATTCACAATAGCAAAACGATGGAAACAACCTCGATGTCCATCAACAGACGAATGGATACACAAACTATGGTACATACACACAATGGAGTACTATGCAACGAGAAAGAACAATGAATCGGTGAACCATCTCATAACATGGATGAAACTGGAGGACATCATGCTGAGTGAAATAAGTCAATCACAAAAGGACAAATATTGTATGAGACCTCTATTGTAAAAACCCATGAAAAAATTCACATGCAAAATGTAACAATCCTTGTTGGTTACCAGGGATGGGAGGGGGGGGGATACTAAATAGGTAATAGGTAATTGGTAACTTGGGTGAGAGATGAGATAGTACATAGTACAGGGGAAACTAACACAACCTGCACAAGGAAAGTTCATGGAGGCCCTATAGACACATCCAAACCCCCCGAGGGACTGAGTTGTTGGACGGAGGGCTCTGGGGACCATGATCTCGGGGAACATCTAGCTCAATTGGCATGACACTACTTATAAAGATAATGCTCTACATTCTACCTTGGTGAGTAGTGTCTGGGGTCTTAAAAGCCTATGAGCGGCCATCTAAGATACTCCACTGATCTCATCCCTTCGGGAACAAGGGAGAACGAAGAGAACAGGATACAAGGAAAAGATTAGTCCGAAGGACTAATGGTCCACAGCTACCAAGGCCTCCACGGGACTGAGCCCAGTACAGCTGGATGGTGCCCGGCTACCACCAATGACTCCTCTGACCAGGATCACAACAGAGGGTTCTGGGCAGAGCTGGAGTAGGATGTAGAGCATAATTTTAACTCCCCAAAAAAAAAAAAAAAAAAGAAGACCAGATATACTGGCCTAAAGAATACTAGAGAAACCTCGAGAGTGTGGCCCCCAGACACCCTTTCAGCTCAGAGGTGAAGTTACCTTCAAGGTTCGATGTTAAGCCTGGGAATGGACACCCCAGTAAAACTAAATGGGACTAACGATGTACAGGAGTCCGGTGACAAGGGCCAGAAGGCAGAGGGAGAGTAGGAAACTGATGATAAGGAACACAAATTGAATAAGGACACTGTCGATGTATTGTGAGATTGTTGACCACTGCTATAGGGCAACATTTGTAGTAACTATTAAATGGGAGGCTGTTTTGTCCTGTAAGCCTTCATCTTGGGCGAGAATTGCAGCACAGTTGGAAGAGCATAGTCAATATCACTTAAATGTGTAAGTAAAAAGTTTTGAAATGGTGTTTAAATAAAATAAAAATAAATAAATAAATAAATAAACAAATGAGAATGAAGAGGTACAATAGTCCACTGACAAGGTCCAGAAGACAGAAGGGGACAAGGAAGCCCCCCGGTGATAGGGAACACAAGGTGGAGTAAGGATATTCTTGATGTGCTGTGAGATTGTTAACCATTGTCATAGGGCAACATGTGTAGTAACTGTTAAATGAAAAACTATTTTGTTCTGTAAGCCTTCATCTTAAGTGAGAATAACAGCACAGTTGGAAGAGCGTAGTCAATGTCACTGAACTGTGAATGTAGAAAATTTTGAAACGGTGTATCTTTGGCCATCTGTAATTTTCATCAAAAAAAAAGGTTGAGAATTTAGAGGCTTAATACGTTGTGGGGTTGTTAACCAATGTCAAAAAAAACAACATGTGTACTACTATTTCATGAGAAACTATTTGCTCTGTAAGCTTTCACCTGAAGTACAATAAAATATATATTAAAAAAAAAAAAATTCAGATACAAAAGTCAGAAATATTACTAAGTCCCTCCTCTTAACCATTACCATGAGATATGTGAACTTCCCTCCGTTCATTTTAGCCATACTATTACCGTCTTTTTGTATTAATTTTTATTATATTTTAATCTCTTAAAGAACAGGAACTACATTCTCCTCATTTTAGCATCCCTTATGGGATTGTAGCACAAGAAACAACCTATGGTTACAGGGACTAAGTGTATATCTCTTGACTTGTACATAATGATGTAAAATCACTGAGCAAATGTTGGAAAACAGACTTAAGAGTTCATGTTTGATTTGGTAGCATAGTAAAGTTAAAATTGTTTATTTCAAAAACAGTAAAATTAGGTACGAGATTCATTTGTTGTTGTTTTTAGGTGTTCCCACTCATAGTGACCCTACAGGACAGGGTAGAACTGCCCCATAGGATTTCCAAGGAGTGGCTGGTGGATTTGAACTGGTGACCTTTTGGTGAGCAGCTGAGCTCTTAACAGCTACGTTACTAGGGGTCCATCAGATTAATAGTAGATTTTAAAACTGCTATATTGTAATTATGGAATGTAATCTGGGTTTTATTTTTGAGACGTTATCATGTGTTACTTAACATATTTGAGAAAACATTATTTGTCACTTATCAATGTATTTGGATAGTTGAGTGTTGAAAGGGTGCTACTTTATTTTTCCCAAAATGTAAATGTTTTTGCTTTTTATTCTATAATTAATATCTGCTTTAAATTTCTAAGCAATTTTTCAATAACCAAAACAAAGACAAAAAGTATTATATTTTTTATTTCACATCTCTGTTACTTTGACAACAAAAATATAATTTTTATTTTTTATTCTTACTAGGAGCTGTTTCTTGATGTAAGAAACAGGTACTACTGTACAGTTCAGTAGTTCTCTTTCCAATTTTGAGCTTTGCATACTTCATAGTTTAAACTGAATTTCAGTGCAGAAAGAAATAAGCTTCAGTTTGTCTCTTGCCTATGTATTTACAGTTCCCTTTGCAACCAGCTCCCTACTTAGCCACTCAATGTGGGTTCTTTGTCCATGTGTAATCTGGCACTTTACTGCTCCCTTGGTTCTGAGCAAGGGACCATCCTTCTGGAGCACTACCTGGAACAAGGGCCTCATCTCTTGCCCAGACCTACTTTAAAAGTAGAAACTATAAAAAGAAACTGTAATGAATCTTTTTATAAAGGGAAATATATATTTTTTTTATGAGGGGAAAAAAGTTACCCTCAAATCATATAATGTTTTACAAATATGAGTTTTCATAAATTTATTTTTATTTTAAAGAATATATTCACATCACTAGAAAAAGTACCTACAAAGGTCCTCTGTGCTTCTTTACTTCATCATTTTACCCTAATGTTCTACTATACTTTTAAGAAGTACTTAACGAAACCTGTAAAGTACTATTTATTCAATAAGGACTTATGAAAATATAAAATATGTAAGGCACTTTGATAGGTACTTTAAAGCATACTATATATATATATGGATGTAGTTCTTGCCCTCTTGTAATTCAAAATTTCATATAACAAGATCTAGGAACATAATTTTCATCTTTTCAAGTCTTGTAAGAAAATTATAAGAAAAATAATATATACTATGTGCATACCTATGTGTGTTGTTGTTTGGTGCCATGAGTCAGTTCCAAATCAGACCCTATGTACAACAGAACGAAACACTGCCTGGTTCTGTACCATCCTCATATTGCCACCATGTTTGAGCTCACTGTTGAAGCCACTACGTCAATCCATCTCATTCAGAGTTTTCCTTTTTCACTGACCCTCAACTTTATCAAGCATGATAACCATCTCCAGGGACTGGTTCCTAATGATATGTCCAAAGTACATGAGATGAAGTCTCACCATCCTCAATTCGAAGGAACATTCTGGCTATACTTCTTCCAAGAAAGGTTTGTTCGTTCTACTGGCAGTCCACGATATATATATTCAATATTCTTCACCAACACCGTAATTCAATGGAGTCAATTCTTCTTTGGTCTTTCTTATTCATTGCCCAGATTTCACATGCATATGAAGTGAATGAAAATACCATAGCTTGTGTCAGGTGTACCTTAGTCTCCAAAGTGACATCTGTGATTTTTAACACTTTAAAGAGGTCTTTTGCAGCAGATTTGTTCATTGCAATACTTCATTTGATTTTTTGACTGCTGTTTCCATGGGCCCTGATTGTGGATCTAAGTAAGATGAAATCCTTGACTTCAATCTTTTCTCTTTATCATGATGTTGCTTACTGGCCCAGTTGTGAGGATTTTTATTTTCTTTATGTTGAGGTGCAATCCATACTGAAGGCTGTAGTCTTTGATTTTCATCAGTAAGAGCTTCAAGTCCTCTTCATTTTCAGCAAGCAAGGTTGTTATCATCTGCATAACACAGGTTGTTAATGAGTCTTCCTCCAATCCTGATGCCACGTTCTTCTTCATGTAGTCCAGCTTCTTGTATTGTTTGCTCAGCATACAGCTTGAATAAACATGTTGAAAGGCTACAACCTAAACGCCCACCTTTCCTGACATTAAACCCTGTAGTATTCCCTTGTTCTGTTCGAACAATTACCTCTTGGTCTATGTACATGTTATTCATCACCACAATTAAGTGTTCTGGAATCCCCATTCTTTGCAATATTAGTCATAATTTTCTATGATCCACACAGTTGAATATCTTCACATAGCCAATAAAACACACATAAGCATCTTGCTGGTATTTTCAGCTTTCAGCCAAGATCTATCTGATATCAGCAATGATATCCCTCCTTCCACGACCTCTTCTGAATCCAGCTAGAACTTCTGGCAGTTCACTGTCGATGTACTGCTACAACTGCTTTTGAATAATCTTTCGGAAAATTTTACTTGTGTGTGATATTAATGATATTGTTCATTAATTTCATCATTCTGTTGGATCACATTTCTTAGGAATGGGCACAAATATGGATCTCTTCCAGTTGGTTGGCCAAAAAGCTGTCTTCCAAATTTTAGCACTGCGCTGCTTTGTTGAAACATCTCAATTGTTATTCCGTCAATTCCTGGAGGCTTGTTTTTCACCAATGCCTTCAGTACAGCTTGGACTTCTTCCTTCAATACCATCCATTCTTGATCATATGCCACCCCTGAAATGACTGAACATTGACCAATTCTTTTTGGTACAGTGACTCGGTGTGTTCCTTCCATCTTCTTTTGATGCTTCCTGTGTTGCTTAATATTTTCCCCACAGAATCCTTCACTTTTGCAACTAGAGGCTTGAATTTTTTTTTTTTTCCGGTTTATTTCAGCATGAGAAATACTGAGTGTGTTCTTCCCTTTTGGTTTTGTAACTCTGGGTCTTTGCACATTTCATTGTAATACTTTATTTTGTCTTCTCGAGCCACCCTTTGAAATCTTCTGTTCAGCTCTTTTACTTCATTATTTCTGCCTTTCGCTTTAGCTACCCACGTTCAAGAGCAAGTTTCAGAGTTTCTTATGGTATCCATTTTGGTCTTTTCTCTTTTTCCTGTCTTTTTAATGACTTTTTACTTTCTTCATGTATGATGTCCTTGATGTCATTCTACAACTCATCTGGTCTTTGGTCATTAGTGTTCAATGTGTCAAATCTATTCTTGAGATGGTCTCTAAATTCAGGTGGGATATACTCGAGGTCATACATTTATTCTCATGGACTTGCTTTAATTTTCTTCAGCTTCAACTTGAACTTGAACTAGCAGTTAATAGTCTGTTCCAGTTGGCCCCTGACCTTGTTCTGACTAATGATATTGAACTTCTGCATTGTCTCTTTCCACAGATACAATCGATTTGATTCCTGTGTATTTCATCCAGCAAGGTCCATGTATATAGTCAGCATTTATGTTGTTGAAAAAAGGTATCTGCAATGAAGAAGTCATTGGTCTTGCAAAATTCTATCATGGGCTGTCTGGCACTGTTTCTGTCACCAAGGCCATATTTTCCAACTGTTGATCCTTCTTCTTTGTTTCCAACTTTCGAATTCCAATCACTAGTAATTATCAATACATCTTGATTGCATGTGTGATCAATTTCAGATTGCAGAATTTGGTAAGAATCTTCAATTGCCTCATCTTTGGCATTAGTGGTTGGTGCATAAATTTGAATAATAGTTATATTAACTGGTCTTCCTTGTAGGTTTATAGATATTATCCTATCACTGACAGCATTCTACTTCCGGATAGATTTTGAAATGTTCTTTTTGACGATGAACACGACTCCATTCCTCTTCAATTTGTCATTCCCAGCATAGTAGACCACATGATTGTCTGATTCAAAATGGACTCTATCAGTCCATTTCAGCCTAGGAATTTGATCTTTATGTGGTCCATTTTATTTTTGATGACTTCCAATTTTCCTAGATTCATACTTGGTACATTCCATGTCCCAATTATAATGAATGTTTGCAGCTGCTTCTTCTCATTTTCAGTTGTGCAAGCTCAGCAAATCAAGGTCCCAAAAGCTTCACTCCATCCACGTCATTAACGTAGACTCTACTTTGAGGAGGCAGCTCTTCCCCAGTTGTCTCTGAGTGCCTTCCAACCTGAGGGGCTTATCTTCTGGCACTATACCAGACAATGTTCTGCTGCTACTCATAACGTTTTCACTGGCCAATTTTTCCAGAAGAAGACCACCAGGTCCTTCTTCCTAGTCTCTCTTAGTCTGGAAGCACCATTGAAACCTGTCCACCATGGGTGACCCTGCTGGTATTTAATATACCAGTGACTGGCATAGCTTCCAGCATTATAGTAACTCAGAAGCAGACACACGGGGATGTCTATGCATAATAACCATTTAAAAAAAAAAGTTGCTGTGGAGTCAATTCCAACTCATAGCAACCCTACATAGGCCAGAGTAGAAATGTCTGTCCCATAGGCTTTCCAAGGTTGCAATCTTTATGAGTCGGAATCGACTCCACAGCTCTGGGTTTATTTGTTTGTACTTTTTAATCTTTACAGAAGCAAACATCACATTTTTCTTTTGCCAAATAGCTGATGGGTTCAAACCGCTGACCTCTGGTAAGCAGCTGAGTGCTGAACCACTGCACCACCACAGTTCCTTGTGTGTATCACAAATACCTCAAATTAAAAATAGAGGCTATTTGGCATCATGACACAAAGTTGACAGTAATAGACATAATATGTAATGTCATAAAATTTACCAATCTACAGATAGCTCAGAAACTAAGACACTGAAAAAGAAGTTTTTATTAGTTTAACTTAAATTAAAAAACCTAAATTGATTACTTGTATGTATATCATTCTTGAGGAATGAAAAGTTGTGTATCAAAAGAAATGTTATATTCATAAAAATCATTACAGTTATGCAAATCATGGGGATGCTATTTGGCCTTGGGAAGAAAAAAAATTTAATATCATAAAGTATTATAAAATATTTTCTTATGTATTTCAAAAGTTTGGTTTTCAAATAAAATCAAAACATACTCTGAATAAAACAGAAAATATATTTTAGAAATGTAAATTCCACACCACGTATAATTTAGTCAAAGGAGCAAGAACTATTGGCTTTTGTTTCCCCTGCCTTTAACTTCATTAAAGTAACTGATGGCCCTTTTATTCACAAATTCCTTTAGAAAGTTCATATTTTATTTTATTTAATACAAATCACTGCTAGCAGTGTTTGCATAGCTAATGGTTCTCTTTCAAAGTCTGTTGATAGCTTAGTTGGATTTTCTTTCAAATTTAAGTAGGTAATTTGTCCATTTATATACGAGAATATGGTACTAAAAAGAATGTGTTCATTTTTCTTGTTTTTAAAATATCTGTAGAAGTGCTGACAGTATAGGAGACAAGTCTTCTCCAGCTTTTTAGCATCTGCCAGAAAAAGGTGTTAATAAAACCAAACTAATAGGTTTGAGGCATCTGAATTCATATTGAATAAGTATTTACTAACTAACCATTGTGTCAAAGACACTGCTAGATGGAATGGCAAACACTGAGACAGCACAATAACGTGATGAATGAGTTGGAGAGAAAATATGGGAAAATAAACATATGCCAATAACTAACATCGGTAGAATAAGCTCTACATGAAACCAAGAGGTAGATTTGACACAGAATTATTTGCCTGTCAATATCTACCTCCCCCTCTTCCTTAGTAACAACCTATTTGGAGTAGCAACCTCTCCAATTAAAAGATTACTTTTTCCAGCTTTCTTTCCAGTGAGACAAAAGCAGAAGCATTGTGCAGGGTTTCCAGTATGGCCCTGTCTTAGGCTGGGTTGTTTAGAGAAGCAAAATCAGTAAAGCACATAAATATATATATAGAGAGATTTATATCAAGGAAACAGCTCCTGCGATTGTAGAGGCTAGAACGTCCCAAGTCTGTGGATCAGTGTAGAGGCCTCTCCCAATTCACGCAGCCACGGAAGCTGGCAAGCCCAAGATCAGCAGGTCGGAGAGCCTGGCTCCTGCTCATGGACTGTGAAGGTCGATGAATTCCAAGATTGGCAGGCAGGACCGTAAGGTGTCTCCTGATTCACGCAGCACAGGCGCTGGTGAACCGAAGACTGGCAGGTCAGAGAGCAGGGCTCCGCTCACAGGCTGTGAAGATTGATGAATCCCAAGTTTGGCAGATAAGCTGATGGCTCAAGTCCCAAAAACCAGAGGTCAGATGAACAGGAGGCAGCTGCAGGATCCAAAGTGAGCAAAAAGCCAGGACATCTGCTTGTATTCAAATGAGGCCACACTCCCAAGAAAACTCTGTTTCAACTGATTGGCTACTCACAGCATATTCAATCATGGGAATGATCACATATAAACACAGAATCATGGCCCAGCCAAGCTGACACACAATCTTAACTAACACGGTCTCTTTATGTGAAGAAGATAGACTCAGCTTGCAAATGTGTCTCTTTTCTCCTTCCCCATTTCCTCCCTACTGCTACCTGGAAGACTGATGTGAAGGCAGGAACTCCATTAACTATATGAGACTATCAGGGTCTCTTTAAGGCAGAAGCTGGAGTTGAGGAAAGCAGAGCAGAACAAGAAAAAGAGTCCCGGACAACTTCCTAGAGAAGCACTACCCTCTGTGGACTGCCCACCTCCCGAACTTTCATGTGTAAGAGTAAACCAAATAAAGCTTAAGTCATTGTTACTTTATGTTTTCTGTTTTATTTTATGTTTGTAACTGAATGCAAGTTCTAATTCAAACAAGGTAACGAAGATGCTACCATGGTGTTCAAATCAGGAAAAGATTAGCTACAATAAGGGAAAGAAGGAAACAAATGGGTACAGAGGCAGAAGACTGCTTTTGAGGTGAGTGTTAAATAAGCTCACCACAATGGGTCACATCAAACTAAAACACCCAACTCTTTCTTTTTCCTGAATTGCAGCTTGTACCTTAAACGGTATATAATTTTCAGGCAAATTCTATGTATAAATTGGATGAAAATGGATTAGAACAGAGTAAATTTATTACCACTCAAAATTGTTTTCAACTAGATGATTTGGTAGTATGAAAGAGCAAATTACTGTGATTTCTATTAGTATAAATAATAATAATAAACCATTTTTTCTATGCATATCATATATATTTATATATGTATACATAGGGAGTCCCTGGGTAGTAAAAATTGTTAACACGCTCACCTGCTAACTGAAATGTTGAAAGTTCAAGTCCACGCAGAGGCACCTCAGAAGAAATATCCAGCAATCTAGTTCTGGAAAATCAGCCACTGAAAACCCTATGGATCACAGTTCCACTGTGACACACATAGGGTCCCAGCAATTCCACTACTATGTGTATTCCCAAAAAAACTGAAAGCAAGAGTCAGAACCAATGTTCACTGCAGCATATTCACAATAGTCAAAAGATGGAAACAACTCACACGTCCATCAACAGATAAGTGGATAAACAAAATGTTCTACATACATACGTTATGGATTGAACTGCTGACCTCAAAAATATGTGTTGGAATCATAACTGCTATACTTCTGGATTTTCTTTGTTATGTTAATGAGGCCATATCAGTGTGAAAACAAACCAAAACCATTGCTGTTGAGTTGATTCTGACCATATAGGATAGAGTAGAACCACCTCATAGGGTTTTCAAGGAGCAGCTGATGGATTCGAACTGCTGACCTTTTGGTTAGCACCCGAGCTCTATAACCACTGTGTCACCAGGGCTCTAGTCACTTTTGAGATATAAAAGAGCAGATCAGGCACAGAGAAGTGAGTATAAACAGAGAGGAAGATACATGCCATGTGGAGATTGCCAAGGAATCAAGGAATGCCTGGTATACAGAAACTGAAAGAGATCTTCCCCTAGAGATAATAGAGAGAGAGTTTTGCATAGAGACGGTGCCCAGAATCTGGACATCTAGACTCTTAAACTGCAACAAAATAAATTTCTGTTTTTAAAATCATCCGCTTGTGGTATTTCTGTTATAGCAGCACTAAGAAAATAAGACCGCATATAATAGAATATAATTCAGCCATAAAAAGAAATGAAGTTCTGATACGTGCTACAATATGGATAACCCTGAAAACATTATGCTAAGTGAAATAAGTCATTCACAAAAGGACATATATTACATGATCCCATTTATATGGAATATTTAGAATAGGTAAACGCATAGAAACAAAAATAGATAGTAGTTGGCAGCTACAGTGGGAGGGAGGGGTGGGGAGGTGTTGCTTAATAGGTACAGAGTTTCTGTTTGGGATGATGAAAATGTGTTGGAAATAGATATTTACAATGCACAACACTGTAAATATACTTAATGTCACTGAATTGTACACTTAATAATGGTTAAAACGACATAATGCCATATATATTTTACCACAATAAAATTTAAAAAAAAATAAATAAATCCCATGGATAAAAATAAATAGGAAAAGAATACAGGATATGACAGCTATTTTAGGCAGGGTAATTCAGAATGTCTGTTCTGATAAGGTGACATGAGAGCAGGTTCTTAAATGCAATGATAGAATGAGTCATAAAGTATTCTGGGTAACAAAAGATTCAGACTAAGAACAAGTTAGTTCAATTGTCCTGAGGAAAGAAAGAACTTGTAATATTTGAGGAACAATATGAAGGCCAGCATGAACAGAGATTAGAAAAAAAAAAAAAAAACATGCAAGAAAAGTCAGAGATGACATCCGAAAAGCTATAAGGGACTAGAATATGTAAGGTTGATTGTCATTAGCAAGTAGTTTGACTTTAACCTTGCATTTGATAGGAAGTTGTTAGAGTGTTTTGAGCAGGAAATGACATAATCCAATTTATCTTTTAAAATGATCACATTGGCTCCCATGTGGACTATAGGGGAGAAAAGAGTAGAAACAGGAAGACCAGTAAGAAATCATTGCAGTAATCTAGGTGAAAAATGTGCTTGGGGTAGTATACGGGGAAGTAAAGGACAAATTCAGAATATATCTTCAAGACGGAGCTCAAAGACGAACTGATGGATTAGATATGGAATGTGAAAGAATTGAGAAGGATCAAGGATGACTTTCTTCCTCCTTTCCTTCCTTCCTCCCTCCTGCTCTCCCTCCCTTCCTTCTCTGTCTCTTCTTTGTTATCTTCCTTCCTCCCTCTTCCTTTCCCTTCCCCTTCTTCCTTCCTTCCTTTCTTCCTTTGTGGCTTGAGCAAGGAGGTAGACATTCAAAATATTTATCGAGATTGTGAAAACTAGGAAAGAAATAGATTTAGGACTGTGAGGTGGAGATAATGACATGAGGATCAAGAGTGCTGAGTGGTTCTAACAATTTGGCGATTTCCCATAGATATCCAAGTGGAGATATAAGGTACACAGTTACATATAAAATCCAAACCAAACTCGTTGCTGTCGAGTTGATTATGACTCATAGCGACCCTGCAGAACAGAACAGATCTTCCCCATAGGGTATCCAAGGGCTGTAATCTTTACTGAAGCAGACTGACACATCTTTCTCCAGTAGAGCAGCTGGTGGGTTCGAACCGACCACGTTTAGGTAAGCAGCTGAATGCTTAACCACTACGCCACCAGGGTTCCTAACAATTATATATATGAATCTGAAATTCAGAGAAGCCTGGGGCACAGGTAAAATAATTCAGAGGCATCAGTCCATAGATGATAATTAAAGCCATTAGATTTGCTAAAATCGCCCAGCAAGAGAACGTATCTAGAGAAGAGGACTCTACAATATTTACATACTGGTTAACACAACTTCAGATCAACTTCCACTCCCAGGAAGAAAACTGACCCTAATGTTTGGAAAAGTACTCATTAGAGATTACAGCATCATATATATATTTATGTATAAATAAAGATTACCTATGCTTATTCAAATGTAGGTCCTTAAAAAATTACTTCTGGTGCACATTAAGTCCCTGGAAGTAGTCTAGATAAGGTTAGAGAGGAAAGACTCTGGACTCCTGTGAGTTCAGAAGACAATATGTTTCTTAAATCCCAAAGTAAAATGTGTGATACATTATTCTGCAAAAACAGAGGTGTTAGCTGCAATTAGAAAAGTAGCACAGCATAGTAGCTAAAAGCATTGGTGTTAAAATCAGTCTAGCTCTGCCACATATTAGAGGCATATTGAACATATACATTAAATTTCCTGAGCCTCAGTTTTTTCTTATGGAAAATGGGATTAAAAATGGCTATCCTTACTCAGAGGATTATGATAAAGGTTTCATATTTTTCAGAAAAAAAATATGTAAAACATATTAAAATGTGCCTAGCTCACTGTAAGTGTCTTAGTTTCACAGTGTTGCTATAACTGAAATAACACAAGTCGGTGGCTTTAACAAAAATTTATTTTCTCACAGTTTAGGAGGCTAGAAGTTCCAGATGAGGGCGCTGGCTCTAAGGGAAGGCTTTCTCTTTTTTCAGCCTCTCTTCCTCCATTCCTTGGAGATCTTCACGTGGCATGCATCTTATCCTCTTTTTACGCTTCCTTTCTTTTGTGCCTAATCTGTTCCTTTTATATCTCAAAAGTGATTGATTTAAGCCACACTCTACACTGACGTGACCTCATTAACATAAGAAAGAAAACCCTATTCCAAAATGGAATTACACCTACAAATACACCAACTAACCCCAAACCCATTGCCCCGAGTCTATTCTGACTCCTAGAAACCCTATAGGACGGCGCTGAACTACCCCATAGGGTTTCCAAGGCTGTAAATCTTTACGGAAGCAGAGTAGCTGATGAGTTCAAACTGCATACCTTTCTGTTAGCAGCCAAGCACTTAACCACTGTGCCACTCAACAAGTATAGGGATCAGGAGTTACAACATGTATTTGGCAGGACACAGTCCACTCTATAACAATGCTCAGTAAATTAAAGTTGTACTATAGCTACCTTTTGAATAAACCATAGATTTAAAGAAGCTTTGTGGTTGATAAGGGGCAACTTTCTAACCAGAAAACTTCTGGAACAGAGAACATTTTAAATTTACACCTACCTACAGAATTGAAACCCTGGTGGCATAGTGGTTAAGTGCTATGGCTGCAACCAAAAAGTCAGCAGTTCAAATCCACCAGACACTCCTTGGAAACTCTGTGGGGCAGTTCTCCCCTGGTCTGTAGGGTCGCTGTGAGTTGGAATCAACCTAACAGCAATGGGTTTTTTATACTAGAACTTTGAATGATTTTATAAGCTTAGTTTTGTTTCAAACAAATGTTCTCTCCTCTATTTTTAATTTAAAAACAGCTACTCAGTTACATGCCTTTAATATGTGGAAGTCTATTTTTAAGTATATTAACATAGAAACAAAATAATGCCATTGTAGAAAGAGGAACATACAGCTTAAAATGAATTCTGTGATAATAATCTTAAAAAAACTCAATTTAGAAAACAGTTGCTCAAAGTGAATATATTATGTAAAGATGTCAACAGCAAGCCAACAATTGAAAACACATCATAAATCATGAACACAATAAGGCAGACTCAAATATTTAACAACTAGTTAATAACCTATTAACTACAATTAATCTTTGCAGATATTTTTCATCTATTCTTTAAATTACTATTTATATTGATTTTTTTTGTAAACTTTTTTTCCCTCAAGGAGCTCTTGAAATGAATGTAAACACCATATGTTACATAGTGTTAGGATGAAATTATAATTACTTACTCAAGTCAACAGGTAATTTAAATCTGAATAAATGTAAAGCCATTTTAGAGGCAGCTGCTAACAGTTAAACTGTTTATATCACGTAAAAATTTAGTAAATTATGTAGCTAATAACCTAATTATACAACATGAATATGTTGAAAAACTGTATTTTGTGTATGTTAATAAATCTCATTCTATATGTGTGACTAAAGCTTTAAAATTAACTTATAAGACTGCCAAGCACTGATACTAAACCATGTGGCTTATGGAAATTTGTTTCACTGCTTTACATGTGGGTTTTATACTCATCTCTTACAGTCAGTTTTTGAACAACATGTGAATCTATTCACTTACCTGCACCATTTCTTGCAGGACTTCACTGAAGCTTTCACAAAATCACTGCATGCGCTAAATGTAGTAAAGTCAAAAAAGGTTTTTTTCCCAGCATTTTCCCCATAATGTAGAAGTGATTACTTACAAAGTTCTGTTATCTTCCAAAAGACAGTACTTTATTAAGACATACCTAAAAGAGGGGTAATTCTAAATTATGTAACCAGTTCTCTTCTGAAACAATTAATGAATATAGTATGTGTGACTAGAAAAGAAAAAAAAAATTACAACACAATCTGAAGTGCCAACTGCCATTCTGTCAAACTAAGATACACCCTCTTTTGCTTTACCAGTGTTCATACGGTATGGAATATTTATTGCTTATCATGTTTCATAACAGTGTGTAAAATAACCATTTTATTTTTTTATTTTTTGGTTTATTGTTGCAGTTTAAATGAAGTTTACATTTCAAGTTAGTCTCTAATACAAAAATTTATACATACATTGTTATGGGACTCTAATTGCTCTCCCCATACTGTGACAGCACACTCCTCCTTTCCACCCTTGACTCCCCATGTCCATTCATCCAGCTCCTAACCCTCTCTGCCTTCCCATCTCACCTCCGGACAGAAGCTGCCCATTTAGTCTCTTGCATCTACTTGAGCTAAGAGGCACACTCCTCATGAGTATCACTTTATGTCTCACAGTCCAGTCCAACCCCCATCTGAAGAGCTGACCTTGGAAACTGTTTTAGTTCTGGGGTGATAGAGAATCCAGGGGCCAAGCATTCCAGGGTTTCTCCAGTCTCAGTCAGACCATTAAATCTGGTCTTCATACTAGAATTTGAATTCTGCATCCCACCTTTTTCCTACTCCATCCGGGACTCTGCGTTGCATTCCCTGTCAGGGCGGTCATTGGTGGTAGCCGGGCACCATCTAGTTCTTCTGGTCTCAGGCTGATGAAGTCTCTGGTTTATGTGGCCCTTTCTGTCTCTTGGGCTAATACATTCCTTGTGTCTTTGGTGTTCTTCATTCTCCCTTAGTCCAGGTGGGTTGGGACCAATTGATGCATCTTAGATGGCTGCTCACTAGCTTTGAAGACCCCAGACACCACTCACCAAACTGGGATGCAGACCATTTTCTTAATAAGCTTTGTTGTGCCAAATGACCTAGATGTTCCCTGAAACCACAGTCTCCAGACCCCTGACCCTGCTAGTCTGTCCCTCAAAGTATTTGGTTGTATTCAGGAAACTTCTTAGCTTTGGTTTAGTCCAGTTGTGCTGACTTACCCTGTGGTGTGTGCTGTCCTTCCCTTCACCTAAGATAATTCTTGTCTACTATCTAGTTAGCTGATACCCCTCTCTCGCCCTCCCCACTGTCATAACCATCAAAGAATGTTTTCTTCTGTGTTTAAACCTTTCCTTGAGTTCTTATAATAATGGTCTTATACAATATTTGTCCTTCTGTCACTGACTAAATTCACTCAGCATAATGCCATCCAGGTTTTTCCACATTATAAGATGTTTCACAGCTTCATCATTGTTCTTTATCATTGCATGGTATTCCACTGTACAGATATACCATAATTTGCTTATCCATTTGTCCATTGATGGGCACCTAGGTATTTCCACTCTTTTTGCTATTGTGAACAGTGCTGCAATGAACATGGGTGTGAATGCATCTATTCCTGTGATGGCTCTTATTTCTCTACGATATATTCCAGGAGGTGGGATAGCTGGATCATATGGTACTTCTATTTCTAGCTTTTTAAGGAAGTGCCAAATCGATTTCCAAAGTGGTTGTACCATTTTACATTCCCACCAACGATGTAGAAGTGTTCCGGTCTCTCCACAACCTCTCCAGCATTGATTATTTTGTTTTTTTTGGATTAATGCTAGCTTTGTTGGGGTGAGATGATATCTCATTGTAGTTTTCATCTGCATTTCTCTAATGGCTAATGATTGTGAGCATTTCTTCATGTGTCTCTTAGCCACCTGAGTATCTTCTTTGGCAAAGTGCCTGTTCATATTCTTTGCCCATTTTTTAATTGGGTTATTTGTCTTTTTGTTGTCGAGGTTTTGCAGTATCTTGTAGATTTTAGAGATTAGACGCTAATTGGATTTGTCATAGGCCAAATTTTTTCCCCAGCAGGTAGGTTGTCTTTTTACTGTTTTGCTAAAGTCTTTTGATGAGCATAAATGTTTGATTTTTAGAAGCTCCTAGTTATCTAGTCTGTCTTCTGGTGCTTGTGCATTGTTACTTATGGTTCATATTCTGTTTATGCCATGTATTAGGGCTCCTAGCATTGTCCCTATTTTTTCTTCCATGATCTTTACTGTTTTCGAGTTTATATTTAAGTTTTTGATCCATTTTGAGTTAGTTTGGGTGCATGGTGTTATTTATGGGTCTCGTTTCAGTTTTTTGCAGATGGATATCCAGTTATGCCAGTACCATTTGTTAAAGAGACTGTCTTTTCCCCAATTAACAGACTTTGGGCCTTTGTCAAATATCAGCTGCTCATAGGTGGATGAGTTTATATCTGGATTCTCAATTCTGTTCCATTGGTCTCTGTATCTATTGTTGTACAAATACCAGGCTGTTTTGACTACATTGGTGGTATAATAGGTTCTAAAATCAGGTAGTGTAAGGCCTCCCACTTTTTTCTTCTTCTTGAGTAGTGCTTTACTTATCTGGGGTCTCTTCCCTTTCAATATGAAGTTGGTGATTTGTTTCTCCATCTCATTAAAAAATGTCATTGCAATTTGGATTGGGATTGCATTGTAGCTGTAGATCACTTTGGGTAGAATCGACATTTTCACAATGTTGAGTCTTCCTATTCATGAGCAAGGTACGTCTTTCCACTTATGCAGGTCTTTTTTGGTTTCCTGCAGTAGTGTCTTGTAGTTTTCATTGTACATGTCTTTTATGTCTCTGGTTAGATTTATTCCTAAGTATTTGATCTTCTTGGGGATATTGTAAGTGGTACTGATTTGGTGATTTCCTCTTCGAGGTTCTCTTTGTTGGTGTAAAGGAATCCAACTGATTTTTGTATGTTTATCTTGTATCCTGACACTTTGCTGAAATCTTCTATTAGTTCCAGTAGTTTTCTTGTGGATTCTTTGTGGTTTTCTGTATATAAGATCATATCATCTGCAAATAGAGATACTTTGACTTCTTCCCTACCCATTTGGATGTCCTTTATTTCTTTTTCTAGCCTAACTGCTCTGGCTAGGACCTCCAGCACAATGTTGAATAAGAGTGATGATAAAGGGGATCCTTTCTGGTTCTCGTTCTCAAGGGGAATGCTTTCAAAACATCTCCATTTAGGATGATGTTGGCTGTTGGCTTTGCATAAATCCCCTTAATTATATTGAGGAATTTCCCGTCTATTTGTATTTTGTTGAGAGTTTTTATCATGAATGAGTGTTGGACTTTGTCAAATGCCTTTTCTGCATCCATTGATAAGATCGTGTGGTTCTTGTCTTTTGTTTTATTGATGTGATGGATTACATTGATTGTTTTTATAATGTTGAACCATCCCTGCATATCTGGTATAAATCCCACTTGATCACGGTGAATTATTTTTTTGATATGTTGCTGAATTCTATTGGCTAGAATTTTCTTGAGGATTTTTGCATCAATGTTCATGAGGGATATTGGTCTGTAATTTTTTTTTTTTTTTTTTTGTGGTGTCTTTACCTGGTTTTGGTATCAGGGTTATGCTGGCTTCATAGAATGAATTTGGGAGTATTCCATCCTTTTCTATGCTCTGAAATACCTTTAGCAGTAGTGGTGTTAACTCTTCTGGAAAGTCTGGTGGAATTCTCCAGTGAAGCCTTCTGCGCCAGAGCTTTTTTGGGGGGGGAGTTTTTTAATTACCTTTTCAAACTCTTCTTTTGTTATGGGTTTATTTAGTTGTTCTACCTCTGTTTGTGTTAGTTTAGGTAGGTAGTGAGTTTCTAGAAATTTGTTCATTTCCTCTAGGTTTTCAAATCTGTTAGAGTACAATTTTTCATAGTATTCTGTTATGATTCTTTTAATTTCAGTTGGGTTTGTTGTGGTATCACCTGTCTCATCTCTTATACGGGTTATTTGCTTCCTCTCTTGTTTTTCTTTTGTCAGTCTGGCCAATGGTTTATCAATTTTGTTGGTCTTTTCAAAGAACCAGCTTTTGGTCTTGTTAACTCTTTCAATTGTTTTTCTATTCTCTATTTCATTTAATTCTGCTCTAATTCTTATTATTTCCTTTCTTCTGGTGCCCAAAGGCTTCTTTTGCTGCTCTCTTTCTACTTGTTCAAGTTTTAGGGTTAAGATTATGGACCTTTCTTCTTTTTGGATGTGTGCATTTATTCGTATAAACTGACCTCTGAGCACTCATTTTGCTGTGTCCCAAAGGTTCTGGTAGGATGTGTTTTCATTCTCATTTGAGTCTATGAATTTCTTTTCTCCTTCCTTAATTTCTTCTATAAGCCAGTAGTTTTTAGCAAGGTGTTGTTCAGTTTTCATGTGTTTGATTTTTTTTTTTTCCTTTCTTTTTCTGTTATTGATTTCTACTTGTATGGCTTTATGGTCAAAAAAGATACTTTGTAATATTTCGATGCTTTGGATTTTGTTAAGGCTTGCTCTATGGCATAATAGGTGGTCTATTCTGGAGAATGTTCCACGTGCATTGGAAAAGAAAGTATACTGGGTGCTGTTGGGTGGAGTGTTTGATATACGTCTATCAGATCAAGTTGATTGATTGTAGATAGCATTTAGATCTTCCAGGTCTTTGTTGAGCTTTTTTCTGGATGTTCTGTCCTTCACCAAAAGTGGTGTGTTGAAGTTTCCTACTACTATTCTGGAGCTATCTATCTCTCTTTTCAATACTGTTAGAGTTTGTTTTATATATTCTGGAATCCTGTCATTGGGTGCATAAATATTTATTATAGTTATTTCCTCCTGGTATATTGACAATTTAATCATCATATAGTGTCCTTCCTTATCCTTTGTGGTGGATTTTAGTTTAAAGTCTATTTTGTCAAAGATTAATATTGCCACTCCTGCTCTTTTTTGAGTGTTGTTTACTTGATATATTTTTTTCCATCCTTTGAGTTTTAGTTTGTTTGCGTCTTTGAGTCTAAGGTGTGTCTCTTGTAGGCAGCATATAGACGGATCGTGTTTTTTTATCCAATCTGCCACTCTCTGTCTCTTTATTGGTGCATTTAGTCCATTTACATTCCACTTAATTACTGATAGGTATGAGTTTAGTGGTGTAATTTTGATGTCTTTTTTTATGTGTTGTTCAGCGTCTTTGTTCCACTTAATTTTCTGTGCTGAGTTATTTTTTCTTTATGTATTTTCTTTTCATCTTTTTCATTGTTATTGATTTTGTGTTTGCTGAGGCTTTATATTTTTCTAGCTTTTTATTTTGACTTGTAGGATTGTTAGTTTCTTTTGTGGTTACCTTAATATTTACCCATATTTTTCTAAGTTTATACCAGCCTTTTATTTCTTTATATCACCTTGACTTCCTCTCCATATGAAAAATCAATGTCAACATTTTTTAAGTCCCTCTTTTTTGTTTTAATGTTGTCATCTTTTACATATTGATATCTGTTTCCCTATGTTCAGCATTTTAGCTTTGGTTTATTTTTGTGACTTCCCTATCTGGGCTAATATCTGGTTGCTCTGTCCTGTGTTCTCGTCTTGGGTTGTTATCTAATGTTATTGATTTTCTAACTGGAGGACTCCCTTTAGTCTTTCTTGTAATTCTGGTTTGGTTTTTGCAAATTCCCTAAACTTCTGTTTATCTGGAAATGCCCTAATTTGCCATCATATTTGAGTGACAGTTTTTCTGGATATATAATTCTTGGCTGGCAGTTTTTTCCTTCAAGGCTTTATATATGTCATCCCATTGCCTTCTTGCCTGCATGGTTTCTGCTGAGTAGTCCGAGCTCAGTCTTATTAACTCTCCTTTGTAGCTGACTTTTCATCTATCCCTAGCCACTCTTAAAATTCTCTATCTTTGGTTTGGCAAGTTTGATTATAATATGTCTTGATGACTTTCTTTGGGGATCTACCTGATGTGGGGTTCAATGAGCATCATTGAGATATCTTGTCATCTTTCACGATATCAGGGAAGTTTTCTGCCAACAAATCTTCAAAAATCCTCTCTGTATTTTCTGTTTTCTCCCCCATTCTGGTACTCCAATAACTTGTAGATTATTCCCCTTGATGAAGTCCCACATAATTCTTAGGGTTTCTTCATTTTTTAAAATCTTTTTATCTGATTTTTCCTCAAATAAGTTGGTGTCAAGTTCTTTACCTTCAATCTCACTAACTCTAACTTCCATTGCCTCAATTCTGCTCCTATAACTTTCTATTGAGTTGTCTAATTCTGAAATTTTATTGTTAATCTTCTGGATTTCTGATTGCTGTCTGTCCGTAGAGTCTTGTAGTCTGTTAAATTTGTCGTTATACTCTTCTCTAATCTTTTTAATTTCCTCTATTGAATGTTCTGCATTTTTCTTAATTTCCTTCTTAATCCTTGAAGAGTTCTGTATATTAATCATTTGTATTCTCCCTCCAGTAATTCTAAGAAATGTTTCTCCTCTGGAAAATTTCTAGATTCTTTATTTTTGGAGCTTGCTGGAGCCATCATGGAATGCCTCTTTATGTAATTTGATATTGACTGTTGTCTCCAAGCCATCAATAAGTTATTATATTTATTTATTTTATGTTTGCTTACTGTGTCCTAGCTTCTTGTTTGGTTTTGATATGCCCAAATAGGCTGCTCATATGAGCTAGTTTGATTATTGGCACCTTTGAAGCTCTACTGTCCTGTCACCAGGTAGTTAGATCTGTTACTAGGTATGTGAGCTCAGGAGTCCGCCCTTTCCTCCGGTATGGATTCAGCTCAGGTGCCCAGGTAGATAGCCACCAAGTGTGTGGTGCAGGCTCTCATCTACAGTCCTAGACAGGCATGGGTGATTGGTGTAGGCACAAGCATCTGGCTGCAGCAGGGGGACATACTCTGAGCAAGGCAAGGGGCTGATAGCTGCCCCTGAGTGTCTAAGAGAAAGGCATGTCCCTATTCCCTAGAACGCATAGGTGCATGAGTTTTGCAGCAGGAGTATGAACAATTAATGCTATTGGCTGTAAGGACTGGGGGACACCTCTTATTGTTGGGCCACTATCATAGGTGGTTAGGTGGTGTGGGTAGAGACACCAGTTCTCGGGCTCTTGATGTGGGTAGGTGAAGACCCTGCTTAATAGGCAGAGCAGTGTCAAATGCTATGAACCTGCCACTTCACGGTGGAAACAACTGAAGTTAGACTTCAGGTATATATCCTGTTGTACTGCGGTAATGAGGGCCTATGCTGTTGAAATGGGCACACACAAGTCTATGCAGGGGGAAAGGTACTCAAAGTCCGTGGATCCTTTATGCCTGTGCCTAGGCAAAGGAGCTGTGCCTACCCTGTGTTCTTGGCTTAGGGGAGCCAGCAGTTTATTCTTTCCCCACTTTGTTAATTTGTTCACTCTCCAGGGCCAGGAGAATGGCTCAGGGGCATGTGATGGATCCTACTTCCTGCCCAGGGGATTTGGCAATTGCTGAAGCCAGTCCGGGACACATTGCAGAGCAGGGAGCAGGGAGGTAAATGGGAAAGAGGTTTTTCCCTAAAGTGGGTGTTTTTGACCCACGCAGTAGGCCGGACGCAAGTGCTTATCTTTCGCCAATCAAGGGCTGCTTCTCACTGGTTCTGGGTGGCAAGTAGACTCTCTGCCACTGGGTCTCTCCCAGTGTGGAAAATGCCTCCTGAGCATGGCTGCTTGCCTGCCTCACTGCTTACCCATGAGCTGATCAGGCCTGAAGGACTCAGGCTCTAGCCGGGTCACATCTGGCAACCCCTCACTGCTTCTGAATTGTCTCTCCCTCCCCCTACCACTCAGTCCGGTTCCTCAACTTTGCCTGTGATGTTCAGGGCTCCTAGACTGTCATATATTATCTATTCACTTGTTTTCTCAGGTTTTTGTTGTAAGAAGGTCTACCAGAAACGACTGACTACTCTGCCATCTTGGTCCTACCTCCTATCCATTTTATTTTTAACATAGCCTTATTCTTTAAAGTTCTTTAAAAAAGTAATATAAAGACAACACATTCACACATATGTATATTTGTATGTGTGTGTATCTGAAAGACAGTAGAAAGAAGGAATGGAACACTTTAAGAAGCCTGTTGTAAAATCTGTGAGCACTTGGAGAGCAGACAACAGCTAGAAAAGGAAACTGGAAAGCAGAAATCTGAAACCTGAATCAACAGTGCACTTCTCCCATCCCAGGTAATCCTATCATACCATGTTGTTGTTGTTGTTAGGTGCCGTCGAGTCAGTTCTGACTCATAGCAACTCTATGTACAACAGACGGAAACACAGCCTGATCCTGCACCATCCGCACGATTGTTGCTATGTTTGAGCCCATTGTTGCAGTCACTGTGTCCATCCGTCTCGTTGAGGGTTTTCCTCTTTTTCACTGACCCTCTACTTCATCAAGCATGTTGTCTTTTCCAGGAATGGGTCCCTCCTGATAACATGTCCAAAGTATATGAGACAAAAGCTCACCATCCTCGCTTCTGAGGAACATTTTGGCTATACTTTTTCCAAGACAGATTTGTTCATTCTTCTGGAAGTCCATGGTATATTCAATATTCTTTGCCAATACCATAATTCAAAGGTGTCAATTCTTCTTTGGTCTTCCTTATTCATTGTCCAGCTTTCGCATGCATACGAGGTGAATGAAAATACCATGACTTGGGTTAGGCGCAGTTTAATTCTCAAAGTGACATCTTTGTTTAACACTTTAAATAGGTCTTTTGCAGCAGATTTGCCCAGTGCAATACTTCCATTTATTTCCTGACTGCTGCTTCCATGGGCATTGACTGTGGATTCAAGTAAAATGAAATCCTTGACAACTTCAATCTTTGCTTATTGGTCTAGTTGTGAGGATTTTTGTCCTCTTTGTGTTAAGGTGTAATCCATATTGAAGGCTATAGTCATCGATCTTCATCAATATGTGCTTCAAGTCCTCTTCACTTTCAGCAAGCAAGGTTGTGTCATCTGCATCTTGCAAGTTGTTAATTAATCTTCCTCCAGTCCTCATGCTGTGTTCTTCTTCATGTAGTCCATCTTCTGTGATTATTTGCTCAGCATACTGATTGCATAATTATGGTGAAAGGATAAAACCCTGATGCATACCTTTCCTAATTTATCCATAGGACCTGAGAAAAGCACTGTACTCAATGAAGGTAGGGATAAAGATGGTGCTGACAACTGGAGGACTGGTTGGAAGTATTCAATGCAGCCAGGAAATTTCTCTCCCATCCTGAGTGAAAGACTAGAAGCTTATGCTCTTCAAAAAGAAAATTAGATGAACTCTGTACTGAAGAAACCTCAAGTACAACCATGGTACCCTACTGAAAACAGGTGGATTAAATTAAAGTCTACATATTCAACCTTTGCCGTTGAATAGATTCTGACTCATAGCTACTCACAGGACAGAGTAAAACTGCGCTATAGGGTTTCCAGGGCTGTAAATCTTTATGGAAGCAGCCTGTTATGTCTTTCTCCTGTGGAGCGGCTTTTTGGTCTGAACTGCTGAAATTTCGGTTACCAGCCGAGTGCTTTACCACTGAACCACCAGGGCTCCTTAAAGTCTACATACTGGATTCTAAAAACCCCATGTTTTCATCCCTTTTTCCTATTCGCTCTCAAAAATCTGGCAGCCTAGCCTATACTTTCATGGCAGGATGCTGGAAGACTTCTTTCTGGGGAATCTGCTCAGTGTCAAAGGAATGACCTAAGTGTCTTGATAGTGATAGGCCTCCAATTAACTAGTCTATCACCAAAGTTCAACACTCTATATGACCTAGCCAGCCCCAAAAGTTTCTTTAGTCATTAGAATCACTAGCTATTTGGGTAAAGTCCTTAACAGGAAAGACAGAGACCAAAACAAAAAAGAAAAAAAAAAAAGAAGTAAGAAATCAATAGAAGAGAGAGAGAAAAAAGTTTATCGCTAATATGTTCAGAAGGTCTGGCAATCTACTTCCAAAAAAATCAGTTATTGGAAACTCTGTGGAGTACAGTTTTACTCTGACACACATGAGATTGCCATGAATTGGAGTTTAATGATGGCAAATAGTGTTCGTTAATACCTCCAGAGATAAGCAAATATTATATACACATGCAAGAATAGAGTACTAATTCAAAAAGAACATTCAAAGAACACCAACAAAAGAAAGTATTAGAAATGAAAAATTTGATGGCAGAAATAAAAATGCTGATTGAACTTTGAAGACAAAGCTTATAATGTCTCTCAGACAGAAGAATAAGAGAAAAAACTAGGGTAAATAGAAGAGAAATTATAAGAAAACATGAGTCTCTGTATAGGAAGACTAATATCTGAATAACAGGAAACTTTTGAAAGATGGACCAGAGAAAATAGGTGGGAAATTATTTCAGATTATTAATATAAGATAAATATCCAGAATTTAAGATATGCTTTATATTGGAAAGGTCCACCATTAGAGAAATCAGCTATGGTTGCCTGCGGGGAGGATAGGACAGGGATTAATGGGAAGGAGCAAGGGATATTTTTGGGGTGGGAGAATCGTTCTATATTTGAGGGAGGTGTGTTACACGGATACAGTTGCTAAAATTCTTATGTCAAAATTTGTGTATTTCACTGTATGCAAAATATACTTCAAATAAAAAAAGAAAATCATTGAATACTTAAAAAACAAAACAAAAATAAAAGTGTCCAACACAACTGGATGAAAAACAAAACAATGAAAACAAAAACAAACACACATACACACAAACCTCATATCAACTTATACCATCATAAATTTCAGAGTTTGTAGGAATATCATCAAATTTTATACAATCTGAAGAGTCTGAATGTTCTTAAAAGAAGTTAATGATTAAATAAGAGAGTTGGAAATGAATTAGTATTAGGTACTCGGATGGCTAAGCAAATGAATCAACATGACAATTATTAGCACCCACACGGGGAAAATTTTACAAGAAAGGAAATGAAATACCATTATGCTACATGGCTCCACAGTGTTTACATAATCAAAATAATGGAAACTCAGCATATTAATCTAGCCAAACCTTATGACATAACATGTTAGTAGAATGCAGAAAGGGAAAATGTGTGGCATATTGTGAGTGGTATTGAGAAGCGTGGCATTAAATTAATATGTTATGGGATTATAAAATTTTAAAAACTAAAAGAAAATATTTTACAACTCTAGTATAAAGTTTGAGTGAAATTCATGATAATTTAGATATTAAAAACTCCCTAAATTCCCTTAAGAGAATGAAAACCTAAACAGAGCAACAATTATGAGAAAGAAAAAGAAACAAGAAATTTATTTTTTAAATTATCTTTCAAAAACATCCAGTTTCATGACTGAATCTATTCAGGCCTTTAAGGAACAGATAGTTCTTACCATTTTAAATGGTTCTAGAACTTAAAAAAGCAGCAAAGTGTCCTAGTTCTCTTTTCAAAACCAGAAAAACACAGTTAAAGAAAGAGTAAGAAAGAAAGCAATAAACAAAGCAACTACATCATAGTCTCATAAATAAATACTGGCAAAACAATTTTAAATAAAATATTAGCAAGCAGAATCTCTCTCTACATTAAGAATAATAAATCATCTAGACACAGTGGGGAAGATGAATTCAGGTTGCAGTTGAAATCATGGTAGCTAAGAGCTTGGCTGCAACTTGGAAATCGTATGGGGCAGTTCTACTGTTCTATAAGGTTACTATGAGTCAGAATCGACTTGATGGCAACGGGTAGTTAGTGGCTCTTTAAATAGGGAGAATATCCTGGATATCTAAGTGAACCCAATGAAATCACAAGGGTCCTTAATTGTCAGAGAGGGAGGCAGAAGAAGAGTCGGAATGATAAAGCATGAGGAAGCCTTGACTGAGCACTGCTGGCTATGAAAATGGAAGGCCGCCATGAGCTAAGGAATGCAACCTCAAGGGATGAAAAGGGCAAGGAATTGGATTATCCCCAGGAGTTTCCAGAAATAAATGAGTTCTGCCAACACCGTGATTTTAGCCCTGCGAGACCCCTTTTGGACTTCTGATCTCCAGAATTGTAAGATAATAAATTTTTGTTATTTTAAGTCACCAAATTTTTAATATTTGATACAGCAGCTATAGAAACTAATTAACTATAACTTTTTAAGCTATAATAACTAGATAAATATAACAGTCTGAATTAGCATATACTTATGATAGCCTAGATCATTAATGTTAATATGAATATAGGCAGTTTTCATCCTACTGGAGGCATATACAGATACAGGCAGTCTACAAAGGTGAATAATACAATAACTATATTTCTTTTAATTTTTATTTGATTAATATAATTTGATAATCTAATAATTGACAAATTTCAAATAAAGTTCTGAACCCATTCGGTGCAAATCAAGCTCAAGAAGAATCATAAAATTTTCTCCATTTTATATCTTACAATTTGCTCACTGTATCTTACAACTCTTGCTGTCTTCCTATAGCTCACTTCTTACAGAATAGCATCTAAATTCTCTATAAAATATAGAATGTCCTTCAAACAAACAACTTTTTCCTCCCCATGTGGGCAACACACAACTGAGTATTATTTCTAACTTCTAGACTCTCAGGACCTATGGTAGACCCTTGCTCTTATTTATTCTTCAGCTTAGAACTCTTGACACTTCCTCCTCAACCCAATCTCATTGAAATATCTTCTACTTTTCAAGGGACATGCTCAATTATAACCAGCCCTACGATTTTCTGTGCCTTTCCACAGTCAGAACAAAATATGCCTTATTTTATGCTTCTATACACCATCCTTGTTTACATTACCAGCCCCAGTACTTTCATTTATGGTCTTACACATAGTAGGACCTCAATAAATGTTTCTTAATTGTTATGAATGACTCATCACATTCAAGAAAGTAGCAGGAATTGTGAGTAATGGCAATAGTATAACAACCATCTCCAAGTGATTTATGGCCCACGGGAAAGAGCAAGAAAGAGAAAAAAGGCTAAAGCTGACAAGAGTACAGATGTCTGTCAGCTTTTATCCTGTGGGTATTAGTACCAGAAATTATGACCAGTCTCTCTTTAACACAGTGTTGCAACTGTCATGTCTCCATTTTTCTACCTCGTTCTGTTGCCAAAGGTTCTGTTCCCTGGCAAAGACACTTAGGAGAAAAAAGTGAGCTTAATTCCTCTACTCCTAATTATGCTTTAACAATTACATCCAGCTTTATAAAAAATGTTCAGGCGCAAATACTACTGTCACAGTCTTTCTTATTAAGTGGGGTTTAGATACTCTAAATAAACTTTTATCCTTAATAAGAAGTACATGTAATAAATTCTACTATAATACATGTTTAGCCTACATTATAGGTGTTTGTGCAATCTCCTGACACGTGTTTACCACCAGACTTACTAAAGTTAAAAAAAAAAAAATTACCTGAGAAAAGGGACATCTCCAAGTACAAAGGTAAAAACTGACTGCTGATAATATAATTCAAGAAATTCAGAGAAAACAGAGAATTTCCTTAGCTGAGAATCTGGCATCATCAACGGTTACTCAGAATATTCAAATTACATATCTCTTCAAAAGTATTGCTATTAGGCTGTTAATTACAGTCTAATAGATCCATCTAGAAATTGTTTATCTTCTGGTTTTCTTTGCTATGGATGAGCCACTATCAAAAAGAAGTAAGTTTCTGCCAAGTCATGTTGCCTCTTTTTTTCACCTCTTTTGGAATGCACTTTAAAGTGGGTTTCATTATTTTCCTACATTATTAAGAATTTTTTAATAAAGGTTTAACAGTAAATATAATATGATTTTCTCATGATTATTATCCAACTTCCCATTGCCATCTATATGCCAATTTTGCCTAACAGGATTACTATAAATAATGACTCTCTGCCAGACTATCCATGTGTTTTATGAAAAATGCAGCAAAGAAATGCTAAATTTTTGATGGATGCAAAAACTTCAAAACAGAATATTTGCTAATTTTCCTCATTTCACTGCATCTTTCAGCATGGCTCCTTAATACTTCCATGGAGTACTGTAGAAACAAATGGATGCCCAGCATTCAGTAAAACATTTTAAGTCTAGTACCTTTTTTTACATTACATACTTATAAAGAAAAACACATTTCCAAATAATTTGATATATTATAGAATTAACTGCACCTATAGTTCCACATATGTTTTATTTCACAGTTGCAAGTGCAATTGATATGATTCAACTTCTAAAATTCACACGTTATTTAAGTAGACAATTCTATGAAAGAACAGATGGCACTTACGTTCAAATAAACTAAATTCATGCTGAGTTCACTTTTGATAGCTTCTCATATTCATGGTCCATCTCAAATGGGCACGCTAATAATGAATCATGATTAATTAGAAGTATATTATCTGGACTGCCAATTTCTTATTTAAAGAAAAATGTCTTACCACATACTTAACACAGGTAAACTCTGAAATCATGTTAGAGAACACCGAAAACAAAGAATGAGTGTGATCTGGAATTTACATTAAAAGGTAATACTGTGATAAACAGATACAGGGTGTACTACACATGAGATGAGTTCTTTAAATTATCATTTTTAATGATGTTATTATCTCAAATACAGTGTTGATCCCAAGCCAATTCTAATATTTGACGTCTGCATTAGATTTTAAAAGAGATCTTGTTAATATTGGTATCCGTAGCAATGACTGCCACCTCTGCTACTGTCTCATGTCAATGTTTTATAGATTCTTAGGGTCAACAGGTGTTAAGGAACAGAGCACCAGCCAACTGTATGTATGTTGACTTCAACTGTTTCTGAATAAAATTGTGCTGGCATCTTTTTGGCAGATAGAACAAAAGTTTCAACAATGGCAATCCTTTCTGAAATGAGTCTCCAAATCAAGAATAAGGTTAGAATGACAGTATCTTAAATATATTTTTGTTTCGAGAAACACATGAAGTTTTTATTTACTCAAGGTCTTTATTGACTTCAGGAATTTGCTAGCAGTAGCTCAACATCCTGTCTTTCATGTATGCATTAATCCAAAAAGATCCTCTCATACTCTGTTTGAATTCTACCACACTATTCAAGCTTATCCTACAAAATCTTCTGCTTTGGCCAATTATATAATAAAATCCAAATGTGTGTATCTTTTTGTAGTTTTCCTGGACTCTGTTTAACTCAATGATATAGAACGTAAATCCTTGAATTCAATTTTCCAATCATCTTTTTACAAATGCTCAACAGATTTTGTCCACTAAATAATTCGAAAGAACACTTTGATTAGAGTAAGCAGACAGATAAAGCCCAATGCTCTAAAAGCATGCTAAATAAGCCCCTTTTCACAGAAAGTTTTCTATCTACGTCACTTGGAGACTCCCCAAAATTAGGAGAAATTCAAGGCACCAAACTAGGCAGCCTAGGCAAAGATTAATGAACTCACTGAGATTTAAATTTAAGGAAGAAACAGAATGTGTGAGCTGGGGATCAGATGGGAAGAGGTAAGCCATTATTTTTAGCATGTATTAATTTTGACAAGCTTTTTTTATCTTGTACACATTCTCCTGAAATAATTTGGACAGTGTGTAAGAAGGATTTGGACAGCAATATGAAACTAGTAGGCAACATGTAAGTATTTGCTTATTTTTCCCATTAAAATCTTTTTCCCTGAAGTCTACTATGTCTAAGACATATTACATATCTTTCAACATAAATTAAACAAAATGAGTTTTGACTTTAATTTATGGGAATATAATTTTGTTTTACCAGGACAGAGAATTGTTGTTTTTCTTAATATATGAGCATTCATCATACATCAGTAATGCTGTTTTCAAAAGTCAAATAATTAGCTTAAGGGTCAATGAAAATTTATCTTGAGAGGACCAGAAGAAAAAAAATAAAATAGCTAATATAAAATTATACTATACAAATGTATTATTTGATAGTTGTTATTTCCTTTTGAATTTTTCTCTCAGGGTTTATAATCAAGAATTAGTAAAATATTTTAAAAATATAATCCTTTAATCCTTTCAATCCACAAGATTTGATAGACTATGAATTAATTAAACTATGATGAAACTTAACTGAAGTTTCAAAATGTAATGGAACTAAACTAGTTTTGGACAATATACTCAAACCAGTAGACTCATGAATAAACATAAATAACTAAAGAAATTTCTTATTTACCTCTACTTTCCCTCAAAACCCAACTCCTTACACCTGACTGAGAATCTAACAGCACTAAAAACTGAATGCATAAAAGAATAACATATATCAATGTGGTAGATTAAAGATTGGGTGCATATTCTTTGTCATTTCCCATCAAGAGGTGTAGTTTATTTCCCCTTCCCTTGAAGGTTGGTCATGTGTCCAGAAAGAGATAACATAGTAGGTAAAGGATTGCCTATCCTTAGGAAGGTCTGCTTTTAGGGTTGACCACTGGGTAGCATCTTGGAATGTGATTCGAAAACAGTGTCCTACAGAGCAACCAGATATCGATCCAGATAAGGAACACAAAAGTAAATCAAAGATAAAACAGTGAAAATAGGGAAACAGATCTCAATATGTAAAAGATGACAACATTAAAACAAAAAAGAAGGACTTAAAAAATGTAGACATAGATTTTTCATATGTAGATGAAATCAAGGAGAAATAAAGAAATAAAGGACTGCTATAAACTTAGAAAAATAGGGGTAAATATTAAGGTAACCACAAAGGAAACTAACAATTCTACACATCAAAATAAAAAACTAGAAAAATATAAAGACTCAGCAAACACAAAATCAACAACAATGAAAAAGATGAAAAGAAAATACATAAAGGAAAACAACTCAGCACAGAAAATTAAGTGGAACAAAGAAACTGTGAACAACACACAAAAAAAGACATCAAAATGACAGCATTAACTCATACCTATCAATAATTATTCTGAATGTAAATGGACTAAATGCACCAATAAAGAGATAGAGAGTGGCAGATTGGATAAAAAAACACGATCCGTCTATAGGCTGCCTACAAGAGACACACCTTAGACTTAAAGACACAAACAAACTAAATATCAAATGATGGGAAAAAAATATATCAAGCAAACAACACTCAAAAAAGAGCAGGAGTGCCAATATTAATCTCTTACAAAATAGACTTTAAACTAATATCCACCACAAACGATGAGGAAGGACATTATATAATGATTAAAGGGTCAATACACCAAGAGGACATAACTATAATATTTACGCACACAATGTCAGGGCTCCAAAATACATAAAACAAACTCTAACAGGACTGAAAAAAGAGATATACAGGTCCACAATACTAGTAGGAGACTTCAACACACCACTTTTGGTGAAGGACAGAAGATCCAGAAAGAAGCTCAACAAAGACACGGAACAGCTAAATGCTACAATCAACCAACTTGATCTCATAGACATATACCGAACACTCCAGCCAACAACAAACAAGTATACGTTCTTTTCCAGAGCTCATGGAACATTCTCTAGAATAGACCACATATTCGGCCATAAAGCAAGACTTAACAAAATCCAAAGCATCAAAATATTACAAAGCACCTTTTTTGACCCTAAAGCCATAAAAGTAGAAATCAATAACAGAAAAAGCAAGGAAAAAAAGAATCCAACACATGAAAATGGAACAACACCTTGCTCAAACACAACTGAGTTATAGAAGAAATTAAGGATGGAATACAGAAATTCATAAAATCAAATGAGAATGAAAACACATCCTACCAGAACCTTTGGGAAACAGCAAAAACAGTGTTCAAAAGTCAGTTTATACCAATAAATGCACACATCCAAAAAGAAGAAAAGGCCATAATGAAAACATTAAACTTACAACGGGAACAAGCAGAAAGACAGCAGCAAAAGAAGCCCTCAGGCACCATGAGAAAGGAAATAATGAGAATTAGAGCAGAATTAAATGAAACAGATAATAGAAAAACAATCGAAAGAGTTAACAAGACCAAAAGCTAGCCCTTTGAGAAGATCAACAAAACTGATAAACCATTGGCCAAACTGACAAAAGAAAAACAGGAGAGGATGCAGATAACCCATATAAGAAATCAGATGAGTGATATCGCAAAAGATCTAACTAAAATTAAAAGAATCATAATAGAACACTATGAAAAATTGTACTCTAACAAATTTGAAAACCTACAGGAAATGGACAAATTTCTAGAAACTCACTACCTACCTAAAGTAACACAAACGGAGGTAGAACAACTAAATAACCCCATAACGAAAGAAGAGATTAAAAAGGTAATTAAAAAACTCCCAACAAAAAAAGCCCCAGCCCAGATGGCTTCACTGGAGAATTCTATCAAACTTTCAGAGAAGAGTTAACACTGCTACTACTAAAGGTATTTCGGAGCATAGAAAAGGATGGAATACTCCCAAATTCATTCAATGAAGCCAGCATAACCATGATACCAAAACCAGGTAAAGACACCACAAAAAAAGAAAATTACAGACCAAAATCCCTCACGATCATTTATGCAAAAATCCTCAACAAAATTCTAGCCAACAGAATTCAACAACATATCAAAAAAGTAATTCACCATGATCAAGTGGGATTTATACCAGCACAGGGATGGTTCAACATTATAAAAACAATCAATGTAATCCATCACATTAATAAAACAAAAGACAAGAACCACATGATCTTATCAATCGATGCAGAAAAGTCATTTGACGAAGTCCAGCACACATTCATGATAAAAACTCTCAACAAAATACGAATGGATGGGAAATTCTTCAATATAATTAAGGGCATTTATACAAAGCTAACAGCTAACATCATCCTAAAAGGAGAGACTTTGAAACCATTCCCCTCGAGAACGGGAACCAGACAAGGATGCCCTTTATCACCACTCTTATTCAACATTGTGTTGGAGGTCCTAGCTGGAGCAGTTACGCTAGGAAAAGAAATAAAGGGCATCCAAATGGGTAGGGAAGAAGTCAAGGTATCTCTATTTGCAGATGATATGATCTTATATACAGAAAACCACGAAGAATCCACAAGAAAACTACTGGAACTAATAGAAGATTTCAGCAAAGTGTCAGGATACAAGATAAACATACAAAAATCAGTTGGACTCCTTTACACCAAGACAGAGAATCTCAAAGAGGAAATCACCAAATCAGTACAATTTACAATAGCCCCAAGAAGATCAAATACTTAGGAATAAATCTAACCAGAGACATAAAAGACATATACAATGAAGCTACAAGACACTACTGCAGGAAACCAAAAGAGACCTGCATAAGTGAAAAACATGATTGCTCATGGATAGGAAGGCTCAACATTGTGAAAATGTCTATTCTACTGAAAGCTATCTACAGATACAATGCAATCCCCATCCAAATTCCAATGGCATTTTTTAATGAGATGGAGAAACAAATCACCAACTTCATATGGAAAGGGAAGAGGCCCTGGATAATTAAAGCATTACGCAAGAAGGAAAACAAAGTGGAAGGCCTCACACTACCTGATTTTCGAACCTATTATACCGCCACAGTAGTCAAAACAGGCTGGTATTGGTAATAGTAGATACAGAGAGCAATGAAACAGAATTGAGAATCCAGACATAAAGTTATTCACCTATGAGCAGCTGATATTTCCTTTACAAAGGCCCAAAGTCCGTTAATTGGGGAAAAGACAATCACTTCAACAAATGGTGCTGGCATAACCGGATATCCACCTGCAAAAAACTGAAACAAGACCCATACCTCACACTATGCACAAATACTAACTAAAAATGGATCAAAGACTTAAATATAAACTCAAAAACAGTAAAGATCACGGAAGAAAAAATAGGGACAATGCTAGGAGCCCTAATACATGGCATAAACACAATACAAACCATAAGTAGCAACGCATAAGCACCAGAAGAGACTAGATAAATGGGAGCTCCTAAAAATCAAACACTTGGAGTTCTGGCAAAATGGTGCTCTAGCCAAAAGCACCATGCCATCCCTCCACAGGAATGATCCGACAAACTAAGCCAAACAGAGAATACAACAATCCTGAAACCCTAAAACATCAAATGAAGAGATAAAGAACTCAGCCAAGCACCAAATGGGGTGAGAAAACTGACAGAGAACGGAGAGTGAGGAGATATTCATGCAGAGGCCCCCTAACAGCTAACGCAGTGCGGTTCCAACATCTTGGACTCCTATCGGAGACCAGGAAACTGGGGTACGAGAAAGCAGCCTCACCAAGCGTCCAGCAGGAGACAAAACAGCTGGTAATTTGTGGTGTGTGCTTTCCCACCCCCCAAACCTCTTAGCCCTGGCTCCGGCTCTCTGGGTGCCATTTGTTGGCTGCTAGTGTTGCTTTTTTTTTCTGCTTCTTTTGATTTCTCACTTGCCTCTTGCCACCTCCCCCTCCTTTTACTCAAGTGCCTGGCTCCGTGCGCCATCTTTGCTTCTTTCTGAGGGGCTCCAGAGCGCCAGCAATTTGTGACATATGCTTTCCCACTCTCCACCCTTCCTCCCCCACACTCGGCCTCCTCTGCTTCCCATGGACACCGTCTCTTGTCCAGAAACACCAGCCCTCACTGGCTGGCTCTCTGAGTGCCATTTGTTGGCTGCTGGTGTTGCTTTTTTTTTTTTTTTCCCCTGCTTCTTTGGATTTCTTGCTTGCCTCTCGCAGCCTCCCTCTCCTTTCGCTTGAGTGCCTGGCTCCATCCGCCATCATTGCTTTCTCCTGAGGGGCTGTGGAGCTCCATTCCAGTGTAGAACTGCTTCCCAGTCTGGGCTACAGCGCTGGTGAGATCCCAGGGCTTTTGTTCATTTGTTCATTTTGAATTGTTTGTTTGTTTTCTTTTCCTTTTCTTGAGTTGGGAGCCCTTTCTGGCCAGGCAGAGCTGCGTGGCAAGGAACTCCCCTTCTGCTTCCACATATATGCGGAAGGATCCCTGAGGACATTTCTTTTATCATTCTTTTTTTTTTTGCGGGACTTTTCTTGTTCTTTTCTTTTTTTTTTTTTTTTTTGATTTGTTTTGTTTTCTTTTCCCACTTTTCCCTTTTTGTCTTTCTTCATTGCTCAGCTTCTCATCTCTCTATATCTTCCTTCTCTTTCTGATCCCTGAATACCAGGCATTGTATGCCTATGCGCCTTCTGGCCAGGCTGTGCTGCGACATCTGAGAGCGACTTCCCCAGACCTCATAGCTGCACCGGTGGGATCCCTGGGAACTTTGCAGTTCTTTAACCTTTCTGATTTTTATTTATTCATTCTTTCCTTCTTCTTCCCCTTTCTGTTTTTCTCAATTTCATAGTCTTTCATCTCTCCATTCCAACGGCAAGCTCCCCTAGCATTCTTTTTTGTTTGTTTGTATGTTTTTTGGCTCCTGTTCCTCTCTCCTCTCTCCCATATCCATCTTAGCTCCACACATAACCATCTTCCTGCTGCATCCTGCCTACCTGCACTGTGCGCTTGACATCACACCACCAAGCAGTGCAGGCACGGCCTACTGGAACCTGCCCAGCACTGATTACTAACCTGCCCTGGCGGTTGTAGTGAGTGCCACAAACAACCCATCCCAGTGGGTCCTCTTCAGCTAGACCTGCCCTGCTGTACCATATCTGAGTGACTGAACCTGCCACTTGGAGAAGGAGGCAAAAAGAATTGAGCGCACAGACGAGCAAACAACAAAGAGCACGCAGTCCACCTACTCAGACAGTCAAATCTTTTTTTTAAAAAAAGGGATGAAACAAACAAATCTACAATCAGTAAACGAGAGAAATAACTACTGAATGCCGGAAAACAGCAGACAATATCAAAACATTTACAAAAACAGGACAGGATGGTTCCAGTAGGCGTCCAAATTAAAACACCAGATGACTCTCCTCTGGAAGAAAATGCACTAGCAGTACCCGATAGGGAATTCAAATCTCTAATACTCGGAATTTTCCAAGAACTGAGGCAAAAAGCTGACAAACATGAGGAAAAAATAGAAAAATTCATGGAAAATACAGACAAAAAATTGGAAGAATTCAGGAAGATGATGCAGGAACAAAATGCCAAAATAAATTCACACCTAGAAATTATACAAAAACAACAATTAGAAATCCAAAAGATAAACGAGATTTCAGAAAAGGATGATGTCATAGAAGGGCTGAGAAACAGATTTGAAACCGGGAAAGACAGGATCAGTGGAACTGAAGACAAACACTTGGATACAACTCTGTTTCAGGAAAACTCAGAAAAAAGAACAAAGAAAAATGAAGAGACCCTGAGAGTTATGTGGGACACAATCAAAAGCAAAAATCTACGAGTGATTGGAATTCCAGAACGGGGAGAAAACAGAAAACACAGAGAGGATCATTGAGGAACTGCTGACAGAAAACTTCCCCAATATCATGAAAGATGAAAAGCTGGCCATCCAAGAAGCTCAACGAACCCCATATAGAAGAGACGTCAAAAGAAAATCACCAAGGCATATCATATTCACACTCCCCAAAACCAAAGACAAACAAAGAATCCTGAGAGCAGCTCGTAAAAAACAAGAAGTCACATACAGAGGAGAAACAATAAGACTAAGCTCAGATTATTCAGCAGAAACCATGCAGGCAAGAAGGCAATGGGATGACATATATAAAATCTTGAAAGAAAAAAAATTGTCAGCCAAGAATAATATATCCTGCAAAACTCTCGTTCAAATTTGATGGTGAAATTAGGTCATTTCCAGATAAACAGAAACTAAGGGAATATGTAAAAGTCAAACTAAACTTACAAGAATTATTAAAGGGAGTTCTTCAATCTGAGGATAAACAGCTTCAGCCCACAGGCAGAACCTAGGAAGCAGGATCGTACGAGCCAGATACCAATCTAGGAAATGAACTCTCAAGGACTATCCAAAACTAAAAGAAATACAACAGGGAATCAGAGCAGTCAATCGATGGATGGCAACAACATCAAAACAATGAAAGATGGAATAAACGGCATAGGTATAGAACCTTCTGATGGAGAGGAAGGCAAGGTGATACCAAGTAAGGGTAGACTGCTTCAAAATTATAAAGATAAGGGTAAAATTCATGATAACCACAAAGAAACTTAACAAAACCAACTCATAAAAGTAAAGACGGAAAGCATAAAATCTCAGCAAAAACAAAACCTGCAAAAACAAAACAAAAAAATCCACAAAAGTAACTCAGCACAAGAGAGTAAGAAGAACAAAGAAAACTTCAGCACCACAAAAAAAAGCACTACAAAATGACAGCAACAAACTCACATCTATCAATAATTACACTGAATGTAAATGGACTCAATGAACCCATAGAGACGGAGAGTGACAGAATGGATAACAGGATCCATCAACATGCTGTCTACAAGAGACACACCTTAGAAACAAAGAGGTGAATTTATTAAAAGTCAAAGGTTGGAAAAAAACATATCAAGCTAACAACTACAAAAAAGAGCAGGAGTGGCAATACTAATCTCAGATAAAATAGACTTTAAAACAAAATCCACCATACATGACAAAGAAGTACACTATATAGTGATTAAGGGGATGATCCATCATGAAGACATAACCATCATAAACATTTACACACCCAATGACAGGACACCAAAATACATAAACTCTAACAACACTGAAAAGAGAAATTGACAGTTCCACAATAATAGTAGGAGACTTCAACACACCACTCTCAGTAAAGGACAGAACAACTAAGAAGAAACTCAGCAAAGATACAGAAGACCTAAAGGGCACAATCAGCCAACTGGACCTCATAGACATATATAGAACACTCCATCCAACCGCTGCAAAGTACACATTCTTTTCCAATGCACATGGAACATTCTCCAGAATAGACCACATCTTAGGCCACAGAGAAATCCTCAACAAGATCCAAAACACTGAGATAATTCAAAGTATCTTCTCTGACCACAATGCCATCAAGGTAGAAATTAACACTAGACAGAGCAAAGAAAAAAAATCAACTGCATGGAAACTGAATAATACCCTGCTTACACATCAGCAGGTAATAGAAGAAATCAGAGATGGAATCAAAAAATTCCTAGAATCAAATGAGAATGAAAACACATCATACCAAAACCTTTGGGACACAGCAAAGGCAGTCCTCAGAGGACAATTTATAGCAATAGATGCACATATCAAAAAAGAAGAAAGGGACAAAATCAAAACATTAACTACAGAACTCAAACAAATAGAAAGAGAACAGAAAAAAAAGCCCACAACCACAGGAAGAAAGGAAATAGTAAATATTAGAGCAGATGAATGAAATAGAGAACAGAAAAACAATAGAAAGAATCAACAAAATCGACAAACCACTGGCCAGACTGACAAGAGAAAAGCGGGAAAGGACACAAATAACCCAAATAAGAAATGAAATGGGGGACACTACAACAGACCCAGCTGAAATAAAAAGGATTATAACAGAATGTTATGAAAAACTATACTCCAACAAATTTCAAAACCTAGAGGAAATGGATAAATTTCTAGAAACACATGGCCTACCCAACCTACAACAAAGTGATGTTGAAAATCTGAACAGACCCATAACAAGAGAAGAGATTGAATAGGTAATAAAAAAACTCCCAACCAAAAAAAGCCCTGGCCCAGATGGCTTCACTGGAGAAGTCTACAAAACATTTACAGAAGAGCTTGTACCAGTTCTACTCAAGCTATTTCAGAGCATAGAATACGAAGCAACACTTCCAAATTCTTTCTATGAAGCCAGCATAACGCTGATACCAAAACCAGGCAAAGTCGTCACAAAAAAAGAAAATTGCAGACCAATATCTCTCATGAATACAGACGCAAAAATTCTGAACAAAATTTTAGCCAATAGAATTCAGCAGCATATCAAAAAAATAATACACCACGACCAAGTAGGATTCATACCAGGTATGCAAGAATGCTTCAACATTAGAAAATCAATCAACGTAATCCACCACATAAATAAAAGGAAAGAAAAGAATCACATGATCATCTCAACTGATGCAGAAAAAGCATTTGACAAAGTCCAACACCCATTCCTGATAAAAACTCTCAATCAAATAGGTATAGAAGGGAAATTTCTCAACATAATAAAGGGCATCTATGCAAAACCAACGGTCAACATCATTCTTAATGGAGAGAGGCTGAAAACATTCCCCTTGAAAACAGGAACAAGACAAGGATGCCCTTTATCACCACTCCTATTTAACATTGTGCTGGAAGTTCTAGCTAGAGCAATAAGGCAAGAAAAAGAAATAAAGGGCATCCAAATTGGTAATGAAGATGTTAAACTGCCCCTGTTTGCAGATGATATGATACTATACATAGAAAACCCTAAAGACTCCACGAGAAATCCATTGGAACTAATAGAAAGATTCAGCAGAGTAGAAGGATACAAGACAAACATTCAAAAATCAGTTGGATTCCTATACACCAGTAAGGAGAATGATGAAAAGGAAATCAGGAAAACAATACCATTTTCAATAGATCCTAAAAAGATAAAATAATTAGGAATAAATTTGACCAGGGATGTAAAAGAAAACAATAAAACACTACTGCATGAAACCCAAAGGGATCTACATAAATGGAAAAACATACCATACTCATGGATAGGCAGACTCAAAGTTGTGAAAATGGCAATTCTACCCAAAGCAATTTACAAATACAACGCAATCCCGATCCAAATACCAGCAACTTTCTTCAAACTATTGGAAAAACTAATCATTAACTTTATATGGAAAGGGAAGAAGCCCCGAATAAGTAAAGCACTACTGAAGAAGAAGAATAAAGTTGGAGGACTCACACTACCTGACTTCCAAACCTACTATACAGCTATAGTAGTCAAAACAGCCCAGAACTGGTACAACGACAGATACATTGACCAATGGAACAGAATTGAGAAACCAGATGTAAATCAATCCACCTATGGTCAGGTCACCTGATCTTCGACAAGGGCCCAAAGTCCATCAAATGGGGAAAAGACAGTCTTTTTAACAAATGGTGCTGGCAAAACTGGATATCCATTTGCAGAAAAATGAAACAGGACCCATACCTCACACTGTATACAAAAACTACTTCAAAATGGATCAAAGACCTGAATATGAAGCCAAAAACTATTAAGTTCATAGAAGAAAAATTAGGACCAACACTACAGGCCTTAATACATGGCATTAACAGGATACAAACCATAACCACCAATGCACAAAACCCAACAGATAAGCTAGATAACTGGCATCTTCTAAAAATCAAACACCTATGCTCTTCAAAAGACTTCACCAAAAGAGTAAAATGAGAACCTACAGACTGGGAAAAAATTTTTGGACAGTACAAGTCAGACAAAGGTCTAATCTCCAAAATCTACAAGAAAATCCAACACCTCTACAACAAAAACACAAATAATCCTATGAAAAAATGGGCAAAGGAAATGAAAAGACACTTCACCAAGGAAGACATTCAAATGGCCAACAGACACATGAGGAAATGCTCGCGATAACTAGCCATTAGAGAAATGCAAATTAAAACCACAATCAGATACCATCTCACCCCGGCATTACTGGCACGAATCAAAAACACTGGAAATAGCAAATGTTGGAGGGGCTGCGGGGAGATAGGAACTCTTATGCACTGCTGGTGGGAATGCAAAATGATACAACCATTTTGGAAAATGATATGGCGCTTCCTCAGAAAGCTAGAAATAGACATACCATTCGATCCAGCAATCCCACTCCTAGGAATATATCCTAGAGAAATAAGAGTCGTCACTCGAATAGATATATGCACACCTATGTTCACGGCAGCATTGTTCACAATAGCAAAACGATGGAAACAACCTAGATGCCCATCAACAAATGAATGGATAAACAAACTATGGTACATACAATGGAGTAGTATGCAATGAGAAAGAACAACAATGAATCTGTGAACCGTCTCATAACATGGATCAAACCGGAGGACATTATGCTGAGTGAAATAAGTCAATCACAAAAGGACAAATATTGTATGAGACCTCTATGGTAAAAACCCATGAAAAAGTTCACAAACAAAATGTAACAATCTTTGTTGGTTACCAGGGATGGGAGGGGTGGGGGGGAAATACTAAATAGGCAATAGATAAGTGGTATCTTGGGTGAAGGGTGAGACAGTACACAATACAGGGGAAACTAGTACAACTTGCACAAGGAAAGGTCATGGAAGCCCCATAGACACATCCAAACTCCCTGAGGGACTGAATTGCTGGGCGGAGGGCTGTGGGGACCATGGTCTCAGGGAACATCTAGCTCAATTGGCACGACACAGCTTATAAAGACAATGCTCTACATTCTAGCTTGGTGAGTCGTGTCTGGGGTCTTAAAAGCCTGTGAGCGGCCATCTAAGATACTCCACTGGCCTCATCCCTTCGGGAGCAAGGGAGAATGAAGAGAACAGGATACAAGGAAAAGATTAGTCCGAAGGACTAATGGACCACAGCTACCAAGGCCTCCACCGGACTGAGTCCGGTACAGCTAGATGGTGCCCGGCTACCACCACTGACTGCTCTGACCAGGATCACAACAGAGGGTTCTGGACAGAGCTGGAGAAGGATGTAGAGCATAATTCTAACTCCTAAAAAAAAAAGACCAGATTTACTGGCCTGAAGGAGACTGGAGAAACCTCGAGTGTATGGCCCCCAGACACCCTTTTAGCTCACTGGTGAAGTTACCTCCGAGGTTAATTGTTCAGCCTGGGAGTGGACAGCCCTGTAAAACTAAATGAGACTAACGAGGTACAGGAGTCCAGTGACAAGGGCCAGAAGGCAGAAGGGGACAAGGAAGCTGGTGATAGGGAACCCAAGGTTGAGTAAGGATATTGTTGATGTGTTGTGAGATTGTTAACCATTGTCATAGGGCAACATTTGTAGTAACTGTTAAATGAGAAACTATTTTGTTCTGTAAGCCTTCATCTTGAGTGAGAGTAACAGCACAATTGGAAGAGCGTAGTCAATGTCACTGAACTGTGTATGTAGAAATTTTTCATGGTGTATCTTTGGCTATGTGTATTTTCACAAAAAAAAAAAAACGGTTGAGAATTTAGAGGGTTAATATGTTGTGGGGTTGTTAACCAATGTCAGAAAATAACATGTGCACTACTGTTTCATGAGAAACTGTTTGTTCTGTAAGCCTTCACCTGAAGTACAATAAAGTATTAAAAGAAAAAATAAACACTTACACTCATCAAAATACTTCATCAAAAAAGTAAAAAGACCACCTACAACTGGGAAAAAAATTTTGGCTATGACAAATCCAGTCAGAGTCTAATCTCTAAAATCTACAAGATACTGCAAAACTCAACAACAAAAAGACAAATAACCCAATAAAAAATGGGCAAAGGATATGAACAGGCACTTCACCAAAGAAGATATTCAGGCGGCTAACAGATACATGAAGAAGTGCTCACAAATATTAGCCATTAGAGAAATGCAGATCAAAACTACGAGATATCATCTCACCCCAACAAGGCTAGCATTAATTCAGAAAACACAAAATAATCAGTGCTGGAGAGGTTGTGGGGAGACTGGAACACTTCTACACTGTTGGTGGGAATATAAAATGGTATACCCACTTTAGAAATCTATTTGGCACTTCCTTAAAAAGCTAGAAATGGAAGTATCATATGATCCAGCTATCCCACTCCTTGGAATATATCCTACAGAAACAAGAGCCGTCACACAAATAGATATATACACACTCATGTTAATTGCAGCACTGTTCACAATAGCAAAAAGAGGGGAGAAAACTAGGTGCCCATCAACAGATGAATGGATAAACAAATTATGGTATACCTACACAATGGAATACTATGCAATGGTAAAGAACAATGATAAAGCCATGAAACATAACATGGAGGAATCTGGAGGGCATTATGCTGAGTGAATTTAGTCAGTCACAGAAGGACAAATATTGTATAAGACCACTATTATAAGAACTCAAGAAAAGATTTAAACACAGAAGAAAACATTCTTTGATGGTTATGAGGGTGGGGAGGGAGGGTGAGGGTTATTTACTAACTAGATAGTAGATACGAATTATCTTAGGTGAAGGGAAGGACAGCACACACTACAGTGGAAGTCAGCACAACTGGATTAAACCAAACCTAAGAAGTTTCTCAAATACAATCAAACACTTTGAGGGACAGAGTAGCAGGAGTAGGGGTCTGAGGACCATGGTTTCAGGGGACGTGTTGGTCAACTGGCATAACAAAGCTTATTAAGAAAATGTTTTGCATCCTACTTTAGTGAGTGGTGTCTGGGATCTTAAAAGCTTGCAAGTGGCCATCTAAGATGCATCAATTGGTCCCAGCCACCTGGAGTAAAGGAGAATGGAGAACACCAAAGATACAAGGAAAGTATTAGCCCAAGAGACTGATAGGACCACATAAACCAGAGACTTCATCAGCCTTAGACCAAACATTCTAGATGGTGCCCAGCTACCACCAATGACCAGCCTGACAGGGAACAAAACACAGAGTCCCGGATGGAGGAGGAGAAAGGTGGGGTGCAGAACTCAAATTCTAGTATGAAGACCAGACTTAATGGTCTGAGACTGGAGGAACCCCGGAAAGCAGGGCCCCTGGATTCCTTATCAGCCCAGAACTAAAACAATTTCTGAGGCCAACTCTTCAGACAGGGATTGGAATGGGCTGTGGGACATAAAGTGATACTCGTGAGGAGTGTGCCTCTTAGCTCAAGTAGATGCAAGAGACTAAATGGGCAGCTTCTGTCCTGAGGTGAGATGGGAAGGCGGAGAGGGTTAGAAGTTGGTGGAATAGACACGTGGAATCACGGTTGGAAAGGAGGAGTGTGCTGTCACACTATGGGGAGAGCAATTAGAATCACATAACAAGGTATGCATAAATTTTTGTATGGAAAAAAATAAAGAAAACAGTGTCCTAGACTGATATAAAACTTTCTACAAAAGCACAAAAAGCAAAGGACAAAATAAATAAATGGACCGCATAAAAATTGAAAACTTTTGTTCATCAAAAGGCTTTATCAAAAAAGTGAAAAGACAAGCTACCAACTGGGAGAATAACTTCATAATACATATATCTGACAAGATTCTAATAATCAAAATATATATAAAACTTCAACAACTTAACAACAAAAAGACAAATAAACCAATCATAAAATACGCAAAGTACTTGAATAGACATTTCACCAAACAGGACGTTCAAATGGACACCAAACACATGAAAAGATGCTCAGTGCCATTAGCCACCCAAACAAAAAACCCACTGTCATGGAACTGATCCCACCTCATAGAGACCCTATAGGACAGAGCAGAACTGCTCCATAGTGTTTCCAATGCTATAAATCTTTACAGAAGCAGACTGCCACATCTTTCTCCCATGGAGTGGCTGGTGGGTTTGAACTGCTGACCTTTTGGTTAGCAGCCTGAGAGCTCAGGCCTCCTCATTAGTCATCAGAGAGATGCAAAACAAAACCATAGTGAGATACCATTTCACTGTCACTAGGAAGGCTAAGATAAAAAAAAAAAAAACCCAGAAAATAACATATGTTGGCGAGGATGTGGGGAAATTGAGACCCTTACCCATTGCTCATAGAAATGCAAAATGGTACAGCCACTGTGGAAAACAGTGTGGTGGTTCCTCAAAAAACAAAAAATAGAACTACCATGTGACCCAGCAATACCACTCCTAGGTATATACCCAAAAGACTTAAAAGCAGAAACTCAGAAAAAGACTTGTACATCAATGTTCACTGCAACACTATTCATAATAGCCAAAAGGTGGAAACAACCTAAATGTTCATTAACATATGAATGGATAAACAACATGTCATATTCACATATAATGGAATACTACTCAGCCAGTAAAATAAATGCTACAATATGGATGGAGCTGGAAGACATTACACTAAGTGAAATAAGTCAATCACAAAAGGACAAATATTGTGAATTTACTTACAAAAAAAGACAAGAAAATGCAAATGTATACAGACCAAGTTTATTAGTGGTTACCAGGGGCAAGAGGAAGGGGGAAAAGAGGGGTTAACGGTGATGGAAATACCACATTGATTAAGGGTAGAGCTTCACCGCTGATTATTGTAATTGCTGTCAATAAGTTATACACTTGTAAAAGTTGAACTTGCAAAAGTTGTGTGATAGATACACTTATGTTAATAAAAACAACAATAAAAAAAGATAGCTTCTGAGGCTGCTTATGTACAACCAAACACCTCATGTAGTTTGGTTTCTTGGTTTGGAGGTTTAGGGTCATGGTTTCATAAGACATCCCAGTTAATTAGCCTAATAATGTGTTAGTGCTTCTATTCTACCTCCTAGTTAGTTGCACAGTGTCTGGGGTCTTAAAAGCTTGTGAGTGGCCATCCAAGGCACGACAACTGGCCTATTCTCCTGGAGCATCAGAGGAAGGAGACTTAGGAAGAGGATATGGAATATGTGGCTAATTACCTCCCTGAACAATTGCATCCTTTGCCATGAGACCAGAACTGGATGATGCCTGGCTATATCACTGAACATTTTGATCAAGGATTCAATAGAAGAATCCTGATAAAAAGAAGGAAAATGGAGAACAGAATTCTAAATTCTCATAGACTCCAGACTTCTTGGAGCCAAAGGAGCTGGATAAACCACTGAAACTATTGCCCTGAGATAATCTTTAAAACTTAAACCAAAAATATCCCCTGAGTGAGACAGTACACAATACAGGGGAAACGAGCACAACTTGTACAAGGAAAGGTCATGGAAGCCCCATAGACACATCTAAACTCCCTGAGGGACTGAATTGCTGGGCAGAGGGCTGTGGGGACCATGGTCTCGGGGAACATCTAGCTCAATTGGCATGACACAGCTTATAAAGACAATGCTCTACATTCTACCTTGGTGAGTAGTGTCTGGGGTCTTAAAAGCCTGTGAGCGGCCATCTAAGATACTCCACTGGCCTCATCCCTTCGGGAGCAAGGGAGAATGAAGAGAACAGGATACAAGGAAAAGATTAGTCCAAAGGACTGATGGACCACAGCTACCAAGGCCTCCACTGGACTGAGTCTGGTACAGCTAGATGGTGCCCGGCTACCACCACTGACTGCTTTGACCAAGATCACAACAGAGGGTTCTGGACAGAGCTGGAGAAGGATGTAGAGCATAATTCTAACTCACAAAAAAAAGACCAGATTTACTGGCCTAAAGGAGACTGGAGAAACCTCTAGAGTGTGCCCCCAGACACCCTTTTAGCTCAGTGGTGAAGTTGCCTCCGAGGTTCACTGTTCAGCCTGGGAGTGGACAGCCCCATAAAACCAAATGAGACTAATGAGGTACAGGAGTCCAGTGACAAGGGCCAGAAGGCAGAAGGGGACAAGGAAGCTGGTGATAGGGAACCCAAGGTTGAGTAAGGATATTGTTGATGTGTTGTGAGATTGTTAACCATTGTCATAGGGCAACATTTGTAGTAACTGTTAAACGAGAAACTCTTTTGTTCTGTAAGCTTTCATCTTAAGTGAGAATAACAGCACAATTGGAAGAGTGTAGTCAATGTCACTGAACTGTGCATGTAGAAATTTTTGAAATGGTGTATCTTTGGCTATGTGTATTCTCACAAAAAAAAAAAAGGTTGAGAAGTTAGAGGGTTGATATGTTGTGGGGTTGTTAACCGATGTCATAAAACAACATGTACTACTGTTTCATGAGAAACTATTTGTTTTGTAAGCCTTCACCTGAAGTACAATAAAAATAATTAATTAATTAATTTAAAATATATATATATATATATACCCTGAAGTCTTCTTAAAACTAAACGGTAGTTTAGCTTAACAAGTAAAAAATATCTGCCTGAGCATTATGCTGTTTGAAGAACTATCTATTTGGGATCAGGAAATCCTGATGGCGTAGTGGTTAGGAACTACAGCTGCTAACCAATGGTTGGCAGTTAGAATCCACCAGGCGCTCCTTGGAAACTGTATGGGGCAGTTCTACTCTGTCTTACAGGGTTGCTATGAGTTCCAACCAACTCGATGGCAATGGGTTTTGTTTTTTGGTTTATATGTGATCAAAGTGACAATAGCTACTGGAAAGATTAGACAGAAACTTAGCTGGCAGTGAGTTTGTGTTAATGGGAGAGGAACAACTCAGAAAAGAAGAGTGTAAATTAAGGGTTACACAACTCAAAGACTGTAATCAATGTCACTGAATTGTACATGTAGAAACACCTGAATTCGTGTGTTTTACTGTGTATCTATTCAACAACAATGAAACAAAATTAAGAAAAAAAAAAAATCTCCATAAGTGATGAGTGGCTCACTACGTCCAAACTGTTTGTATCAACAATGTACTTTATGCTGAATACCCAATTTCTTTCTGGGAATCTGGAATTTTGGTACACGTTACGCAGAAAGTGTTTACATGAACAGTCCCCAGTAAACACCTTGGGTAGTGAGTCACTAATGTGCTTCCCTAGGCAGAAACATAGCATGAATGTTGCTGCATTTTCATTGCTGGGGGAAGAGTGTGCTCTTTGTGACTTGTTGCTGAGTTGCATGAGTCCTTCTAATAAATTTCCAAATGTAGTGGTAGTCTTGATGACCCCTGACACATCCTATGACTACTTATCCAATATAAAGATGTAGATGTGAAGTTGTGTATTTCTGGGCTTAGTCAGTAATTGGCCTGGCAGCTTCCACTTTCTTTTCTCTTGGAACATTGACTCTAAGAGAAGCCAGTTACCACTTAACAAATCTAACTACTCTAAAACCACGATGCTGTGAGGGAACTCAAGCTAGCCCATGGAGAGGATGGGTGGATGGGTGAGCATGAGACAGAAACAGAGAGAGAGAGAAGAGAGACAGAGAGAGGCGCAGAGACAGAGAGAAAGCAAGAGAGGAAGAGAGAAGCCCAACAAGCTTCTAGCAGTTCCAGCCATATCAGCCCTGGCAGCATACATGTGAATAAAGAAAGTCATCCTGGAAGTTGTCCTAGTCTGGGTTCTCTAGAGGAGCAAAACGAATGAAATGTATACATAACTATATACAGAGACAGATTTACTTCAAGGAAATGGTTCGTGCAATTGTGAGGAAATGGTTCATACAATTGTGGGGGCTGGCAAGTCCCAGATCTGTGGGTCAGGAGGCAGGCTTGAGATTTCTACTGGCTCATTGGGTTTCAGGGGTCAGCGAATCCAAAATCTGCAGGTCAGATGGCAGGCTGAAGCCTTTCCGCAGGTTTATGTCCCATGAACCAGAGGTCAGGTGAGGAAGAGTGCATGGTTGAGAAAGAATGAGCTCTGCCTGAACATCCATTTAAATATTAGAGGCAAGGCACACTCCCAAGGAATCTCCTCTTTCAAATGACTGGCTGATCACATCAGATCACATAACATAAAGTGATCACATTATACTGCATTATGGAAGATCACTTAGTCCAGTGTCTGCCAAACCACTGAGAATTATAGCCTAGCCATGCTGATACATAACATTAACCATCACAGAAGTCTAGCCCCCTTGAGCCTTTCAGCCACTGTCTGACAGTACCCACATGCAAAACCTCAAACAAGAATTGCCCAGATAAGCTCATTCAACCTACAAAATCATGAATGATAATCATAAACTTTTGTTTTAGGCAGCTGAGTTTTGGAAAGGTTTGTTACAAAGCAATAGATAACTGAAAAATCTTTTTTTTTTTTGGTCATTAAAAATAATTGCTTATACTATACATATTATACATGTTATGTTGTATAACAACACAGAAATAACACATATTACAGATAATGAACCCCTGTAAAATTTATTCCCATTATGGAAGCACATTAAAGCCATTTTGTATTTAAAATTATTTTCATAATGTAAATTGATGCCTTAAATATAAAATCATACCTTGATTTTATATCCTAAGTTCATCAGTTAGGCCACATAAATTTTTTTGCCTGCTTAAATCTTCCACTAAGCACTAACCCATTGCCTTTGAGTTGATTCTGACTCACAGTGACCTTATAAACCCATTGTCATCAAGTCAATTCCAACTCACAGTGACCCTATAGGACACAGTAGAACTGCCGCATAGAGTTTCCAAGGAGCTCCTGGTGGATGCGAACTGCTGACCTTTTGGTTAGCAGCCATAGCACTTAACCACTATGCCACCAGGGTTCCAGTGACCCTATAGGACAAGGAAACCTTTATGGAAGCAGACTGTCACATCTTTCTCCCACAGATCGGCTGGTGGGTTTGAAGTGCCAACCTTTTCCTAAGCAGCTGAGCACTTAACCACTGTGCCACCAGGGCTTCTCCACTAAGCACTAAGAAGACATTTTTATCATGCAATAATTTATCTACGTGAGGAGCAAATCATTCAGACAAGCTAGGTGGCCATGGTTTTCTCTGTTCCTCTACCTGCTGGCATCTTTAGGCCTCAGAATAAACCACTCTCCCTTTTACCCCCATGACGCCTGATGTTTGTTAGCAAGATTGAAAAGATACAATTCTGGGCTAACCACCCTCAGCTTCCTCAGGAAGTCAGGGGGGCATGATGCAGCAGGATGTCTATTAAAAACAAAAAACCAAACACATTGCCGTTGAGTTGATTTTGACTCATAGTGACCCCATAGGACAGAGATGAACTGCCCTATAGGGTTTTCAAGTATGCAGTCTTTACAGAGGAGCCACAGTGGTGCAGTGGTTAAAGTGCTCAGATGCTAACTGAAAGACTGGTAGTTCAAACCCAACAGCCGCTGTGTGGGAAAAAGATGTGGCAGTCTGCTTCTATAAAGATTTACAGACTTGGAAACCCTATGGTGCAGTTCTACTCTGTCCTATAGGGTTGCTATGAGTCGGAAAAGACAGCAGTGGGTTTTGGAATCTTCATGGAAGCAGACTGCCACATCTCTCTCTCACAGACAGGCTGGTGGGTTTCAACTGGTGATCTTTCAGGTAGCAGCTGCAGGCTTAACGACTGTGCCACCAGGATCCTCTTAGAAGGTTTGTTAGCAGGATTAAAAGATACAGTCAGTCACTTAGGCTGGGGCTATAAAATAGCTGGGAGAGGAAGTTTTCTGAGTCTTCTCAGCTATCATGCAGGCAGGGCACACATAGCATAAGCTTACAGTCCACCTAAGAGTACCTACCTGGCCAAGGGAAGACTGGCAGTAGGTAGGCTCCCATTTAAGCCCCTCACCCATGGCACAAAGTGGAGTGAGCAAGGAAGAGTTATCTTCTCTGCCCAGACAGCCTTTGAGGGGGTACTGCTCGTAATGAAACTTTTCCCGGTTGTATGCTGTCTGATTCTTGTAAGTAATAAAAGCTACTTTCCGTGTGCTAACATACGTTCAGGCTCTGATGGGAAGGACATGATGTTTATGGAGCAATACACATTAATTACTGGTGCTCTTTTTCGAATAGCCTCCTGGCTATCTAGAAATCAGGTATTACCTGCGAGCACCATGCAGCTCTGGAGCGTTGACTTAACAGTTATGGCATAGTCAGCAGGATGTTTTGTTCTACAATCTAACAGAATCCACAACAAATTATAAGGTAAAACCAGGTTTCAGTTAGTTGGGAGAGAAAATAGACTACAAGAAATTAGTATCCCCTGTAAGATTCAGTATTACTCCTAGTAAAACTGACATCATCTCTCATCTGACAATCAATCTCTTTGCTTCTCTATTACTAACAAAATTAAACCAACCAAACAAATCACAAAGAATTGTTAATCTCTACATCATGCAGCATCAGAAAGATAGCCAGAGAGGTACAAATAGGGAAGTAGAGTACTAGAATTAGGAATCATCCTTGACATTTCTAGCAAACCCTGCAGACTCAACATTCAAACTCTACACAAAATCCAGTCATCACTCACCCATAGAAGACTCCACTTCCTTCCTCTCCCATGCCCCCTTACTGTCTGATATCTACACAGAAGGCCTGAGTAATAATTTTAAAATAAAGTCTGATTATCTCATTATTTTTCTCAAAACCCTCCAATGGCTTTCCATCTTAGTTAGACTAAAATCTTTACCATCTGTCATGGACTGAATTATGTCTCCCAAAAAATGTGTGTCAGTTTGGCTGGGCCATGATTCTTGGTATTGTGTGATTTTCCTATATGTTGTAAATCCTACCTCTATGATGTTAATGAGGGAGAATGGGTGGCAGTTGTGTTAGTAAAGCAGGACTCAATCTATAAGATTGGACTGTGTCCTGAGGCAATCTCTTGAGATACAAAAGAGAGAAGTGAGCAAAGAGAGAGGGGGACCTCATACCATCAAGGAAGCAGTGTCGGAAGCAGAGCGCATCCTTTGGACTGGGGTCCCTGCGCCAAGAAGCTCCTAGTCCGGGGGAACACTGATGAGAAGGCCAAGAGAGAGAAAGCCTTCCCCTGGAGCTGACACCCTGAATTTGGACTTTTAGCCTACTTTACTGTAAGGAAATAAACTTTTCTTTGTTAAAACCATCCACTTGTGGTATTTCTGTTATAGCAGCACTAGATAACTAAGACACCATCTTACCAAGTCTTCACCATGGCCTAATGGCCTTACTTAACCTGTTTTTTCTCTGACTCTATCTCTCATCACTCACTCCCTCATTCACTCCATTACAGCCACAATGGCACCCTTGCTGATCCTAAAAAGGCCAAGTGTTCTTCTTCCTCACAGCTTTTGCACTGGCTGTTCTCAGGCTTACTCCCACAGATACGTGAATGGTTTACTTTGTATCTTCATTACGGTCTCTGCTAAAATGTCCCCTAATCAGAATGGCCTTCCTTGACCATCCTTTTTAAAACATTAACACACTCCAGTGTCACCTTCCAACCTCCCATCCAGCTTTATTTTTCTTCATAGTATTTATCACCCCTACCTGACATGTTATAGATTTGTTTCTTGTCTTCACTAGATCCCAACACTATAAATGTAGATACTTAGTCTGTGCTGTTTACATTGAAGCAGCAACAACAACAAACACATACAAAACAAAATCTATGCAGGATCCACAACAGATGATGTGGAGGAAACCATGCTACAATTTGAACCTTCTCTCCTAGAGTCTCCAAATATGCTCTTATCCATTATGGTATTTTCAGACAAGATAATCTGAAACTACTTAGTACGCTGATGTTATAACATATAGAACAGTGAAATATCAACAGTTTTTTCTTTTTTTTTTTCCACGATGAGTTTTTCCAAGTATTCTAATGTGGTTGAAAAATATCCTTTCAGTGGAGGCTGCATATTTAGGAGGTTATGAGATTACCTTACTATGGAGGTTAGGGAAATTATAGAAAATTTTATTATGGTGTATTTCTGATGAAAAGATACCCTATGTTTTATTGGGACAGAAACTATTATGTAATTTTTTCTGCAATATTTTATTATATTTACTGGTTTTCCCTTAAGACAAATTCATTATATTTACTCCTTCTTCCTTATAATTAATGAACATTTCCATTAATTATTTTTTCTAAGAGGAATCTGATATTACAGCTCAAGTGAATACTTGATGGTATAAAATAAATAGCATGATTTGCAGTACTGAATACTAAACATTAATATTCATCGCAGTAAGGGATTTATGTTTAAAATACATTTCTACTCTCACATTTGAATATAAAGTACAAGAGACTGAGTAGTAAGATTTGTTTCATGTTACTATTTACAATATATAAGACTTACTTGATTTAAACTTACAGATCTCTTATGTAAAAAATAATATTAGCATATATATTACTTAATTGACTGGACAGCAAACACCACTAACATCACCAAGCACTTTCCATTTAACTTGTTTAATATTACAAGAAACCAATGTGGAAGAAGTTATGTTGTTCCCATTTTACAGATGGAGAAATTGAGACAAAAAGTAACTGGCTCAAGGTCACATAGCTAGTAAGTGGTAGAACTGGGATTCAGTCCCATATAGTCTCCTAACTAGCCAATGCTGCCTCTATGTTCCCAACTCCCTTTTTCTCTTCTCTGATTTATTAAAAATAAATATTATTCTTAAAACAGAAATAATTGGTCAATATAACAGAATCTTTAAAAAAAAAAAAGTATGAATCATCCAAAGAGTTGATGGTTGATACTTGTATATTTTCTGATATTTTTTTCTATGCACTACTTATTTTACATAGTTGGTAGCAAACTATATAAAAATTACGTTTCCAGTGTTACTGTGTTATGAAATCCCTGAGTTCAAGCTCTATAGTTAAGTGTAGTTAAGCATCATTTCTCCCTCTAATATTCCAGCTTTTGTGACAGGATAAATTTTTTGGAACATTAATTTATTTCACTCAATTTTCTTCTATTTGCCTCTTGTTGAAACAAGGTGCCCCTGTGCTTCTTAAAGTGAGGTTTGTGTCAGGGCAGAAGAATCTTCAGATATTTCAGAATATTCCTTCCCTCACTTCCACTTTAAAAAGCACATTAAGGAAATTTTTCTAGTGTCTTGGCTGGTTTAAGGAGAGAGAGAAAATCTCCAAGGGAAACTCGAAAAGATAAAGTTTCTCTAGTTTAGACTAAAAGGTGATTTCCGAAGATTAGGGAGATCGCTCAGAGAGCCTTTGGTTTCACAAACAGAGGAGACCTATGAAAGAGCTTAGCACCGCTCTGTGTCTGTTTTTTGGGGAAAATGGTTGGATTTCTGAGAAGCTGGCTCCATTGTGTATTCTAAGCACTACTCAGATTCATTAGACATTCTCAGAACTCAAATATCACAGGGAAGCAGCAAGCAGCAGTCAACATGCCAATAAAGGTAATGAGGTATTTTTTAGTTTGGACTGATAATTGGTGAAAAGAGGGCATTCTTCCATTACTTTTTGCACTTTTGAAGTAGAGTCAAAAGAAAAATTTCCTTCCTGTTGAACTGAGGTCTCAGAGTCAAGAAATGGTTACATTAAAGAAAACATCCTTGAGCATTTTTTTGTGAATTTAGATTCATATCTGCCATAAGGTCTTTTGAATTTAGGACTTCTATTTGCTAATCCTGGTGGCGTAGTAGTTAAGAGCTATGGCTGCTAACCAAAAGGTTGACAGTTTGAATCCACCAGCCACTTCTTGAAACCTTATGGGGCAGTTCTACTCTCCTATAGGGTTGCTATGAGCTGAAATCGACTTGATGGTAACTTTTTTTTTTTTTAAATAATTAATAGAGGAGTCCCTGGGTGATGTAAACCTTTGAGCACTTGACTACTAGCCAAAAGATTGATGCCTGGTGATCTGCTTCCTTGAAAACCTTATGGAGAAGTTCTACTCTACACACATGGAGTCACCATGAGTCAGTATCAATTCGAGGGCAACTAACAAAAACAACGTAATAACATAAGGTGATATTGGATAACATCTTTTCATGATATATCTAATAAAAGAAAAGATGCTTTTTTGGAGGAAAAGTGACTAAATCTTAGCCATCATGCTTCACTAAAGTACAAATGAATTTAAAAAGTGTAATGAATGTGGTGGGCAAACAGGAGAACATGACCTACGAGAAAGTGCACTATTTTGGAAAGATCAGGACCAAAGAGTCAGCTTTAGCTTCAGGAGTGTTAGTTCCAGGCATTGGTTGAGGCTGATAATGGAACATATCCAGACCCAGCACCCTGGTGTTGAAAAATGTATGTGTAGTAAAATAACTGTGTATATACAAATGAATTAAAGGAGTCATACACTAAGAACGTGATATTTAATGGTCCAAAGGCATATTTGGTGTAGATCATCTGACTGAGCCTAACATAGGGAAAGAAGCAGCAGTCTAGATTGTAAGAAATTAGATGATTGATAGAAACCAGGGAGAACTGCAGAGGGAAAAGTAGAAATGGGTAGAATGGATATACCGAAGTTGACAATGTTAATTTTGATTAGCATTATTCTAAAGAAAACCATAAAATTTTTCCTTAACTATTAAGTATTCTGTTACATTTTTTTTCCTCAGAATTCTCTCCATGAATTGGGAATTAACATCCCACAATCTTCTATGCAGGGACCCAAATTCAAATGCTTTCAGTGCCAGGTATGAATACAATGTGGAATGGTGATGATTGTGGTTTTTTAAAGTTCATGTCACCTGTCCAGATGGAGAAACCCTACTCATCTTTAGTCAATTGCTTCTATTTGGAAATAAAAAAACAAAGTTCCCAGATTTTCCAGTTGTTTAAGAGAAGCTTGGATGGATTTTTGTGTGGAATGTCTCATTTTTGAAACACCAAAATAAATTAAACAAAATGATACAGCCATGTTTTTTAAACAGTAAACTCAGTTTAGCAGGAAATGAACTATTCTGTGAGAGGAATACAAGGGTGAGTAAGTATGCGGGTCTTGGATTATGTTCCAGAACAGATCTGTTTTTATGCTAAAAATTTAATTGAAGAGTAGGCTCCAGTACTAATAAAGTGGAAAAACACTATCTTATTGGCCAGGGGGGTTGTGGGGGGGAGGGCAGTATTCGGTCCCAAACCAGATTTAATTGTTATCTTTAGCATGTGTAAACCTGAAGTTTAACCTACTTAATTCCTGGTAAATTTCTTCAGGTGCCCCAGGATGCTACCCAGTTTTCTTCCACATTTAATTTAATAGCTATTACAGTGGTACAGTTTTATAAATAACCAATTTCTCACCTAACATTTGAGTTGAGAATAAAGGTGTAGGTAGTAATAGGAAATAAATTATTAGCTATGTTTTTTAATAATATATCTTTTGTCTAGATTTCAAATGCTATGATTAATATCAATTTAGTCTGAATGCCCTTCTAAAGATAATATTTAAAGGAAAGCATTCACTTCGATACAAACTTGAACCAGAACAAGACATCTTCCTCCAACTGTTGTATGAGTGCTTCCACAATATGCCAAGAAAAGGGAAAGGGCCTTATTTTCAGTCACCTAATTACTTCACAGGAGAAAAGTGAAAATTGAAAACCAACAAAATGCTTCTCTTTCAGAGGCTTTGCTCTACTAGTATTAGGAAGGAGAGTGATGCGACTGGGTGCTTAAATCATAATTTCTTATATCTTGCTTGCATTTTAATTGGGTAGATACTGTTGTTAGTTGACCTCAAGACAATTTTGACACACGGTGACCTCATGTGTGTCAGAGCAGAACTGTGGGCCATATGATTTTCAAGGCTGTTACTTCTTGGAAGCAGATCACCTTTGAGTGAGTTTGAACTACCAACCTTTTGGCAAGCAGTCGAGCACTTAACCATTTATGCCACCCAGGGGCATCTATAATTTTCTATAAAGGGAAACTAACGGGCTAAAGAAGATTAATCTTATTTTAATTTGAAGACCATGCCCCATTCATGGGGAATGAGGGGAACAAAATATATATATATATGATTTTTTCTTGTTTCCATGTTGATCAAATATGATTTTTAACAGAGTTTTAGACACATATTATAATATTAGGTTTTTTTTCAGAGTATAGTTATAAGAAAAATAAAACGTCTACTATGTGTTAAATACTTTTCAACATGTTTGAAGTTATAATTCACTATACTGCTAAGGCAAAAACCTGTTGCCATCGAGTTGATTCCAACATCATGATAAACAGAGATAAGACTGAAGTTGTCAAGGATTTCATTTTAGTTGGATCCACAATCAACACCCATGGAAGCAGCAGTCAAGAAATCAAAGGACGCATTGCATTGGGCAAATCTGCTGCAAAAGACCTCTTTAAAGTGTTAAAAAGCAAAGATGTCACCCTGAAGACTAAGATGCGCCTGACCCAAGCCATGGTGCTTTCAATCGCTTCATATGCATGCGAAAGCTGAACAATGAATAAGGAAGACCGAAGAAGAACTGATGCCTTTGAATTACAGTGTTGGCAAAGAATATTGAATATACCATGGACCGCCAAAAGAATGAACAAATCTGTCTTTGAAGAAGTACAGTCACAATGCTCCTTAGAAGCAAGCATGGCAAGGCTTCATCTCACACACTTTGGACATGTTATCAGGAGGGATCAGTCCCTGGAAAAGCCATCATGATTGGTAAAGTAGAGGGTCAGCAAAAACGAAGAAGATCCTCAACAAGACGGATTGACACAGTAGCTACAACAATGGACTCAAGCAAAACAATGATTGTGAGGGTGGCGCAGGACCGGGCAGTGTTTAGTTCTGTTGTACGTAGGGTTGCTGTGAGTCAGAAACGATTTGACGGCGCCTAACAACAACAATACTGCTAAGGATATTTCAAAATGTTTTCCATATATTTTGTGTTTATATAAGGATAAAAAGTATCTATTACTCATTTACACAGGGACAACATATAGACTAAAAATAAAAGAAGCAAATGCAGGAGATTTATTTCATAATTTCAAAAATTGATTTTAGATACTTTTAAATTCTAGTGGGATATTTTAATTTCTGGGAAAAAAGTTACACCCATTTACATAGAAATGATATTCATCTCTTAGAACCGGTCAGAGAAACCAGCTAAAATAATTATATACATATTAGTTTTACATCAGCAGATTCTGCAACATAGCTAACCTTTTATTTTACCTCTCTTAAAAAATACATTAATTTTCAAGGAATGTATTCATTATCGATATATTAAAAGAAGAATTGTTTCTAATGAAGCTTTGAAAATTCAATGAAAGTCTTGTTACCAATAAGATACTTTTGTAGATTTTGTCCCATGCACTATAGGATGGAAATATCAAGTAACACTCAATTTTGAAATATTACTTTTATTTTCTCCTTTTGCTGTTGAATAATAAAGGAACTATTTCTCAATAAATAATGAAATTAGAAAAGTGTTCAGTATTTAACAATTCTCTGCTATAGAAGCGTGCTCTTAATGATTATTATTGACCATCATTAAGCAAAGAGCATCCATGACTAGAAAACTGAGGACTCTCGATGGAATTCATAGCCTCCTATAATTTTCATTTCAACAATACAGAAAATATTGAGCAGATGGGAATCTATGCCATCCACTGTACTATGTGTAAGCAATATGAAGTTGAATAAGTCATAGTCCTCATATAAAAAAAAAAAACTCACAACAACTCTATGATAAGATACAAAAATCATGAAACTATAATGAACTCAAAATTTGTCTACCTGTCTTTACACCAAACTATCCTGAAATCACTGCACTTAAGTAAATTCACATTAAATTTTATTTTATTTCCCATGATCTTACGGAATGCCTTTATTTATAATAATCTTAATAAAATCCAAACACTCATGGTATATGTTTAAAATAGCTAATCTATAAACGTTGGCTTAAAGGAAAGCATATAATCTTAAATGGCAAAATAAGAACACCTTCATATTTGTAACATATATAGCCTTCCAAATAATGAATTCTACTAGTCATATTTCTTTAATACTTATAATGTGTTTGAGGAATTATTCTATATATCACATCTTCTGTTTAGACTATTATTTTGTAAACATCACATAAGTAATTATTGGTGACCTAGAATGGCTAAGGGGAATTTAACCTTCAGATGGAGACTGAATGATTCTTTTTAAACTTATTACTTAAATTAACAAAGAAAAAGATTTTACACCTCTAACTCACATGACATCAAACTACTACAATAAAATGTCTGTCTCTTAAATGTAAGACAAACAATATGTTCCCAAGGTATTAATTTGTATTGCAAACCTTTATCATTATTTAGCAACCAGAACACCAAGAGAAAAAAATTTCAATATGTGAAATCAGAACCTTAAATATTAAGAGTTCACATCATCATTTATGCAAAACTATTTTAAAAATGTAAATTATTCATTTGATTTAACTATCTAAAAATATTTAAAACATTTTTTATTTGTTCATGTTTTACCTTGAAAGGCAATGGCTCTTCAGTACGAGGACTAACAGGAAGTGAAGTGGTGCTACTTGCTGGGCTCATATCTGAACTCTATAAAAAAAACAAAAATTGAGTTAAAGAGATACACTTTCATAGTCATTTTTATTACTATTTAGAATCTAAGCCTTCTTACCAAAATAAAATAAATAAATGAACTATAAATGTGGAAAAATCCAAATTATTTGTATATAATGAATCCTTCCTTATTTAGAAATAAATATTTTTCTGGAAAATTAGTCAAATTATCACCTTTCAATGTATGTTTTAAGTACATGTCATTAAATAAAATGATCATCTCCTGTGTTAAAATGGTGTTTAGTATTATGTTTGCTTAATTATCTTTTTATTGAAAGTAAAACTATGTCTGTTATGATTCACTATGTTTCTATTTTGATCTTTCAGGCAGACTTTGAAATGTGTTATATCTGTTTCTTTTACAGAGGTTTAAATCATTGTACGCATTGTTTTCATTATGAAAGACATATCTGCCATTAATATGCACTTGCAAAATGCAGAAATACTAATTTTTTAATTCCATATTCATAGCCTCTGAACATTTTACAACCTTTCTTATTATATTCTGCTACACAAACATTTTCAGAACAAAAGATTTATACAAATGTAAGAGAATTATTGGAATGGTGTTAATGCTGTTCTACAAACATAGCATTTTTTTCCTAGCTCTTTTAAAATATAATCTATTAAAACTTATTAAATAACAAATTGACCTAAAAAAGAGAGATGTGGGTTGTAAGTTTTTCACTTGTCATTAATTTAATTTTCTAAAACCAAGCCCAAGATACTGACAGTGGGTAGCAACAGAAGTTATTTTATTTTATTCTTATCCCATTCTCTCAGAGAATTCTTCCATTTAAGTATACAAGTAAATAAAACAACAACAACAACAAAAACGCAGACCTACATTTTTCAGTTCAGTTTCCAAGTGTACTGATTCATGCATACACACAAATACAGAAAATTTTACAGTGACGATTAAATCAAAAGAATGGATTAATTTTCATTAAGATAAGTGGTCAAAAAGACAAATTTGACTGACTTCACTTAAGTGAAGAACAAAAGAACACATTCAAAAAACAGATCCAATAAATGCCACTAAATCTAAGAGTCCATTCATTCAGAGATTGTTTTCAATTCATATGACTCAAGTGTACAATGAAGAAAGTGAACACTTAGAAAATATCCATTATAATGGGATCAGTTCTGACCAGTTAGTTTGGAAACCTCGTATAAGAACTATATATATATATATATGTATATACACGTACATACATAGACATATATACATATATATGTAGCCATGGTGGCGTAGTGGTTAAGAGTTCGGCTGCTAACCAAAAGGCTGGCAGTTCAAATCTACCAGCTGCTCCTTGGAAACCCTATAGGGCAGTTTTACTCTGTCCTATAGGGTCGCTATTAGCTGGAATTGACTCAACGGCATCTAACAACAAAAACAAATATATATATATATGAACTAAGAGATTCAGTGTAATTTTTCTATAATAGGTACCCCACTTACTTTAGAAAATTGTATGAGGCTGCATATTTACTTAAAATGTCTACAGCAGGAAACTGGGTAAAAACTGAACAACAATCTACTAAAGGAAGTAGAAAAATACATGTACCAGATAATTAAGGTGAGTTATTTACTGATTTTAATTTCTAAATGTATCAAGAGCTTCTTGCCCATTTACTTAATAGGAAATATTCTACGTTGCTGATTTTCACTATCTTTATGATATGATGAAGAAACAAAGCTTAAGTCTCTTGAGCGGTTTCTCTCAATATTAGATTTCTCATGGGAATTTGAGTAAGTGATTGTAATTCATAAGTAGTTTAATTATCTGATATTTTCCTGAAGTTCTGATATCCTGCAGTTTATTAAAGTATCAGGCCTTTAAAAATCATACATTCAGGAGACAGAAATGACACCGAGTTGTAAAAATTTAGAATTCCGGCTCGTATTCTTGCAGAACATGAAGATTTTTCAACATCCATAAGAAGATGGGCTCAATATTAAGCTTCACTGTAAACTTCTTTTAGGGTTGAGGCCTCCCACACTTCCCAGAAATCAATGTGTCATTCTAAGGACTGCAGAAAGCAGACTCCAAAATTTGCATCGTGTAACATCGATTCTTAGAATGTCATTCTTAGAGAAAACTTTGCTCTAGCTTTAACTTTCAAATCCATCTTATAGTGTGACACTTTAATTCTATTGCTCTTTGGAAATCTTGAGACAAATGTTTTCAAAAACAAATCTATCTTATACGACAACATGTGATACACTACACTTAATTATCAAGTTGAGAAATACAAGACAAAAAATAGAATAAAAGTATCTTTGTTTTTAGTTTATTTTGTTTCCCATTTGCTTTTCAGTGATCTGTAATTTAGGTGTTATTCCAATTTGTTTATCCTTTTAGATAAAATATTAATAGTAAGCCATTTGGAAACTCATTAGATCTCTCTGTATAATAACCATATAAAATTTAAAATTCAAATTCAGCTTTTAAATGTTCTTAATAAATGCATAAATTGAAGAGTTATTTTTTTATACATGAAAATGAGATATTTTTACATGTATTTGAAATATTTTATTATATGAGCCCAGATTTCATTTTCCCTTTGTTACTGAAGAAAATGTGTTAATTTTATTAGAATAAAATATTCTTTGTTAACAACTAGTGCCCAGATCTTGGTTTCTAATACCATTTTCTGATAAAAGGAACCAGGGCTCGTTGACTGATTCCAGGTGTGGGGTAGTGAATGCACAGAATGAGCCTGGAGCATCTTGTGGTTCTGGTAAGAAGGGAAGTGGTTCAAAAAAAAAAAAACAGGATGGGTATAGGAGACAAAGGAGCCAACATGAAAGAGCTCCCAGTGGCCAAAGCTGGAACAATCTGCACAACAACATAAATAACATACTATTGGATTATAACTTAATGTACATATAAAACAAATATCCACGAGTCCAGACTGACATAAATGATTGAATATATAAATAAATAAATTTAATCATTTGAACAAATAAATACGGGAAAAGAGATAAATCTTTACCAAAGAATCTCAAATAATTTATAAAGGCACTTGCCCTCTTCAAGAGGTAGAAATTAATCACCTCCCCTCCCCCCAAACTCCAGGGATAGTCTGCAAAAAACCTGATCTGTCAAGGTCATCAAGGATAAGGTCAGAATAGGCTAGGGAGAAATGATGACTAAATATAATGTGGTATCCTTGATGGGACTCTGGAATAGAAAAAAGGACATTAGGGAAAATGGGTGAAATCTGAATACAGTGTTGAGTTTAATTAATAGTAATGTACTAATGTGACAGCAAAGATGTGACCCTGAGGACTAAGGTGCACCCGACCTAATCGATGGTACTTTCAATTACCTCACATGCATGCGAAAGCTGGACAATGAATAAGGAAGACTGAAGACTGATGTCTTTGAACTATGGTGTTGGCAAAGAATACTGAATATACCATGGACTGCCAGCAGAACAAACAAATCTGTCTTGGAAGAAGTACAGTCAGAATGCTCCTTAGAAGTGAGGATGGTGAGACGTCATCTCGTGTACTTTGGACATGTTGTCAGGAGACAGAAGTCCCCGAAGTAGGACACCATGCTTGGTAAAGTAGAGGGTCATCAAAAAAAAGGAAGACCCTACACAAGAGGGACTGACACAGCAGCTATAACAATGGGCCCAAACGTAACAACAATCATGAGGATGGCGCAAGACTGGGCAGTGTTTCGTTCTGTTGTACATAGGTCGCTATGAGTTGGAACCAAGTCAAAAGCACCTAACAACAACAACAGTGTACCAACGTTGGTTCCTTAGTAGTGACAAATGTACCCTAGTCAGGTGAGGATGTTAACAATAGGGGAAACTGGATGAGGGGTATATGGGAATTATCTTTACTCTCTTCCCAACTTTTCCATAAATCTAAACTATTGTAAAATAAAGTTTATTTAAAAATATTCTTTATTAGCAATAAAACCAGCCTTTTCAAGGTTATAATACATGACTGTCATTATACTCATAGCTTCTCAGCTTTCATCAGGGCTTTTATTACTTTCATGAAAATAAATTTTGACAGATCATTTTACTGGGATGCATAACCTCTCCACCAAAGGATCTTTAATCTTCCAAGAAGATCTCACTGAAAAACTGATGTTAAATTGCTTTGCATACTTTCATATCCCATATAGGAATGCTGAAAGAAAACTTCAGCCATATAAAATGATCTATGTATCTGAGTATGCTTTAGATGCTTGGTAGAGTGAATTTGCATTATGAATATTTACTGAATGCCATAATTCTATCGGACAGATCCATTAATTATATCTCCCCGGAAAGCATAATTAATGAATCTGCCCTATGGGATTAAAGTTTATTTATAAAGATTTCTTGAAGTGAAACATGATCAATTTGCCTCAAATCTGCTTGGTACTTAAGCAGATTTGAGTGTAAGTGAAATATTTTAATTTTTGAAGCCATTGGGATAAATTTATAAAGTGATTCGCTAGGTTTAATAAATTTAAAGGGTCACCTAATGTATTAACTCTGTTTTCCTAAACACATATAGAAAATATGTACATCTATGTTACAGTATATTGTTGGTTTAATAATAATGGAATTATCACTAATAATGTACATAGGATAATTTAGATTTCTGTAGTATAAATGTGCTATTTCTCCTTAAAATGTTTTCTTTTTTTAGACATGTCAGTTTTCGGTGAAAATTCAGTCATTTATTCATTCAGCCCACATATATTACACTTCCCTACCTTTAGATTGTAAGTTTTGTCATGATTTGCCCTACTGGTAAGCCATAGTTAGACTTGTTGTTGGCCAAACAATTTAATAAGGAAAGAAATAAGAGTATCTAGTTGTGGCACAGAAAGACATTTTTTATATATTAATGGGTAGACTAAGAAGTGCTAATGTGTGTTCTTAACCAAGTATATGCTACAGATGACAATGACCCAACAGGACTGGGATCCTCCGATCCAGAGCCATGACCACTAAATATCAGGTATTCTACTGTGAAGAATGAGGTTAGTCTTTGGGAAGCTAATTCTAATCACTTCTGTCTTTGAGAGATGGATATCCTATGCCCTAGCTGTTTGTCGTTTTAGTGGTAAACCAAAATGGAGCATCAGTACATTGAATTCACTCTCTAAATCAGGACTACTCTTAGTACTTTGGCCTACCACTACTAGTTATATTTTCTCAAATGAAAATGTTTAAGTTTTTTAATTTGTGGTATCTTCTTGTCATTGATATGTTGTTTTTGCTTTGCCAGAATCCAATCCCCTTTTCTACATTAACAAAATTTTTATTTTCCTTGAAATAGGTGTGGGCATATAATCAAGGACTGGCCAACCTCTCCCACTGTGCATAAAAAAGTACAAGAGCCAAACTATTTAAATGAAGCTCAAGTCTGGGAATTTTGTTAGATTTTGATGAAGAGATCCTCTCATCCAGCGAATGCTTCTGATATCATATGATTGCACTTATGTCTAAACCAGCATATGGAACATTCCCAGGAACAAATCTAAAACAAGGCATGAAATGAAAGAATCTGAGTCCTAAGAATGTATATGACATTCTGGATCCTGGTGTATGTTAACCAATAATTTTCACAAGACAGTGTGCTTAACAATCGAGAGTCCTTTCTAATATAGGAATAAACACAATCATTGGGATATTACAAGTTATAGAGCCTAAAATTTACAATTAGCTGACATAAGTAAAGTGGAGATCCATGATATTATTCTATTCTACACTGAGGAGTCTGTAGTATTTTATGTGATCGCAAAATAATTTATTAAATTATTTTCTAATTTTTATTTTTTGGAACTCAGATTATGGCTTTTTTAATCTGGAGCATCATGAGATTTGGTAGAAAAAAAATCCAGGATATAAGAGTGTGCTTACTTTTTACAAATTTAATTATACATATATATATATATATATAATTTACTTACAACTAGATAACACATTTACATAGTCCAAAATTCAAAAGGTATAACATGTTTACCCATGAAAAAGTCTCTCTTCTGCCCCTAGTCCCCAGCCATCCAGTTCCCCTTTCCAAAAGTGACTAATTTACCAATTTATTGTACATCCTTTCTTGAAAATTTTTTTATATATAATAGGAATATATAACTATACATATTTAGTCATTCCTTTTTTCTTTTATACATTTTAAAAAAAAGACCAGTTGCCATCAGGTCAATTCTGACTCAGGGCAACTGCATGTGCATCAGAGAAGAACTGTCCTCCACAGGGTTTCCATGGCTGTGATCCTTAAGAAGCAGCTTTCTAGGCTTTCTTCCAAGACACCTCTGGGTGTATTCAAACTGTTGATCTTTCAGTTAGTAGCCCAACACTTAACCATTTGCACCACCCACGAACTCTTTTATCCATATAAAAAAAAGAAAAACAAATCCATTGCCTTCAAGTCAATTCTGACTATAGCAACCTTATAGGACAGAGTAGAACTGCCCTGTAGAACTGCCCCATAAGCTTTCCAAGGTGCAGCTGGTGGATTTGAACTGCCAACATTTTGGTCAGCAGCTGAGCTCTTTAACTACCGCACCACCAGGGCCCCTTATACATATAGGATAACATTATATATAAATACTGTCCTTCAACTTGTTTTTTTCAAATTATATTTGCATATAATAAGGTCCTTCATTCTTTTATATAGCTGCGTAATATTCCACTTTATGGCCGTATCATAATATAATTAACCTGTGCTGCATTGCCACGCCTTTATTATTACAAGCAGAGCTAAAATAAACAATCTTATACTATGTGCAAATGTATCTGTAAAATCACCAGGTTAAAAGATTTTGAATTATGAGGAGTCCAGCTGCTGGCCGAAAACCTAAGTGTGATTTTTCAGGCCTGACCACAGGGAATTACAAAGGCTTTAGCTAGCAGGCCTCAAGGGAAAAGCTGCCCTCACCAACCAGACTTGGTGCACAGCCAGTGTACTGCAGTCTCTAATGGGAGCTGCAGCCAAGGACTCAGTGCCACCCCTCCTCCCCAGTCACCCTCTTTTGAATATCTGCATCCCTAGACACCTCCATAAAGAGGCGTCTTTATAAGAGACCTTCAATAGAGGCCTTCCTCGGGGGCCTGTGCTGAAGACTCCTTGTCAGGGAGAAGAGGAAGGAGATCTTGAAGACACCTTTCCCCACTCTGAATCAGTACTTTTCCATTCCTAGGCCTCCCCTTGGCCCCTGGGTCTATAAAACTGCAGAAGCCTTTTGTTTGGGTCTCTCTCGACAGTGAGTCAGGTGCTCAAGTCTGTGCTGATCCACCTGACTCACTTGGGGCTTTCCTGGGGATATATGGCATCTTCTTCGTGTTTAATCTCTTGCTTATACTATTGCAGTAAGTAATTAAAGACACCTTCCTGTTACTTTCATTTTGTCTTGTCTTAATCGGCTACTCTTAAACCTGACAGCTAAATTCAGCTCTCTCAGCTCAGCTCCCTGACAAATAATATTGCCTAATTGCCCTGCATAGAGATTATATCAGTTTATGCAAACAAACGAGGCATGAGAGCGAAAATTTCCCCACTGTGTCACTATTTTCTACTTCAAAGCACCATTAGTATAGATCCACAAGATAAAGAAAAGCTCTGGTTGAAGCTCATCTTCCTAAAATCACAAAGAGATTTTAGTTTTGTTAAATCTTTTCTGTCTGGTGTCAATAACCCAAGATAGTTGAGAGGAACAATATCCCAACAGATCACTGGCTCAGCACTGAGTAAGCTTTACTCTTTGCTGTACTTTGATCTTGTGGTATAATTCTAATTACTAAGCTTTTATTTATCGTTCTGTCATTAAGTCAAAGCTAAGTCAAAACTGTGGCCAAACCCCAGAACAACCGAAATGACTGGGTTATAGCAAATAATTAAGCTATCTCACTCCTTTAGGATGAATCTCACAGGGGAAATCAGAAATTGGTCCTTAGTTTGGAAATTTCAGAAATTAAATTACATGAATTCACTTAGGGATGGGTTGATTTTCTGGGGATAATTCAAAGTAACTAGATGAATAAGCGGCTGCATTTTATCAGATATCAGCCAACCTATTAACTAACAACGAAAACTCACCTTGGCCTAAGATCTCAAACGTGAATCCTTCCCTTTTGGTAAAGAGATTTACTCAGAAACAGCATTATAAATAAAACAGAAGATTTTTTATTTAGTATAACATTAGACAAAAAGTATTTGGATGTTCTCAGAAGACACTTATATCCAACTATGGTAAATGCCTAAAGAAACACACATCATTTAGAATTGGAGCATCTTCTCCTTTGAAGAGCGCAAGAACTCCACCTCAGTGACAAAATTTATATTATCTAATTCATTTAAAAAACAATCATCCACCAAAAGCACACTTACTTCATACCAGACTCCCTGCAACATAACTGAGGAGAGAAATAACTAATCTTACTGGTAATATATTTTTAACTTGTTTCATTTTTGTTGTTGGTAGCGTTGGTTACTAAGCTTATTCATTTTATTTTGTTCTATTGTTTAGCTTCAGTTTTAGAAAACTACAGCTCCTTCCTTTATTTTCAAATTCTGGGAGTGCATCACATTTGACCTTTAAAGGCCCTATAACACCCCTAAGTTCCTGTACAGAGTCTCTGAAAGCCAAGTTCTTATTTTAACCCTCAGTGAGACGGGCTGACACAATAGCCTCAACAATGCACTCAAACATACCAATGATCATGAAGATGGTGCAGTAACAGGCGACATTGTGTTCTTTAACTACTGCACCACCAGGGCTGAGGTTGTCATTAGTCAGAACTGCTTTGATGCCAAAGAACAACAACAACAACATTTCTTCCAGAGAGAGAAGTCCTGTCACTGACGACCTAATCTCTGTAGCTGGACCTGAACCAGTTGTTGCTGGACCTCTTTGATGCCTCGGTCTATGACTTGAATACCCAGTTTTACTCTCAGTTTATTTTCTCAAGCATTCTTGGTATGTTCTCCTGCTGCCAACAAGTCCAAATTATGGTCTAATTTTATTACCAATACTTAATAAACAGTACTGAGAACCTACTGCGAACCAGTAATTGTGATCTGTGTTCAACACAAGCAATCTCTGCCTTCGACTATCTTAAGTTCATTTTAGGTGACAAACAAGTGTGAAAAGCAAAAACTGTAAAAATAAATGATAGATACATAGATAGAACTAGAGAGATGATAGATAGATAGATAGATATATAGATGATAGATAGAGAAACAAAAATCCAACTATCCAAAATAATCACTGTGAAAATATCTGCATAGTTTTGTCTAATCTTTTTTCTTTTTCTGTGCAATGTAACGGCTGGGATTCACATATTAGTTATTTTTATTGTAAATACTCCTCCTAACTGTATTCTGAGTATTTTTCTCATATCAATTTCCCTTCAGGTTACCATATGACAAATGCCTACAATTCCATCATATAATTATAATTTATTCATTTTACCTGGTTCCTAACTTTGAACATTTTTGGTATTTCTGTTTTATTCTTTATAATTAATGGTGTAATGACATATTAAAACAGATCTGTGATTATTTATTTTGGTACATTTACAGAATTGTAAAGTCTCTGTTAAAGGGTATGCACATAGCTATATAACATCACAAACAGTATCAAATTTTACTATAGTGCTAATATACTAGGAGTGGCTGGGTGGCACAAACAGTTAAGTACTCTGCTGCTAACTGAAAGGTTGGTGGTACATGTCCATCCAGAGGTGCTGAGGAAGAAAGCCTTAGTGATCTGCTTCCAAAAAATGAGTCATTGGAAACCCTATGGAGCACAATGAAATGCGTGGAGCTGCCAAGAATCAGAACAGACTCCACCGCAACTGGTTTTTGTTTGGCTAATGTACTAATTTTTACTCCTACTTGAGATGTTTAGAGTTCCTAATTTATTTATCTTTGAAAGGCTGTGATTTAACAATTGGTTAACTATTAGGGGGAAAAATCCTTAAATTACAACAAACTTAATTCTAAATGGATTAAAGAGTCAAATATAACAACAATCCACAAGAAGCACTTGACGAAAATACAGGTAAATATTAACTGTTTATCAATTACTGTAGAATGAGAAGGGCATTTCTAAACATTAAGTCAAAGATTGATATATTTGACTATATTAAATTTGGTGTATACTAAAAACAAATCAAAAACAAAATTATAAGGCAAAATGACAAATCAATATTTGGGAAATGCTGATTTTTTTGGGAAACATTTACTCCTTATTCCTGATGTTTCTTTCTATTTGGAAGAAACTCTACTAGTGTTACACTCTTGCCTTCTCTTCCTAAAGAAGATGATTTTTCTTGCAGATATATTTGGGATGGATGGGCGTGGTATGCTAGGCTCAGCTCATTCCTCTTTCTTTGGTTAGCAGGTTCACATGCAGAGAACATGTGTTCTGCTCAGCAGCTGTGCAGTTGGCTTTTTACTGCTAAAGTCTCAGTAACAGCTTTATTAAGCCTCAGATCATAAGGAGGGTTGAACTGTAGGTTATCTGCAGCTTATGGAAGCTTTGCCCACAGGCAAGGAGCTATTTTTACATGGTCTTGAGAGTCTTAAGAGATGGTCTGTGGATGAGTGGGCCTCAGCACAGCCTCTGGGCCCCAGTGACCTCAGAACAGACAAAGGCCATGGGTAACCTCAGACAAAACACACATACTAGGACTTCAGGAGGTACAAGCTGCTTCTGCTTGACCTTGAACTATACAGGACAGCTTCTCATTAGCAGAGTTGGCTGAAGTAGTATGGAGCTGGAGGGAAAGGAGAAACTCTCCATTCTTAGACTTTTTAAGATTTGGTAGGTAGCATAATGTTTACCGTAGAGCTTTTAAACTGCAAGGCAGCTGATTTCTGCATCTGCTACAGGGTGCTCGTATGCTTCTAGCTTTAAATACTGAGTAGTAGGCCTAGGAGATCCCACTGCATATGCTGCATGTGGTAGCCAGCTTGAAGGATGACCCCCAACAATCCCAGCCTCCTGGTATTTGCCCCTTTGTGTAATCCTCTCCTCTTGAGTGTGCGCTGGATTTAGTGACTTACCTATATCATGAATAAAATTTTGCAGAGGCTGCAGGAGGGCAAAGTGGAAGCAGAAATACCACTTAGGAGTTTCTTACAATATGTTGAGAGATGGTAATTGTTTGGACAAAGTGTTTATGAGTAGAGGTGACTGAATTCTCTACATATTTTGGAGTTAGAAATGACAAAATTTCCTGATAGTTTGGATACGGGGTATGAAGGAAATAGAAGAATCAAGGATGACTTCCAAGGTTTTGCCTGAGCAAAACTGAGACAGGGAAACTGCAGTATACTGGAAGTGAAAAAAATCAATAATTCCATTTGTTGAAGTTAAGTTTGAAATTTCAATTAGACATGGTAGTAGAGGTCAAGTAAAGCACTTGGTTATCCTAGCTGAGATAGAACAGAGAATAAGATCATTAAAAATAAAACAAGAGTTCAAGGAGCTGAGAGGCCAGGGTGATGTAAGGATCATCTTCTTGTATAAACAAAGACTAATAAAGGAGCAGTACTGAAGATAATGAAAATAAGTGACAATCTTTAATCTCCAGTGAACAGGGAGAGGAGTATTATGGTACTGATTTTCAAGTACCGTAAGCTAAGCAGTGGGTATTTTCACTACCACGCCTCATGTTATGTGGCCTAGAGAAGAGGCAGTTTTCCTTCTTATTCCTCCTTACCATTTCCAACCACTGTCACAGCTGCCTCCCTAACAACTCTTGGCTTGAAGATCATGCCATCAAACTGTAATACAGTTGTCTCTCGGTATCCGCGGGACACTGGTTCCAGGACTCTCGCGGATACTAAAATCTATGGACGCTCAAGTCCCTTATATAAAATGACACAGTATTTGCACATAACCTACACACATCCTTCCATACACTTTAAATCATGTCTAGATTACTTATACTACCTAACGCAATGTAAATGATACGTAAAGAGTTTTTATACTCTATTGTTTAGGGAATAACGATAAGACAGGAGGGGCACAATGCTTAAACAATGAGTGCTGGAGACAGACTGAGGATCTGTGAAATGGTAGCAGGCTACAGCAGTGCCCACACAACATTTCATTTGCATGGATTCAGCATAGTGCTCGGCACAGAGCAAATTCAAGTTTTTCTTTTTAGAAAGTTTTTTTTCCAAATATTTTCAATCCACAGTTAGTTGAATCCATAGATTTCAAACTCATGGATACGGAGGGCCAGCGGGCCAACTGTGTTGCTACTTACTAATTTGCAGGGCACAATTGCGCCTGTTTTTCTCCACTGGTTGGAAAGATTCAATGAGGTAAAATTACTGAAAAATAGTGCTGGCACACGTAAAGTGCTAAATAAGTGATAGGCTTTAGCTATCATCATGCTATATTGAAATTACTTTTTTATGTGTCTGTCTGATAAGACTGAGCCAACTTCGGGAAACGTTCGTGTGCTTTTCATCTTTGTATCTCAGAAGCTACCATAGAGTTCATTAAAGGTTTATTATTCAGCTGAATTTAAATAACTAGGTTAAAAGCAAAACCAAGAATTTAAACTAAACTACGTTTGAAAGCTCTTATTTTGATAAAATCTGATTAACATGACTAAGTATCTTGCTGTTCAGAGCTTTAAAAAATGATCAGTTTCTCAACAAATCTTCACTATAGTAAAACCTAGAATATAAGAATATCCATCTTGTCATCCAAACTGATAAATATATGCCAAAGACAATGAGGCATTTTTATTAATAATTTTTGAATGTGGAGCTGCTTGGCAGGAACTAATCAGTTAATGTGAATTTGAATAAAGTCAGCCACAAAACACAAGTGCACATATCTGTGGACATTATTCACCTTGACTGATAGCACACTTTATTTTCAATTAAAATAAAATGAAAAAATAAAATAAAATCAGCATGATGCTACTCCAACTTTAGTATTCACTGACTAAAAATTAAAATTAATAGTTGGGTATCAGATTTATATTTGGGGAAAACAACTGATGAGTTTGCTATTGTGTAATATGAATAATTATTTCAAGAAAACACATCATTTCATTTGTTAAAAATCAGTAATTTTCACTGAATAAACTTAAGTACTAATGAATCCATTTATTGTCCTTGATTACCTAATTTTTTGTCCCATGCCTGTTTCTAAAGAGTCGCTCTTAATCATACTGCACTTATTTAATAACAACAGTGTTTGTACTCAATAAAGTTTAATGAAAATTTTATAAAGTAATGTAAAGAAAACCCCTTGGAAAATATATATCACCACTAATATATCAAAATATTAGCATTTAGATTGATAATATCAATGAAGTAAAACAAAAGATACTTATTATAAAGACAGTATTTGTTTTTCCTTCTCAAATTCATAAGCTATGGAGATTCACCTAAATGAACTACTGAAGTCTGTGATCTTAGACAAATCTCATATGGTCCTTAACAATCACGACAGCTTTGTCCTCACATTTTCCTCCTAGGCCAATAAGAGGCTTGGTTCCATCCCTCACTCCTTTCTAGATCTAACATCCTATGATACTTTAAATAATGTCTGCACCAAAAGAAAACTAATAAAGAGGATTTTAGAGATCCATTTCAACTTCAAGTACTATGACTTTTACATAATGTCCTGTAAATTGAAAATGTGCAATAAATGTTTGACGTTATTACCTAATTTCTACATGTCAATGATTTGTTTTATAAATTAATTTTCTATAAAATGCATTGTACTTAGATATATTTTAAAAATTCTTTAGTCTCAGAAGTCACAAAATTCATAATTTATGCTAGAGATGTTATCTATAATTGATGAATCAAATTCACATTATCTGAGGCTTTTATTCAAAGCACTGTGTCCTTAAATTTAATATTTTAATTTCTTTTTCAATTATATATATTTTAGTTCTCCAAAGGTTGCCAAGGTATATAAGATCAGAAATTCTGACTTAGCAAGAAAATGATTTGTCCAGTTCTTGCCTTCTCCCTATATGCCCTCAAAAAGCACAAGAAGGCAAAAGTAAAAAAAAATGCATGTTATTGGTAAATTGTAGCTCACTGGCAGTCAGATTTGGTAGTAAAATAAACGATTTACAAACATCTTTTCTTCTCTGTAAAACTGAGGATTGTAACCAGCTTTTTAAGAAGGCAGTGTTTAAATAGGTTTCGTAAGTTAAAACACACACACACACATCATGTGCCAAAGATACTGGCTTAATAGAGCTTTTTATACTGAAGGGAGTATTTGGCAGATATTGCCATATTTAATAAGTGCTCTGATTCTTTGTAAAATTTTTTAAAAAAAGATTATGGAAATTGTTTTCAGGAAAACATTTTCCATGACCCCAAAGCAAAGAACATTTCGAACCATTATGGTAGTTGGTTGCACAAAACATTCCATTGTCATTGAAAGATAGTATGAACACAAAAGAAATACATTCAATCTTTCTTTACTACTTTCGATTGCCATTTTCTCTCAATTAAGCAGAAAAGTTGCTATCATAAACCCATTGCTGTCGAGTCCATTCCGACTCATACTGCAGACTAAGTAAATCAGATGCTTAGACAACATCAAGTGACTACTCACCCAATTTCTACAGCTTCCTGAATATAAGGACTCATGAAAAAGCACACAATATAAACACAATTCTTCTATTGGGAAAATAAATAAATTATGCTTTTAAATCAATAGCTAATATTTGAAGACTCCAATTTTGATACATGAAAATTGAGGGTTATTAACATATATAACATAAATAAGGAGCCCTGGTGGAGCAAATGGTTAAGCTGCTTACCAAAAGGTTGGTGGTTGGAAGCCACCCAGTGGCTCTGTGTGAGGAAGACCTGGCAATCTACTTCCGTAAAGATTACGGCCAAGAAAATCCTATGGGGCAGTTCTACTCTGTCACAGGGGGTTGCAATGAGTCAAAATCGACTCGATGGAACCTAACAACAACAACATTAACATATATAGTTAGCAGAGTACTTAATTCATGGTACTCTAGTAACATGTACCATGTATCTGGTAACATGGTAGATGTTCAATAGTTAATTACTATTTCCACTAAACAAGGACTATGCAGCACAAGTAATACTCTGATTCCTAGTCCAGTGTTCATTAAACACCACAATGAAATAGTCATAAAAGTTCTTTATTAAGTTATACTGTTCTCTCTCAAATTATTTATTCTTATTATTCTCTATCAGAGAAAACATATACTTCTACATTGCCATGGCACTTTCATTATCCTTAAACAGTTGTTCACCGTTTTGAATATGTGTTTGCCTTTGTTTTGACAACTAAATTATAAACTCAAGGATAGGAATTGTTTTCCTCCTTTTCTTCTTCCCTTCTTCTCCTCCTCCTCCCCCACTTCCTCTTCTCCTTCTTCTCTCCTTTCTCGTCTATTCTTTTTCCTTTTGCCACACAGCAGTTAATACTGTGCAAGGCATGTATTTGACTCTTAAGGTATTGATTGACTGTCATGTATCTTTGGTAGCATAGCATCAGAGCATTATGTAAAATTAGAGAACTTAGATATTATTTCAACCTAAATCTCGTTTTATTGGAAATTGAAGCCTTGAGAGTATCCAAAAGTCATATTACTAACTACTGCAGAATTTGACAGGAACCAAGTCTTATAACTGATGATCAGCTATCAGCAGGAAAATATTCCAAAGGCATCAGGTGTATCCCACTGTTTGTCCTTTGCTCACAATCTTTTTCTTCTCCTTACTATTTCTATTAAATTCTCCCTTGACTGATCTCACCCTTCTAATAAATTTTCTCTCCTGAATTAACTAAAAATGTGGTCTTACAATCCCTTTCTTTGCTCATATTTGAGGACATCAACCTCTAACTGTATCTGAGAAAGAGTAAAAAGGAATATACAAATTTAGGGTAAGAACTATTTTTCAAACCATTACTACAAACCATTTCCACATTTGTAAAATGAAAATAATAGTTTTAAAGTTTGTTCTTATAGTTTTTATCTCATGATATTTTAGCGATTAAATAAGTTCACATACTTAGAACTTAGTGAACACTCAATAAAGGTAAGTTGTCTCTAAAGAGAGAGTACAAAGTACTTCACAGGCCACTATGGACTAGAGTAAGAGTTAGTGAGACCAACCACATCAACAAACCATGCGTAGAGTCTGTCTGCGTATCACAGGGCTGACTATTTTCTAGACAGCAACTGACCTGGAGTTGCAGTGTCTAGTTGTTGAGCTTAGCTTTGGTAATTCTCCATCCCTAGCAGCCACATTAGGAGTTCTGGTGGTGCAATGGTTAAGTGCTCCGCCGCTGATCTAAAGGTTGGTGGTTCAAACCCACTAGCCACTCTGCGGGAGAAAAGACCTGGCAATTTGCTGTGGTAAAGATTACAGCTTAGAAAACTCAATGAGGCAGTTCTACTCTGTCATATAAGGTTGCTAGGAGAAGAAATTGACTCGAGGGCACTCAACAACAATAATAACAACAAGAAGCAACACCATACAGGAAAGCGATGTAGGCATCAACTCCATCCCCAGAAGTCCTACTCCAGGGATCTTTATCCCTGACTCCGAAATTACAAATCTGTGTCTACACTTCTGCGATAGTGTTTGTTTCCTTAATTTCTTCCCACAAATAACAAGGTAAACATCTTTAGGAGAAATAAAAAACCAAACACATTGCCGTCGAGTCGATTTTGACCCATAGCGACACTATAGGACAGAGTAGAACTGTCCCATAGGGTTTCCAAGAAGCAGCTGGTGGATTTGAACTGCTGACTTTTTGGTTAGCAGCCAAGCTCTTTAACTACTGTACCACCAGGGCCCCAAATAAAGAAAAGGCATTTAAAATAAGAAAATAGTAAGAAAACTTTGGAAGTTAAAATTTGGAAGTCTATCATATTTGGATGAGAAATAAGCAAAATGAAACACATATTTTCTTTTCAAGCTTAGTTTGTCTGATACTGTTATTATTTTTTGGTGATGAAGGAAAAAAGAAAATGAAGTATATTGTAATTCATAATTGAGAGTGCTAAAATCTGGAGGCAGCTATTTAAGAATCTGTTCGCCAACAATGTGTTCCTAGCGCTGAATTTTTCTAATTATGTCAACTAATTTAAATGGTTAATAAAAATGGTCATTCATAAAGTAGAATTCATACTTCAAAATTAACAAGTTCTTTAACCAACATCATAAGAGAATAAGGTATCTGAATTTTTAAAGATAACTTTAAGTTCCCATTTCAATGCCTACATTTGTTTTACAAATACTGTATTAAATAGACATTTTTCTAAAATCCATTACATACACCGCTATTGTTAATTTGAGTATAGTGAACCACAGCTAAATTCTAATTTATGATTTAGGAATATCATTATAAACATTAGTTACTCTCCTGTGTTAGGTTACATTAGGACTACAGCTTGAATTACTACTATTCTGCCAAGCGTCCCTTCATGCTACTGCTGTCGTTATGCCTCTAGCAAAATCCCTTCCAAATTTATTCCTTGTAATCCAAGGTTCTCCAAACTTATTTGAGCTTGGGACATTTTTCATATTATAATACATCAGTGGAACACAATCAGGAAGTCAAGAGATAAAATGTTGAAGCGAGGATGGCAAAATTTTGTCTTGATTACTTTGGACGTGTTATTAGGAAAGACCAATCCCTAGAAAAGGACATTATGTTTGGTAAAGTAGAGGATCAGCAAAACTGAAGAAAACCCTCAATGAGACAGACTGACACAACAGCCACAGCAATAGGTCCAAACATATCAGTGATCATGAAGATGGTGCAGGACGGGGCAAAGTTTTGTTCTGTTATACGTAAGGTCTCCATGAGTAGGCAGTTGACTTGACAGCAAGTAACAACAGTGAACTATTTAAAAATGAATTCCTTCTGTCTTTTACTCTTCAATTAACACATCATAACCAAATATATTGGGTAGTATAAAGGATTTTGTTTTATACATAGGGAGCTTTCAACAGTTTGACTTATCACCGTTTATTTTGAAGAGTTTGATTTATTGAATGGAGTCCTGGTGGTGCAGCAGTTAAGAGCTACAGCAGTTGGAAACCAAAAGGTTGGCAATTGGAATCCACCAGCCACTCCTTGGAAACCCTATGGGGCAGTTCTGCTCTGTCCTTTAGGGTCACTATGAGTTGGAATCGATTTGATGGCAATGGGTTTGATGTTTTCTCGGTTTTGATTTATTGAACGGCCACGTGAATCCAGAATTCCAAGCAATCTGTTCAGTCATCCCCAGAGGGCATGGATCTTGCTTCTCCTCCCTAGATCTAATTCAGTGGTCACTGCACTAATTCAAATGGTAAACTCTGAGAGACAACATGCCTTCAAGTCTGAACTGATGTATCTTCAGCATTTCCAATATTAAAATATCATAAGACTTTGAAAACAGATTTTAGTACATATTAAGAATTGCCATCTATAAATGATCAGGTAACTGTGATCTTACACGTTTTAGATACGAAAGTACATTTGGCATGTGTAATACTTTTAACACTGTTGTTAGGTGTTCTCAATTCTGACTGATAGTAACCCTATAGGGTATCCTAGCCTGTAATCTTTAAGGGAGCAAATCACAACGTCTCTTTCCAGTAGAGCCGCTGGGTGGGTTCAAACTGCCAAACTTTCGGTTAGCAGCCCAGTGCTTAACCATTGTACCACCGTTGCACCTTACTCAAACACTACTACCCAGGTTTTCTTTACACTGTACTCCAGATACATGTAGACTATCTTATCTTCTAAAGTAGCTCTTTAGCATGGCAATATGAAAATGTTTTCAGATAGGGATTTGGGTAACAAAAAAAAAAAAAAGGTACCTGAGAAATATAAAAGCACAACTGCTGTATTAAATGGTTAATTTTATAAATTCTAGTCTGTTCAAATTAGATATTTCATTAGAAGTGTTGAAACATTCCAAAAATATATCAGTTAAATGTATCTGTCATACATTTTCTTTGTCTCAGGGCATGAGTAAAATAATTTGAATGTTTTAAAAACAGACTCACAGCAGGCACATAAATGCCACCATAAATCACAATCCAGCATGAGAATTGACTAGGTTATTTACCTGAAAAATTTAGTTGGACTTCTTTACTCTTCAGAGAGGCTAAATTTTTTATTCATTATGTTTTTTTAAAGTCTTTATCTTTAATACGATGGCACGTGTACAATACTGTGATAAGCATTTAAGATATAGCCTAGGTAGGACACTTTTAAAACAGAATACTTAGAACATCAAGTGGCATACACAGAAGTTAGTGTACAGATTTTTGTGGTTTATGAATTTGCAGGAAGAGAACACACAGACACACTTTAAGACCCAGAAATTACTTAGCAAAGAATCCAGTAAACCAGAGTCATGAAATGGCTATGGGGTGGAGTGGGGGGATGGGGGGGCAGATGCAGCATGTCTTGGCTGATAGTCCCTGGACTCTGGTTCCCTAATGAGGTGCACAACTGTCCTTAACATACTACCTGCAGGGAGGCACCAGTTAAGAAAATGGAGTAACGTTTGCTACATCTCCGTCCTCTGATATTTGGGGCTTTTATCACCATCTCAGAAAAACATACAGTAACAAGCTATGCTCTTCCATTTAAACAAATCTTTGTGAATATGTAGATTTCTTGGTTTCTGAACACAACTTAGCATCAACAAGATCGTGCAAAAAGCTACGAATGGGTTGGAGGGTTAGATCAGAGTCAGAGCACTGGTGTCTCAGAAAAATATTTTTGCCTTCTGATTTCCAGAATCCCAGAAAGGTTTTTCCCTGCTATATGTAGTAATCACTTCTCATAGCTGATCTCTCAATTATGAAATATAGTGAAACCTGTGAGAGCTGGAACTCAACAGACTGCCTTGTTTTTCCAGGTCTTGCAAGTTTTCTGCCTTTGACAGGATGCAGTCTTACCACTTTTCTATTGCTCGTTTTAGTGGAAAATAAATATTTGAGTTTTCCTTCTCTAATAGATTTTCACCTTACACAGGCTCCAGCTTTCATAGATTTTACTGTATATGTTCTCAAGAATTTTACATTAGACACTAGGGAACCAATTTTTTTTTTTTTTTAAACAGTTAGTACACATATTGTTTTATGACATTGGTTAACAACTCCACGACATGACAACACTCTCCCTTCTCAACCTTGGAGGACCTTTTTTTTTTCTTGTTGGTGAAAATATACATAGCCAAAGTTACACCATTTCAAAAGTTTCTACATGTACAATTCAGTGACATTGATTACATTCTTCCAGTTGTGCTGCTATTCTCACTACCCTTTTCTAAATTATTCCATCACCATTATCTTCAACTCACTGCACCCTAGGCTTCCCATCAAACCTTTTGAGTTGCTGTTGTCAATTTGGTCTCACATAGATAATTTTTTTTTTCTTTTTTTGTACCTTAGATGAAGGTTTACAGAACAAATAGTTTCTCATTAAACAGTTAGTACACATATTGTCCTATGACAATGGTTAACAACCCCGTGACATGTCAACATTGTCCCTTTTCAACCTTGGGTTCCCTATCATCAGCTTTCCTGTCCTCTCCTGCCTTCTAGTCCTTGTCCCTGGACTACTGTGCCTCTTTAGTCCTGTTTTGTTTTATGGGGCTGTCCAATCCCTGGCTGAATGGTGAACCTCAAGAGTGACTTCACCACTGAACTAAAAGGGTGTCCGGGGGCCATACTCTCACTAGGGAACCAAATTTGAAGCACGTCTGGGAAAGTATTCTCATCTAAAAGACTTGGAAATAAATTATCGCCTTTCTCTTCTGGTCATTATTAGTGCCTTGTGTGAAAGAGCTGAAGCTATTTTGTTACCAGTCATAGAGACAGGCAGGGTCCAAAAAATTAAGGTGGAGCTGAACCCGGCTATATGGCACATGGGGGCCCCACTACCTCTGGACAGCCAGTTATGTGGCATAATTTAGTTTATTTTGTAAAGCAGTTTAATTGGTGTTTTCTAATATTTGCTGACAGAAGGAATCGGAAGCCAAATCTATCGCCAGAAATAAATTGCCACAAGTAACAGCCTCTAAAATGTCAGACTGGCTAAAGAGAGAAGATAAAGCAAGGGCAAGGAAAATCCACTCTACTTTTCCAAGGTGAGAAATTAATGACCCTTCTTGTGTGGTTGTGAAATATTTGGCTAAATCTTTGTCTCTTTGGGGAAAGTTTCAGATCTCTGTGTTTTGGCTTTTTGCGCCTGTAAGTTAAGTCCTTCAGTAAATAATTTTGCTTGGGCTAAAGCTGATATATTGGAAAGCAGAGAAGAAATAAAATATAATTCTGCTTAAAGGAGGCCCTTTATGTCTGTGGGCTACAATCTAAGTTGATTTAGAGTTCAATAATTTGGAGCTTTTTGAGGTTGGAAATATCAAATTTTTTACACCAAACTAAAGGTAATGCAAGCAGAGACAGGGAGAATGGACACTGAGCAGAATGTATGATTGGAGTGAAAGGAAATTCTATAACCTCAGGCTTCCAACAAACACCTCCAGTTAAGCATTACTCACCTAGTAAAGAGGACATTCTAATCTTTAAAATGCACAAGGAAAGGAGAAATTACATGTGTGCTTTTCTACATCAGGCTACTCTTTTGATTTTCCTGAAGGTAAATAAAAAAAAAACCCAAACCTGTTGCTGTTGAGTCAATTCCGACTCATAACGACCCTATGGACAGAGTAGAACTTCCCTATAAGGTTTCCAAGGCTGTAAAACTTTTCAGAAGACAACTGCAGAGCTGCTGATGGGTTCAAACTGCCAACATTTTGGTTAGCAGCTGAGCACTTAACCACTGTGCCACCAGAGGCTGTTAACTGATGCAGGGGGTGGGAGAGTTAGGGATAGACAAGGTGCAGAGAGGCCTGTGTCTAGGACTGGAGTTCCCAGGATAAATGACTTCCTGGGCCAGCTCTCTGGCTAGATTACCAGCTCTTGGAGCTGACAAATGAGTTAGCAGCTAAGTTTTTAAGGGAACTGCATTACCAAAGTATTCCAAGCCTCACCAACAACACAGTTTTAAAATTGAAGCAATCCCCAGCCCACCAAATCCATTCAACAGGAAGAGACTTGTTAAAGTCATGTAGCCCCGATGTAGGGTATTCTTCCGTATGTCCATCCTTTCATTACCCTATGGAGGATAACGGACAAGGAAGGTGCCACCTAGCCCTCTCAACAATGGGGCTGTCAGATTTGTTGTACAAAGAATTTACTTAACTATCAGACCTGACAGTATTCACTATTATTTTCCTGCAAAATATGAAGTGTGCAATAAATCAGTACCACTGTGTTCTGTTTTCTTCTTTTTTGAATGAGAGTTTTTTTTTTTTTTTTTTAATAGTAATAGATTTTTCTATTCTCCACTATTGGAAATTGGCTACCCTGGGAAAAAGTGTGAAAAACCTCTCTTTTACCACAAGCAGTTACATGATAACTTGATGGAAAAGACTACACTTAACACAGAGATCCTGCACTTGAGCTTGCTTTAGTAAGTGTACGAGTTTTTGTGTTGCCTCATTTTGAGGAATGTAAAAATGCATTTCAGATGAGCATGGGCATTTGTGAAAATGCCTATGTATAGAAAGAATGAGTGTTTGTATGTTAGGTAGCTAAACCTATGGCTGATACTGGTCACTTTGACTGACAACCCAACATTCATTAAATTCCTAAATGAACGTTAATGTTATTATGCTTGCTACTATTTTGTGTAGGAATGGGCTAATTCTTAACTCTGGTAAATCTATTGAAGTCTCTTTGGAAATGTTTCATCAATCCCAAGAACGAAACACAAAAAGTGACCACTCTTTTTCTTCTTAGGATGCTCCTGTGTCTTGATGTGTAGCCTGGAAATACTGCAGCCATCTTACCACTAGCCCGATTTTGAAGTATCACCAGCTATGACACATGGAGTGTTGGAAAAAGCCTGGCTCCTGGATGACATGACTAACCACTGATTGTTCTATGCCTGGGACGCATCCTACCTCTGCATTACCAGTAGTGATTATTGTTTAAGCAGTCTTGAGCTGAGATTTTCTGTGACTTGCGGATCAAAGCATCCTACACAATACAGATTGTCAGTGGATGTAACTGTTTCCAAACTTCAAATACAACAATAACTGCTTCTTACTCTTCATAAAATAATGAAATTAATGAATAACTGCAGCCCAACCCAATTTATCTTGTTTATTTTTCCTTGGACTCTAAACTTATAAACCAAGAAACATATGTTTTAGCGGAAATAAAAGACAAATAAATATAATTTAAATACAAAGTATAAAGAAAGTATTGGATAAAAAAAATTCTTTCTAGCTCTATATACTTAAACAAACACAAGGACTAAACAGTAAAGACAATGTAAGGGATAACCCGCTGTCGTCGAGTTGATTCCAAATCACAGCGACCCTATAGGACAGCGTAGAACCACCCCAAAGGGTTTCCAAGGAGTGGCTGGTGGATTCAAACTGCCAGCCTTTTGGTTAGTAGCCGAGCTTTTAACCACTGCACCACCAGGGCTCCAAAATGATGGATAAAATGTTGTTATGGATAGAATTGTGTACTCTCAAAAAATGTGTGTCAGCTTGGTTAGTCCATGATTCCCAGTATTGTGATTGTCCACCATTTTGTCATCTGATGTAATTTTCCTATGTGTTGTAAATCCTACCTTTATAATGTTACTGAGGTGGGATCAGCGGCAGTTATGTTAATGAGGCAGGACTAAATCTACAAAATTAGATTGTGTCTTAAGTCAATCTCTTTTGAGATATAAAAGAGAGAAGCGAGCAGAGAGACATGGGGACCTCATAGTACCAAGAAACAAGAGCCAGGAGAATAGTGCATCCTTTGGACCTGGGGTCCCTGCACTGAGAAGCTCCTTGACCAGGAAAGATTGGCGACAAAGACCAGAGCCAACAGAAAGAGAAAGCTTTCCCCTGCAGCTGACACCCTGAATTGGGATTTCTAGCCTCCTAGAATGTGAGAGAATAAATCTCTCTTTGTTAAAGCCATCCACTTGTGGTATTTCCGTTATAGCAGCACTAGATAACCAAGACAAATGGTATTTTTTTAAGTAGCTACAGCATGGCAGGCTCTATACAAATTACAGCATTGGTCCTCAAAATAGATGTTTATAATCTCACTTTGGAAACAAGGAAATTAAACCTCAGAAAAGTCAAAAGTAAGTTAAATTTCAAACATAGATATTTCTGATTCTATTGCCCATTATTTTTTTCCAGTTACAGCATATTTTCTTGAAAAAAGTGATTATGCCCCAAAATGAAGTAAAGTGAAACAACATAGACAAAGTACCCTGTTACCCAATATTGTGCATATAAATATGGCTTTTCTTACAACATTATGACAATGTTATAGGACTTTGTTTTACATTTTGGAGGATGACGTGAAGGTGTTAATTCAAGAGATAATCACTGAATCAAACTCTGAGCCTTATCTACAGTACAAACAAAACCAAACATGACATATTTAAAGCTATGGGAAAGCACTGTTTGTATAATTGCTATTAATTTCTAAAGGAATAGAAATATGCCAGAGGAAAAGATCGAAAAAAGATAGCGATTACTTTATTCCATTGGCTCTTGCAGTCAAAGAAACATGGCCCACAAGACAATTTCAGACTATCATCAGGCATGCAGTCTCTCATTAGTTTAATACTTGAGTCATTATATTTTATTAATTTTAATAAAATCTAACATTGCCTATCATATGGATATACTACTTTATTCAACCACTCCTCTGTCGGTTTGTCATACTGTAGTGGCTTGCATGTTGCTGTGATTCTGGAAGGTATGCCACTGGTATTTCAACCGTGTGGGTCATAACAAATTATGGATAACACTGGGAAGAATGAGAATTCCAGAACAGTTAATTGTGCTCATTCAGAACCTGTACATAGACCAAGAGGTAGTCGTCCGCACAGAGCAAGGGGATACTACGTGGTTTAAAGTCAGGAAAGATGTGTATCAGGGTTATATCCTTTCACCATACTTAATCAATCTGTATGCTGAGCAAATAATCCAAAAGCTGGGCTATATGGAGAGGAATGGGGCATCAGGATTGGAGGAAGACTCATTAACAACCCTGTTTGTAAGATGACACAGTCTTGTTTACTGAAAGTGAAGAAGACTTGAAGTACTTACTTTGAAGATCAAAGACTACAGCCATCAGTATGGATTGCATCTCAACATAAAGAAAACAAAAATCCTCACAACTGGACCAATAAGTAACATCACGGTAAACTGAGAAAACACTGAAGTTGCTAAGGATTTCATTTTTCTTCGATCCACAAGCAATACCATGGAAGCAGCAGTCAAGAAATCAAATGACATATTGCACTGGGCAAATCTGCCACAAAAGATCTCTTTAAAGTGTTAAAAAGCAAAGATGTCTCTTTGAGGACTAAGGTGCGTGTTTTCAATTGCCTCATATGCGTACAAGAGCTGGTCAATGAATAAGGAAGACCGAAGAAGAATTGATGCCTTTGGATTATGGTGTTAGCAAAGAATACTGACTATACCATGGACTGCCAAAAGAATGAACAAATCTGTCTTGGAAGTACAGCCAGAATGCTCCCTAGAAGCGAGTATCGTGAGATTTCGTCTCACATACTTTGGACATGTTATCAGGAGGGACCAGTCCCTAGAGAATGACATCATGCTTGGTAAAGTAGACGGTCTTTGGAAAAGAGGAAGACTCTCAATGAGATGGACTGACACAGTGGCTGCAATAATGGGCTCCAGCATAACGATTGTGAGAATGGCACAGGACCCAGCAGCGTTTCATTTTGCTGTACATAGGGTTGCTATGAGTCAGAACAGACTCAGGGGAACCTAACTGCTTTATTATTTACTAAAATGGACATTTTATTTCGTTGTTAATATTTTAAAAATAAAAACATAATAATTCCAGCAGAAAATAGTTTTAAATACATACCTTTGGTGGACAAAGCGATGTTGTTTCAAAAGCAATTGAATTAGAGCTCTTCTATTTTAAAACTGTTTCCATTGTAAAAATTGTTAATTTTCCTTGCAAGCTTTTTCATGATGAGATTATTCAGCAACTAGTCGTATTTTAAATTACAATTTAAAATATCTCAGAGATTAGTGAAAGACAATCCATCATTTTTTCTATGTATTTAGTGAAACTTTGATTTATGGGGAATGTGAAAAATATTGTATAACTAAGAGTAATATGATTCCCATTAGGCAATGTAGTCATTTACTGTAACTGCTTGTTCAAAAATATCCTGAGAAAGATTATCTCTTATTGTGAGAAACTACATAAATTAATTTAAAATGTTTTCAAAATTTAATTATTAAAATGAATTACAAATTCACAGCTATTTAGTGATTAATAAAACAGGATGTAGACAGTTGTTGTTACTTGGCGGTCAGATTCAGGTATTCAACAAGCCCTGAGAATTTACATAAACTGTAAGATACATTAAAGGAAAAATGAACCCTTTGCTCTTAGTAGACATTGTGAGTGCTCATGATTTTCTACTTCTCCTCTCTGACAAAGCACAAAGAAGACTCATTTCCTATTCACATTGATTAGGTGAAGCTAAGGGACTAGTTCTGGTAGAGGACTGTGAACAAAAGTGAAGTATTTGCCTTCTAGGATAAAGCACAGAAGAACAGGCATGAGATCACCACGTGTTCTGTCAATACTGTGGTTAACAAGAAGATGCAACTAAAGGATATATGGTGCCTTCAACATCCTGGGACTCTGAATGACTTTGTGGAAGAGAGCCCCACTACATGATTGACATGTAACAAAAGCATGAAGTAAAACTTTGCTATTTTAAGCCACTGAGATTTTGTGACAATTTATTACAGAAATATAATCTAGCCTATTATAATTAATACTGATCCCTTGAAGAAACAACTATTTATAATGTTAAGAAATGGGAAAAGAATAAGCCATTCATCAGCTCATGGTATACCCTCTCTAGTAAATAGCACTTGTTTTTATTCTATACACAAAAAGAGTAATATTAAAAGGATCCGAAGAGGATCTAATTACCTCAGACTGATGAAAAATTTTAACCCTAATGACTTATTTTCACTATGGACACAATTTATGGTGAAATTAATATAAACAGAATTATCAGTATTTATGGTGTAAAGTAGATTTATTTGTAAACCAATTCTGGCAAGCATTAATGTGTGTTCTAAGATGATTTATCTACCTCAAGTTTGCCAAATCAGAGTAAGCGTGTAATTCCTGATGGCTAACCGACACCTGTGTTGATATCAGAAAAGGAGTAGGAGAGAAGTTAGCTTGCTTCATGCTTGCTCAACTGATTTTAACACTGGTAGCTCAGTAAAGTGTTACAAAGTGTTAAAAAAAACAAAGACGTCACTTTGAGGACTAAGGTGCACCTGGCCCAAGCCATAGTATTTTCAATCGTCTCATATTCATGCAAAAGCTGGACAATAAATAAGGAAGGCCAAAGAAGAGTTGATGTCTCTGAACAGATCATTTTCCTTCCTTCCTTCTTTCTTCCCTCCCTGTCTGTCTATCTATGTAACTATCTAGTATGTATATATAGTCTACATACACTTGAAAACTCATTGAATCCTCTTCACACTCCTATGAGGTAAGCATCATTATTAATTCCCATTTTAAAATGAGCAAACTATGATATGAGATGTTGAAATAACTTGTTTAAAGTCACACAGACACAGTAAGTGGCAGAGCTGGTATTTAAACCCAGACAGTCTGGCTTCAGAAACCATAAACCTATACTTACTTAATGTATTCTACACATACCAAATAAAACACTGAAAAATAACCATAATATAGTGAGACAAAAATACTTGTTCATAATATGTAATTGCTCTTTGTTCATCGTGGGCCAAAGATCCCTGATGTCTCCTAGGAGTGACCTACCCATATACTCAATAATTTGTTCTCCTTACTTGTTACTTATAAAGACCAAAAACAGCTAACATGTAGAAAATGTGCATATGTTCTTAAAGCTGTGAAGAAAGAAGGTAAGAAGCCGGAAGGAGACACATTCAAATGGCATCATTCAACTTATGTAAGCATGTCAGAAATGTGGCCTCAAAGCAACCTTGAGACTGTGAATTGAATATAATTAAACAGCTTATTAGTGATCATAAAAATAGATTTTAAAAAGTCCGTTATAATTTTTGTGTGGTAAAGAAATGATGCCCTCAGTGGTTACCTAGGTGGTAGAACTGTTTGTTCCCATTAGAAAAGGCTACTGATGGCCTCCTCCTCCTTCTTTGTCTCCTCCTTTCTCTCTCCTACTTCTCTTCCTTCTTTTTTATACTCCTCCATCTGCTTTTTTATGTGTTCTCTCTTCACTCAATGTCAGACTTGACAATTGTCCCTTCGTCATGCTGTAGCCAGCATATGTGCCTTTAACAAGAAGCTTGCATCCCAGCTAATTTACAGTCTGCTGTGGGATTTCAAACTATGCAACTGTGTCAGAAATAAGAGTAAATGACTTCTGTGGGGCCTAAGGAGCTCCTACATGAGTTGGATGCAGGTACCTCAGCAAGCACAGCATTTTGTGCCCTTAACCTTAGTGACGCAATGGTTAAGTGCTTGGCAGCTAATCAAAAGGTTGGTGATTTGAACCCACCCAGTGGCTCTGTGGGAGAAAGACCTGGTGATCTGCTTTCATAAAGATTACAGCCTAGAAAACCCTCTTGAGCAGTTCTCTGTCACATCGGGTTCCTGTGAGTCGAAAATGGATTGATGGCACCTAAGAACAATATCTAACGCTCAGTAGCTCATTTATTGGTTTCAAATTTAATGATCCACGTCATGTTTCAAATATTTTAAATTTGGAGACAAGTTGAAACTGGATAAATGAGATGCTACCACACATGCCTTATCCACAGGAATGTGTGCATTCACAGTTTATACAGTATACCATAGAAGTAAAATATTTTATATAGTTGAATTTTCCAGTGAAGTGAGGCTTAAACACTTCAGCTTAGAAAATACATCTATAAATACTTTTTGCTGAAATAGTGCACTTTAAAAAAAATGAGTAGCAATAGTTGAGTCCTTCTCTGCTCTACTATAATAGTTGAATACTGAATTTTACTTCAACACATAAATATTGGTATACCTGACTGTTGCCCACAGAGATTTTTACCTTCTTCTTAGCAAATGAGGTGGCCAGGCACATTTTTCTACCTGTTAGCAATTCACTGGCCATTTTCAGTAGCTGATAGGTACTCAATGACTGCTTAATGATCGAACATTAAATATGTGTCTGTGTTGTGTGTGTGTAATTAAATATTTCTATGCTCATGAATGTTCACCAAAGTATAGTGCATGCTGTAGGTGCCATACCTATATGCCCTTTACTGAGCCCAGCTGCTTTGAGTGTTGGTTGCTAATGGCTTATAACTGTCCCCTTTTTTGGACACTTTCCCTTGGCCTACTGGAAGCTATTTTACCTAGGAGATTATCAGTCCCGTCCCCAAAGTCAATAACTGATACATGGACGTAAATGGCCAACTTTTTTGCCTTAAGGTGGGATCAACTCTATGGTATAACTCATGCTCCAGAGTCTCCCCACACCCAATGGGTCATCTAGACTCTAGCTGAGACCACATTTTTGTTATCAATATCTCCTGCTCTTTCTCACTTCCCTTACTCTCTTTATTTTGAGAATATGCCTTCAATAATCATGTGCAACTGAAATCTTATCTCAGGTTCTGCTTCTACAGAAGCCAATCTAAAATACAATGTATAAATATGAAAATTATAAAATAACAATAAACAGTGCTTAGCAAAGAGCCTTCTACACATAAAGGTTTAAAATAACCAGCAGTCCAATCAAATTCTGCTGAAGTGATAGTATTAATTTTCTAGTTATGAAAAGAAAAATTGATCTAAAAATGACAATTACTAATATTTATACTTAATGGATGAAATCCATATTCTTTAAAAGCTTTTAAATCTATGAATTAAATATTTTAATCAAGACATACTTGAACACATTTAGTCTATCTCTTGCAAATGCTTTTTTAACATCTTTGTAAAATCATTCTCTTTTACCTTTCCTCAGAGTTCTGCATCTGACACCGTGATGCATTTGGAATATTTTTCTTTATAAAATAACAAACTAGAATGAATTCTATGATATAGTCAAGCTGCATAGCATAAAAACGAACATTTCAGTGGTTTCAAATCATCAATTTTACAGTTTAAACTAGTTCTAAATGATGGTAGGCTAGCATTTTTAGAGTTGGCTCTTCATCTTAAACATGTTTATTCTGCTGCAAATTGAGTTATACATGGGTAATTCCAAATTGAAGGGTGCCTGGAGGAGAGAGTTAGAAAAGAGATGGACAGTTTTCCAATAACAAAAGCGACAGTATATTTCTTCTGCTCTCCTACAGGTGACAGTAGATGTTTACTGTGTCTAATATACCTAGAAAAATCATTTGACCCCCTTTGTTCTTAGTGACAAATACATTTCTCAAGAGCATTGCTTCTAGAAGATCACGGCTCTTTTTATTAAAGAAAAAATTAATCAACCAGGCAAGTTTACTTCACTCAGACTTGCATCTTTAGATGTACCAAAATCATTTAAACTGTAACCTATTTTCCTATCAACAATGTTGTCAAATTCCACCAGAACATACAAGCAATAATATGTACCTGTGTAAGGTTAATATTATTTTCTTAAACAGTACAACTGAAACAAAATGGCATACACAAAAGTAGGAAGTTTAAAGGCGGGTCCTAGATGGCAGAGTAGTCAGACGCTTCCTGTGGTCCCTCTTACAGCAAAGACCCGAACAAAAAAGTGAATATTATATACAACAATCTAGGAGCACTGAACATCAAAGGCAAAGTTGAGGAATCAGACTGAGTGGCGGGGGAGGGAGGGACGGTTTGGAAGTAGTGAGGAGTTGCCAGATTTGACCTGGCGGGAGCTGGCACCATTCAGGCCAGACTGGCTGGCATGTGTGGTGAGCAAGCAGTGGCACTTGTGAGGCATTTTCCACATCAGAGAAGACCCACCAACAAAGTCAACTTGGGCCTCGAGAACCAGTGAAAAGCAGTGCTTAACTGGAAAAAGATAAGTACATGCATCTTTCCTACTGCATGGATCAAAAAACACCTCCTTTAGGAAAAACCTCTCTCCCATTTACCTGCCCCCTCCCTGCTCTGAACCGGGTCCCAGGCCAGTGATTGTAAAGTCCCCTGTACCATAAGTAGGACTCACCACTTGCCCTGAGCCATTCTCTGGCCTTGGAGAGGGAACAAATCAACAAACAGGAAAAAATAATCTGCCAGATCCCCTAAGCCAGGAAGTTAGAGCAGGCACAGCTACTTTGCTTAGGCACAGGCATAAGGGGTCCATGGACTTTGAATGCATTTCTCGCCTGCACAAACCTGTGCAGGCACACTTCAACAGCGTAGGCCCTCATTAGCACAATGCAACAGGGAATATAACTCAAGCCTAAATTCAACTGTATCAGCTATATGGTGAAGTGGTACGTTTGTGATATTTGACACTGCTCTGCCCATTAAGTAGGGTCTTCACCTACCCACATCAGGGGCCTGAGGACTGGTGTCTCCACCCACACCACCTACCACCCGTGACAGGGATCCAAGAATAAGTGGTGCCTCCAGTCGTACAGCCAACAGCATTGGGTGCTCATAGTCTGGCTGCAAAACCCACCCACCTACGCACCCTAGGGAACAGGGACACGATTTCCTCCTAGACACTCAGGGGCAAGCCATCAGCCCCCTGCCTTGCTCAGCACATGACCCCCTACTGCAGCCAGATACGTGTGCCTACACAAATCTCCCCTGCCTGTCTAGGACTGTAGGTGAGAGTCTGCATCATACGCTCGGTGACTGACTACCTGGACAACTGAGTTGAATCCATACAAGAAAAGTAAACAGACTCCTCGGCTCACATACTTAGTAACAGATTTAACCACCTGGTGAAGGACATTAGACCTTCAAAAGCTCCAATAATCAAACTAGCTCACGTGAGCAGCCTATTTGGGCACATCAAAACAAAACAAAACAAGAAGCTAGGACACGGTAAGCAAACATAAAATAAATAAATATATTAATTTCTCGATGGCTCGGAGACAATAGTCAATATCAAATCACATAAAAAGGCAGACCATGATGACTTCAGCAAGCTCCCAAAACAAAGAATCAAGAAATTTTCTGAGGAAGAGAACTTCTTGGAATTACCAGAGGTAGAATACAAAAGATTAACATACAGAACTCTTCAAGAGATCAGAAAGAAGATCATTAAAAATGCAGAACAAGCCAAGGAACACACAGACAAGCAATAGAGGAACTTAAGAAGATTAGAGAAGAGCATAATGACAAATATAACAGGCTGCAAGAATCCATAGAGAGACAGCAAGATTAACAATAAAATTATAGAATTAGACAACTCAATAGAAAGTTATATGAGCAGAATTGAGGCAATGAAAGTCAGAATTAGTGAGATTGAAGATAAAGCACTTGACACCAACTTATTTGAGGAAAAATCAGATAAAAGGATTTAAAAAAATGAAGAAACCCTAAGAATTCTGTGCGGCTCTATCAAGAGGAATAACCTACAAGTGATTGGAGTACCAGAACGGGGTGGTGCTGGGGAATAACAGAGAATACAGAGAGAATTGTTGAAGATTTGTTGGCATAAAATTTCCCTGATATCATGAAAGATGAGAAGATATCTATCCAAGATGCTCATTGAACCCCACATAAGTTAGATCTCAAAAGAAAGTCACCAAGACATACTATGATCAAATTTGCCAAAACCAAAGATAAAGAGAATTTTAAGAGTGGCTAGGGATAAACGAAAAGTCATCTACAAAGGAGAGTCAATAAGAATAAGCTCGGACTACTCAACAGAAACCATGCAGGCAAGAAGGTAATGGGAAAAAAATTGCAAGCCAAGAATTATATATCCAGTGAAACTGTCTCTCATATATGATGGTGAAATTAGGGCATTTCCAGATAAAAAGCAGTTTAGGGAATTTCCAAAAACCAAACTAAAATTACAAGAAATACTAACGGGAGTTCTCTGGTTAGAAAATGAATAATATCAGATAACAACCTAAGACTAGAACATGGGACAGAGCAACCAAATATCAATCCAGATAGGGAAGTCACAAAAATAAATAAAAGCTAAAACACTCAAAATAGGGAAACAGAGACTTCAATATATAAAAGATGACAACATCAAAACAAAAAAGAGGAACTAAAAAACGTAGTCACAGATCTTTCATATGGAGAAGTCAAGGCGATATAATAAAAAGATTGGTTTAAACTTAGAAATACAGGGCTAAATATTAAGGTAACCACAATAGAAACTAACAGTCTTATGCATCAAAACAAACAAACAAGGAAAACAGAAAGACTTAGCAAATACAAAATCAACAACAATGGAAAAATGAAAAGAAAATACATAAAGAACAATGACTCAGCACAGAAAATTAAGTGGAACAAAGAAACTGTCAACAACACACACAAAAAAAGACATCAAAATGACAGCACTAAATGCATACCTACTGTCACGGACTGAATTGTGTCCCCCCAAAATATCTGTCAACTGGTTGGGTCATGATTCCCAGTATTGAATGATTGTGTACCATTTTGTAATCTTATGTGATTTCCTTATATATTGTAAACTCTATCACTATGATGTAATCAGATGGATTAGCGGCAGTTATACTGATGAGATCTACAAGATTAGATAGTGTCTTAAGCCAATCTCTTCTGAGATATAAAAGAGAGAAGTGAGTACAGACACACGGGATCCTCACACCACCAAGAAAGTAGTGCCGGGGGCAGAGTACACCCTTTGGACCTGAGGTTCCTGTGCTGAGATACTCCCAGACTAAGGGAAGACTGATGTATCACAAGAACCTTCCTCCAGAGCTGACAGAGCAAGAAAGCCTTCTCCTGGAGGTGATGCCATGAATTTGGACTTGTAGCCTACTGGACTGTGAGAAAATAAGCTTCTCTTTGTTAAAGCCATCCAATTGTGTTACTTCCGTTATAGTAGCACTAGATGACTAAGACACCTATCAATAATTACACTGAATCTAAATGGACTAAATGCACCAATAAGGAGACAGAGAGTGGTAGAATGGATAAAAAACACTATCCGTCTATAAGCTGCCGACAAGAGACAGACCTTAGACTTAAAGACACAAACAAACTAAAACTCAAAGGATGGAAAAAATATATATCAAGCAAACAACAATCAAAAAAGAGCAAGAGTGTCAATATTAATCTGTGGCAAAACAGATTTTAAAGTAAAATCCACCACAAAGGATAAGGAAGGACACTATACAATGATTAAAGGGTCAATACACCAGGAGGACATAACTATAACAAATATTTGTGCACTCAATGACAGGGCTCCAAAATAGATAAATTCTAACAGCCTTGAAAAGAGAGATAAAGAGCTCTACAATAATAGTAGCAGATTTCAACACACAACTTTTGTTGAAGGACAGAAATCCAGAAAAAAGCTCAACAAAAACACAGAAGATATAAACGCCACAGTCAACCAAGTTGATCTCACAGACATATACCGAACACTCCACCCAACAACAGCCAAGTATACGTTCTTTTCCAATGCACATGGCACATTCTCCAGAATAGACCACACATTAGGCCACAAGCAAGCCTTAACAGAATCCAAAGCATGGAAGTATTACAAAGCATCTTTTCTGACCACAAAGCCATAAAAGTAGAAATCAAAAACAGAAAAAGCAATGGAAAAAAAAAAAAAAATCAAACACATGGAAACTGAACAGCACCTTGTTCAAAAACTACTGGGTTATGGAAGAAGGATGTAAAAAAGAAATTCACAGAACCAAATGAGAATGAAAATATATCCTACCAGAACCCTTGGGAAACAGCAAAAGCAGTGCTCATAAGTCACCTTATAGCAATAAATGCACACATCCAGAAAGAAAAAAGGGCCAAAATCAAAACATTAACACTACAACTCAAACAAGTAGAAAGACAGCAGTAAAAGAAGGCTTTGCGTACCAGAAGAAAGCAAATAATAAAAATTAGAAAAGAATTAAATGACATAGAAAATAGAAAAACAATTGAAAGAGTTAACAAAACCAAAAGCTGGTTCCTTGAAAACATCAACAAAATCGATAAACCATTGTCCAAACTGAGAAAAGATAACAGGAGAAGAAGCAAACTACCCATATAAGAAATGAGATGGGTGATATCACTACAGACCCAACTGAAATTAAAAGAATCATAACAGAAATACTGTGAAAAACTGTACTCTAACAAATTCAAAAACCTAAAGGAAATGCACAAATTTCTAGAAACTCACTATCTACGTAAACTAAGAGAGGTATACAAACAGAGGTAGAACAACTAAATAAACCTGTAACAAAAGAAGAGATTAAAAAGGTAATTAAAAACCTCCCAACAACAACAACAAAAAAAGCCCTGGCCCTGATGGTTTCAGTAGAGAATTCTACCAAGCTTTCAGAGATAAGTTAACACCACTACTGCTAAAGGTATTTCAGAGCACAGGAAAGGATGGAATACTCCCAAACTGATTCTATGAACTCAGCATAACTCTGATACCAAAACCAAGTAAAGACATCACAAAAAAAGAAACTTACAGACCAATATCTCTCATGAACACAGACACAAAAATCCTCAAAAAAATTCTAGCCAATAGAAATCAACAACACATCAAAAAAATAATTTACCATGATCAAGTGGGATTTATGCCAGGTATGCAGGGATGGTTCAATGTTAGAAAATAATCAGTGTAATCCAACACATAAATAAAACAAAAGACAAGAACCACATGATCTTATCAATCGATGCAGAGAAGGCATTTGACAAAGTCCAACACCCATTCATGATAAAAACTCTCAACCAAATAGGAATAGAAGGGAAATTCCTCAACATAATTAAGGGTATTTATACAAAGTTTACAGCCAACATCATCCTAACTGGAGAGAATTTGAAAGCATTCCCCTTGAGAACGGAAACCAGACAAGGATGCCCTTTATCACCATTCTTATTCAACATTGTGCTGGAGGTCCCAGCCAGAGCAATTAGGCTAGAAAACAGAAATAAAGAACATCCAAATTGGTAGGGAAGAAGTCAAAGTATCTCTATTTGCAAATAATATGATCTTATACACAGAAAATCCCAAAAAATTCACAGGAAAACTACTGGAACTTAAAGAAGATTTCAGCAACGTTTCAGGATACAAGATAAACATATAAAAATCAGTTGGATTCCTCTACACCAACAAAAAGAACTTTGAAGAGGAAATCGCCAAATCAATACCATTTACAATAGCCCCCAAGAAGATCAAATACTTAGGAATAAATCTAACCAGAGACATACAAGACCTGTACAATGAAAACTACAAGACACTACTGCAGGAAACCAAAGGAGACCCATATAAGTGGAAACACATACCTTGCTCATGGACAGGAAGACTCAACATTGTGAAAATGCCTATTCTACCCAAAGTAATCTACAGATACAAAGAAATCCTGATCCAAATTCCAAATTCTCATTTTCTAACGAGATGGAGAAACAAATCACTAACTTCATATTGAAAGGGAAGAGGCTCTGGATAAGTAAAGCATTACTGAAGAAGTAGAACAAAGTGGGAGGCTTCACATGACCTGATTTTATAATCTATTATACCGCCATGATAGTAAAAACAGCCTGGTACTGGTACAACAACAGATACATAGACCAATGGAACAGAATTGAGAATCCAGACATAAATTCATCCACCTATGAGCAGCTGATATTTGACAAAGGCCGAAAGTCCATTTACTGGGGAAAAGACAATCTCTTCAACAAATGGTGCTGGCGTAACTGGATATTCATCTGCAAAAAAATGAAACAAGACCCATATCTCACACCATGCACAAAAAATAATTTAAAACAGATCAAAGACCAAAATACAAAATCAAAAACAATAAACATCAGGGAAAAAAAGTAGGGAGAATTCTAGGAGCCCTAATACATGGCATAAATAGAATAGAAACATAAGTAACAATGCACAAACACCAGAAGACAACTAGATAACTGGGGCCTCCCAAAAATAAAACGCTTATGCTCATCAAAAGACTTACTAGAAGAGTCAAAAGACAATCTACAAACTGGGAAAAAATTTTGGCTAGGACAAATCCCATCAGCATCTAATCTCCAAAATCTACAAGATATGCAAAACCTCAACAACAAAAAGACAAATAATCCATTTAAAAAATGGGCCAAGGATATGAATGCGCACTTCACCAAAGAAGACATTCATGTGGCTAACAGACACATGAGGAAATGTTCACAGTCTTTAGCCATTAGAGAAATGCACATCAAAACTACAATGAGATACCATCTCACCCCAACAAGGCTAGCATTAATCCAAAAATCACAAAATAATAAATGTTGGAGAGGTTGTGCAGAGACTGGAACACTTATACACTGTTGGTGGGAATGTAAAATGGTACAACCACTTATCGATTTGGCACTTCCTTAAAAAGCTAGAAATAGAAGTACCATACGATTCAGCAATCCCACTCCTTGGAATATATCCTAGAGAAATAAGAGCCGTCACATGAATAGATATATGCACACCCATGTTCATCACAGGACTGTTCACAATAGCCAAAAGATGGAAACAACCTAGGTGCCCATCAATGGATGAATGGATAAACAAATTACGGTATATTCACACAATAAAATACTACACAACAATAAAGAACAATGATGAATTCGTGAAACATAACATGGTGGAATCTGGAAGGCATTATGCTGAGTGAAATTAGTCAGTCGTAAAAGGACATTTTGTATGAGACCAGTATTATAAGAACTCAAGAAATGGTTTAAATACAGAAGAAAACATTCTTTGATAGTTATGAGGGTGGGAGGGAGGGAGAGGGGTATTCACTAACTAGATAGTAGACAAGAATTATCTTAGGTGAAGGGAAGGACAACATGCAATATAGGGGAAGTCAGCACAACTGCACTAAACCAAAGCTAAGAAGTTTCCTGAATACAACCAAACACCTTGAGGGACAGAGTAGCTAGGGCAGGAGTCTGGGGACCATGGTTTCCGAGGACATCTAGGTCAACCGGCATAACAAAGTTCATTAAGAAAATGTTCTGCATCCCACTTTGGTGAACAGCTTCTGGGGTCTTAAAAGCTAGCGAGCGGCCATCTAAGATGCATTAATTGGTCCCAACCCACCTGGAGCAAAAGAGAATGCAGAACACCAAAGACACAAGGAAAATATTAGCCCAAGAGACAGAAAGGGCCACATAAACAAGAGACTCCATCAGCCTGAGACCAGAACTATATGGTGCCAATGACCACCCTGACAGGGAACACAACAGAGAGTTCCTGATGGAGCAGGAGAAGAGTGTGGTGCAGAACTCAAATTCTAGTAAAAAGACCAGACTTAATGGTTTGACTGAGACTGGAGGGACCCCGGAAGACATGGCTCCCAGACTCTCTGTTAGCCCCAAACTAAAACCATTCCTGAGGCCAAGTCTTCAGACTAAAATTAGTCAGGACTATGGGACATAAAATGATACTTGTGAAGAATGTGCTTCTTAGCTCAAGTAGATACATGAGACTATATGGGCAGCTCCTGTCTGGAGGTGAGGTGAGAAGGCAGAGAGGGTCAGGAGCTGGTTGAATGGACATGGGAAATCTGGGGTGGAAAGGAGGAGTATGCTCTCACAGTATAGGGAGAGCAACTAGGGTCACATAACAACGTGTGTATAAATTTTTGTATGAGAAATTAACTTGAATTATAAACTTTCACTTAAAGCACAAAAAAAAAAAAAAAAAAAAGTATGAAGTTTTGTGTAGAAATCCAGTCTACAAAATGTTCATTTGCTTTTCAGGTTTTGTGATATTTAAATCTTATATAAGTAAGTAAAATTTTTATCAGTGACCATTAAATAATAACAGTTAACAGCCATGAACGGGAGTGATGCAAATGGTTAACACTCAATGAGTAGCCAAAAGTTGATGGTTCAAAACCCATCCAGAGGTGCCTCAGCAGACAGGCTTGGCAATGTGCTTCTGAAAGTTCACAGCCTTGAAAACTCTATGGAGTAGTTCTACTCTATATGCATGGTGTCACCATGAATTGGAATTGCCCTCATGACAACTAACAACCACAACTATGATCACTTACAATGAACCATGCACTCATTTAATCTTCAAAATCACTCAATGAAGTGGTTACTGTCATCATTATTTCCACTCTGCAAATGAAGGATCTGAGATACAGAGAGTTTAAGTAACTTGTCCAAGGTCACAAGACCAAGACTGGAACACATATGTGCCACTGCCACAGTTTGTGTTTGTAACCATTATGATTCACTGACTGTCACAAGACATAGATGATAACAAAGTCAACAAATGTTTGACTTAGACCATACACGCCTCAGACCTCACAAACACTGAGGTCCATTGGTGTTGACTCTGCCATCCACCTGATTATGCAGGTATCAGCTACTGGACTTCCTTTGCAGACCACTTGATAATGACTGAAAGAAATACATCTACTTCCAAGGGATTATCAGACTTATTTTCATGGAACATCTGTTGTTATTAGCTGCCACTGAATCAGCCCCCGACTCATGGCAATCCCATACACAACAAAAGAAGACACTGCCCGGTCCTACGTCATTCTCATGATCAGCTGGGGATCAAACCTTTGGGACCTATTGGCTGATTTTTGGAAGCAGATCTCCAAACTTTTCTTCCTAGTTCATCTTAGTCTTTTAGCTGCATTGAAACCTGTTCGACCTCATAGCAACATGCAACCTCCACTAACACACAGATGGTGGCTGTGCATGAGGTACATTAGCCAGGAATCAAACCTTGGTCTTCTGCTTGATAGGGGAGAATTTTACCACTGAACCACTACTGTCCCCATGGAAAAAAGTTGCCAACTCAATTCACTGACTTTCTCTCATCTCTCTACTATGCTCCCATCTCCATGATGCTCTCTCTAGAGCCATACCCCTGATTCCTCCTCTTCCTCCCAAATTCTTCCACTTTCCTCCTGGAAAGCCTATTCCATTATTAAGAAACTCCTTAAGATCATGAATTGTAATAGAATACTTAATCCAATTATTAAACTATCCGACACATGGCCTTCCCCAAGCACTTGGAGTCTCCTGAATTCTCTTTGTTGGAGGCGCCTATTCTCTTAAGTACTTGACAGGCCACTTCAATGCAGCTTTTGGATTGTCACTCCTCTTTAGTTTGCAAAAGAAAGAGGAAGCCCTGGTGGTGCAGTGGTTAAGCGTTCGGCTGCTAACTGAAAGGTTGGCAGTTCAAACCCACTAGCTGCTACATGGAAGAAAGATGTTGTCATCTGCTTCTATAAATATTACAACCTTGGAAGTCCTATGGGGCAGTTCTACTCTGTCCTATGGCAATGGAGTCAGTTTTGGGTATAGTTTGTGCCAGTCCTGTAATCTTTCAAGTTCATGTCACTCTCTACTCATTCTTGTGGTTATTAATGACTAATCTCCAATTTACTCCACTTCATTTACTGGAGACTTTTGCACTTGATTTACAGTTTTTCTCTCACCATAACCCTGCTATCATTTTGGCTGACTTCAGTATCTAAATAAATGACCCAAATACAACTTGGCCACTTATTTCCTTGATCTAATCATCTTCAATCAAATCCTCCCATTGTGGAAGGCAGAATTTTGGTCCATGACTTAAGTCCTCTAGTGCCATGCTTGTGAATAGGTTTTACATCACACGGCAAAAGGGAATTTGCAGATGTAATTAAAGGCGTTCGACTGTGTGGATCATAACGAACTATGGATAATGTTGCAAAGAATGGGAATTCCAGAACACTTAATTGTGCTCATGCAGAACCTGTACACAGACCAGGAGGCAGTCATTCAAACAGAGCAAGCGGATACTGCACGGTTTAAAATCAAGAAAGGTGTGCGTCAGGTTTGCATCTTTTCACCATACTTATTCGATCTGTATGCTGAGCAAATAATCTTAGAAGCTAGACTATATGAAATGAATGTGGTATCAGGATTGGTGGAAAACTTATTAACAACCTGCGATATGCAGATGACACAATTTTGCTTGCTGAAAGTGAAGAGGACTTGAAGCATTTACTGATGAAGGTCAAAGACTACAGCCTTCAGTATGGATTACACCTCAACATAAAGAAAACAAAAATTCTCACAACTGGTCTAATAAGCACCATCATGATAAATGGAGAAAAGATTGACATTGTCAAGGATTTCATTTTACTTGGATCCACAATCAACGCCCATGGAAGCAGCAATAAAAAAAATAAAACAACACGTTGCATTGGGCAAATATGCTGCAAAAGACCTCTTTAAAGTGTTAAAAAGCAAAAATCTCACTTTGAGGATTAAGGTGTATCTAACCCAAGCCATGATATTTTAATTGCCTCATGTGCATGGGAAAGCTGGACAATGAATAAGGAAAATCGAAGAACTGATGCCTTTGAATTACGGTGTTGGTGAAGAATATTGAACATACCATGGATTGCCAGAAGTGAACAAATATGTCTTGGAAGAAGTAGAACCAGAATGCTACTTAGAAGCTAGGATGGGGAGACTTCATCTCACATACTTTCGACGTATTATCAGGAGGGATCTGTCCCTGAAGAAGGTCATCATGCTTGGTAAAGTAGAGGGTCAGTAAAAAAGAGGAAGACCCTCAACAAGATGAATTGACACAGTGGCTGCAACAATGGGCTGGAACATAACAACAACTGTGAGGATGGGCAGTGTTTCATTCTATTATATATAAGGTCACTATGAGTCCGAATCGACCTGATGGCATCTAACAACAACAACTAAATTACTAATCAGTTGACTTAGAGATATTATTCTGAAATATCTGAGTTCAGTGTAATCACATAAGCCCTTAAAAGCAGTGCTTTTTCCAGGCTGAGGAAAGAAAAGCTTGCCAATGAGATGTGACAGAAGCAGAAATGAGAAAGATGGGACACACTGTTGTTGGTTTGAAGATGGAGGGGCAAAATGATGAGGAATGCAGGAGGCCTTAGGGAGCTGCGAGAGGCCCTAGCTGACTGCCAGCAAGTAAGCTAGAATCTCAGCCCTAAAACCACAAAGAATTCCATTCTGTCAACAGCCCAATGGAGCTTGGAAATGGATCCCATTCCCTGCCTCCCCAACTCCAGATAAGAGCCCAGGTTACTGATACCTTGCTACGGGCCTTGTGAAACCTAGAATAGAGAAAACAGACAAGCTTACCCAGACTTCTGACCTACAAAACTCTGAGATAATGAATTTATGTTATTTTAAGCTGCTGAGTATGGTAATTTGTTACAGCAGCAATAGAAAACTAATATACCCACTGCTTTCTAAGTACCTTGCCTCAGTGCCTTCAAACTAGTATGGCCCTCATTCAGAAACACTTTTCTTCTACCCCTCAAGTCTCAGGATATGTTTGAGTCCTCGGAGTCCCTTCCTCCTTCCATTATTGCTATATGTCCCACAGCCCAGAAATACGTAACATATGTGGCACTTGTAAGTATTTGTTTAATGGTTGTCTTCCCTGCTATACTGTTAAAGCTATCATACTGTTATCATTTTATATATCCTACCACCTAACACAAAACCTGAATTAAGTAGGTACTCAATGAAATTTTATTGAATAATATTTGTAAAAAAAAAAAAAAAGCCAAGAAAATCGAAAAATTATTTCCCTGAACATGGACATGAATTTTTCAGGATTAATTTTTAATATAATAATTTTGGCAAGTTCTAGTACTTTACCATAGCACTAAATTTCAGTGAAAGTATATTACTTTATGCCAAAAATTGTATTAATGATTTAGTTTCTTAAGAAGCTTTATAAATTGTAAATGCCAATCACTCAAGTATACAAATTCATGATTTTATTGTTATTATTATTATTAATGTAAACAACATGGTAGAAAAATACAGTGCTGATAAATTCTGTTAATAAAATTGCTTTAATTTTTTTTGCAAAGAAAAAAAAACCTTTATCTAGTTGTATATAGTATGCACTTCTGCTGTGTTTATGCTATGTGAACACGTTCCTAAATTAAAATTTTATTTATGATTGAAAGTTTCAAGGGGATACACTAATCACAAACTTGTATTAAGTCCCCATTTTGCTTGCCATGTATCTAGAAATCTGTAATGAAATAAGAAATCTTCATGTCATTTCATTAGTAAATAATGACGAGCGTAGACAATACTGCATCGATTTCATAATACTTCTATTATAATCGTAGTATCTCTGTTTTCAATTTAATTTTTTGACTCTTAAAAGTTAATCTCAAAATCAGTGTCTCAAAGTCTGTTACATGTGTAGAATCCTTTGTAAACTAAGTAGAGTTTTTTTTAAATTATCCCCAAACAGGAAAACCAATTCCTATCTTTAAAGCAGTAGTACTACACAGATAACACATCCTTAGGCGCTCTTATTTACTCGCAAATGACAAGAAAATAACATTAAAAACTGTATTTATTTGGACTTGAAGACAGTCATATTTGACTCTGGATATATGTAATAATAAAAACACATTATTTTTTTGTGTGTTGGTCATACAGATAAAACTAATAGCTATATATGTGTCCACCAATAATATACAGGTAGTCCCTGACTTACCACGTATTTGAGTTATGATAAATAGCACTTAGGACCTTCCCTTTCTACAAAGAGGCAAAGTCAATGCCTGCTTTCAAGGCATTTAAAGACAGAATCACGCTGCTGCTTGGATGAAGTGCTGCTGGACTTAAAACTTTTTCTTGTTTACCATTCTGAAAACCCTCAAGCATTCAAAAACATTGACAAAAATAAGCTGACAGTCTACTACAGAAGTAACTCCAAGGCGTTATTCGAAGACTGATTTTAAATTGTTTCATCCCAGAACTATGTGCCTACTGCCCTGAAAAGAGCATTCCTTTCAAGATCCTGCTGCTACTTGATAACGCCTCAGGACATCCTCCTCAGGTAGATGATCTAAATCAAGATACGAAAGTGGCGTATCTACCTCCCAATACGACAGCTGTGATTCAGCCTATGGATCAAGATGCAGTCACCACCTTTAAGGCATACTACCTTTGGACTATGTTTGCTCAGGCAATAGCTGCAACGGATGGAGGTTCTGTAATCTTACGCAATTTCTGGAAGAATTAAAATGTTCTTCAGTATATCCAGAACATTGCATCTTCCTGGGAGGAAGTATCATGAAAATGCATGCAGGGAAAATAGAAAAGAAAAAAAAAAGAATGCAGAGTTATGTGAACACACTCCAAGCATTTTTATCAGAATAATATGATGGAAGAGACTGGTAGAAAAATTACCCATATGGCAAGAACGCTGAATTTAGAACTTGATATCACCGTTGTAGAACAGCTGTTAGATCACGAAGAAGGGGAATTTACAGCTTAGGACTTAATGGATTTCGAAGAGGAAAAAAACGCTGAAGAAGAAAGAAACAATGAGGAAGAGGAAGGAAAGGAGTTGTCAAGAAATTTTACAGTGAAAGGATTAGCTGAAGTTTTTTTTTTTTACCCCCTAAACTAAATCAGGAGCTTCGGTTGCCTGAAAACATGGACCCAAACGCTGATCGCTTTGCTGAAGTCTACTGGCAGATTCAGGAAGCAGTGAGATGCTACCACAAAATATATGAAGGAAAAAAAGAAAGGACATACAGACACTCTTACTAATTTTCTGAGTAGAAACGCCATCCCTATTCTCAGGGATAATCCAGATAATCCAGAACCTTCCACAAGCGGAGTTATTACCAACTGACAAAATGCCAGCATCATCCAACTCTTCTTCACCTTCGGAGTAAATTTTTATGAATTTTTTTTTTTTTTGGTTAATGTATGTATGGTGTAGTGGTTAAGCGTTCGGCTGCTAAGCAAAAGATCAGCAGTTAGAATACACCAGCTGCTTCTTGGAAACCCTATGGGGCAGTTCTACTCTGTCCTGTATGGTTGCTGTGAGTTGGAATAGACTCAACAGCAATGGGTTTGGTTTGGTTGGGTATGTATGTATTAAGAAGCCCTGGTGGTGCAATGGATAAAGCGCTGGGCTGCTAACAGAAAGGTCAGTGTTGGGAACCCACCAGCTGCTCCATGGGAGAAAGATGAGGCAGTCAGCTTCCATAAAGATTACAGCCTTGCAAACTCTATGGGACAGTTCTACTCTGTCCTGTAGGTTCTCAATGAGTCGGAATCAACCCGACAGCAACGGGTTTGGTTTTGAGTTTGGTTATCTATGCCTTAAAATGTATCTGTAAGTTTATATGGAATATTTCCAACCTCCAAAGACAAAGATCAGATTTACAAAAATACTGACTAAAAAAGGCAATAATAATGAAAACTAAAAAAAAAACAAAAAAATGAGGTATTCAACTTATGTCAGAACCAACTTATGATAGAGTCATTGGAATGGAATCCCGTCATAAGTTAGGGACTACATGTATTATTATCAGGAATAACACAACTGGCAATCTTATATTTCAGATTTGACTTTTGTATTGTTAAAAGATCTTTAAATGACTATTTCAAAAAAATTTTGAGAATAGCAAAATACAGTTTAGTGGTTCTCAACCTGTCCTAAACATAAACATCATTGGTATTTTAAAAGACCCCTAGGTGATTCTGATGTTTAGACAGAATACCTGGTGTACTGGAAATACTGCGGGCTTTGGAACTGAAGAGTCATGTTTTTTTATCCAGCTTCACCATTTAGTGAATGGATTTCTGACTAGTTTTCTCATCTAATAACAAAGTGAAGATAATGTTATGAAATCATAAGAATTAAATGGAAAAATGTATTTAAAATTGCAGTGTGGACTAACACAATTTATAATTATCTTATTTTCACTCTTCTCCAGGTTTCAATGGCAAAGCACAACTGCATATGAAAGCATAACATAGGTAAAAGCACAGGGTACCTAACTGATCTTCTAGCAAAAATCAGGACATCAACCCAAGTTTATTATTCCATTTTCCTCTCTCATCATTGAGAACTAAAGCATGACAAGCTACTGCCAATTAGAGATCTCACCTTCTAAAATAAATATTTTATTCTTCAAGGAATATTATTTTGGTGCCTGAGTATTTATTAACAGTAATACTAATAATGAAACTACCAAAGAAAGAAAACATGAGCTAAAGGACATCCTGAGATTCTGAGGTAGCAGATTCTGAGTTAGAAATGCTGATACCACTTTTATGCATGACTTGCAACTTGTAGAGTACCTGGGGCAGCTGGTTTAAGAAAAAAAAGTAAGTGAAGACTACTAGCTTTCATTAAAGCTCTCTTTCCTAAAAATAGATTTTAATTATTTCTCATTTATTTGCTTTCCTAAATTACATGTACTAGCTACATAGAAATGCAAATTCAATTTAGTTCAACTACTCTACCTTTTACAAGATTTTCCAGATCTATAAATAACCCCATTAGAAATCATGCTAAACACTTTGGGATGTTCATTAAATGTTCCTTGATGTAGTAGACTTATGAACATTATTTCATTATTGTATTACACCACAGAACATTACAATTAGAGAATATTAGAGATCAACTTGTCTAATGAGTAAGCTGAGATTCAGAAAACTGAAAGGAAAGGACTTGTCCAAGATAACACATCCAGTTGACTTATTATTTTGTTTTCCCCACAATCGGGTAGTTTAGGAGAAACAAGTCAGTTCCTATTGCTTGTCAACTGTCACTCAGGAAGCCCTAAAAGAAATCTTTCCTTTTCTATTTTTTTTTAAATCCAAGACAGTAGGATTGAAGCAAAGGCTTTCAGTTTTCTCAACGAGTGAATACATTTTCTGATACTTCCTCCATTGTGTAAAGATGTTTTTAATTCCATATTACTGCAATTACATGCTTTAAAAAAACAGAAACCACTGGTTTAAAATATTTATATAAAACCACATTTTTATCATTTTAAATAAGAGCAATCACAAAAGATTCAAAGTAAAACATCCTAATATTTTAAGAAAATTTGAGGTTATCTTACACTCCCTCTCTCCAACCTGTGCTACAGTTCCATGACTATCAGTCAGTACTGGGTGGTTCTCCTTTATAGCTATCATAAATCATCTAATGCTATAGTTAAATCCATTTCATTGTATATTGGCCTTCAATCTTCTCTTCTCCAGGCTGAAATAATATACCTATAAATTTAATGCTTCCTCATAGGAAGTATTTCCATTGTTATCTTTTATTACTTTTCTAGTAGCACATCCAAAATACTTTTGCCAATTTCCTCCTGGAAGTTGTAGAACAGTGACTGCACACTCCTGAAGCACAAAAGGAAGAAAAGATCCTTTTCCAAAACTCTTTAAACTGGTGTTTTTGTGATTAAGAGAATATAATTGACTACCTTCATGATTGCCAACTATACTAAATGCCAAAGCTGCTTTAAAAATCGAAGAATAAATAAATAAACTTCAGTATAGGGTGTTTTGTAGGTAAATCGTAACTTGTTTGGTGTTGGGGGAAGATAGTAGTAGAGGAATAAAAGTGTTTACTACTCAAATGAAATAACATAAATCATTTTGAGAAATATTTCAAAATTTAGACAATCAAATTAATGTTGTTCTCTTCACCGTCACCTTGAGAAGCACTGAACATATTTATTCCAATAAAGAAAGTAATAACAACAATAAAACTCATTGCCTTTATTGAGCACTATGAGTGAAGTGCTTTAAATACATTTATATAATCTTCAACTCAAAACTGAAAGGCTGTTGTTAATATACCACTTCGAATACGAAAGATTACAAGCCTTCTGTTGTTGGGTGCCAGTGGGTCTATTCCAACTCAAGCAGCCTCACGTGACAAAGTAGAACTGCCCCATAGGGTTTTCTTGGCTGTAATCTTTACAGAAGCAGATTACCAGGTCTTTCTCCCGTGGAGTATCTGGGTGAGTTCCAAATACCAACCTACTGGTTAGCAGCAGCACTTAAACCTTACACCACCAGGGCTCCTTAAGGCACTCTAATAGCACAAAATCTGTCAAAAGTCTGCACTAAGTAAGAGGTGGGATCAGCCTGCAGCTCATCTGTACAGTGCAATAGGTTGTCTCCACCATTTCTACTGTGGCTCAAAAGTTTGTGACTCTGCTTAATAATTAACTTCAAATCTATTTTTAAAAAATTGGAAATAACAAACATTCATGTCTTTTATCATGAATCCTATAAATGTAAATAAAAACATTAGTTGAAATTGCATTGATTGTTTTTGTAACTTATATGACTATCTGGCTAGTAGGTAAGACATAACTTGAAGAAGCTCATATATCAACTTGTCATATTCCTGTGACACATTTTCCTGAATACTTCAGAAGTTTCAATATTTCTCCTTAAGGCTGAAATCTGGATCTTTTGAAATTGTCATTTCACTATGTATAATTAAAAAATACTTGGATCTGAGAAGGTTCAATAACTTTTCCTCAATATTTTATCATGACACATTTAAACCATAAAGACAAGTTCAAGAATTATATAGCGAATAAGTGTATATCCATCACCTAATTTTACAAATAACATTCTGCTATAGCTGCTGCACCATATATAAATGTATATGTATATATACATCTAATCCATCCCTCCAGCCAACCATGAATTCATTTTTTATGATGGATTACAAAGTAAATTCCATGCCACTCAAACACATCAGCATTCATATCATTAATATTTAATATTTGTTTAGTTTCTTTTTACTGGTTTTGAGGTAAAATTTATATACAAATGTATGTATCTTACGTTTACCAATCAAATACTTTTTAACTTTTTATTAAAAATCAGAATAGCAAGAGTAAATAGGTAAACTTAAATCTTTGGTGTATACGTTTAGAAGTATTTTTTTTTAAGTTCATATACTATATAAACTGATGATGGGAATATAATTACTATGGTGTCTTAGTCATCTAGTGCTGCCATAACAGAAATACCACAAATGCATGGCTTTCACAAAGAGAAATTTATTTTCTCACAGCCTAGTACGCTAGAAGTCCAAATTCAGGCCGTCAGCTCCAAGGGAAGGCTTTCTCTCTGTGTCAGCTCTGAAGAAGGTCCTTGTCCTCAATCTTCCCCTGGTCAAGAAGCTTCTCAAGCACAGGGATGTTGGGTCCGATAGGATGCGCTCTGCTCCTGGTGCCACTTTCTTGGTGGTATTAGGTCCCCAACTCTCTGCTTGCTTCCCTTTCCTTTTATCTCTTACAAGAAATCAAAGATGGTGCAGGCCACACCCCAAGGAAACTCCCTTTACATTGGATCAGGGATGTGACCTTAGTAAGGGTTTTACAATCCCACCCTAATCCTCTTTAACATAAAATTACAATCACAAAATGGAGGACAACCACACAATTCTGCAAATCATGGCCCAGCCAAACTGATATACACATTTTTTGCGGGACATAATTCAATCCATGACATATGGAAAGAAGGTTACTGGTATACTGAAGTCCACTACACAATGTTGGTTAAAAATCTAGTAGCTATATAAATCATAGCCATATTTACAATAATAAAAGCAATTACAATAATAACTTTGTGAGTCTGCAATGAATGGTTTTGGAAGTAGTGTGGTGGTGATGCAGAAATATAGTTAACACAAAATTTTTAAGTGACTATTACGTTTTTTCGATGTTACTTTTAAATTTAATCCTCATAATAACTGTATGAAGTTATTCTGAGAGAGAGAGAGAGAGAAGTTACTTGCTTTGGGTTATCCCAGCTGTTATGTGGAAGAGCTGGATTTCATATTCAATAAATGCCATCCAGAATTGAAGCTCTTAACTGGGCACTAAGGCAAGTGTGAAATTGTTTTTGTTATTTGCTTAATCATTTGTTTGTTTCTTCAGTGGGTTACAATAACAAGGTGACAATATCAAAAAAATGATCTCCCAGCCATTCTTTCTATTGGTATAGATTTAGAGAACTGTGACTCAATCAGCCCCACCATAAGATTAATTATGAAGTAGATCTTCATTGACACCTATAGTTCTGAAAAAGGTCTATCTTCTATATGATTATTGTCAGAATGAAACTCACAATATAAGCATTAAACATACCACTGTTTATTTTCCCTAAATCATGTATAAAAGCATGAACATAAGAAGGGAAAAATCATATATGTGTATATTTGATACAGACACTGAGAACTCTGTAATATGGATATGTGGTCTCATATTACTTAAGACTATGTAACTAGAGATAGCACCACATATTCTAAAATTTCTAATTTGTGAAGTACTGTGAAGGATCAAACTCAGTGTTCCCAGACTAAATTAGATTCTTCATAAAGAAAATATCCACTGTGAATATACTTAAATGTTTACTGACTCTTTAAATGCACACCTTTAATCTGAGTTACCATATCTTTTTCAGTTATTCCTAGAGGGGAGTTATAGAGAATTATTTGCAAAAATATGACTGACAGTAGGGATAACCTGCTGCTAATCCAAGAATATTACCTGAATTTTAGAAAAAGAAACACCAACGGCTTGACAGTAATTACACACTAGTCAACAGAGAGTTCATCCAAATTCAGGTAATGGCAAACTAGCTGCATAACTCTATTTGCAATCCAGTGACTTAAATAGTTCAATGTTCAATAAACAAATTTCTTTTTAGCTGATTATTTTTTTATCCAGATTATATAAATAAGTGGTATAATTTCAAGCTACAAGATACATTCATTTCCTGTCAATTCTGTCATTGCTGAAGTACTTTCCTAGGGTCTTCTATTTAAAAACAATTTGCACAAATAATGTAAAAAATAAGTTTTGACTCTAATAAACAATGACATAATGAAATCAGAGAGTAAAAAACAAAAACTACCATTAAACTTTTTGTTACATATAAAATACTTAAATGCATTTTATAAAAATTTAAATCCAATAAAATAGGGCTATTCTCCCAATAGGTGGATAAAACAGTGATAAATTATAAATAACTTTAGTTCTTTTGCATCTGGCTATAGTAGATTAGACCAGCAGTTGGCAAAATTTTTCTGGAAAGAGCCAGATAGTAAATACTTTAGGCTTTGTAGGCCATGTGGTCCTTATCACAACTATCTAACTCTGCCCCAAATCAGCATTTATAACTTCAAAGCAGTCGGAGATAATACATAACTAAATAGGTGTGGTTGTGTTTCAGTAAAACATTATCAATAAAAACAGGTGGCAAGCTGTACATGGCATGGAGGCCATAGTTCTCTGATCCCTAGACTAGACCAATGTATCTCCTAAGAACAATCAGAAAATCTGGGAAAACAATTTGTTTTAAATATAGCCCATTTGTAGACTTCACAAAGTTAACATTAGAGTAGGGTGGGTTCTGCTAATCCTATATGACTGATGTTTGATAAAAAGAGGAGGACAGACACAGAAACAGAGTTACTCACACAGCAGGAAGACAGATATCATGTAAAAACAGAGGCAGGTGCATCTATAAGCAGCAAAGGAAGGCCAAGGGCTGCTGGCAGTCACCAGAAACTAAGAGAGAGGCAAGGAACAGTTCTCTCTCAAAGCCCTCAGAAGGAAGTGACATGGCTGATACCTTGAGTTTGGACTTGTAGCCTCTAAGACTGTGAAAAAATCAATTTTTGTTTTTTAAAGTCACCCACTACGTATTGTTTTGTTATGGCAGTCCTAAAAACCTAAGACACCAGATAAGTCAGACTCAAGAGGAAAGGAAACCCAGAGAGATAAATGAAACATTTGGTGCCACTTTCATCCTTGGAGTTATTTGCCAATTTTAAAGCATCACCCAAGAAGCTGAGGAGAAAGCAGTAACTGACAATGAGCAGTCTTACACAGGGCTGTCATCAGTCACAAAAACTGGAATTCAAATCTCTCTGTGAGGGAAGGTCCTGTGGAACACTTCTGACTTTCCATCAATAGCCCCTGTACATTCCCAATGACTGAAGTTCATCTTAAAATCACACTAATCTCTGATGAGATGAAATGCCTAAACCTCAACTGCCTAGAAAAGTAACTCCTTTCTGCATGAAGCTAATACAACCCAGAGCCTCATATGATCCCTGGCATTTAGTTAAAAAGTAATAGGTGCCAGGAGACAGGACCAAATAAATAAAACCAAGGGGAAAAAAAATCATAATATAAATAGACCCCAAGGAGATCAAGATATAGAGTTATAACACATGGACTTAACATAAATGTAATTAATATGTTCAAGAAATTACATGAAAAGATGGAAAATTTCAGCAGAGAACTGAAAACTAAATCAAACACACAGTAACTGAAATTTAAATCTCATTAAATGTGCTTAACAGCAGGTTCAATACAGGTGAAGAGAGGATTAGTAAAGTGAAATATGGGTCAGATAAAAACATTCAGAGTGACACATGCAGGGAATAAACAATGGAATGACAGGAAAAAAAGCATAAGACATATATAGGCTATGAAGAAACATCAACATATATGCAATTGGAGTTTCAGAAGTAGAATAGAGAAGTGATGGGGCACAAGTGATATTTGAAAAGATACTGGATAAGAAAGTTTCAAAGCTGAATAAAGTTATCTAGCCATAGATTTAAATCACAAGCAGAACAAATGGGGGGAAAAAAATCCCATATAAAGCTCCATCAAACTACTAAAAGCCAAAAAAAAGAAAAGAAAGAAATAAAGGTTAAAAGCAGTCAGAGAAAAGACATTTTGGCTTCCAAAAAGCAACAATAAAAATCTCATCAGAATAGAAGCCAGAAAATAATAGCACTAAAAATAAAAATAACTAAAATCATAGAATTCTATATCCAATAAAACAAGCTTTAAAAATGAAATAGAAATAGGTGTTTTTAGGAAAAAAAGAAAGAGAGTATCCATCATCAGAACACCCACACTAAAACAACCATTAAGGAAGATCTTCAGACATCAGGACAATGATCCCAGATAGAAACTAGAGCTGTAGGATTGTATGAGGTGTAAAACTAAAAAACAAACCTGTTGCTGTTGAGTTCATTCCAACTCATAATGAGGTGCAAATAAAATGGTAAATATCTGGGTAAATCTTTACTAATATTGTAGGTATGATGCTGTATTATGGTATATGTCTCTAAAATTGAAATACATGATTAAAGATGAGGCTAAATAAACAGAATTCAGGTATGAATGTTTTAAGATTAATACAGGAAATGGTATAAGTATTCATTTAAATTAAGTTTTTATGAGGCTAAAGATACATGTTGTAACCTCTAGTGTAACCATTAAAAGAAGAGTTTAAGAACTTTTATAACTAACCAACTAATACGAGAAGAAATGGGATAATTAAAAATATGTAATTCATCCAAAGGGTTATAAAAAGGAACATAGAACAAGTGGGACAATTAGAAAACAAATATTAAGAGCATACATTTCAATTCTAATATTTCAAGAGTTACATAAATGTAAACAAAATACAGGCTTCCAATTAAAAGATAAGGATTTTCAAATCTGGAGTGTAAGAAAAAAAGCCAACTGTGTTGTGCTTACTAGAGACACATGTAAAATATAAGAATACGGGAGTATTAAAAATAATAGAATGGTTTAGCTAGCTACCTCTGGCATTGCTCTGGTAGGAAAAAGAGGGGTACCACCTGGTTATTGGAAACCCTGGTGGCATAGTGGTTAAGAGCGACAGCTGCTAACCCAAAGGTTGGCAGTTTGAATCCACCAGGTGCTCGTTGGAAACCATATGGGGCAGTTCTACTCTGTCCTATAGGGTCACTATGAGTCAGAATCAACTCGATGGCAATGGGTTTGGTTTGGTTTTTTTTTTTTTTTAGCCTGGTTGCTGCGAAATGGGGTAGATGTCCAGAGTGCCCACTCAGTCTTTGTTGATACCTGTGGCGAGGGGGGTACTGTTTGAAGCACCTCCTTACTGCTCCCCATGTGGCTTCTACTGACAAGGGTTGGGTTGGGTTTTTCAGCTGGGTGCTCTTCACTCTACAGGGATCTGAAGTGTTCTGTACCAACCGGGGACCATAACGAATTTTCTTTTACGAAATGTCCTACTCACTCCCACAGAAGACCTAACTGCTTGATGTGTTTTATAAAGTGTCCCTGATAACTTCAAAAAATAAAAAATAATAATAATAGAATGGAAAATATATACCATGGAAATACTAACCAAAAGAAATTAATATAGCAATACTAATATTAGACTAAGTAGACTTAACGCAAGTTTTAATAGAAATGAAAAGGAATATAATTAAAAAGGGTCAATACACCCAATAGTATGGGTTCAAAATACATATTACAAAAATTGATACAACAAAAAGGAGAAATAGAAAAATCTATGATCATAGGGGAAACCCTGGCAGTGTAGTGGTTAAGAGCTACATTTGTAACCAAAAGGTTGGCAGTTCAAATCCACCAGGTGCTCCTTGGCAACTATGGGACAGTTCTGTTCTGTCCTACAGGGTCACTATGAGTTGGAATCAACTCAACGGCAATGGGTTTGGTTTGGTTTTTATGATCATAGTTTTTAGCACACCTCCCTCAGAAACTGATAAGACAGGCAGATGAAAAATAATCTTTAGGGGTATATAGATTTGACCAAAATGATGAACAGCTATAAGCTAATGGATTTATGTAATGCTGCACCAAACAACATTTTTTTTAAGTAAACAAAGAACATTATAAAAACTGAGCAGATGATAAGCCATAAAGCAAAGCTTAATAAATTTCAAAAAATTGAAATCTCACTTAACATGTTCTCTAACCACTGCAGTGTGAGCTGGTAAATATTTCACAATCAACTCTGAGGATGTGAGGAAGGCCTGATTTGTAGCATTTGCCAATTGCCTTGGTGTAAATACTCCCACTGTGGTTTTTTTCAAGCTACCAACATGGTATCACTGAACATAAACTCTGAAAGAGATTCACCGTAGCACACAATTATATAGAATTTCTACATTACAGATAAAATGCACGCAAATAACCTCAATAGTACAGACAATAGTAAAACATTGTGCAATAATTAGGAAATGATGAATTTTGTGTATTTATTGCCTTTATTTTTATTATAATTTATTTAATTTTAAGTTTTTATAATATAGATTTCATAGTGTCAGTGCTTATCAATCAGCTCAATTCTGGAAAATTAAACAATTTGCTCTCAGAAGTCAGTATAAACCAGGTTAAATACAAAGAAATAAAAAAGAAAGAAATAAAAATAAGAACAAAAAAATATATAATTAAATAGAAAAATGAATGTGTCATATGAAATTGCAGAGTCAAAAATTGCTTCTTTGAAAAGAGTATTATAATCAATATACCTTTGGCTGGCAAGACTTACCAAGAAAGAACAATACTAAAGCATAACTAATATAAAGAATGAAAAAGAGATCACTGAAGATTTTCATTTTGTTTTGTTCTGCCTTATCTTTGAACCAGTTTGGCCAAATATTAGCCAAAGAGACTTTTTTTTTCTAACTTCCAGTTATACCTTAAATGCAGATAATATCACTGTAGTTAAGGAGGCACACAGATTATAGTCTTTTATTGGGAACATTTAGACATTCCAAGGAAGTAAAAAAAAAAACCTGTTTTGTTAAACAAGAACAACAACAATAAAAACCTTACAAAATATGCATGTCAATATGTCAAATAACCGCTGTATCTCTTTAGGAATGCAGATGAAGTAAAAAGGTGATCAAAACAATTTGAGAATGATGGAGATGAAAAGTAACTAAAACAATTTATTCCTCACTTAGGGAAGCAGGATGTTAGCAAAAGAAAAAGGCTAAAATATTATAACTATGCATAATCTCAGAATATCTTGTCATATGTATCCTGAGGATGTTTACTCTTCTATGGCTTTGATTTTCATGGATTTGAGGCATATCTTTTTTTTTTTTTTTTTTAATGTTTAAGGTTGTTAGATAATGTAAGATTAATGTAAGAATATCTTGATGCTTGGATGCAAGTGTTTAATCCTATCTTTCTATCTGTCATTTAAATTCTGAATAAATGCACACATACATGTTTATTTAAGTTATATTTTGGCAGTCCTCAAAGTTTTAAATATATTTCTAATGTTGCCCAAACTAGGACTCCTAAAAAACACTAAATTGAAAACTATAAACAACCTACATCATCAGGATCAATCTGAGAACACAGTGAAATGCCTCAGAAAGATCTAGGTCAGACCAGACCAGACCAGAATTTTCTACTTTAAAAGAACTTACTTGTCCTCAGAGTTTCACAGATGGATCAAAAAACAACAAACAAACCCACTGCCATCAAGTTGATTCCAACTCACAGCAACTCTATACGACAGAGTAGAACTACCCCATAGGGTTTCCAAGGAGCTGCTGGTGGATTTGAACTGCCGACCTTCTGGTTAGCAGCAGTATCTCTTAACCACTGCACCTCCCCAAAAATTAGAGAAAGAGAGAGGTTGTGCTGTCTCTACACAATGAAAAAGAAAGACAAATGTTACAAATATAATGTTTTTGTTTCAATGTGAAAGAAAAAAAAGAAGAGAAACTTTCCAAAGTTCTCATTACCACACAACAAATAGATATGAATTCATGAAAGCACTAGACTGTCATTGTCATGCCATAAAGCAAACCACAAAGTGTGCTATAGAAATTTGGTCATAAAATGCATCTTTCACCTTACCGAACCAGGAGGCTTTACTTAAAGAGCAGCTAATATGAGGATCCTATTATAAAACTTTATTACGATTAACTATCCACCGCTCAGGTAAAGAGAGTATCATCGTATTCTTTGTTATACCTGCTAGATCTAACATGAGAAACACAAATAAAAAAAGCATATAGTTACAATGTCAAAAATCATCAGGCAAGAGATCAAGCATACTTTTTTCTATAATGATATTAATGACATTTATAGACACAGAACATAATTATGAAATCCAACTCCTTTCAAAATATAAACAATTGCCAGGATAATCCAAATTTACACACATATTGTAATTTGATAATATTGCATTTTATTTGACTGCACTGCTTTCCTCATCTATTGAAATTAATCAAAATTTCTGAAGATGAGAATCAATCTCAAATGCATGTATCTGTTCTCCATCTCTATCCATCCAGTGGAAATTTATGATTTTGACACTACAGCACCACTTCTGCCTTCTTTTTTCTGGTAAGAGTACCATATTCAATCCTATACTTTTTAGTTTTGTGTAGCAAAAAACTCCCAAAGAAGTTTGAAGAAGTTTAAGTTGGGTGTGATTCCTTCACTTATAAAGAGGACATGACTAATATGTTCCAAGGAACTGAGAGAAGGTGAGGCACACAAAAAGGGCTGAAGAAATGGTTTTGAATAAATGAACAAATGAATGAATGAATGAATGGGAAAACTTTATCTGGGAAGCTAGCTTGCATTAAAGAAAAGATATGTAACTAGATTTACAAAAATTCCCAATGCTATGCAAATTTTATAAATAAGGCAATAAATACATATTTAGAATGGAAAATAGATGAACTTAAAACATATGTTTAATATTTAAATACTCAAAAATACCCAATAACCACCTGTGCTATCACTACAGTTAAAATAAAAAAATAACTTTAAGATTTTTATTTAGAAAATAAAGATGTCTTCTCTCTGCAATATCCGTATACTCTCCTTATACATGGGAGAAGTGTTTAGTCGGCCCCCCTCTACCCAGAATTATGCTAGGAGCTCTAGGAAATACAAAAGAAATGAAAAATATGGTCTCTGGCTGGGGACATATGAATTGATCTAAACAACAAATAATAGTTCAGGGACATTGGTGATTACATGCACGTTAGAGGCAATAAGAACATCAAGGAAGATGTATTTAGAAGATGTATTAAAGTTGTGAAATTTCAGGTTGAGAATTTGCACAAGCAAATTTATTCCCATGGCAAGCCTAAGGGAATAAAATGTACAAGAGCTTGCAGTAAGAAATCAGAATGGCATATCTAGAGAATAATGAAAAGGCCACATTGACCAGAGCAGAGCAGAGGCATTAACTGACAGATAAGGCTGGATAACAAGATCACAAAAAGCTTTGAAAAACGATGAGGAGTTTGACTTTATCCTGTATCAAATAGGGAGTTGCTGGAATTTTTTAAAGGAAAGCTAACATGCTGAAGCGATATAGGCAGATTACAGAAAAGACAGAGAGAGGAGAAAGATAATAGTTGTTTTGTTTTGTTTATGATGCAGTAATTATTAGTCATTTCTACATATGATTACTCAATTCTTCATTCTGCTGATGAGGAAACAGATTTAGAGACGTTAAATAACTTCTGCAAAGGCACCTAGTACGCAAGGGTCAGAACTCGTCAGTTGCAAGTCTGTTGTAATGTTCTATCTATATAAAGCAATGAAAATTTGGACTAAAGTATTGCTTATAGAGAAAAAACAAGATTTAGTGACACATTGACTAAGAACAAGGCTGTGCCCCGTTTTAAGCCTTGGTATTTAAGAAAATGGTGGTGGAAATGACATGTTGGTATTTAAGGAAACGGAAGATTTATATTCATGAAGCACCATTTATGACCATACTGAGTGTGAAGGGGGCTAACATACTTAAAAGGTGATATTGCCAGTTGAAGAGACTGGATCAGAGTTATGGCGCTCTTTTCCAGTTACCAATTATCTCTTCTTCTTTCATTTCACTTGTTTTGTTTTTTAATTTGTTTCCATTTATCATCTTTTTCTTATTGTAAATTCCATCCAAAATCTTTGTAAGTCTAGAATCCAACCTATTCTCTCATCATCTTTTTTTGTGTTTTTTAAAATCAAGGACCTCATTTTCAATCTAATTTGACATGCTCTTTATTTCTTTTTTGCACAGAAAATTTGACTAAGACTACCCTCTCTCTCTCTCTCTTTTTTTTTTTATTTAAAGAAATCCTCCCTTTATTTCACTTTCCTGACCCTTTATTCTCATCAAATCTATACTTTTTTGGAGAGGCAGCAAAATGTTGTCCTTAAAAACATAAGCAGTGAAGTTCAGCACGCCTTAGTTAAAATCCTATCTTCAAATTACCTAGCTACTGTGAATCTCAATTTCCTAATCTATAAAATGAAGATGATAATAAGAACACTTTAATCATAGGGTTGTTAGTAAGGTTACATGAGATAATATTTGTAAAGGACTTAAAACAATGCCTGGCATACTATACCAAAACCCATTGTCATTGAATCGATTCAGACTCATGGTGACCCTATAGCACAGAGTAGAACTAACACACAGGGTTTCCGAGTAGAGGCTGGTGGATTTGAACCACCAGCCTTTTGGTTAGTAGCTGTAGCTTGCTGTAGCTCTTAATCTCTGCACCACCAGGGCTCCATAGGCACTATATAAATGCTAGCTAATGTTTCTGTATATATAACTCTGCTTCTTTGTGTACCTTGCCTTTGTTCTCTTCTTAAGACTCACTTTACTTCTACTCTTTTAACATTCCTTGAGCTTGACCATTTCACAAATCACTGAGTGATTGTAAATCACATCAACATTTAAAAACATCTAGGCAAATACATTCACAAATGTATAACTCTAGGCACACCCTTTTACCCTATCCTCTTCTGCCTTTATGATGTATATACTTGATGAGCCACCACTGTTTCAAACCCAACATAAATCAAGTCAAGCTCATGATAGTCTCCAGACTCACCTGTAATTCTGAACTTCCTCCTTTATGTTGGGCATTACTATTCTTTCCATATACTAGGCTTATAATGTCAGAAAAATCTTTGATGTATTTTCTCCTCAATCATTACACAAAATCAGTCATTACTCTTTTCATTTCTAATTTTAATACAACTTTCAATTCCCTCTCTTTTCCTAGATATTCATTGCCAGTTCTTCATTCCATGCTCTTTTTACAAAATACATGAACTGGTGTAAGGTAATCTTTATTCCTCCAAATATTCTTTACTCTGGTATGTCCTATATATTGACTCCAGATTAATTTATGGACAGATCTGCTATTTTTACAACATACTTTTGTACAAAAATCTAACAAAGCTAACTTAATTGCTTGACCATTTTAAGAGTGAAATCATTGGAGCATTGCTCTTTCTTATTACCAGTACAAAGACATCAAGCCTTACTGCCAATGAATGAGTAAAAGCAAACAGCTAGCCTCTTTGCTTTAAGGAATATCATAAAATTGTCACTCTTTTGGTGAGCCAAAAGTCCTCTGTTCCTTGTGTGAGATCTACTTTTGGCTTGATTCCTTCTATCTGGGGTGTTGGCTGGTGTTCTTGGGATCTATCTCTTATACTAAGTCCCACATACCCTTAGAAATTTCAGGCTTTAAGCTTGACTATATTTTCTGAATACTGGAACCACGTACACTTCTTTCCTGATGGAAAGTCTTTCCCTCCTTTCTTCTTTCTCTCCTCCCTCCCTTCTTCCCTCCCTCCCTCCCTCCCTTCTTTCCTTCCCTATGCCTCTTTCTCTCTTGTTTTATGTAGTCTCAGAGACTGTTATTCAATGAAACTGGTTGAAAAAATGAACAGAAGACAGTGATTCTGTCTCAACTGAATCACATATGTAGTTATTGCTTGGAAAGCTACAGTAAAAAGTTTATAAAACAAATGCCACATAATACCTTGATTTAAAAAAAAAAAGTATTGCTCTAGGGTTGATTCCAACTCATAGTAACCCTATAGGACTTAGTAGAACCGCTCCATAGAGTTTCCAAAGCTGTAACTTTTAAGGAAGCAGACTGCCATATCTTTCTCCCTCAGAGGGGCTAGTGGGTTTGAACCACCAACCTTTCAGCTAACAGCCAAGTGCTTAATCACTGCACTACCAGGGCTCCTTATGCCCTGATACTGAATCTAAAAAAAGTAAAGCTGAAGCAGTTGTTGTTGTTGGGTGCTTTTGAGTTGGTTCCATTTTCAATGACTGTTTTCAAAGTCGTGCTTTCAGTGACTGTCAGGTAGATTGTCACTAAAAACAGGATTCCCCTTAATAAATGAAGGCACACTTAAAACATCATATAAATTATCTTGTTTTAAAATTGTTTTATTGTGCATGTCTTTCCCATTTAGATTCTAAATAGAGGCAAGAGCATTTCTTTCTTTTTTAACCAAAGTAACGCCTATCACAAGCCAAACAACAATGGCTGTTCAGTGAATTTATTGGATGATTAGTTTCACTTGACATCAGGATATTTTACTATCTTGAACTTCCCTTACTTCACTTCTTAAACTCTTAGGGCATGTGATTCAAGTCCATTTGAACTTGTCCTAACCGAGTGTAAAACAAACTATTTTTGGACTTTGCCTTTCATCTTCCTATGTCTCATCCTACAATCAATGTTTTTTTTTTAATATTTTGTATAGAGACTATGGATAAAATTTTCAATTCTCAAAAATGGATAACACTTTTTCCCACTGATTTTTCATTACTGAATATTCACTCTATTTCACCCTCATTGCTTAGCTGACAAATACACAGCCTACTTTTGGGGGAAAAAAGCTATGAAAATTTCTGTTCCAATATTTTAATTTTTTAAGGCAGACTCTATAGAACTTCCCTAAGAGGTTTGAAAATATTAACAGCTAATTTTACCAATAGCTCTTTGCTGTCAGTTTAAAATGTTCAACATGGTTTATATCTAAGAAACAAAGAAAAGGTTACAGAATTAATAAGGTTAATAATTCTTTAACATAATTTACCCTGCCTGTGTCTCACTCTCTTAATTATAAAGAAAAAGTGCCAAGTGCTTGTGGCAGGTTGTGAACCTGGCTCACTTTGGGTGCAGTTAGTAAAAAGCCTCACAGAGATTTATACTCAGGAAAATAGCTGCTAAACTACCATGAGCAGCTACAGGGGTGATGTTAAAGAAAAGAAATTTTCATTATGATAAGACAACTTTTCTCAGTTAGAGCTAAATGTTTGCTTATTATTCCATGAGCAGGAATTCAATTTGAGGAGAGAAGCTTGATGAGATGAAAACACAGGGATTTCTGAAGGACCAATGGAAAAACACCATTCTCCCAGGCCATGATTTAAAATAAAAAGGATATGTGTGTGGACATGGGTGGAGGGTGGAGGGTGGAGAGCATTAGAAAATTACAAGTCCTGTCTGGGAAGATACTTCATGACACTTAGGGTGGAGCCCACGGCACTCCTATTCTGTCCGGCCAAACAAATCAAGAATTCCCTTAGAGTAGTTATAAGATAAGAATGCCCTGGGGGGTAATACAAATGACAGGGAAGGGTGGGTCATCAAAAAGTAATCTATTCATTGCTTTACTGCTAAGAGGGATAAGTTAGATGGGCACATAGGAAATAAAGGTGAAGTTCAGAGCCAAAAAGCATACAAGAATAGTAAGTTAAGTCAATATAGTGAGGAAAAGCAGGTAAGAGCTGACAATAAGGATATCAAAGAATGATTCAGAAGGAAACTTTGTGGATACAGACGTATATCCTGGGGTGCCTTTTATTAGCATCCATTATTTTTTACAAGGTTGAGTGGATCCTTTAATAGGGCCAAAACTAATCTGACAGAATAGATGATAACTATATATTTAAGGTGTTTGTTTCTTGGATCTATTTTTAAGAGCCCTTACAACCCTGCATCCCACCCCAACAAATACAGTTACATACACTCAATAACCCCAACATGCATATACATGTGCACGTGTGTGTATGTGCACACACACATATACAGACACACACATCCGGCTACCTGCTATTTTTAACATTCTCTGATATTACAATATTCCCAAATTCTTGCTTGAATTACTACATTCATTACATGATTATCTTTCAACAATAAATTCCTGTATTTACTGTGTGCACAGGTATGTAGATATTATATACTGGAATTTCCTCTCCAAAATTAATGCCAGCAGTTTCTTGGCCTACGGTCTATATAGTTATATGTGTCCATGGCAATATTAACTATATTTTACCCACTATTCATTTCATAAAAAAATTGTCTCCTCTTCTGAAAGTTTCTCCAGAGACAATATATAGCTTTGGTAGATACTGAACAATTTGCCAGTAAGAGGGATAGCCTTGAATGCCAACTAAGTAAAGAGAAATGTCCAGTAGAAACAATTCAAGAATATTTACAGGTTGCAATTTTCTCTCTAGTGGCAGGTAAATTTGACATAGACCCAGACAAGGAAACTTCTAAAGTACTTAAACAAAATACATATTTTATCAAGAATAGGTAGTATACAAGCAAGCATTCAATAACAGAAGATAGGCCTTAGGTTTCAAAACAGCCTTAGCTTTCAAAAACAATGGAAGTGTGATGGGAAACACAGTTTTCAGTAGATACTAAATTAGACCATGCCTTATCATAAAATATTTTTATTTACCCTGTGTTAAAATCATGGTAGAGGGTCTAAGACTTAAATGATCAATAAAAATAAAATGCTGACTGTGAGCTTCATGTAAATCTCTAAATAAGAGATATACACCATATTATAAGAAAACACAATGAATTACCATTAAATTAAAAAATACATGATTAAAATTACGTTTTAAAGTCATAAATTATAAATCTCTCCATAGCTAGAAGAAGTACCACCTTGGAAACTGGGAAACTTGGGTTTGGGGGAAAGCAAATATGTTTTGGGGAAGATGTAGATGACTTAAAATTGTTTGCACGCTGGATGCAAACAGAAATTAAGAAAATCACTGCTATAACATAGTTCCTTGTAAGAAAATCATTTTAAAACAGGCTCATATTTCAGTAAACATCTATGAATATTTCATAAAAACAAAACCAAAATTTTGGAAAGATTTCAAAATCTGAAAATACATACTATATTTGGACATACTGTTAAGTCACTGATATCCTACCTAAAATTTACTATACAACCATGTAATTTGGTCAGAGATTTAGAAAGGTGGATGAGCAGTATTTAGAGATTCTGTGAGCCAGCAAAAGAACTTCTGGGCAGGGCCCCAGCTCTGGAGCGTGGAGGAAATAAGAATACCAACATTAAGGACAAATTCTAGAGAAAGTATGAATCATGGATGTGTTAAAAGGGAGTAGAGGATGGGGCAGAAGAGAACTAACAATTATTTAGTACATTTTCATTTCCAAACAAATTTAATCTAATTTTCACAATAAAATTGTAAGAATTTTTATCCTCTTTTACGCATGAAGAAACCAAAGGCACATTAGAGAAACTGAATAAAATAACATTGCTAAATTTTTGTAGATTTAAGACTTGAATTCAGGGTTGTCTAACATCAAGTTCGTGCTCTTTCTTTTACTAGTGGTCCTCAGATTTCAGGATGATAATATGACAATAACTAATACATTCTGAGCATTTACTATAACTTTTAATATACTTAAAACACATGGAACATTTTCCAAAATTGTTCCATGTGTTTTAAGTATATTAACACATTTAATATTCTCAACAAACCTATGTGATATGTTAATATTATTATCTCCGTTCTACTGATGATAAAATAGAGGTGCAGAGTTTAAACAACTTGCCTGAGGCCATTCAGTTAGTAAGTAAAAAGAAGGAATTTGGGCCATATATTCTGGCTCCCAAAACTAATGCCCTTCATGATACTTTCATCACCTCTCTCTGCAGTAGGATAGGATGACAAATCCCAAATCTGGCCTGCCACCTGATTTTATAAATACATTGGAACCCAAACCTGCCTATTTGTTTTTGTACTGTAGCTACTCTCACACTACAACAACCTAGTTGAGTTATTGATACAGACTGTATGGCTAGTAAAGTCTAAAATATTTACTCTCTGGTCCTTCACAGAAAAAAAAAAGTTCACTGACTCCTAAAGTAGACAAGAAGATTCCTGGGTAAAAAGACTTGGCAATCTGCTTCTGTAAAAAATTACAGTCCAGCAAACCCTACGGAGCAGTTCTACTCTGTAATACATCAAATCAGTATGAATCAAGATCAACCCAATGGCAATGCGTTTGGTTTGGGTTTTAAAGTAGATAATAGACAGTAAAACAATATTCATATGTTTGAGGTAAGAGAAACAAATCTTTCATGATAATTCATTCTTCTTTTTAAATTCCTCACTTGCTATTACCCAACTCAGGAGCCCAACTAATCAAAGAGAACAACACAACGGATTTATTTATTTTCATATACTGCTTAATCATAAATGTCATTTAGTCATTTCTATCGTAACAATGGAGCTCTGTTGGCGCAATGGTTAAAAGCTCAACTACTAACCAAAAGGTTGGCAGTGTGAATCCACCAGTCACTCCTTGGAAACCCTATGGGGCAGTTCTACTCTGTCCTATAGGGTCACTATGAGTCATTATAGACTTGAGGGCAACGGGTTTGTTTTGGGTTTTTTATTATATAAATAGAAGTCCCTGGGTGGCACAAATGGTTAAGAGCTGACTACCAGTGGAAAGGCTGGCTGTTGAAATACACCCAGAGGCTCCTCAGAAGACAGGCCTGGTGACCTGCTTCTGAAAACTCACAGCCTTGAAAACTCTGTGGAATAGCTCTACACATGGGGTCACCACAAGTTGGAATTGCCTCGACCGCAACTTACAACAACAACATTATATCAATAACTAATCCTTGAAATATATTATCCACTTTTACTTAAAAAACAATAGCAAAAATAGCCTATTTAAAACTATATTTGAAATAAATGGTAAACATCTGTCCTTCTATTAGTAACTTTAACCTAAAATAAAGCTAATAGTTAAGGTCTTCAAGTTTTTTCTATCAAGGTATCATTATACACTTAAGCAACAGCTGCTATCCATCTAAATGAGTCACTAGCTGCTAAAACATCTTGCTCATATGTAAACATGTGAATATTTTAAATTTTATATAGCTTCTAAGCAATCACATTGCTATCTAATTTTGTAAGACCATTTTTTATATACGCGGTGATTAAAAATAGGCATTTTCACTGTAGTTAAATATGCCTTTGATTTTCAAGACAAAACACAATTTCAGTAAAACTATGCCTCAGAGGAACACAATGTGTTCACACATTTGCGTAAGTGACTCTCTGCTATCTCCCTTTCTCCCCTACCTGAAATGCAGAACACCGTAAGTATCCCCTGGAGATCCTATAGGGTGCCATCTGCTGTTTATCTGCTACGTTGCAGCCTGAAATTCTTAATGCCAGATTTAGCCCATCAAATTACATGAAAGTGTGTGAGTTGTATTACAACCGAGACATTAATGCTGGATTCATGAAGAAAATTGAAAGTTAGACATGCATAACAAAACCATATTAGTGGTTATTTGATTAATTATTGAATATTATTATAACACAAATAGCAGATTACCACGGTAATCAGGTACAACGAGGGTGGCATTTATTGTTAGTACTGTGTTTTGCTTTGTTTTTTCTTATAAGCAATTAAAATAATATGCATGACTAGCAGATAATATAAGTACACCTAACAGGAAAGAATTATCTGGCTGATAGGCATATTCTTGCTCACCTTGACTCTACTCCATTTTAATTTTGAAATACCATAAATATCTTAAGGTACATTCACAGCAAAGAAATAAACAAAATATTTCTGCAATTTTTACAGGCATAGAGATACAGAGGAACAAAGTGTTGTGAGGAGTGGGCTTAGTGGGCAGTGTAGGAACAATTTGGAAGGACTTGTGTTTTTAATGCAACATTTCACACATATGAGAAAATATTATGTATATGTAGTGTTTTTAAAAGAAACATGTAAGAAAATACACTGTGACTACAACCAATAGCTACAACATTCTCTTTCTACCCGCCTTAATTGCACATCTTCCTCCCCAGTCCCCCAAACAGGTAATTCTATCCCAAATATTGTAATTAATACCCCCTTACTTTTTTCCGAGGAGCCCTGGTGGCACAGTGGTTAAGTGCTTGGCTGTTAACCAAGAGGTCAGCAGTTCAAACCCATCAGCCACTCTGCAGCAGAAAGGTGTGACAGTCTGCTTCCACAAAGATTACAGCCTTGGAAACCCTATGGGGCAGTTCTACTCTGTCCTATAGACAGGCTCACTGAGTCAGAATTGACTCTACAGCAATGGGTTTGTTTTTCTCTGGGGTCCCTGGGTGGTGCAAATGGTTAATGCACTTGGCTGCTAACCCAAAAATGTTCGTTAGAATACACCCAGCGGCACCTCAGAGGAAAGGCTTAACAATCTACTTCCATAAAATCAGCCACTGAAAACATACAGAGTACAGTTCCATTCTGACACACATGAGGTTGTCATGAGTTGGAATAGTCTCCATGGCAACTGATGGTTTTAACTTTTTTCTTATTATTTTACTATGCATTATTTAGTTTTGCATATTTTAAACTCTATATATCTGTGAATTTCTAAAAGTATTTTCTCAAAACGTTCTTTGTGGGACATGATGACACATGAATGTATGCCATTGAGGCAGGCAGCCTCAGAGCCCAACCCTTCTAAGAGACATCAGCTCTGGCTTATCCTTCTATACCGAGCAGAATAAGCTGCACTTTCTTCTAAAATTGTCCTTGACAAGATAATCACAGACCAGGCCGTGGATGGCCTCAACCCACCTCTGGGTGGAAACGTAACATCCTAATGAAAGAAAATCAACCTCTTCCTCCATCCTGAGGCATCGAACCCTTGTCTAAAGAAAATGCAGTCATCCCCAAGCTCTGATAGCCTTCATGAAGGTCAATCCTGAATATTCATGATGAGTTTGCATTTCCTTGTCTGCTCTCTGTAAAAGTCCACCTCCCCAAGGTGCCTGAGAGCAGTCGTGGAGGCAACAGCCATGATTGCGCGCCTTTCCTTGTACAACGAAATAAAGGCATCTTTCTGATCTCCCAGCTTGGCCTCTTGTTTATTGGCTGTAACAAGTCACGCTGAGCAAAACCTGGGGTTTTCACCCAGCAACACTATTATGTTGTATGAATATACTACACCTTGCTAAGAGAGTAATTTGGTATAAACACTTTGGAAAAAACTTGACATTATCAAGTAGTTTTCAACCTGCAATTAACTGGTAATTCCACTTTTAGAATGGTCCAGATTTTTATGGAGATATTAAACACCTTGTCCAAAGTCACATGCATGTACCTGTATATTGTGATCATTATGCTAGATTGCCTCTGCTGTATACATAATTACTTTAAGTAATATAAATATTACTTTATAAAAGAAAAATAACACCTCAATATGGAAGGTACTTTATGTAAAATGAACTTTTTGTTACTATTCTAATTAACCTAGTAAAATCTACAGTGTCCTTCAAATAGCAATGTGTATCTTACTTTAAACCGTATTTTTAAAATTCTCTCAGGGTATATATTAATTGTTTTCCTATCTTTCACATTCATAGACCAATGCTTTGTAAAGAAATGAACCAGTAATTTAACAGTTGAGGACCCTTAGAAATGCCTATTTCTATCCTGACTTTGGATTTGCAAATTAACACTTTAAAAGGGTTACTTTATATATTGAAATTTCTGAAGCCTCGGTAAAATATTTTTGGAATTCACTTCAATGGACTGCCAAATCCAACAACTGTTTACCTTTTTTTCCTCATCTTCCTACTTCCGGGCACCATTCCTCAAGCTGACCTTCTTGAAGTAATTTATTCTCGTGGCTTCCTTGCCACTATTTCTTAGTGTTCTCATTCCACTGTCCCCTCTTTTTCTCGATCATTAAATATTGGAGCACCCAGCCTGGTTTTAATACAAGTTCTCTCTTCCATGGCTTTAAACAGAATTTATATGATCATGAATGCTCAATCTATATTTCTAGCCCTGATCTTCCATGGTTTGTAGACACATTAATTCAGATTTCTACTTGGCACATACATTTGCATGTCTAAATAAGAATCTCAACCTTAACTTTAACCCCAAATCACACAGTTCACTCCTTTCCTTATCTTTCCAGATTCAGAAAATGGCAAAAAATATCCACCCACTTAAACCATAACTCTTAGTTATCCTTGCTTTAATCTTCCTCACTACCACTCTATTCTAATGCACCAGCTAGTACTCTTGACATTACTAACAAAACATATCACAAATCTCTTCTCTCCTCTCTCTCTGTCAATTGCTACCACCCTGGTCTGTCACCACGATTTCTCACCTGGAACAATATAATAGCCATATAACTTGTATTCTACTTCACTGTATTCAATGAATGTCTCATATCAGGTCCAAAGTGATCTTTTAACAACGTAAATCACTCCACGATCCTTACTTGCTTAGGACTCTACAATGGCTTCTCATTTCATACGAACACAGTCCAGGCTCCTTCCCTGGCCTCTGTGGGTTTACGTGATCAGACATCAGTTTTCAACTTTGACTTTCCCTCACATCACTCTTCACTTGCTCACTCCTCTCCAGTTGCACACATAATTTTCTGTGCCTCAATCTTAGGAATTTTGCATTTACTCCATTGGCGGGAATGTTCTTTATCAGACATCCACAATGTTGACAATTCAGATCTCCACAAGAGTGAGAACTTGTTTATTCACCAGTAACTGAAACAGTGCTTTGAAAATATTTACTAAGCAAATCATTACCACCACTGTTCCTAGAGAAGCAGAAATGTCTTTGGTTTTACTGTAGTTTCAACTTAAATGTTCTAAATTAAATGGTGACACCAAATCCACTAAATTGCTTTAGAACTGAAGTCTGTCATGTTAAAAAGGTGGCTTATTTTATGTCTAAATCCTAAATTCCCTATTCCTTTAAAACATTATGACATCCCTATTTTATGGCTTTGTTTATTAAACTGTCTATTTTTATTAAAGATAACTAGTAAGTTAAACCTGGTGGCGTAGTGGTTAAGAGCTACGGCTGCTATCCAAAAGATCGGCAGTTCAAATCCACCAGGTGCTCTTTGGAAACTATATGGGGCAGTTCAACTTTTCCTATAGGGTCACTGTGAGTTGGAATCGACTCAACAGCAAAGTGGTTTTTTTTTTTAAGTCAGTCAAATATATTTTAAGAGACCTTTCTTTTTAGTTTAGTGAACATTTAAATGCATTTTGAAGAGACAGTATCCATTTTAAGCAACCATTAAGAAGTTATTCAAATGGAAGAAAGAAAACTACAGAAGGTTTTTCACAAGTTTCTCAGAGTGATCTTGTAATTTCTGGACTCTTCTACAATGTAGTTAAACTACATTTTAAAAAGGTATGCTTACTGCATCATTTGACCATTTTTATTGCTGAAAAAGTATTTTAAAGGTCAACAATATATCCAGAAAACAAACACCTGACTTAATTTCTTGTATTTTTTACACTTCAAAAGAAACGTTAAAGCTTGTACTGTGACTCTACAAAATGATGTTCATTATTATGACTAAAATATATTTCTATATAATGTTGCATTAAGAAATATAAAAGAAATAAATTTAATTTTTCATTATTATATTAATTCCAAAGTTTAAATAACAGCCATCTTTTTATAAAACAATGTAGACTAGTTTGATTGCCTTCTGTAAATTTCAAAACATACTCATGAAATTAAAACACAGCACCAAACAGTGATTTTCATTTGGTTATATAAGAAATTTGATAGTATAATATAGTTATACAAACATGTTATTGTCCTTGTTAGGTGTCGTCAAGCTGATTTCCAGTCATAGTGACCCTATATATAACAGAAGGAAACATTGCTGGTCCTGTGCCATCCCCACAGTCTTCCTCACAGACATGTGGTGGATACAAATATATATTTATATAAATAATATATTTATAAAAATATAAGAATATATTTAAATTTCCATTTGCATCATGATCTTTAGACATAGTAATACAAAACATTCTTTAGTTGGTTTCTTCATTTCACAATTTATCGTATTTTATGTTTCAATCTAATGATACACTTAAAATTTGCAGCTTTTAGTATTTTTCAGTGGTTTTTCATCTTTATCCCAGAAAACAATATTTTAAGGAGTGTTACAAGTATTTTCATTTTTCTTATTTTCTATATTTTTATAGGTGAAGGTTATAAGTAAGAAAATATTCAAAATAATAAATAATCACTGCTGTGCAGACAAAGTGGTGCCATCTAAACTATAGTAGGTAGAGTCATTATGTTATTATTAGAAGATTTTCATTTGGCCGCTGATATATGTAAGTCTGAATTCAGTCTGTATATTTGTGGGTAGTGATGTATTCATTATCATATTCAGTAACACTAACACTATATCATTTAACTTATTTATTCTCATATTTTCTCTTAATTAACTGCTAATATCTTCTACTTAGTTTTCTTAGGTATTATCACTTAAAGACTTGACCCTTCTACTTTTTTATTTTTATTTTTTCCTGTCAACCTTTCTTATATATTAACTATAAACAGGAAATTCAACTGGCGTGTAGAAGCTCTTCTGCCAAGGAAGGTCACATCAAATGAGCTTCCACAATTAAGTAAGCCCAGGAAAGCATAAATGGCAACAATATTCTACTTTAGTTTCACCTTCTATAGCTTTTATTAAGAATTATTTAAGTTATTGCTTCTATCAACACAACACTTTGTGCCATTAAAGAGCATTTACTAGTACATTTTGAAGTGTATTAGAAATGTCCAATATTCCACCTGACAACACAGTTGTAATCACAAGAACAAGATTATTGCAGTAGCTCAGGACCATGGGTACTTACTCCACACCCACACTGTGATAACCTGTTATAAATATGTTTTATTGTCTTAATAACACTATGAGGCAGTCATTAATATTCTATACGATGAAACAAAGACTCAAAAACCTTAATCAACTTGTAGCAGCTATTAAGTATCAGAGATGATATTCACACTCACCAAAACCAAACCCGTTGCTGTCGAGTCGATTCCAACTCATAACGACTCTATACAACAGAGTAGGACTGCCCCCTAGGGTTTCCAAGGAGTCGCTGATGGACTAGAAGTGCCAAACTTTTGGTTAGCAGACGCGCTCTTAACCACTAGATCGAAACCAAACCAAACCTGTTGCCATGGAGTCGATTCCGACTCATAGCGACTCTACAGGATGGAACAGAACTGTCCTATAGGGTTTCCAAGGACCACCTGGTGGATTCGAACTGCCAACTTTTTGGTTAGCAGCCGAACTCTTAACCACTACACCGCCAGGAACTACTACATCTAGATCTCTGTAATTCCAAAGGACTTGTGATCTTAGCCACTATAATATACTTCTTCCAATGAAATTTGTGAGTGAAATGGGGGTTGAGGTTGGGAAAGAATTTTTCTCTGCCCTCTTTAATCTCTTCCAGGGAACTGTCCAAAATTACTTACATAGCAAAAGAACACTGAATTTTACTTCTCTCTCCTCCTTGTCTATTTTCCAGATCAAATTGTATAGCCTTATAAAGAGTTAGGTTTTATGTAGATTGAATGCCCTTATTTAGAAATCTACCAGTTCTCAGGAAATCTAAAATAGGTCATTATATACACCAGAGTTTTTAATCAGGGAATATGCAATGGGATCTATTGGTGAGTATGAGAACAATGTTACATTTTCGATTTATACTTACGCTATTCCAAATATGAGGAGAAAATTAAGCAATAATAGCAAATTTGTAAGAATTGACAATAGTGCCAAAACTTAGTCTGTGTGAGAAATGGTCATAGTTCATTTATGAATATTTATTACTAGAACAGTTGTCTATGCTAATCATATAACAATACTGCTATTGTTTGTTATAATACAACTTAAGACCCCCTGCTCTCTGAATGGGCTGCACAAACTCTGTGTGATTACTGCTCACTGCACATCTGCTTTTAAAACCAATTTTCTTTAATTTCTTCAAATAATCTTTAACAACGAAAAACAGTTGGAAGTATAAAAAACAATCTCAATATATTTTGAACATTGACTGTACACTGACTATCGCTGAATCTTTTAACATTACAAAATATTACCCTAAGAAAATCTTTTGACACTCCTGTCAATTCTGCCTAATTCTCTTTTACTTGTACTGATGTTTTACTAAGATCAAGACTCAAAACATAAGGAGAAAGCTGAATAGTTGAATATGAATAACGTTACAGACTTTGAGATTAGTATCTCTTAACATAACAAGTATTATTAAATTTGTCTTGTTCAAAGAGATTCAGACTACATGTTAAGCCAAAGAGCAGGGAGATTCTAAATTATCCATTCTGTACAGGAAAACACTTACACTGTCACTATAGAAACGTTATAGTCACACATACTGTCACTGGTCATACATACAGTGGTGTGCTAGTGAATAGGGAACCAGATCCCCCAAAATAAGAAGTCCTAATCTTTAGCATTTGCCAATGTCTGTGTCATAAATACTCCCATGTGGCTGATATCATGCTACCAAAATGGTATTAATGCATCTACAAATGAAAAAGATGCACAGTAGCTACTATACAGTATTTCCACCGCATAGATTCAATAGATGTAAATAAGCTCAAGCATGCAGATAATGGTAAAATAGAATAAAATAAATAGGAAATGATGTATTTTAGTATTTATTACATTTTAAAATATATAATTTATTTAATTATAAGTTCATATCATTTAATTTTTTTTATGTCTGTGCTTAACAGCTGGCTCACAAAATTCCTCATTGTGTAACAGTGAACAAGTATAAAAACATCACTCCAGCAGACCACTGCATAGATTCTAGAGGCAAAGAGCACTCCAGTAATATAAAGTGGCATGAGATACACAGAAAATCTCTTCCAGTTTTCGCTTTTAACAGCTAAGGGGAACACATGACTGGATGTCTCCAATAGTCTATACTTTGTCTTGAGCTGCCTTCTCTCTTCCTGATTTCATTTTTTGCCTCTGATGGTAGCTGCTACCATTATTATTATAACGAAAAGGGTTAGAAAAACAAATATCAATGATCATCATTTTAAGGTAACCACAATACTATTCATTCCAATTAGTAATATTTTTCAATCATACTATTTATTAATATCTCTTACTAAAAAGAGAAATCTACTGAAAGACAATGGGGTATTATAAAATATCACTGAATCTGGAGTCAGAAATTTCAGGCTGATATCCTGAGTTTACCACTTACTAGAGGAAAGTCATTTGAAATTTTTCACCTTCACTGTACATATTTATGCAGTTAAAATTAGTGTCTATACTTTTTTATAGAAATTACCCCCAAAACCCATCATAATTATAAAAATCAACCCAGAATACATTGGAATCATAAGGAGTGTCTGATTCTTGGGGGGAAAGGTGAAAGAATTCCATTTTGCATTTTTCTAACTAACTCATCATCTGACTGAGCAAAATCAGTCAAACATTCAAATAGATTTTTTACTGGATTGAATAGTAGCGAGACAAAAAAATACTAAATAAATTACTTTTCTCATTCTCAGATGTCATATAAATAAAGGTCAAACATCATTCAAGGGAAATACATTTCACAGGTCTCTTTCGATAGCTTTATATTAAGATATAAACATAACTTAATAGCTGATGCTCATTTCTCCTTACCTGAGTCTGTCCAGGCTTGGTTCACTTTATTCTTTTTAATCTTTCATAGAATCTTAGAATTTTAGAGCTGAAGAGTACTTTATAAACCCCAACTCCAAACCTTTCCTTTGACATATGAGAAAAGTTAAGCTCTAAGAAGACACTTGACCCCTGTCTAATGCCATGCAGTTAATTACTGACTGAGCTGGCTCTACGCGGGTCTACAGTTTTCACTAAAAGTGATGAAAGGCATTAATCTGAAACCATTACCTCTTGAAGAACTCTCTTCATCTTTAATAATAATGTCTTTACTGCAGTACAGTCCTGTAACATCAATCTGAAAGGCAGAGAATCTATGCCTCCATTTTCTTCCACACCTTGTAGGGGCCAATCCGAAGATGGACTGCTGGGCATGCGGCTGATATGGGAACACCTGGCTTCCTGATCAACATCTTTTGTTAATTTCAGGGAAAGATTCCTAACAAGAAAGAAATGAATGAAAATTACAATGCAGCATGTTCAGGGCAATATTTTCCAAGCTGCTGCTCAATGTTAACAGTGAGCTAGGAAATAAATTCCGCGTTACACATTATTTTCCTCATATTATTAGTCTTTGAAAACTCTGAGACTTTTTGCATAAATTATGAAGTGGGTTAACTGCATATTTAGTAGTAAGATTCAATGATAATCACTGTTTTAAAATACGGTTTTCCCCAATTAACATTTCATTTATACACAATACAGCGTGTTTACACTTATTTCCACAAAAATCATTGAAAGAGAAAGTTCATACCTAGGGTTTCTGATAACATGCTTTAAAATTAACTAGAAAGAAAAGATTAATAAAATTTAAGAGAAATTAATTTTGGTAACTTTTTAAATTATGGAAGCAATTGATGACCATTTTAGTCATCAAGAAAGACAAGTGTGCATAGGATTTTATGTACAAAGAGTGAAATAAATGGAAGATACATAACTCCAATAGGTAAGTACAATGCTTATCAAATAATGGTTATCACTGTCAGATAGTCATATGTACAAACACACACGTTCATATTCATTTTGTTCTAGTTGAGAATCTAGTATTATTTAAAGTTAATGCCTTTTGAAAATAACTATTCAAAATGTAAAAGAAAAGAAAAGACTGGGATTTTCCAAAGGTGCATATCAGGTTGATCTAAAAATAGCATGAAAAGAAGAACTTATGATAATTCTTTTTTAATGAGTCCAAGTTTGTTTCCATCTGTTAAAAGCAAGGGACCTTTACAATAATGACAATATTATAACATAGTTCATGATACTTATGAAAAAACAGCTTAGTGTTTATGCTCAATTTCAGTAGCTTTTATAAATATATTATTTCATGTATTAATATGACAAAATCACTCAGCAACCTAAATTTAGGAAAAACAAGTTACTCTGGCACTGGCCACCAAGGTCTAATGAAGATGTAAATAAGAAAATATATCCTCAGTTAATTTTATTCACATCCAATTATTTGCAAACAGTATAATTTGATTTTTAAACTACTGAATGATTAGTAAAGAAAACACATTTTTGGATCAAACTCAATTGTTTACATGTCTTTACAGGTATTTTCATTGATCACAACTGCTCTTTGAAGTGGTAATACAATAATCACTACCCCGTTTTATAGCTATAATGAAATAATAAATGAAGTCAGTCCTAACATTTCTTGAGTACTGAGAATAGGCCAAGCACTGTGCTAACCATTCACATATATTAATTCATTCAAACCCTAAACAAGTCCAGGAGGTAGATCTAATGGGTATTTTCATTTCACAAAAGGTAAGCTGAGGCACAAAGAAGTTAAATAACTGTTTTCAGAGTTAAATAACTAGGAAGAAGTGAACGTGAAATGAACTAGCCTAAGCACTCTTGTGAGATAAGATTATTATTATTTTTTTTTTTTTACTAACTACATGATGTTATAGGACTTAATGTACCTCAAGTAGTCTTATAAGGGCTTTTGTTGTTACCAGATGCTGTGACATCTGCCCCTGACTCATGGTGAACCTACACAAAATGGAATGAAACACTCCCCGGTTCTGTACCATCCCCATAATTGGGTGCAGACTGGACCATTGAGATCCACAGAGTTTTCAATTGTTAATTTTCAGAAGTAGATTGCCAGGCCTTTCCTCCTATTCTGTCTTAGTCTGGAAACCCCTCTGAAAACTGTTCAGCATCAGAGTAGCATGCAGGCCTCCACTGACAGATAAGTGGTGGCTGCACATGAGGTGCATTGGCCTCATGAAAGGTGAAAATTCTACCGCTGAAGCATCAGTGCCTCACTGTAAGGGCTTTACATATGTTAAACCATTTAATCCTCACAACAATTCTTTGAGGTTGGTACTATAATCCCCCTTTCATGGTGGAAGGATTTGTGTCACAGAGAGGTTAAGTAACATTCTGATGTTCACACAGCTAACAAGGGGAAGAGCGAAGATCTGAATGCAAGCAGTGTCATTCCAGTTCTCATGTGGAAAACAAGCAAATAAATGAACAAAAACCAGAATCTCTACAATTACACAAGGAATCACTAATGTTTTCTCTTTAAAATATATACATTATCTGATACAACAGATTCATATTATTGATGCGCAACTTGCAGTAAACTATATAATCATTCTTAAAAAATTCTATTTTATCAGTAACATGTTACTACTTCCATGGTTATTTTCTCTAAGACCAATAAGAAGGAAACAGTGTATAAAATTAAAAATTGTAGGTATAATAATATTTCAGTTATTGTCTTCGTTACATAGTACTGCTATAAAAGAAATACAAGTGGATAGCTTTAACAAGCAGAAATTTATTCTCTCACAGTCTAGGAAGCTAGAAGTCCGAATTCAGGGTGCCATCTCCAGGGGAAGGCTTTCTCTCTTTGTTAGCTCTGGAGGAAGGTCCTTGTCATCAATCTTCCCCTGGTCTAGGAGTTTCTTAGGGCAGGCACCCTGGGTCCAAAGGACACACTCCACTCCCAGCTCTTCTTTCTTGGTGGTAGGAGGTCCCTCTCCCTCTGTTTGCTTCTCTCTCTTTTTATCTTTTGTAAGATAAAAGGTGATACAGGCCTTACCCCGAGAAAACTCCCCTTACATGGGATCAGGACTGTGACTTGCATAAGGGTGTTGCATCCCAACCGAAACCCCTTAGAACTGATTGGCTGATCACATCAGATCACAACATGGGGGATGATTACATCATTACATAACTGCCAAACCACTGAGAATCATGGCCCAGCCAAGCTGACCGGTATTTTTGGGGGACACCAATTCAATCATGACAGTTATAATAGAATTTTTAAAGATTTATCAGTTTTAAGTTGCTAAATTGATGTCTCCCAATACTGCTATTAGGATAACTCAGTAAATACTTGTGTAGTTGAAATTGAATAAATGAATAAAATAATGAGTGAATGAATAGAACACAATTCTTTGTAATAATCTACGCATACAACACTCATTTCTACACAGAAACTTTTCTGCATGTGGATTCTCATGTATTCCAGGGCTACTATCCAGAGTTCAAAATTTCCCAGCACTCATAAAGCAAAATAATTAAACAAACACTTTGATGATTCCTTTTGTTAGCTTGTTACTTGTTTATCCTATTTGTTTAATCATGAATCAAAACATGAGTGAGGACTGGCAAAGCTTTCAGGAAACATAAGAGTGTGAAATTTTAAGACCACATTTCAGGAAATTTACTGCGGCTCTGAGGATTACAGCTAATTATTTACAAACTTAAGGATCTCTGATATTTTCAGATAATTAAGAATGGGCTATATACACAAATGTGTTTAAAAATGAAATTAGCCATTCATTTTATAATTCAAAAGTCTGGATCTATTCTGAATTCCAAAAAGAGAGAATGATGGCTTTTTTCAACAATTATTGAAAACATCTATATTATGTTCAGCAGAGTGCTTGTTGCTGAAGTTGCAGAGATTAACAGGAGTCAGTCACTGACCTCAAGAGGCTCACCACAATTATTAACTTCTTAGGCACAAATACCAAACAGTAACAACTAATTTATTTTCATGTATATAAAAGAGATCCATTTATCCTGAAATATTTTACTTCTATATGAAAAAATAGATGGTTGCAAGGCCACAGTAATAAATCCACTCTTCATTAGGGTAGAGGCAATTAGTGAGATGGGCTATTAAACAGGCTGATCATCAGGAGCACAGCCCTACACAGTCTTGTGTGTATGGTCACTGTCCTTCTGTTAGGTTGGTACCTATGCTTTACAGTTTGCGAAATATTTTTTAATATCACCTCAGTTTTTAACAATAGACTTTTATTGGGCCAAAAATACCCAAGTGTGTCTGGGTAAATCCACCTAAAAAAAAAAAAAAAAAAAAAATTCTGTAGTTGGCAAGTAAAGGAGAAAAATCTCTAATGTGGAGCCATACTTTCCTCTAGCACTGACAACCCATAATAATACCTGTGAGAGTAGAGCAAGGTTCAAGTGCTCTTCTGTTTCTGCATTAGCAAGGCCCACCAGATGATACAATTCTTGCAATTTGGGATATATAGTGCTCTGTCTGCCAACTCTCTGAATTATTACGGCTTCAGGAAACTGAACAAATATGTTTTAGATTAAAAATGATAGTCCTCTAACTTGGCAAAAAAAAAAAAAAAAAGGGTAAGATAGTGAGGCCTGGTACCGTGTTTCATTAATCACCGTAACAACTGCAAACAAAAAACAATGACAATGTAATCTCCACTGAGCACGTTTATGAACAGTTCACCTTCATGGTGTGAACTCCATGAATCTTCGCTAGAATTGCTCCGAAATATTTACACGTCTCTTGTTACAAATGCTGACCAACTTTTTATACTTTAAAATTTAACAGCAATTTGATAAAATTGAATAAAGTCTTATGTACCTTTCTCAGTCAATAAGTACCAAAATAACAAAGGTTTTACATAAGAGTAAGAGCAAAACTCATAAACATTAAGTTAAATGTAATCTTGAAAGATTACAGGACTTGAGAGTTCCAACTGGTACTTAAAAACATTTACCTTAATCTACTATGGTGAATTGGCTTTGCCACTGCGATCCTTTGTGTGAAGGGAATTTTCCACCAACCTAATTCAAAAGTTCTGCTACAGTTCTATTTTCAGAACGACAGACAAGTTTAATGGGAAAATGTGTATCTTGACATAAATATGGAGTGGTTGAAGAATTCTTATCAGAGAGAGAAAACAAAAGAGTATTCTCATGATTTTTTTTCATTTAGTTAAAAGTAGCAATATCATTTTGATAGAAACTTTCTTCCCACACACATGTACTCATCAAATCATTTGAAAATTTCCCAATATAATGGCTAAAATGACTAACAAAATACAAAACCATGTCAGTTCTACAGGGTTGATGCTCCAATCTATCACATAAGCTAGTTCTTATTTAGTGTGCTGACACCTTTCATTGTAGCAAACTATGTCTATGGCTATCAGGCATCTCAGTGACTTATACTTTGTAATGTGACTGTTATTTCTGAACCAGATTTCCAAGGAATGGAAACATAAAAGTAATCTTTATTTGCTCAGCATAATAAATAAGCATGTGCATGACTGCCTTCCAAAGCTTGATTAAAGATATTTGCAGAAAATAATAATAAATTATTTTGGGAAACTTATTGTTATTTATAACTCCTTTCAAAAAAGATCCAGGTTGATTATGTTAAAGTTTAATATAAGCTTGAGTAATTCTAGTTTGAGACATAGGCACAATGGCATAAACCTATATTAACTGATTAGCATTCCAGAACTAACAAAAACCGTCTGTTTAAGGAACTACCTACAAAAAGTCATTGCTGATAAATAAACTATACATTTTCCCCTGTATTTTCTTTCAAAACATATTGTTTGTCTGAAAATATCATTTTAGGAAAAGACTTGTAACTGAAATTGTTGTATGACTGGATATTTAACATCATTTCTGGAAGAGATGGTACCATTATCTCCCTCTATTATAGTATAATATTTATAAGCACATGTTAATATTTAACATTTAAATATGGATTTACATGTGAATAAAGGTTTAACTACTATTTGTGAGATGAATAAAGGTGAGGTAAAATCCAAATATCTTAACATAGCTGATAATGATCTAGCAATTGTCTGCCTCACCAAAGCTCATCACATAGCACCTGTCTCCTTGCTTTTTGAGTTGAAATCACACTGACCTTCATTCAGCCCTGAAATGTGCCAAACATCATTCTGCCACAGGACCTTTGCATATGCACTTCCATCTGCATGAAAAAATGTTGCTTACTCACCTTCACATCTCCCCTTAAAATACATTGTTTCTTCAGGGAAATCTCCTTTACATGTGGTATCCCATCCTTCAAACACACAGGTACCTCTTTTCTATGTAAACCTTCCTTTGTAGCATTTATCACAGATGCAGCTAAAAAAACTAATTTGTTGGGACCCCTGGCAACACATTGGACCTACACTTCACCTCCTGTTCAGAATACACAGAAATACTGGATAAATTATAAACACATTTGACATAAATTTCCAGGTGACAAAATAAAGAGGAAACTCAAAATAGCAATAAATAAACAAGTTGCCACTATGGTGGTTTCAGGGTGTTCAACTTGGATCAGGTCTGTATCAATCAGGAGCTGCAGTTTTTATACTTATGCAGATATAGGAGAACAGATATAGGAGAATATCTGCCAGTTAGAAAGACATCTCACCATGCTGGGAGACGTGAGATTTCCAACCAGCAGAGTGGAAGGACCTCTATGAACACCCCAGGAACTCTGTTTACACCTCAGATTGGTTGTCCTCTAGGAGAAAAACTACTCTAGCATTAGAGAAAGGACTTTTCTAGACCTGATTCAATAGAGCTTAAAACAATTCTCAAAAAATCAATCTGACCTACAAGTAAAGTAACTGACTGCCAGGACAAAACTATTCTTTCTCTAAGTTTAAAGTCTTAAAAAAAATGGTCATAAAGAAAACAAAACAAAACAAAAAGCAATGGTAAATCTCATCTGAGAAATGTGGACTATTAAAAAAAAAGAACCAAATGGAAACCCTAGAACCAAAAGAAACAATTTCTGAAATAAAAGAACGACCATGCCAGACATTGTCAGCTGCTTGCCCATCATTCCTTCACTTCTCCTTTCAGTTCCTTTTTCTTTTTTTTTAAATTGTGCTTTAGTTGAAAGTTTGCAATCCAAGTTAATTTCTCATTCAAAAATTTATACACATAGTATTTTGTGACATTGGTTGCAATTCCCACAATATGACAGCATGCTCCCCATTTTCACCCCGGGTTCCCTGTGTCTATTCATGCAGTTGTTGTCCCTTCCTGCCTTCTCTTCCCGCTTTTGGACAGGAGCTGCCCATTTGGTCTTGTATATTTGGTTGAGCTAAGAAGTACGTTCCTCACAGGTGTTATTTTTTGTTGTATAAGCCTGTCTAATTTCTCTGAAAAGTGGGCTTCAGGAATGGTTTCATTTCTGGGTTAGCAGAGTGTCAGGGGCCATAGTTTTGGGGCTCCACCGGTCTCTGACAGACCAGTAAGTCTGCTCTTTTTACGTGAAATTGACTTCTATTCTACTTTTTTCTCCTGCTCTGTCCAGGATTCTCTGTTGTGATCCTTGTCAGGGCAGGCGTTGGTGGTAGCTGGGCACCGTCTAGTTGTGGTCACAGGATGATGGAGTCTCTGGCTCACGTGGTGCTTTAGTCCTTTCGGCCAGCATTTTCCTTGTGTCTTTAGTTTTCTTCATTATTTGCTCTCGGTGGGATGGGACCAATAAATGTATCTTAGATGGCTGCTCACAGGCTTTTAAGACCTCAGATGCTATTCATCAAAGTGGGATGTAGAACATTTTCCTTATAAACTTTGTTATGCCAGTTGACCTAGATGTCCCCTGAGACTATGATCCCCAGGCCCCAGTCTCAGCTACTTGGTTCCTCAGTGTTTGGATGTGTCTAGGAAACTTCTGTGCTTTTGCTTTAGTTCAGCTGTCCTTTCAGCTTCTTAAAAAGAAAATAAAAAAAAAGCAACAACTCCAAATTTGTTCAAATATTAACTCTCCTATGGCTCAGAAAAATGAGAGAAAGCCTAGAGGGGAGCTTCAGGAAAATGTTTCTTCTCTAATTTAAAAAAAAAAAAAGACACAGAAAAGAAACAGCCACTTTTCCTTTGGATGTTGTTCTATCTTGATACACTGCTTGGAAAAGTTGGAATACCTTACACACATGAGGAGAGGTGGTTGTGGGAAAGCCAAAGAGAAAAAAATTGGGACGATCCATCTCTCAATTTTTGGTCATTATTTCTCTGAATTAACCAAGTCTGGAGATTCTTACCTGTGGATTTCTAGTTAGATGAGAAAATCTTTTTTTTGACTGTTTAATGAACTTTGAAGGAGCCCTGGTGGTGCCAAACCCACCAGCTACTCCACAGGACAAAAATGTAGCAGTCTGCTTCTGTAAAGGTTCAGAGCCTTGGAAACCCTGTAGGGTAGTTCTACTCTGTCCGATGAGGTCTCTGTGAGTCGGAATCACCTCGACGGCAGTGAGTTTGGTTTGGAATGAACTTTGAGTTAGGTTTTTCCCTTACTTGAAGCTAAAAGCACACTCACGAGTATAATTACCAAAGGGCATACTGCAATAGGAAGAATGTTAAACATAGCAAGAAAGGTGGATAGCATAATTAATTGTGTAAGCATTTGTTTCATATCTATTGTTGAAGCTAGCTAGCATGTTCCAAGGGAATAGCAACAGTACTTGTCTTTCTTGTTCATTGCTGTATCCACAAAACCTCCAACAGTTCAATGCAATACTCACATCAATAGATAATCTAATATGCTGCTGGAAGAAGCATTATAATCTATCTAGGTTAACATCTCCATTTAATAGATAAGGAAGCTCAAGCACAAATTAATTTTCCAAGTGTCCACACAGCTGGAAGGGGTAGAACTGTGATCTCCTGAATTCCAGTCCAGTGTTCTTTTCTCTATATTGCATCATCACTTAATAGTGCCAAAACTTATCATATACTTGTTTTAGCTATTCTAATTTCACTGAAGCTGGAAGAGTGAAATGTGTTTCAGTTACTGTCTTGGGAAACTGAAGAGTAAGCACTCCCACTCCCAAGAAAAGTTACACTTTCATTTTTTGAAATTTCAGAGAAAATAGATATTATTTGAGCAGAAATCTGCTCATACAAACTTTGAAAGATCTTTCTAAGTCTTAAATAAAATAAAAGGCTGACTTGATTGTCTATATTCAATTCCTTTTCTCCGTATCATTAACATCATGCACATTTCTCTCTCCCAGTCTCTACCTGTTAAATCTCAGTTTTCACACGTGATTTAAGATCCTGTTTAAAGACCATTTCACATGATAAAAAGAAATAGAATTAATGAGCATAGAAATGAAAGTAGAATAAAGTTGAAAAAAGAATGATCCAGATGACAGTTAAAAAAAATCCCATGTGCATACATAAACATAAAGATATACACCAAAACTATGTTTGTGCACAGATACTTAATCAATCATTTAATTTTAGGTATTGTGCGGTTTTAATTATGCTATGATTGAATTAATAGTGCCATTGGTTTTCTTTCCCAGAGCACTAAAATAGACAGGAAGTAGAAGGCATGAAATCATCAAAGTCATTTCATGTAAGTGGAACTAAATCAAACTCTTATTTGTTTCTCTTTGATATTACAGATGTGCCTCTTAATTTAGAAGATCTCACAGGTGGAACTGGCTTTCCTGTGTCTAATAGATATTAATCAAATATAAAAAGGCTAAAATTCCTCTTCTCTAGTCTTCCAAGCAATTCATCATCTAAACAACATAAACTATCTGATGTGTTTGAAAGACTTTTATATTCAACATTTTTTTTCTACATGTTTCTATTTTGTGGGGATCAGGAAATATTTTCCCTTCCTCTCATCCACAACATGACAAAATAGTGATTTTATTTGGGAAATTTTAAACTACACAAGAAAAGTAAACTAGAACTGAACAAATTCTGTTCTCTGAGGAATAATTATCTGACTATGATACTGAAGAACTTTTCAAAACTGCTAAAAGCTCAAGGACATTGTAGTAAGTTGTTACTAAATTTATTTTCAAATGCACTTATAAAGATGAAAGCCATCTAATAACGGGAAAAGATTTTTACTATATATATGTTATATGAAGCGCTGGTGGTGTAGTGGTTAAGAGCTTGGTTGCTAACCAAAAGGTCGAGAGTTTGAATCCACCAGCTGCTCCTCAGAAACTCTATGCGGCAGTTCTACTCTGGCCTATAGAGTCGCTATGAGTCAGAATCAACTTGATAGCAATGGATGTATGTATATATATTTTAGATAATGTCTTGGTTGGTGAAAGTATTCTATAAATATGTTTTAGATATTGGGCATTTTTTTATAGTTATCTATGATGTGTATTTTCCAATCACCTATTAGGTGTATTTGTTATTTTAACCTTATAATTACTTCAATTATTTTTAGTGGAAGAAATACACAGAATATTTTATTTATGTACTTATTTTTACTTCTGGTTTAAAAATATTTTTTTTTAAGTCATAAATTCAAGTTCTAATATAATTTGCTATTATGAATATCTTTGCAAGACTGAGAGTCTTATTTTCGAAGTGTAATTCAATCAATAAGATGAGGGTAATCATCAGTAGAGATAGAAACTATATACCAAAAAAAAATTTTATTTCCAATGCTACTTGTTGCCTTTCCTCTTCCCTTCAATAGCAGAATATGGAGCCACAAAAATAGCAATGTAACACTTAATTCCCATCCAGATCATGTAGGGAACTTGATTAATCTTTCAAAACCAAACTACTACCATAAAACTGATCCTAATTTCATTATCACATAAAACAGTTAGAACTTGATGTTATTGTTTTGAGAGCTTGTATGTAAGAATCTCCTTTTATGACCATTTTAGAAGGGTACATAATGGGGTTTTAGATATAATTTACAAGAAAACTTGTAAAAACAATGTTACTGTATATTTGCTTCTGACAATTTGTTGCACTAGAACGTCTTTAAAAAAAAAAACTATAGGAAATCTTCCATTTGTCTCTAGGTATCTAAGAAACCTTTATAAAATGTAATGTTTTACAAATATAAGTAGCTAGGATCAATTACAACGTATAAAAATAGGCTATACTTAGTTGTTTCAAAATAAAATGTTACTGTAATTTATGTAATTTTTGGGGTATCAGCTGAATGATATCCTAAAAGTTATATAACCTATTGGCAACTAGTTTACAACACTGTTCTATGCCCTTCACCTTTTAAAAATATTTCAGAATTGGCAATTTACGTGTGGTAAGTGTTAATGGCGAAAACATAATCTAAGAAGTAATGTTTCCAAAAAGAAAATAAATTCTTCATCTAAACTGGTATAAAGGCAATACCTAAAATCATTGGCATAATACAAGTGGCTAGGGAACTGTAAAAATTCCAATATTTTTCAAAGCTAAAAGATTTAGATATTATGACTTTGAGTAAATCTTTGGGGTTACAGAACTTTATCAATCTGAGAAAGATTAATAAAACCTGCATCAATTTTACTGATCAAATTTCACACATTCCATTCTTGAGGGAAGTAGCAAAGGAAAGGTGATTTTTTTAATTCAATTTCAACTGGATAAAAAAGATTTTCCATATTATACAGAACAAGGATTTGCCAATGACTAGTCAGAACCACTGACAAAAAAAAATTATCTGGGGTGATTTTTAAATCCATGAATTCCAGAGCTCTATATCAAGCCCACTGAGTCATAATCTCTTCTTACTATCTGTGTCATGCATTTAGATTTAGCAGAACAAACAAACAAAAAAGTAGTGAAATCACAGAACAGGTTAGACTCAGCTTCTCATGCTCACTGGCCATACTTTTTTATCAGGAAATATGTGAGTTTCCAAAATAGTGCAAAATTTAGGCTGCTATTTCATACTCATGTTCTCAGACTGGACTAAAAATCCCCTCTCCATTGAATTCCTCTCCAGCTCTTCACACCAACTTTAGCTGTACTAGTTTCTTTCTTCTCTTTGGTCCTATGCATATCTCCGTCATCTCATTTATCAAATCCCAATCTGTCTATTTCACTAGACTGTGACTCTTGGAAGATGGGCACTCCTCTTTTTTGGTGATCTTTGTATTTCCAAATGCCCAACACTCAGGAATTCCTCAATAATTATGTGTTGAAGGAATAAATTAACATATACTAATCTCATTTAAACTAAACACACATGCTAAGAATTCTGCCTCATTAATCGTAACAGGTTTATATATCACACTTTCCCATGGAATACTCTTTAGATGTATCTTAAGAGCCTTATACAAAGGAAAAAATATTCAAGGTAGTAGAAAAATATTCTGGGATCAGTGTGTTGGGGTAGACAGAAAAGAAGAGATTAACAAGTAAAATGAAACAATAACGGCAATAATAATAATAATAATGAAACCAGGATGGAGTATGAAGAAAGATATCAGTAGTTTCAAAAAGAAAAAGTGTACTGGGAATTTTCATGACCCTCTAGGTTTAAATTTAGCTCCAGCCCTTGTTAGCTGCATGACTTTGAGCATATTAAAAATTCTCTCTAAATCTTAGATACCTCCTCCGTAAAGTAGTTGCAAAAACAATACCTACGTAGGATAGTTAGGCAACCAGCCATCTGTCAGTTTGTCATACTGTAGTGGCTTGTATGTTGCTGTGATGCTGGAAGCTACGCTACATATATTTCAAATACCAGCAGGATTACCCATGGTGAACAGGTCTCAGCAGAGCTTCCAGACTAAGAAAGACTAGGAAGAAGGACCTGGCTATCTGATTCTAAAAAAAAAACAAGAACTTATGAATAGCAGTGGAACATTCTCTCATATAGTGCCAGAAAATGAGCCCCTCAGGTTGGAAGCCACTAAAGATATAACTGGGGAAGAGCTGCCTCCTCAAGTAGAGTTGACCTCAATGATGTGGGTCAAGTAGAGCTTTCGGGACCTTCATTTGCTGATGTGGCATGACTCAAAATGAGAAGAAACAGCTGCAAACATCCATTAATAATTGGAACATTGAATGTACGAAGTATAAATCAAGGAAAATTAGAAGCTGTCAAAAATGAAATGGAACGTTTGAAGATAGATATCCTAGACACTAGTGAGCTGAATAGGACTGGTATTGGCTATTTTGAATTGGACAAACATACAGTATATTATTCCGGGAATGACAAATTGAAGAAGAATGACGTCACATTCATTGTCAAAAGAACACTTCAAGATCTATCATGAAGTAAAACCCTGTCAATGATAAGATAATATCCATAAGTCTACAAGGAAAACCAGTTAATACAACTATTATTCAAATTTATGCACCAACCACTAAAGCCTAAGATGAAGAAATTGAAGATATTTATCAACTCTGTAGTCTGAAATTGATGAAACATGCAATCAAGATGCATTGATAATTACTGATGATTGCAATGTGAAAGTTGGAAACAAAGAAGAAGGATCAGTAGTTGGAAAATATGGCCTTGGTGATAGAAACGATCCCAGAGATCCCATGACAGAAATTTGCAAGACCACTGACCTATTCACTGCAAATACATTTCTCAACAACATAAACAGTTACTATACATGTGGACCTCGCCAGGTGGAATACACAGGAATCAAATTGACTACATCTGTGGAGAGACGATAGAGAAGCTCAATATCATCATCCAGAACAAGGCAAAAGGCTGACTGTGAAGCAGACCGTCAATTGTTCATATGCAAGTTCAAGTAGAAGATGAAGAGAATTAAAAGAAGTCCACAGGAGCCAAAGTAAAAACTTGGGTATATTCATCCTGAATTTAGAGAATAGATTTGACACACTGAACACTAATGACTGAAGACCAGATGAGTTGTGGGATATCATTCATGAAGAAAGCAAAAGGTCATTAAATAGACAGGAAAGAAAGAAAACACCAAAATGGATGTCAGAAGAGACTCTGAAAATGCTCTTCAATGCTGAGTAACTAAAGTGAACGGAAGAAATGACGAAAGAAAAGAGGTGAACAGAAGATTTCAAAGGGCAGCTCAAGAAGAGAAAGCATTATAATGACATGTGCAAAGACCTAAAGTTAGAAAACCAAAATGAAAGAACACACTTAGCATTTCTTAATCTGAAGGAAATGAAGAAAAAATTCAAGCCTTGAGTTACAATATTGAGGGATTCTGTGGGCAATATACTGAACGACACAGGAAGCATCAAAAGAAGATGAAAGGAATATAGTGTCACTGTACCAAAACGAATTGGTCGGCCTTCAACCATTACAGGAAGTAGCATATGATCATGAACTGATGGTATTTCAGGAAGAAGTCCAGCTGCACTGAAGGCACTGGTGAAAAACAAGGCTCCAGGAATTGACAAAATACCAACTGAGATGTTTTAACAAACAGATGCACTGCTGGAAGCACTCACTTGTCTAAGCTACCCGGTCAACCAAATGGAAGAGATCCATATTTGTACCTATTCCAAAGAAAGGAGATCCAACATAATGTGGAAATTATCTAACAATATCATTAATATTACACACAAGTAATATTTTGCTGAAGATCATTCAAAAACAGTTGCAGCAGTTCATGGACAGGGAACTGCCAGAAATTCAAGCCAGATTCAGATGAGGGCGTGGAAAGGGGGATATCATTGCTGATGTCAGATGGATCTTGGCTGAAATCAGAGAATACCAGAAAGATGTCTACTTGTGTTTTATTGGCTATGAAAAGGCATTAGACTGTGTGGATCATAACAAATTATGGATAACATTGCAAAAGAATGGGAATTCCAGAACACTTAATTGTGCTCATGCAGAACCTGTACATAGACCAAGAGGCAGTTTGAACAGAACAAGGGGATACTGCATGGTTTAAAGTCAGAAAAGGTGTGTGTCAGGGTTGTATCCTTTCACCATACTTTTTCAATCTGTATGCTGTATAATCCGAGAAACTGGACTATATGAAGAACTTGCTTCAGGATTGGAGGAAGACTCATTAACAACCTGTGATATGCAGATGACACAACCTTGCCTGCTGAAAATGAAGAGGACTTGAAACACTTACTGATGAAAATCAAAGACTACAGCCTGCTGTATGGATTATAACTCAACATAAAGAAAACAAAAATTCTTACAACTGGACCAATAAGCAACATCATGATAAATGGAGAAAAGACTGAAGTTGTCAAGGATTTCATTTTACTTGGATAGACAATCAACACTCATGGGAGCAACAGTCAAGAAATCAAAAGAGTATTGCATTGGGTAAATCTGCTGCAAAAGACCTGTTTCAAGTATTAGAAAGCAAAGATGTCATTTTGAGGACTAAGGTGCACCTGACCGGAGACATGGTATTTTTAATCACCTCATATGCATGTGAAAGCTGGACAATGAATAAGGAAGACTGAAGAAGAATTGATGCCTCTGAATTATAGTGTTGGTGAAGAATATTGTATACACCGTGAGCTGCCAGAAGAACAAACAAATTGGTATTGGAAGAAATACAGCCAGCATGCTCCTTAGAAGCGAGGATGGCAAGACTTTGTTTTATGTACGTTGACGTGTTAACAGGAGGGGCCAGTCTCTAGAGAAGGACATCATGGTTGGTAAAGGAGAGGGTCAGTGAAAAAGAGAAAGACCCTCAAGGAGATGAACTGACATGGTGGCTGCAACAATGGGCTCAAACATAGCGATGACTATGAGGATGGTGCAGGACCCGGCAGTGTTTTATTGTGTTGTACACAGAGCCACTATGAGTGGGAACTGACTCGATGGCACATAACAACAACAGCAACAGTAACAGAATAGTTAGGATGTGGGAAATTAAAAAAGAAATAATTCCTGCAAAGCCCTTACTATGGTATCTTGGAAAATAGTAAGAATTTAGTAAGTTTCCTATTGGCACAGTGGTTAAGAGCTTGGCTGCTAACCAAAAGTCGGCAATTCGAATCCACCAGCTTGCCCCTTGGAAACCCTATGGGGCAGTTCTACCCTGTCCTATAGGGTCGCTATGAGTCAGAATCGACTCCATGGCAACAGGTTTGTTTTTTTTGGTTTAGTTATTACTTTTAGGTTAGTGGGGCCGTAAGTCAGATTTTAAGGGTTGACAAGTCCACAGAAAAAAATGAACGTGGACTATACGGATGCAAAAGAGAGAAGTTTGGATGTGGGATCAAAAGAGAATTTTTGTTGTTTGTTTAACAATGGAAGGGAAAAAGCCAATTAAGAGGGTTAATTCAAAGATATAGAAAGAAAAAGGGGTATTTGATGAAGCAACATCACATAAGACACAGTATACACACCGTAGCTGTCAGAAGAGACGGTACACATTACCTGTTGAAATTAAAGGAAGGTCATAAGAATATCTTTTGGAAGTGCAGGTAAGGATATTTGGTTTCATTTTCTCAGTGAGTTAAGAGGCAAATTCATCAACCCAGAATGAATGCAGTCAAGGTTAAATAGGAGGCTTGAAAAGAGTAGATAAGATTAAGAATAGCTACAGAAAATAATGGGCAAAGACTCATGGAATCATAAGGAAAGATCTTCCCTTGAATATAGTAGAGTTTGTCAATGGTGACAGTAACCAGAGCCAGTAAGGTGGTAAAAGTATGATTTTTTTTTTTAAAAAAAAGGAGACAAATTGTCTTTTGATCACTGAGAAAGACTACAAGGGTTAGAATCAAGGTGGGAGTCACTGACTCAAATACTACAAATTTGTCACAGATTTGTTTTTAACTGAATGAGCATCCTAGCCAGTTTGTGTCTTGATTTCTGAGGAGGTGAGCTTCTTGTTCTAGGAGAGTACTACTCTTTTACATAAAACAAAGTTGTAATGGAGGCTCAATTGTTTCAATGAGGATAATCTCATTCTGCATAATATAGAAAACGGTATGTAGTTTCTCACATATTTTGAAGATGTCTCCTACAAAATATAAAGCACATAAATAGGCTCTAGACAATAAGCTGCCTCTAAGCCTTGATTTCAGAAACTTGAGTGGCGTTTGAAATCATGAGCTCTCAAAGAGTTACAATTTTGCCTGACGTAAGATTATGAAGAATTAGAAAGCAGTTGAAAATTAATGGATTGGTAATCATTAATAAGCAGCTATTTGTTTTCTGTAATTACCAGTCCTAATTATAACCTAAATCATGGCATATTTTAAGATGTTATTTAAATTGTCAATTACGATGTTGATAATGTACAATAAACTATCATTCAGTTAATCATACTTAGAGGTATCTTTCAGTTTGGATTACAATGCCATAGTCCAGGGTGTTGACAGCTAGTTCAAATTGCAGCTTCGTGCACAGAAAGTAGAATGCAGCTAGCCCTGCTATAAAAGATTTCTCCCATGTGATACAAAAAAAGAGGTGGATTTATAAAATTAAAAAAAAAAATACAATTTTTAAAATCATTTTAGCAATACATTAATCATCAAACAGATTTGGAAAATACTTTTAAATCCTAAGGAGCTCATGGTGCAGTATTACCATAATAATAACTTTGGCAAAGCCTGGTAAAGAATCCTGCTTTGTTTAACCATATATTTCCTAAACTCATTTGAACATTCATTCTTTCAAAAAATAGTTATTGATCACTCATAATACCTATTTATGTCCTTAAAAAACTAGATTTGGGGGCATAAATAATAGATTATAAATAAATAATAGATTAAACTAGATTATCATTATAAATAATTTTCTAGAAAGATGTTTGGATGGCTTATTACAAAATTACCTCATAAAAAAGATATGCATTTCAAATCTCAATGCTAAATATTGTAATAACAAACATTATGATAATGAAAGCACACTATCAACACGTAGAACCATCAAATGGTGCTGATTCTAAAAATGTAGTTATTTTGTAAACAATGACAAATTTAGCCATGAATGGATATGAGAGAAAAAGGGTGTCTATCCTCTGTCTAAAAGTTTAAAAAACCACTGGACTTATGTATAACTAACAGGCCAGGTTATTTGTGTAAATGCAATGCAAATAACATGGTTTATACATAATTATATATCACAGAACTGTGACAGTATAAATATCTGTTGCAAGGAACAAACAAAAAATCCTTGAGGCTAGTAAAAGAATAAGTCTAGACTTTGAAAAAGGTGATTATCAAGGGAGTGTCGTATCTGAACTGCTTTAAATGATTCAGCTTAAAGTATCTGAATTACCTTTCCGTTATTCATCAGTAGAGCAGCAACATAGACAAATACTACAATCATACATACAAACATGATATGTGGCTATAAATTACAAGGTTAGATAAGTTAGAAGCTGCAAAATGTCTTAGGTTTCTGTTGATCAATCTTTTCCAAACTCCTGTCTAGAAGACACAGACACATAGATTGTTGGACTCTATCTTTGGCTCCAATACATTCCTCTTTGAATGTTATCTCAGTTTCTTTCTTTCTATACTGACGAGCACTTGACATTTAAAATCCAGAAAACAGTGGTTGCTGGTGGCATAGGATGGTTCCTCTTTCACATAAGCAGCAGAAACACAGATTGGTATCAGCGTTTGTATTGAAACAGAGATGAGCACGCTCTTTTCTTTACACAGCTAAAGAAGAGCTGACAAAAGAAAACGTCCATTTTGCTCTGTCCTTTCCAGAGACAACTACCCCATTTAGAGAGGATAATTGGGGAAATCCCTCAAAAAGAAATCAAGTTGCATTCTTAACCCAAGTCTTCCCAATATTACAATATTAGATGTTTTTACATCTACTTTTTGATACTTGAAAGAAACAAAAGGTAGGCAACATTAACATAATTTATCATCATAATCCTTTTTCTCTAAAAGCAACAGAGAAAAGGCAACAAATATGGAAACTAATTTAAGAAAGCTGTGACGGGCAATTTACTGAGGAGGAATCTAATGTATGAAGAAGAGACTGAACTGGAAGCAAACAGGAAAACTGGGCTTTAAACCCAGAGAGTCTGGCTCCAGAGTTCCTGTCTTAACTCCTCCATTCCCTCTAGAGAAAAGTGGTTGGCAAAAGATTCAAAGAGTTCACTAAGTCAGACTCTAAATGTCGTAAGTACATGTTAATTGGAAGATCTAAGCTAATCCTTACCTAAGGGTAATTTTTATAATCTTTGTATTTCTTTTTCCCTTTAAATGCTTCTCTTATTCTTCAATAGTTTGTTAGAAGAGTCTATTATATACTGGGAAATTTAACCGAAAAATATTTTAGTTAATTTCTTTTTCCCTAAAAGCATTAAAGTAAGCAGTTTTGGTATATTCAAACCAGAGGGTCTGAGGCTCAAGGGAGGTATTACTAAAAGCACTGTTAAATAAAATATTTACATTCTTAGAGGCAACTTTTTTTTTTTTTTTTTTTTTTTAGAAGCTAATCATGACAGGATCCTATGAGTCAGAACAGATTGGATGGCAACAGGTTTTTTGTTTTTTCAGTCATGACCAGTCCAAGAATAAAATCTTATTTTTTCATCTTATGTGAACATTTGTTGTTTTTTTGCCTGCACATAAAGAAATTTCCACCACTTTTTTTTTTTTTGCTAGTATTTTTATTTTCCTTTGAAAAAGATCCCACTCTCCTCTTTGATTTCATGCTGTCTTGATGCAATGGCTAAACAAGGTCCCATTTTCCACTGCCCATGTGGTCAAATGACTCAGGCTCGGCCTGATAGACTCTGGTTTCCAGGAATGTCACTCCTGAGTAACACAACACAAGGCCAGAGAAACACAGTAGTTAATTTATTCTGATGGTGAAGCCTTGAAAAGTTAAGGCATTCCCGCTTGCTATCCAGGGCCAGCTTCACGGGTGTGGGACCTGTACAGTCACACCAAGCCCTGCTCTTAGACAGGGACTATATTTGTTTCAATGCTCTGCTGTCACTGTCTTGAAATTTTCAGTAATTTTTGAACAAGAGGCCCAGCATTTCCACTTTGTTAAGGACCCTGAAAATTCTAAAATTATAGATACTGCTCTCTCAGTTCTGTCATGATTCTATCACTGTATTTCTGCCCTTCTTGAGGCTTGTTTAGCTTTTCCTTTATTTCTCTGAGCTACTGCATAGCGTTCTAGTATATACTTTTTTTTTTTTTTTCTTTTTTCCTGAAGTGAGTCAAAGTAGGTTTCTGGAACTTGTATCAAAGAACCCTATCTGACGCCTGTAGTTATGGCTGAGTCTAAACCGCAAAATCTAGCACAGGGTTTTCCCACTCTCACACCCTTTGGTGTATTCCTATCACATCCCTTTTTACCGACCTCTCCAAATTTGTTGCTCCCTAGACATTCAGAATTCATTATTTGGATGCTATATTTCATTTTGCACTTTCTGAGTTAGAGGTCATTCACTCTCTGTAACTCTTTCTGTCCAAATACACCAATGCCGTGCCTTGATCTTCAGCACCCTAACCTCTCTCAGATGATTAATTCAGATAATGTTCTGGTAGCTGATAAAGGATTGGTACAACACTTTTCATTTTAACAGATAATTTCTTAACCAGAAAGAATAATTCCCCACACAAAAATTTAAAGGATGTTGTCTGCCCCAGAGACATTTTGAGGCACTGGGTGTCTCAAATCGTACTAAATACAGAATCATGTCTTCTGTCTACAAGTTTCTTCTGCATTTAAAAGGAAAAATGAATAAGGTTTTCTAAGATTAGTATTTTCTGACCTCCTTCCTCCAGGGAGAATAAAGGGACTAGAGGTCAGCACTGGAAAGTTATACGTGCTTTCCTTTAATGTGGAATTACCCTGCTTTAAAATGGAGTTACATGCATCATAAATTTTGTTAGTTGGATGTTATATTGCCTAAGTTTCTTTTCACTGGTTGTGATGATAAATTGACTTCAACTCATTTTCTCTTTTCGTTCATTAAAAAGGCAAAAATTGATGGCTGCTTTCTGTGATTACCTTGTCTTTTAAATGATAAACTATCCCCTACTCTCCAAGTATATTACCATACTAAATTATCAACAGGAACTTTAGGGTATGCTTTCCAGTATTTTTTTTTTAAAATAATGATCTACTTGGTATTCCATAAAATAATTTTTAAAAATCTCCTAAAAAGTCCTCACATAACTCAAAATTATGCCTTGAGATAAACAACAATTATCACGTGATTCAAAATATTTTCTTTTCTTTTTTAATGCTGTTTTAAGATTGAAAACATTTTACTTGTTAATTAATTCAGTAATTTTGAATTACATTTTCACTGAGCTATCAATAGATATACTTGGTATTGGCTTATCTGTAGCTATCAGTTAAAAGAAAAGGAAAAGGGATGGAAGTGAAGGAAAGGAAAAAGAAAGGAAGCAAATGAAAGACGCATATTGAGACACAACACAAAAAGTCAGGAGAAACTTGAGTATTTGATATCTGCGGAAAAGTTTCTACAATAAATGTACTAATCAACTTTAGAAGAAAAATATTGCTTCCCCTTAAGATATTAAAGACTCATTTTCATATTATATGGGTGGTTTTATTGTGTGAATCAAATAAATAGGTTGTATATATTATTAAAAATATATATATTATAAACGGATAGGAAATAATAGTTTTCTTCATATATAATGGTATTATAAAAATATTCCAATAAGGAGTTGTTTAGTAATGAACACATGTACAAATGAAATATGCCAATTATATAAAAACATTTCAGAAAGAGCCTCCCTTTGGTTTTTAAACACTGGGCAGCCTACACACTGGTGAATGAATATCCTCTATCTACTGCTGGCATCATTTTTTTCTCTCTGTGTAACCAACTGAGATTTCTATCAATCCTGCTGATCTTATAGGGCTGCTAAGGCATGAGAGGGCTAAAGCACTGTGCCCGCTGGTTCGTGTACTAAAAAAGATCTCCTGAATTTACATCTTACAGCCCACATATCAGAAGAGAAAACAGAATGAATAGTCACCAACTCAGTCATTAAAGAAACATGGTTTACATCCTCATCTTTTTTTCCATAATTTTGTCATTATCACCTGTCTTTTTTTAGTTTATTAACAATATTGACTGATGTTATTGTTTTGAAATTCAATTTTTCCTTATCCCATAATCATATTGAAATATAATTAACTCTATGATATGAACTGTACATTCTACTTCTATTTATTAAATTTACAGTAATAAATTTGATATTGTTTGCCCATATATTATAAATGGACACTTTTTGTATCAATGATTATAATACTGTCAATGCCAATAACAGCTGAAGTTCATTAGTGAATATTAACCAATTTAATATTTTATTATTTAAAGTAACTATTGGTTTGACTTGTAGGTAGTCTCACATTTTTAGATGTAAATTATTTGTGGTACAATAAGTAGCATAAAACTTCTCCATTCGAGAAACTGAAGTAGATCAATAACCTCACTGTCAAAATGTCAATTCTGGAAGCATACCATAAAAACACAAATATCACACAAAATATATTTATATATCTATACAGTGGTTAACAGCTTGGCTGCTAACCAAAAGGTCAGTGGTTCAAAACCACCAGGCGCTGCTTGGAAACCCTATAGGGCAGTTTTACTCTGTCCTATAGGATCGCTGAGTGAACTACTGAGGGCAACAGGTTTTTTTGTTTGTTTGTTTGTTTTTTTAGTAAGGGATGCTGCTGTGGTTGGCTATTGTCAAGTCAGTCCTGACTAATGGCAACCCCATGCACTACGGAAGGAAACAATGCCTGTTCCAGCACCATCCCCATGATCAAAGCCTCCATTAGTTCTACAGATGAAAGGAAATGAATTCTGCCAATCACCACATGAGACATGAGCTTGGAAGAGGACTTGAGCCTCAGGTGACGCTCTAGCCCAGCCAAAACCATGAGTGTAGTCTTGTGAGAACCCAAAAAGAGACCAACTAATCTTTGTCCAAACTCTCTACCCACAGAAACTGTGAGATAATAAATATGGGTGGTTTTAAGCTGCTACATTCGTACTGGTTTGTTATGCAGCAATAAAAAACTAGTATAATTGCATTACCTCTGGGTTTTCTTTAAAGAAGTTTAAAGTTGGCTGTATTTTCAAAGATAAAGAACTCAAATTCACAAACAATACCACTTTGGTATTTGCTGTTTATTTGGCAAATAATTATAATACTCAGCTACGGATATTCATTTTCTCTCTAAATGGTAAGAAAATGTTTGCACAGAAAGGCAGTAATTCTGAAGTGGACTATCTTCAGTCAATAATAAGCATTAGAATACTTTAATACTGCTCAAATACTTAAATTTGTTTTTTTTAATAAAAACTTGTATTGTAGGAGTAAGTTAAACTACACTAATAGGAGAATGAAGTCTGTTACCAATTTGGTCATTGATCTTATGCAAGTTTCTTAACATCTCTGAGTATCCATCCATTTTCTTACCTATGAAGTAAAAACTAAAAAAACAAACCCACTGCCGTCAAGTCAATTCTGACTCATAGAGACCCTACAGGACAGAGTAGAATTGCCCACGGGGTTTCCAAGGAGCAGCTGGGGGTTTCAAACTGCTGATCTTTCGGTTAGCAGTCAACTTATGAAGTAAGAAGGTTAAAACTGATGACCTGTAAGTTATTTTAAATTGTGTCTTTCTGTGATTCTTGATCTAAACATCTTGGGCCCAAAAAAAAAAAAAGTTATATTTTAAACATATGTTATTGCCATTATAGTGATTTCAATTTTCTTAATAATGCCTTGTTACATCAATGTATGTTCCATACATCTTGGTTTACTCTACACAAGCTAAATTTTAGAAACATACTTTTAAATGATTTTGAGATGTCAAGATAATTTTAGGAAAGATGAAACAAACCTGTGTCAAAAACTATGCAGGATCTGATAATATACCCTATTTATGAAGACACAATTTAATCTGCCATTTTCATAAATGCAAGCAAAAGAAAAAAATTTCCAGGTCAGGGGACTTTATTGCTCACAAGAATAGCAGTAGCCAAAAAATCTGTATTTTCTTGAGGCAGGTCTCTGAGCCCCAGTTCCCACAGGGCAATGTAAAGAAGGTCATGGGACATCAGCATGAGTGAGTTGTGATATAGGAGAGAAACCCTGATCTTAGAGAAACTGAGTCTTCTATAATTGGCAAGAGGCATGCCTTTCCTTTGCTCCAGGGGGAGACAGTATTTCAAGTTTCCAAGGCTGCAAACCAACCCGTCCTTTGCTGTGAAAGGAGACACTGTATCTTCCAAGGTTGTTTGCTATATGAATAAAAATTCTTGAAAACATAGTCTGGAAGAAAGGCAGTGTGTCTGCTTGCAAAATGTGCAGAAATATGAGAGACTCATGGGGAATTATCTCTCAGCAAACTGTTATGAGTTACAGGCCTTGTCACATCACCATCTATTCACTGTGTAACCTTTTAGAAGAAAGGAGTATGCATCAGTTTTTCCATTATTTATGAAATCAGCATTCGAGTGTTAAGATGTCTGTCTTGTAAAGTTGTTTCTGGTATTTATTGCATCCCTGTATGTTTTGTTTGCAGTTTTTAAAATGCATCAGCCCAGGGCTTTATTTCAGCTTCCCAGCTCCAGTTCATTTTGAGATGCCTGTTTCAACATTTATTTGCCAGAGCTTTACAGTGATTAATCTTAGCAAGGACAGCTGTTGACACTCTTCAGTGGCTCAGGAGCTTTAATAGTTGGTAGATTTTTTCAAAAGTTTAAAAATTGCATGGGTCTCTAACTTCATGTTTGGAAATAAAATTTAAGCTGTGCACAAATGGCTCTCCATATTAGTAATAATAAACAAAACAGTTTTGTTATTGTCTACATAAAATGAATGAAAATTATATTATCTAGAGAAAATAAGTATCTTTCTACAAATAAATTTAAAAAGTCATGTCATAGAGTAAGTGTGGGGCCATAATGAGTTTAAAGAGACGATATTAATATTTTTTGAGCACACCAAAATGTTAAAATAGGACCAGCCTGGATTAAAAATTGAAGTTACATTGCATGTTCTCTATGGGCTTCGAAAAGAAGTTAATATAGCTAATAAGCCATTTTCAATATTTTATCTACCTGTGCCTATTCATTCATTCAACAATTATTTACTGTCTGTGTCAGGTTTGCAGTAATTGTCCCAGGCATCATTTTGAAAGGTGTAAAAATCACCACAGTAAATAAATATGGCTCTCAGAGTAAATACCTACTCTATAAGATAAATTATGTAAAAAAAGGAACAAAAAACACTATTTTGTTTATAAAAGTTGGCATATAATATAAAGAATTCCATTTTGGTTGAAGTTGTGATCTAAGATTTTGAGATGTAGTCAATTCCAAATTTAAATTTTGATAATAATGATCTGACTATATATACATATATACATACATACCATATATATACATATATACATACACACATATATATAAATATAAATATACACCCATCACCTTCAAGTCGATTCCAACCCATAGTGACCCTGCAGGACAGGGTAGAACTGTCTGCCTCACTGGGTTTTTTAGGCTGTAATCTTTACGGAAGCTGACTGCCGTATTTTTCTTCCACCGAGGAGCTAGTAGGTTCAAACCACCGACCTTTTGGTTAGCAGACAAGCATTTTAACCACTGCACCACCAGCGATCCATATTTATATATATGTGTGTGTGTCTATGTGTATGAAATATAGAGATAATATGCATTCTATTTGAAATGGATAATATAGTAATAATGAATATAATCTAATGATTACAGTATCAGTGGAAATACATAGAAAAATACTCTAGATCTGTGCTGCTCAATAACATACTCACTAACCATATGTGCTATTTAAATTTAAAATAATTAAAAGTAAATAAAATAAAAAATTTAGTTCCTCAGAAACTTGCCACATTTCCAGCGCTCAATTGCCACATGTAGCTATTTGGACAGCACAGAGAAGTTTTCCAGTGTCAGAGAAAGAATTAGTAGACAACATTGCTCCAGATGCTATATGAAAACTGTTCTTCAAGAGTTGCTAATATAATATCATACCAGGATGCAAGTTAAGTAAGTACCTGATTATTTTGATAATTTATTTTAGGTATATTTATGTATTTAATTTTATAAATTATTTTGATGTCATTATCACTTTTTTTCTAATGTTTTCACTTTTTTTAGGCTATAGTCTTTTTGGCAAACTACTTACTTACTAGTCATACTAAGTGGAATGGAAAGGAGCCAAATGATATATTTATTTATTTCCAACAAAATCTCTAGATCTATAATATACCATATAATCTCTGGATGAATTTCATATGTTTCACAAAATTTTCTAATCAAAAATTGATCTGAAATAGAAAAATACTAATAGACAACTGAAGCTAAAAGATGAATGAGAAAATAAAAGGTTGGAAATCAGAGGCAATCTACTTGTATAAGAAAATGCATATAAATTAGATATGCAAATACATAATTTTATTTTTGAGGTATCACATATTTGGAAAATAAATGTGTATCAATATTACTTTCTAAAATGTAAAGAACTTTGCTTAAGTACTTAAAAACAAGAGAAAATATCTATAAACATAATTTTCAGTGTCTACAAAAATTTCATAGATAATAGTAGTTGTAGTGACAACAGTTCTTTAATTCCTATTGTGTGCCAGATGTTACACTTTGTGCTTTATAATAAATATATCATTTAATAACCTATGTGTACTTTTTCATACTTTGAAATAATCTTAACACATTTGGAATTCTTAAAATTACCAAAAATAGCTATTTCACAGAAAAATGAGTAATAAAAACTAAAAACTTTCACATGGAATAATTCAGTAAGTAATAATGTCTCAATACTCAAAGCACATAAATCCCAGGAGAGCAACTTAGAGCATAAATACATAAACAAACCTCAGTTTTGTTTTACAAAACCATGTTTCACTCAGTTTTATTTAGACTTTTAAAACGAAGAAAAATAAAACGTAAGGCACTCTTTATAAAATATTTTATCCGTCTCTAACAGCACAATTATAGAAGCTACAGTAAAAGTGTAATTTAAATTTTCATGTGCTTATGAAATGGATATAAAACACCGAAAGACTTGCTTATTCTTTTGCATTAAATATAGTTGAGATTTGAGAAGTACAAAAGAGGAAAGAGAGTGAGAGAGACAGTCTTCTCTTCTTGAAAGGGCACACCAAAAAAATAAAAACCCACTGCCACCAACTCGATTTTGACTCACAGCAGCCCTATAGGACTCGTAAAGCTGCCCCATAGGGTTTCCAAAGCTGTATTTCTTTAAGGAAGCAGATTGCCACATCCTTCTCCCACACAGCTGCTGGTGGGTTAGAACCACCAACCTTCTGGTTAGCAGCTGAGCACTTCACCACTGTGCCACCAGGGCTCCTAGTGAAAGGGAAAACAAAGAGAAATTCTTTACATTTCTTTATGTTATATATATTAATCCAGATTACATGTCAAAGGGAAAAGTCATGAAAAGTTAAGCAAAAATTAAGATGCAGTTGTCAGGAAGAAGATACTGCTGGGGGCGGGAAGGTTGAAATATTCAGCATTATACCAGTTGAAAAAATGTAAATCTTTAGATTTGTTCAAGAACCTATGACTTTAAAATTTAGGGATCAAGTGAATAATGCATTTACAGTTAAAAGATGATTATGTGTTATCTTAATAATGCTATGTTTGAATATGCAATCAAATCGAATCCAATCATATCCATCATTCTGAACATGAACGCCAGTGAGGAAAAGGAAAAATCAGGACATGTTCCATTTTATTCTTCAGTCCTTTAAGGGAAAAATGGGATAGGGTATTTGCTATGCAACTAAAAATAAGATTGTGGTTGTTGTTAGGTGCTGTCCAGTTGATTCTGACGCGTAGCGACCCTACGTATGACAGAATGAAACACTGCCCAGTCCTGCACCAACCTCACAATCATTGCTATGCTTGAGCCCATCATTGCAGCCACTGTGTCATTTCATCTTGTTTTGAGGGACTAAGCATGAGGTCTTTCTCCAGGGACTGGTCCCTTCTCATAATATGTCCAAAGTATATGAGACAAAGTCTCACTCACTATCCTTGCTTCTAAGGAGCATTCTGGATGTACGTCCAAGACAGATTAGTTAATTCTTCTGATAGTCCATGGTATTTTCAATATTCTTCGCCAACACCATAATTCAAAGGCATCGATTCTTCATAGGTCTTCCTTATTCATTATCCAGCTTTCACAAGCATATGAGGCAACTGAAAATAAATGGCTTGGGTCAGGCACACCTTAGTCCTTAAAGTGATATCTTTGCTTTGTAACAATTTAAAGAAGTCTTTTGCAGCAGATTTGTCAAAAGCAATACATAAATTGATTTCTTGACCATTGCTTCCATGGGTGCTGATTGCGGATTCAAGTAAAATGAATTCCTTGACAACTTCAATATTTTCTCTGTTTACCTTGATATTACTTATTGGTTCAGTTGTAAGGATTTTTGTTTTCTTTCTGTTGAGGCGTAATCCATACTGAAGGCTGTAGCCTTCTTTTTTTTCTTTCTATTGTGCTTTAAGTGAGAGTTTACAGCTCAAATTAATTTCTCATTCAAAAATTTATACACACAGGTGAGCGGGGCAAGATGGTGCTCTAGGCAGAAGCACCACACCGTCCCTCCACAGCAAAGATCCGAAAAACTAAGCCTAACAGAGAATCAACAATCCTGAAACCCTAGAACACCAAATGAAGAGATAAAGAACTCAGCCAAACACCAAACAGAGTGAGAATACTAAAAGAGAACGGAGAGCGAGGAGAGACTCATGCAGAGATTCCTTACCAGCTAACGCAGCGTGGATCCACCATCTTGGATTCCTATCGGAGACCAGCGAACGGGAGAGCAGCCTTGCAGAGCGTCCAGTGGGAGACAGAACGACCGGTAAACTGTGGTGTGCGCTTTCCCACCCCCCACCCCTCTCCGCCTCGGCTGGGGCTCCCCTCCTTTCCGTGGCCAGGGTCCCTGGGCTGGGGGGCGCCGGTGCTTGGATTCCGCACACCCGGGCTGGCGGCTTTCTGAGAGCCGTTTGCTGGCTGCTGGCGAAGCTTTTTCTGCCGCCTCCCCCTCCTTTCGCCTGGGTGCCTGGTTCCGAGTGCCGTCTTTGCTCTCTCCTGCGGGGCTGTGGGGCTCCGTTCGGGCATGTGGCTGCTTCCAGGTCTGGGCTGCCGCACTGGTGAGATCCCGGGGCCTTTGTTAGTTCGCCCCTCTGCTTTCCATGGCCAGGGTCCCTGGGCTGGGGGGGCGCTGGTGCTTGGATGCCGCGCACCCGGGCTGGCGGCTTTCTGAGAGCAGTTTGCTGGCTGCTGGCGAAGCTTTTTCTGCCTCCTCCCCCTCCTTTTGCCTGGGTGCCTGGTTCCGAGCGCCGTCTTTGCTCTCTCCTGCGGGGCTGTGGGGCTGCGTTCGGGTGAGTGGCTGCTTCCGGGTCTGGGCTGCTGCGCTGGTGAGATCCCGGGGCCTTTGTTCGTCTGCCCCTCTGCTTCCCGTGGACACGGTCGCTTAACCCCGAGACTGCCGGTTGCTTGGAATTCATGCCCCTGAGTGGGGGCTCTCCGGGTCCCATTTGTTGGCTGTTGGTGTGGCATTTTCTGCTTCTTCTGGTTTCTCGCTTGCCTCTCGCTGCCTCCCCCTCCTTTTGCTCGGGTGCCTGGTTCCAAGCGCCGTCTTTGGTCTCTCTTGCGGGGCTGTGGGACTGCGTTCGGGCATGTGGCTGCTTCCAGGTCTGGGCTGCTGCGCTGGCGAGATCCCGGGGCCCTTGTTCGTTCGCCCCTCTGCTTCCCGTGGCCACGGTCTCTTAACCCCGAGACTGCCAGATGCTTGGAATTCGCGCCCCTGAGTGGGGGCTCTCTGGATCCCATTTGTTGGCACTGACTGCTGGTGTTGCTTTTTTTTTATTTATTTTTTAATTTTATTTTTCTTCTTTTTTGATTAGTTTTGTCATCTCTTCCCTCTTTTTCCCTTTTGTCTTTCTTCATTGCTTAATTTCTCATCTCTCTATCTCTTCCTTCTCTCTCTGATCCCTGAATACCAGCCGATGTATGCCTCTGTACCTTCTGGCCAGGCTGTGCTGTGAAAACTGAGACCGACTCCCCCAGACCTCATAGCTGCATCGGTGGGATCCCTGGGAACTTTGCAGTTCTTTAACTTTTCTGATTTTTATTTGTTCATTCTTTCCTTTTCTTTCTCTTCCCCCTTCTGGTTTCCTCCATCCCATAGTCTCTCATCTGTACATTCCAACGACAAGCTTCCCTAGCATTCTTTTATGTTTGTATGCTTTTTGCTCGTGCTCCTCTCTCCTCTCTCCCATATCCAGCTTAGCTTCACTCATAACCATCTTCCCGCTGCACCCTACCTACCTGCACCGTGCACCAGACATCACACCACCAAGCTGTGCAGGCACGCCCTATTGGAACTTGCCCAGCACTGACTACCGACCGTCCTGGTGGCTGCGGTGAGTGCCACAAACAACCCGTCCCAGTGGCTCCTCTTCAGCTAGATCTGCCCAGCTGTACCACAAGGACGAAACAAAAAAAAAAAAAAAAATCTACAATCAATAAACGAGAGAAATATCTACTGAATGCCCCGAAAACAGCAAACAATATCAAAACATTTACAAAAACAAGACAAGATGGCTCCAATAGGCGTCCAAATTAAAACACCAGATAACTCTCCTGTGGAAGAAAATGCACTAGAAGTACCTGACAGGGAACTCAAATCACTAATACTCGGAATTTTCCAAGAACTGAGGCAAAAAGCTGACAAATATGAGGAAAAAATAGACAAATTTATGGAAAATACAGACAAAAAATTGGAAGAATTCAGGAAGATGATGCAGGAACAAAATGCCAAAATAAATTCAAACCTAGAAATTATACAAAAACAACAATTAGAAATCCAAAAGATAAGCAACAAGATTTCAGAAATGGACGGTGTCATAGAAGGGCTGAGAAGTAGATTTGAAACCATAGAAGACAGGATCAGTGGAACTGAAGACAAACACTTGGATACAACTCTGTTTCAGGAAAACTCAGAAAAAAGAACAAAGAAAAATGAAGAGACCCTGAGACTTATGTGGGACACAATTAAAAGCAAAAACTTACGAGTGATTGGCATACCAGAACAGGGGGAGAAAACAGAAAACACAGAGAGGATCATTGAACAACTGCTGACAGAAAACCTTCCCAATATCATGAAAAATGAAAAGCTGGCCATCCAAGAAGCTCAACGAACCCCATATAGGAGAAACCCCAAAAGAAAATCACCAAGACATATCATATTCACACTCGCTAAAACTAAAGACAAACAAAGAATCCTGAGAGCAGCTCGTGAAAAACAAGAAGTCACATACAGAGGAGAAACAATAAGACTAAGCTCAGATTATTCGGCAGAAACCATGCAGGCAAGAAGGCAATGGGATGACATATATAAAATCTTGAAAGAAAAAAATTGTCAGCCAAGAATAATATATCCTGCAAAACTCTCATTCAAATTTGATGGTGAAATTAGGTCATTTCCAGATAAACAGAAACTAAAGGAATATGCAAAAGTCAAACCAAACTTACAAGAATTATTAAAAGGTAGCCGTTTGCTGGCAGCTAGCGAACCTTTCTCTGCCGCCTCCCCCTCCTTTTGCCTGGGTGCCTGGTTCCGAGTGCTGTCTCTGCTCTCTCCTGCGGGGCTGTAGGGCTGCGTGCGGGCGTGTGGCTGTTTCTAGGTCTGGGCTCCCACGTGGGTGGGATCCCGGGGCCTTTGTTCGTTCGCCCCTCTGCTTTCCGTGACCGGAGTCCCTGAGCAGGGGGGCGCCGGTGCTTGGATTCCGCGCGCCCGGGCTGGAGGCTTTCTGGGAGCCGTTTGCCGGCCGCTAGCGAGCCTTTTTCTGCCGCCTCCCCCTCCTTTTGCCTGGGTGCCTGGTTCCGAGTGCCGTCTCTGCTCTCTCCTGCGGGGCTGTAGGGCTGCGTTCGGGCGTGTGGCTGTTTCCAGGTCTGGGCTCCCGCGTGGGTGGGATCCTGGGGCCTTTGTTCGTTGGCCCCTCTGCTTCCCGTGGCCACGGTCACTTAACCCCGAGACTACCGGCTTCTTGGAATTCGCGCCCCTGAGTGGGGGCTCTCTGGGTCCCATTTGCAGGCACTGACTGCTGGTGTTGCCCTTTTTTTTTTTTTTTTCTCTCAATTTTATTTTTCTTCCTTTTTTGATTAGTTTTGTCATCTTTTACCTCTTTTTCTCTTTTGTCTTTCTTCATTGCTTAATTTCTTGTCTCTCTATCTCTTCCTTCTCTTTCTGATCCCTGAATTCCAGGCGATGTATGCCTCTGTACCTTCTGGCCAGGCTGAGCTGTGAAAATTTAGACCGACTCCCCCAGACCTCATAGCTGCATCGGTGGGATCCCTGGGAACTTCACAGTTCTTTAACTTTTCTGATTTTTATTTGGTCATTCTTTCCTTTTCTTTCTCTTCCCCCTTCTGGTTTCCTCCATCCCATAGTCTCTCATCTGTACATTCCAACGACAAGCTCCCCTAGCATTCTTTTATGTTTGTACGCTTTTTGCTCCTCCTCCTCTCTCCTCTCTCCCATATCCAGCTTAGCTTCACACATAACCATCTTCCCGCTGCACCCTACCTACCTGCACCGTGCACTAGACATCGCATCACCAAGCGGTGCAGGCACGCCCTATTGGAACCTGCCCAGCACTGACTACCGACCGTCCTGGTGGCTGCGGTGAGTGCCACAAGCAACCCATCCCAGTGGCTCCTCCTCAACTAGATCTGCCCAGCTGTACCACAAGAACGAAAAAAAAAAAAATCTACAATCAATAAACGAGAGAAATATCTACTGAATGCCCCGAAAACAGCAAACAATATCAAAACATTTACAAAAACAAGACAAGATGGCTCCAATAGGCGTCCAAATTAAAACACCAGATAACTCTCCTGTGGAAGAAAATGCACTAGAAGTACCTGATACGGAACTCAAATCACTAATACTCGGAATTTTCCAAGAACTGAGGCAAAAAGCTGACAAACATGAGGAAAAAATAGACAAATTTATGGAAAATACAGACAAAAAATTGGAAGAATTCAGGAAGATGATACAAGAACAAAATGCCAAAATAAATTCACAACTCGAAATTATACAAAAACAACAAATAGAAATCCAAAAGATAAACAACAAGATTTCAGAAATGGACGGTGTCATAGAAGGGCTGAGAAGTAGATTTGAAACCATGGAAGACAGGATCAGTGGAACTGAAGACAAACACTTGGATACAACTCTGTTTCAGGAAAACTCAGAAAAAAGAACAAAGAAAAATGAAGAGACCCTGAGAGTTATGTGGGACACAATTAAAAGCAAAAACTTACGAGTGATTGGCATACCAGAACAGGGGGAGAAAACAGAAAACACAGAGAGGATCATTGAGGAACTGCTGACAGAAAACTTTCCCAATATCATGAAAGATGAAAAGCTGGTCATCCAAGAAGCTCAACGAACCCCATATAGAAGAGACCCCAAAAGAAAATCACCAAGACATATCATATTCACACTCGCTAAAACTAAAGACAAACAAAGAATCCTGAGAGCAGCTCGTGAAAAACAAGAAGTCACATACAGAGGAGAAACAATAAGACTAAGCTCAGATTATTCAGCAGAAACCATGCAGGCAAGAAGGCAATGGGATGACATATATAAAATCTTGAAAGAAAAAAATTGTCAGCCGAGAATAATATATCCTGCAAAACTCTCATTCAGATTTGATGGTGAAATTAGGTCATTTCCAGATAAACAGAAACTAAAGGAATATGCAAAAGTCAAACCAAACTTACAAGACTTATTAAAGGGAGTTCTTCGATCTGAGGACAAACAGCTTAAGCCCTCAGGCAGGACCTAGGACCTAGGACGCAGGTTAACATGAACCAGATACCATTCTAGGAACTGAACTACAGACGACTTTCCAAAAACAAAAGATATACAACAGGGAATCAGAGAAATCAATCAAAGGATGACAACAACATCAAAACAATGAAAGAGGGAACAAACAGCATAGGTATAGAACTTTCTAAAGGAGAAGAAGGCAAGGCGATACCAAGTAAGGGTAGACTGCTTCAAAATTATAAAGATAAGGGTAAAATTCATGGTAACCACAAAAAAAGTTAACACACCAACTCATAAAAATAAAGACGAAAAACATAAAGTCTCCACAAAAACAAAACCTACAAAAACAAAAGAAATGAACACAAAATCCACAAACAAAAGTAACTCAGCACAAGAGAGTAAGAAGAACAAAGAAAACTTCAGCATCACAAAAAAAAGCACTACAAAATGACAGCAACAAATTCACATCTATCAATAATTACACTGAACGTAAATGGACTCAATGCACCCATAAAGCGACGGAGAGTGGCAGAATGGATAAGAAAACAGGATCCATCTATTTGCTGTCTACAAGAGACACATCTTAGAAACAAAGATGTGAATTTATTAAAAATCAAAGGTTGGAAAAAAATATATCAAGCTAACAACTATCAAAAAAGAGCAGGAGTGGCAATTCTAATCTCAGATAAAATAGACTTTAAAACCAAATCTACCATAAAAGACAAAGAAGGACACTATATAATGATTAAGGGGATGATCCATCATGAAGACATAACCATAATAAATATCTATGCACCCAATGACAGGGCTCCAAAATACATAAAAAAAACTCTAACAGCACTGAAAAGAGAAATTGACAGTTCCACAATAATAGTAGGAGACTTCAACACACCACTCTCAGTAAAGGACAGAACAACTAAAAAGAAACTCAGCAAAGATACAGAAGACCTAAAGGACACAATCAGCCAACTGGACCTCATAGACATATATAGAACAATCCATCCAACCGCTGCAAAGTACACATTCTTTTCCAATGCACATGGAACGTTCTCCAGAATAGACCACATCTTAGGCCACAGAGCAATCCTCAACAAGATCCAAAATGCTGAGATAATTCACAGTATCTTCTCTGACCACAATGCCATCAAGGGAGAAATTAACACTAGAAAGAGCAAGGAAAAAAAATCAAACACATGGAAACTGAATAATAATCTGCTTACACATCAATGGGTAATAGAAGAAATCAGAGATGGAATTAAAAAATTCCTAGAATCAAATGAAAATGAAAACACATCATACCAAAACCTTTGGGACACAGCAAAGGCAGTCCTCAGAGGACAATTTATAGCAATAGATGCACATATCAAAAAAGAAGAAAGGGACAAAATCAAAACATTAACTACAGAACTCAAACAAATAGAAAGAGAACAACAAAAAAAGCCTACAACCACCGGAAGAAAGGAAATAGTAAAGATCAGAGCAGAAATCAATGAAATAGAGAACAGAAAAACAATAGAAAGAATCAACAAAACCAAAAGTTGGTTCTTGGAAAGAATCAACAAAATCGACAAACCACTGGCCAGACTGACAAAGAAAAACAGCAGAGGGCACAAATAACCCAAATAAGAAATGAAATGGGGGACATTACAACAGACCCAACTGAAATAAAAAGGATTATAACAGAATATTATGAAAAACTATATTCCAATAAATTCGAAAACCTAGAGGAAATGGATAAATTTCTAGAAACATACGGCCTACCCAAACTACAACAAAGTGATATTGAAAATCTGAACAGACCCATAACAAGAGAAGAGATTGAAAAGGTAATAAAAAAACTCCCAACCAAAAAAAGCCCTGGCCCAGATGGCTTCACTGGAGAATTCTACAAAACATTTACAGAAGAGCTCGTACCAGTTCTACTCAAGTTATTTCAGAGCATAGAAGAGGAAGCAACACTTCCAAATTCATTCTATGAAGCCAGCATAACGCTGATACCAAAACCAGGCAAAGACATCACAAAAAAAGAAAATTACAGACCAATATCTCTCATGAATATAGATGCAAAAATTCTGAACAAAATTCTAGCCAATAGAATTCAGTATCATATCAAAAAAATAATACACCACAACCAAGTAGGATTCATACCAGGTATGCAAGGATGGTTTAACATTAGAAAATCCATCAACGTAATCCACCACATAAATAACAGGAAAGAAAAAAATCACATGATTATCTCAATTGATGCAGAAAAGGCATTTGACAAAGTCCAACACCCATTCCTGATAAAAGCTCTCAATAAAATAGGTATAGAAGGGAAATTTCTCAACATAATAAAGGGCATCTATGCAAAACCAACAGCCAACATCACTCTTAATGGAGAAATGCTGAAAACATTCCCCCTGAAAACAGGAACAAGACAAGGATGCCCTTTATCACCACTCCTATTTAACATTGTGCTGGAAGTTCTAGCTAGAGCAGTAAGGCAAGAAAAAGAAATAAAGGGCATCCAAATTGGTAATGAAGAAGTTAAACTCTCCCTGTTTGCAGATGATATGATACTATACATAGAAAACCCTAAAGACTCCACGAGAAATTTACTGGAAGTAATAGAAAGATTCAGCAGAGTAGCAGGATACAAGATAAACATTCAAAAATCAGTTGGATTCCTATACACCGGTAAAGAGAACGATGAAAAGGAGATCAGGAAATCAATACCATTTTCAATAGCCCCTAAAAAGATAAAATACTTAGGAATAAATCTGACCAGGAATATAAAAGACCTATACAAAGAAAACTACAAAACACTGCTGCATGAACCCCAAAGGGATCTACATAAATGGAAAAACATACCATGCTCATGGATCGGCAGACTCAACATTGTGAAAATGGCAATTCTACCTAAAGCAATCTACAAATACAATGCAATTCCGATACAAATACCAACAACATTCTTCAAAGAGATGGAAAAACTAATTATTAACTTTATATGGAAAGGGAAGAAACCTCGAATAAGTAAAGCACTACTGAAGAAGAAGAATAAAGTTGGAGGACTCACACTACCTGACTTGAGAACCTACTATCCAGCTACAGTACTCAAAACAGCCTGGTACTGGTACAACAACAGAGACATTGACCAATGGAACAGAATTGAGAACTCAGATGTAAATCCATCCACCTACGGTCACCTGATTTTTGACAAGGGCCCAAAATACATCAAATGGGGAAAAGACAGTCTTTTTAACAAATGGTGCTGGCAAAACTGGATATCCATTTGTAGAAAAATGAAACAGGACCCATACCTCACACCATATACAAAAACTACTTCAAAATGGATCAAAGACCTGAATATAAAGCCTCAAACTATAAAATTCATAGAAGAAAAAATAGGACCAACACTTCAGACCTTAATACATGGCATTAACAGGATACAAACCATAAACATCAACACAAAAAACCCAACAGATAAACTAGATAATTGGGATCTTCTAAAAATCAAACATCTATGCTCTTCAAAAGATTTCACCAAAAGAGTTAAAAGAGAACCTACAGACTGGGAAAAAATTTTTGGACAGTACAAGTCAGACAAAGGTCTAATCTCCATAATCTACAAGAAAATCCAACACCTCTACAACAAAAAGACAACCAATCCTATCAAAAAATGGGCAAAGGAAATGAACAAACACTTCACCAAGGAAGACATTCAAATGGCCAACAGACACATGAGGAAATGCTCGCGATCACTAGCCATTAGAGAAATGCAAATTAAAACCACAATGAGATACCATCTCACCCCAGCATTACTGGCACGAATCAAAAACACTGGAAGTAACAAATGTTGGAGGGGCTGCGGGGAGACGGGAACTCTTATACACTGCTGGTGAGAATGCAAAATGATACAGCCATTTTGGAAAATGATATGGCGTTTCCTCAGAAAGCTAGAAATAGACGTACCATTCGATCCAGCAATCCCACTCCTAGGAATATATCCTAGAGAAATAAGAGTCATCACTCGAATAGACATATGCACACCTATGTTCATGGCCGCATTATTCACAATAGCAAAACGATGGAAACAACCTCGATGTCCATCAACAGACGAATGGATACACAAACTATGGTACATACACACAATGGAGTACTATGCAACGAGAAAGAACAATGAATCTGTGAAGCATCTCATAACATGGATGAAACTGGAGGACATCATGCTGAGTGAAATAAGTCAATCACAAAAGGACAAATATTGTATGAGACCTCTATTGTAAAAACCCATGAAAAAATTCACATGCAAAATGTAACAATCCTTGTTGGTTACCAGGGATGGGGGGGGGGATACTAAATAGGTAATAGGTAAGTGGTAACTTGGGTGAGAGATGAGATAGTACATAGTACAGGGGAAACTAACAGAACCTGCACAAGGAAAGGTCATGGAGGCCCTATAGACACATCCAAACCCCCCGAGGGACTGAGTTGTTGGACGGAGGGCTCTGGGGACCATGATCTCGGGGAACATCTAGCTCAATTGGCATGACACTACTTATAAAGATAATGCTCTACATTCTACCTTGGTGAGTAGTGTCTGGGGTCTTAAAAGCCTATGAGCGGCCATCTAAGATACTCCACTGATCTCATCCCTTCGGGAACAAGGGAGAACGAAGAGAACAGGATACAAGGAAAAGATTAGTCCGAAGGACTAATGGTCCACAGCTACCAAGGCCTCCACGGGACTGAGCCCAGTACAGCTGGATGGTGCCCGGCTACCACCAATGACTCCTCTGACCAGGATCACAACAGAGGGTTCTGGGCAGAGCTGGAGTAGGATGTAGAGCATAATTTTAACTCCCAAAAAAAAAAAAAAAAAAAGAAGACCAGATATACTGGCCTAAAGAATACTAGAGAAACCTCGAGAGTGTGGCCCCCAGACACCCTTTCAGGTAAGAGGGGAAGTTACCTTCAAGGTTCGATGTTAAGCCTGGGAATGGACACCCCAGTAAAACTAAATGGGACTAACGATGTACAGGAGTCCGGTGACAAGGGCCAGAAGGCAGAGGGAGAGTAGGAAACTGATGATAAGGAACACAAATTGAATAAGGACACTGTCGATGTATTGTGAGATTGTTGACCACTGCTATAGCGCAACATTTGTAGTAACTATTAAATGGGATGCTGTTTTGTCCTGTAAGCCTGCATCTTGGGCGAGAATGGCAGCACAATTGGAAGAGCATAGTCAATATCACTTAAATGTGGAAGTAAAATGTTTTGAAATGGTGTTTAAATAAAATAAAATAAAAAATAAACAAATGAGACTAAAGAGGTACAATAGTCCACTGACAAGGTCCAGAAGACAGAAGGGGACAAGGAAGCCCCCTGGTGATAGGGAACACAAGGTGGAGTAAGGATATTCTTGATGTGCTGTGAGATTGTTAACCATTGTCATAGGGCAACATGTGTAGTAACTGTTAAATGAAAAACTATTTTGTTCTGTAAGCCTTCATCTTAAGTGAGAATAACAGCACAGTTGGAAGAGCGTAGTCAATGTCACTGAACTGTGAATGTAGAAAATTTTGAAACGGTGTATCTTTGGCCATCTGTAATTTTCATCAAAAAAAAAGGTTGAGAATTTAGAGGCTTAATACGTTGTGGGGTTGTTAACCAATGTCAAAAAAAACAACATGTGTACTACTATTTCATGAGAAACTATTTGCTCTGTAAGCTTTCACCTGAAGTACAATAAAATATATATATAAAAAAAAAAAAAAAAGAATTATTAAAAGGAGTTCTTCGATCTGAGGACAAACAGCTTCAGCCCTCAGGCAGGACCTAGGACCTAGGACGCAGGTTCATATGAACCAGATACCATTCTAGGAACTGAACTACAGAGGACTTTCCAAAAACAAAATAAATACAACAGGGAATCAGAGAAATCAATCAAAGGATGACAACAACATCAAAACAATGAAAGAGGGAACAAACGGCATAGGTATAGAACCTTCTAAAAGAGAGGAAGGCAAGGCGATACCAAGTAAGGGTAGACTGCTTCAAAATTATAAAGATAAGGGTAAAATTCATGGTAACCACAAAGAAAGTTAACAAACCAACTCATAAAAATAAAGACGAAAAACATAAAGTCTCAACAAAAACAAAACCTACAAAAACAAAAGAAATGAACACAAAATCCACAAACAAAAGTAACTCAGCACAAGAGAGTAAGAAGAACAAAGAAAACTTCAGCACCACAAAAAAAAGCACTACAAAATGACAGCAACAAACTTCCATCTATCAATAATTACACTGAACGTAAATGGACTCAATGCACCCATAAAGAGACGGAGAGTGGCAGAATGGATAAGAAAACAGGATCCATCTATTTGCTGTCTACAAGAGACACACCTTAGAAATAAAGACGTGAATTTATTAAAAATCAAAGGTTGGAAAAAAAATATATCAAGCTAGCAACTATCAAAAAAGAGCAGGAGTGGCAATTCTAATCTCAGATAAAATAGACTTTAAAACAAAATCTACCATACACGACAAAGAAGGACACTATATAATGATTAAGGGGATGATCCATCATGAAGACATAACCATAATAAATATCTATGCACCCAGTGACAGGGCTCCAAAATACATAAAAAAAAAACTCTAACAGCACTGGAAAGAGAAATTGACAGTTCCACAATAATAGTAGGAGACTTCAACACACCACTCTCAGTAAAGGACAGAACAACTAAAAAGAAACTCAGCAAAGATACAGAAGACCTAAAGGACACAATCAGCCAACTGGACCTCATAGACATATATAGAACAATCCATCCAACCGCTGCAAAGTACACATTCTTTTCCAATGCACATGGAACGTTCTCCAGAATAGACCACATCTTAGGCCACAGAGCAATCCTCAACAAGATCCAAAATGCTGAGATAATTCACAGTATCTTCTCTGACCACAATGCCATCAAGGTAGAAATTAACACTAGAAAGAGCAAGAAAAAAAATCAAACACATGGAAACTGAATAATAATCTGCTTACACATCAATGGGTAATAGAAGAAATCAGAGATGGAATTAAAAAATTCCTAGAATCAAATGAAAATGAAAACACATCATACCAAAACCTTTGGGACACAGCAAAGGCAGTCCTCAGAGGACAATTTATAGCAATAGATGCACATATCAAAAAAGAAGAAAGGGACAAAATCAAAACATTAACTACAGAACTCAAACAAATAGAAAGAGAACAACAAAAAAAGCCTACAACCACTGGAAGAAAGGAAATAGTAAAGATCAGAGCAGAAATCAATGAAATAGAGAACAGAAAAACAATAGAAAGAATCAACAAAACCGAAAGTTGGTTCTTTGAAAGAATCAACAAAATCGACAAACCACTGGCCAGACTGACAAAAGAAAAACAGCAGAGGGCGCAAATAACCCAAATAAGAAATGAAATGGGGGACATTACAACAGACCCAACCGAAATAAAAAGGATTATAACAGAATATTATGAAAAACTATATTCCAATAAATTCGAAAACCTAGAGGAAATGGATAAATTTCTAGAAACATACGGCCTACCCAAACTACAACAAAGTGATATTGAAAATCTGAACCGACCCATAACAGGAGAAGAGATTGAAAAGGTAATAAAAAAAACTCCCAACCAAAAAAAGCCCTGGCCCAGATGGCTTCACTGGAGAATTCTACAAAACATTTACAGAAGAGCTCGTACCAGTTCTACTCAAGCTATTTCAAAGCATAGAAGAGGAAGCAACACTTCCAAATTCATTCTATGAAGCCAGCATAACGCTGATACCAAAACCAGGCAAAGACATCACAAAAAAAGAAAATTACAGACCAATATCTCTCATGAATATAGATGCAAAAATTCTGAACAAAATTCTAGCCAATAGAATTCAGTATCATATCAAAAAAATAATACACAATGACCAAGTAGGATTCATACCAGGTATGCAAGGATGGTTTAACATTAGGAAATCCATCAACCTAATCCACCACATAAACAAAAGGAAAGAAAAAAATCACATGATCATCTCAATTGACACAGAAAAGGCATTTAACAAAGTCCAACACCCATTCCTGATAAAAGCTCTCAATAAAATAGGTATAGAAGGGAAATTTCTCAACATAATAAAGGGCATCTATGCAAAACCAACAGCCAACATCATTCTTAATGGAGAGAGGCTGAAAACATTCCCCTTAAAAACAGGAACAAGACAAGGATGCCCTTTATCACCACTCCTGTTTAACATTGTGCTGGAAGTTCTAGCTAGAGCAATAAGGCAAGAGAAAGAAATAAAGGGCATCCAAATTGGTAATGAAGAAGTTAAACTCTCCCTGTTTGCAGATGATATGATACTATACATAGAAAACCCTAAAGACTCCATGAGAAATCTACTGGAACTAATAGAAAGATTCAGCAGAGTAGCAGGATACAAGATAAACATTCAAAAATCAATTGGATTCCTATACACCAGTAAAGAGAACGATGAAAAGGGGATCAGGAAATCAATACCATTTTCAATAGCCCCTAAAAAGATAAAATACTTAGGAATAAATCTGACCAGGAATGTAAAAGACCTATACAAAGAAAACTACAAAACACTGCTGCATGAAACCCAAAGGGATCTACATAAATGGAAAAACATACCATGCTCATGGACAGGCAGACTCAACATTGTGAAAATGGCAATTCTACCTAAAGCAATTTACAAATACAATGCAACCCCGATACAAATACCAACAACATTCTTCAAAGAGATGGAAAAACTAATTATTAACTTTATATGGAAAGGGAAGAAACCCCGAATAAGTAAAGCACTACTGAAGAAGAAGAATAAAGTTGGAGGACTCACACTACCTGACTTGAGAACCTACTATACAGCTACAGTACTCAAAACAGCCTGGTACTGGTACAACAACAGAGACATTGACCAATGGAACAGAATTGAGAACCCAGATGTAAATCCATCCACCTACAGTCACCTGATCTTCAACAAGGGCCCAAAATACATCAAATGGGGAAAAGACAGTCTTTTTAACAAATGGTGCTGGCAAAACTGGATATCCATTTGTAGAAAAATGAAACAGGACCCATACCTCACACCACATACAAAAACTACTTCAAAATGGATCAAAGACCTGAATATAAAGCCTAAAACTATAAGATTCATAGAAGAAAAAATAGGACCAACACTACAGGCCTTAATACATGGCATTAACAGGATACAAACCATAAACATCAACACAAGAAACCCAACAGATAAGCTAGATAACTGGGATCTTCTAAAAATCAAACATCTATGCTCTTCAAAAGACTTCACCAAAAGAGTCAAAAGAGAACCTACAGACTGGGAAAAAATTTTTGGACAGTACAAGTCAGACAAAGGTCTAATCTCCATAATCTACAAAAAATCCAACACCTCTACAACAAAAAGACAAACAATCCTATCAAAAAATGGGCAAAGGAAATGAACAGACACTTCACCAAGGAAGACATTCAAATGGCCAACAGACACATGAGGAAATGCTCGTGATCAGTAGCCATTAGAGAAATGCAAATTAAAACCACAATGAGATACCATCTCACCCCGGCATTACTAGCACGAATCAAAAATACTGGAAATAACAAATGTTGGAAGGGCTGCGGGGAGATCGGAACTCTTATACACTGCTGGTGGGAATGCAAAATGATACAACCATTTTGGAAAATGATATGGCATTTCCTCAGAAAGCTAGAAATAGACATACCATTCGATCCAGCATTCCCACTCCTAGGAATATATCCTAGAGAAATAAGAGTCATCACTCGAATAGACATATGCACACCTATGTTCATGGCAGCATTGTTCACAATAGCAAAACGATGGAAACAACCTCGATGTCCATCAACAGATGAATGGATACACAAACTATGATACATACACACAATGGAGTACTATGCAACGAGAAAGAACAACAATGAATCTGTGAACCATCTCATAACATGGATGAAACTGGAGGACATTATGCTGAGTGAAATAAGTCAATCACAAAAGGACAAATATTGTATGAGACCTGTGTTGTAAAAACCCATGAAAAAATTCACATGCAAAATGTAACAATCCTTGTTGGTTACCAGGGATGGGAGGGGAGGGGGGGGGGATACTAAATAGGCAATAGATAAGTGGTACCTTGGGTGAGAGGTGAGATAGTACACATTACAGGGGAAACTAACACAACCTGCACAAGGAAAGGTCATGGAGGCCCTATAGACACATCCAAACCCCCCGAGGGACTGAGTTGTTGGACGGAGGGCTCTGGGGACCATGGTCTCAGGGAACATCTAGCTCAATTGGCATGACACTACTTATAAAGATAATGCTCTACATTCTACCTTGGTGAGTAGTGTCTGGGGTCTTAAAAGCCTATGAGCGGCCATCTAAGATACTCCTGGTCTCATCCCTTCGGGAGCAAGGGAGAATGAAGAGAACAGGATACAACGAAAAGATTAGTCCAAAGGACTAATTGTCCACAGCTACCAAGGCCTCCACCGGACTGAGTCCAGTACAGCTAGATGGTGCCCGGCTACCACCACTGACTGCTCTGACCAGGATCACAACAGAGGGTTCTGGACAGAGCTGGAGAAGGATGTAGAGCATAATTTTAACTCCCAAAAAAAAAAAAAAAAAAAAAAAAAAAACCAGATTTACTGGCCTAAAGAATACTGGAGAAACCTCAAGAGTGTGGCCCCCAGACACCCTTTCAGCTCAGAGGTGACGTTACCTTCGAGGTTCGATGTGAAGCCTGGGAGTGGACAGCCCAGTAAAACTAAATGGGACTAACAAGGTACAGGAGTCTGGTGACAAGGGCCAGAAGGCAGAGGGGGAGTAGGAAACTGATGATAAGGAACACAAATTGAGTAAGGACACTGTCTATGTATTGTGAGATTGTTGACCACTGCTATAGGGCAACATTTGTAGTAACTATTAAATGGGAGGCTGTTTTGTCCTGTAAGCCTTCATCTTGGGCGAGAATGGCAGCACAATTGGAAGAGCATAGTCGATATCACTTAAATGTGTAAGTAAAAAGTTTTGAAATGGTGTTAAAAAAAAAAAAAAAAACCAAATGAGACTAATGAAGTACAGTAGTCCAGTGACAAGGGCCAGAAGACAGAAGGGGACAAGGAAGTCCCCTGGTGATAGGGAACACAAGGTGGAGTAAGGATATTCTTGATGTGTTGTGAGATTGTTAACCATTGTCATAGGGCAACATGTGTAGTAACTGTTAAATGAGAAACTATTTTGTTCTGTAAGCCTTCATCTTAAGTGAGAATAACAGTACAGTTGGAAGAGCGTAGTCAATGTCACTGAACTGTGTATGCAGAAATTTTTGAAACAGTGTATCTTTGGCTATCTGTATTTTCATCAAAAAAAAAAAAAAGATTGAGAATTTAGAGGCTTAATATGTTGTGGGGTTGTTAACCAATGTCATAAAACAACATGTGTACTACTGTTTCCTGAGAAACTATTTGTTCTGTAAGCCTTCACCTGAAGTACAATAAAATATAAAAAATAAAAAAATAAAAAAATTTATACACACATTGTTTTATGACTTTGGTTGCAATGCCCACAATGTTACAGCATGCTCCCCCTTTCCACCGTGGGTTCCCTGTGTCCATTCATCCAGTTCCTGCTTTCTCATCCTGCTTTTGGACAGGAGCTGCCCATGTGGTCTCATATATTTGATTGAGCTAAGAAGTATGTTCCTCACATGTATTATTTTTTGTTGTATAGGCTTGTCTAATCTTTGAAAAGTGGGCTTCGAGAATGATTTCAGTTCTGGGTTGGCAGAGCAGCCAGGGCCATAGTTTCAGGGGTTCCACCAGTCTCTGTCAGACCAGTAAATCTGGTCGTTATTACACGAATTTGAATTGTGTTCTACATTTTCTCCTGCTCTGTTGGGACCCTCTGTTGTAATCCCTGTCAGGGCAGTTGGTGGTAGTAGCTGGGCACCATTTAATTCTTCTCATTCTCAGGGTGGTAGAGTCTCTGGTTCATTTGGTCCTTTAGTCCTTTGGGCTAGTATTTTCCTTGTATCTTTGGTTTTCTTCATTTTCCTTTGCTCTAGGTGGGACAGAACCAATAGATATATCTTAGATGGTTGCTCGCAGGTTTTTGAGACCCCAGATGCTACTAAAGCTGTAGTCTTTGATTTTCATCAGTAAGTGCTTCAAGTCCTCTCTGCTTTCAGCAAGCAAGGTTGTGTTATCTGCATATTGCAGATTATCACCGAGTCTTCCTCCAATCCTGATGTGGCATTCTTCTTCACATAGTCCACTTTTTGGATTATTTGCTCAGCATAGAGACTGAATAATATGGTGAAAGGATACAACCTTGATACACACCTTTCCTGATTTTAAACCACACAGTATCCCCTTATTCCGTTCGAAAAATAAGATACATTAGACCTATTTAGATTGTAAGGGTGGATTGAGTGGTCACTGATAGGGGTCAGAAGAAAGGATTGCTGGCTATTGATTTTTGCCAGAGAATTTCATAAAATGAGATATAAATACTAAATATCAGAATGTTATCATAGCTTTTCAACGCATTTGCCAATTAAGTTTTCAAATCTAGAGTTAAATTTTAAGTAAGTGACTATTCTGACTGGCAAGAGATTCCACTTGTAAATCAGGATGTGTTTATATACAACAAATATTTTTGAATTAGATAAAAATATTTAGTTCTGTTGGTGTGTGTGTGAGGAGGGGGCTCGCTCACACAAGCCAGCATGTTCACACATGCATGTTTAAATAAAAGGTATCTATTGTTTTGAATGTCCACCACATTTTGACTTTTCCTCTGATTATAGCACTTGTCACAGTTAATGTCTTAGGGATGGGGGCTCATGCTATGCCAGTGGGGTCCCTTATTTCTCAACTGGGGATAAGAAATATACAGCCCCTTTGATGGAGAAGCAGTAAGATATAGGCATGGTGTATGTCCAGCAATCATTACCATCATCATTTTCATTATCATCATCTTTATCATTTCTAACATTAATGGAATGTTTTCTAAGTGACAGGCATTTTGCCAAGATCTTTATCCTTATTATCTTACCTTATCTTTACAACAACTGTATGAGTTAGGTTCTATAATTACCCCCATTGTATACAAGATGCAATTGAGATTTATTTATTTATTAGGTTTAGTGTTTATTTTCCTTTCCCAATTGTAAGCTCCAATATGGTGCTGTCATTCTTCTGTTATTTTCACTAATTTATCACAATTGTCCAGAACAGTGCCTACCACATAGTACACATTTCAAAAGAACAAACAAAACAGTTGAAGAGTAAATGAAGAATGCCCTTTAGTTTATGCCCTATGATGTTCAATAAAACAAATCGAGCAAACTAATTCTGAAGGTAATTTTCTGTTTATTTCCCAAATAGCTGTCACTGACTGATGCACACGTACCACTTCTGCCCCCGCTTAGGACGTTTCTTTGTATTCATCTAATCCTGGTTGTTTGAAGCCCTGGTAGCAGAGCTATGGCTGCTAAACAAAAGTTTGGCAGTTCGAATCCTCCAGCTGCTCCTTGGAAACCCTATGGGGCAGTTCTACACTGCCCTATAAGATTACCATGAGTCGGAATCGACCGGATGGAAACGAGTTTGGGTCTTTGGTTTTTTTGGGGGAGGGGGTTAATCCTGATCTTATTTTGTTCTCATTTACTAAGATCACTGAAAGACACCTCAACTTTTAGAAAGCAATGTTGAAAATAAACACGTTTAATAGCTTTCAGCAAGTAGGAAGGGGCCTTGGTGGTGCAGTGGTTAAGATTAAGTGCACAGCTGCTAACCAAAAAGTTAGCAGTTCAAATGCACCCAGTGGCTCTGTGGGAGAAAGACCTGGATATCTGCTTCTGCAAGATTACAGGCTAAAAAGTCCTATGGGGCAGTTCTACTCTGTCATATAGGGTCGCTATGAGTCAAAATTGACCTGAAGGCATTTAACAACAAAGCACTTAAGAAATGTGGTGAATTAGCATTACTACAAATAGCTTTGGAGTGGGGACTGGATGTGGGCTCCACCTTGATTTCAGTAAGCAGCAAGTGTTATTTTCAGCCTTGAAATTTGAAGGTCATAAGAACATTCTTTCCTTCAAATTCTGTCATGTTTTGTACTAAAATTTATTCTAGAGGGAAAAAGACTGCAAACTGAAGTTCAAGATCCCTATTTAAGAAAGGGGTTATATGCCTTTGGAAACCCTGGTGGCATAGTGGTTTAGTGCTACTGCTGCTAACCAAAGTGGCAGTTCAAATCCACCAGGTGCTCCTTGGAAACTATAGGGCAGTTCTACTCTGTCCTACAGGGTCGCTATGAGTCGGAATTGACTCGATGGCAATGGGTTTGTTTTTTTTTTTGGTTTTATACGCATTCAGTACCCTACATCCTTAGAGTTTGTTATAGTTAGCATGTTCAAGAGTGACAGATATCAGTCAAGTAAGATTTATTCTTTTAAATATTGAGACACACATTAAAATATATGTGATGTCCAAAATATCAAACTGTTTTTATTGCTTTTCAGACATCAAGTCAATAACTAATATTAAATAGATTAACTCTTTTGATTAAAATAGAATACATTTTCATGACATCAGAGGCACCCTTAATTAAATGCACAACTAAAACCATATGTAGAATCTTCCTTCCAACAAGGTGAAATTATTCTATCTGTTCCTCTCCTTTAGCACTGATTATTAAGACTTACTGGAATCCTTCATTTCACTGACAACATAGAAACAGGAAAGTTATGAAAAAATCCTCAAGCCAAATGTTATCTATAACAATATTATTTCTAATAGATAACTCTTTGATATATAATTGCAAAATCCCAGCCTACATTTGAATGCCAGAGTTAATATTTATACATTACGACCGCGTTTATCCAGATGAATGTCACATTAACCCTCATAGCTTGAGATGCCCCTGTGTTATTTCAGAGTAGAACACTGCATACATCACTGATCATTATCACCTCTGAGAGACATAATAATTTAAGGAAATGAGCCATTAAATTAGAATTTTTTATCTACTTTTGCTGCATATCCATGCAGTTGGATTGCTATGCAGTGATGCATGGTACTACAGTACTTTAAAAATAAAAGTAATAATAAGTTATTGTTAGCACGTACTAGAAAAATAGTTTGTTCATAATCATGACAGTAAAAAAGTGAGATTCAAACTCTTTATTCTATGCAAATATAGTAAAAAATGATAGAACATTCCCCTGCACAGAAGATATAAAAGTCCATTGACAATAGACTCCAAGTGTATACATTTATCTCTTCCATATTTAAAATTTGAAAAGCATTCTGCAATCACCCCAAACTCGTAGTTTCTTTCAGACATAATCTTCTGAGTGAAAAGGAATGATGACCAGATAGTTTTCTCTACATATTAGAAGCCTAAAATACATGGGACCCATTTATAAGCCTCCTCAAGAGCAAGAAAATTACCTAAAGAAATAAGTATTAATGTAATGTAACCATCAAATTAGCATAATATATGAATTATAGTGGTGTTCAAATAAGTATATTTAAGTGCTTAGAAACATATTGCTAAAAACATATTATTACAGTCAGATAAAACATTTTTACTCTTGATATATTTTGAAAAACAAAAATCACCCAAAACTTGCACCAAAATATTTGGCCAGTTTAAACACACTGGCATTAATAAAACCAAAACTCGTTGCTGCCAATTCCGACTCACAGTGACCCTATAGGAAAGAGTAGAACCGCCTCATAGGGTTTCCAAGGAGATGCTGGTGGATTCAAACTGCCAACCTTTTGGTTAGCAGGCAAGGTCTCAACCACTGTGCCACCAGGCCTCCTGGGCACTTATAAATCTAGAAAATTTTAAAAGAGCATTTACATTTTCAGCAAGCAGGCAAAGAAAGGATGCACTTTTTCTTTTAACACAAATTCCACTAGCATATCACTGAGATTTTCAAGCTGTTTCTGATTTTCTATCTCATCTGCATTAGGGCAAGGGAGAAGAGGTGACAGTGATGAAGTACCACGAGTTAGTTTCTCTAATGAAGAATAAATGGAGGTAGATTAATGATGCTTTAGACTGCATGTGTACAGACTTGTATGCACATTACATTCTAGTCTGTATGTCTGATTTTTTAAATATTTTTCCATTTTTTCTCTTAGCTTGTTTTGATTTGTAAAAAGAAAGATATATCAGATGAAATGTTTGATTTCTGAAGAGTTAGTAGCATCAACTCAGCAGTATATCATTTGAAAACATAATTTACAGCTGCATGCACACTTTTGCACTTGGTTTCACAGCATTCAACATGTGCTGATCCTGACCTGTATATTCTTGACCATCCTGCTCCATGATCACAGTTATGCATAATTAATACTGTTCCAACACACTAAGCACATTACATATTATCTCTATTCCTCACAACAACCTACTCAGGTACATATTTGTCTTAGTTTCCTAGTGCTGATGTAACAGAGATACCACAGGTAGGTGGCTTTAATAAACAGAAATTTATTTTCTCACAGTTTAGGAGGCTAGAAGTCCAAATTCAGGGTACCAGCTCTAGGGAAAAGATCTCTCTCTGTTGGCTCTGGGGGAAGACACTTGTCTCTTTCACCTTCTGTTCTTCAGTTCCTTGGCGATCTTCATGTGGTATCTATCCTGCCCCATTTGTCCCTGCTTCTCTGTGTCTAATCTACTCTCTTTATATCTCAAAAGTGATTAGGTTTAAAACATGCCCTCCACTGATACGGCCTCAATAATATAATAAAAACTTCCTATTCCCAGATGGGATTTCATTCACAGGTATAGGGGTCAAGACTTCAACACGTTTCTGGGGTACACAATTCAATCTATGACAGTATCATTATACCTGTTTTACAGATGTTTGAACTAACTTTTGAGGTTCCAATTGAATTACTCCAAATCACACAGATAGCAAATGGTGGGGCTGGGACTCCCACTTAAATTCAAATTCAAGTTTTTGCACCTCCAAAGTTCGAGTTCTTTCCAACATACACGAACAGCCTCAAAGAGAGTACAACAGTCATAAAAAATAATATATAGCTCAATGGTGTTTATTATGAACAGTAACAGATGTCTGTGATGTTATATAGAAAAAGAAGACAATGGGTTTTGTAATCTTCCACAGCCATTTTTTGAATCTTATCCTCATCATTTATGAAATGCATGCTCTTCAACAAGTTATTTGGCAGCTAATCTTCAATAGCTCTTTAGGGAAGATGGTGAGAATAATATACTTGTTTCATAGAATTGCACTGACATTTAAACTGGAAAATCCATCTGAAAGCTTCTGGCATAATGCCTGTCACATCCAACCTTTTCTTTCTTCTTCCTTCTCAATGGTTAAGGGACTTATGTTAGGTATTAGGTCTTAGAATAAAGTCCCATAGGGCTATCACACTTCCTTCTTCCCTCCCATTGCCTCACAATGTCACCAGCCAAAGACATTTGTCAATGCCCAGGAAGGAGGCGCCTGGGTACAAACTTCTGTCCCTAAATCATCTGCAAACGGGCTTTTTCTTCCTCCATTCTCCTGTGGTTACTCCCTGGAAAGCAACTACACTTGGAGAATAATTTGGTGCCATCTATCAAAATGTAAGATAGGCACATACTGTGAGCCATTCAATTTCTAGGAACCTATCCAGCGGAGATCCTTTCACATGTGACAAAAGGTGGGTGTACAATGTTATTTACCACAGTGCTGTCTGTAAGAGAAAAAACTATTAGGAATTATATTAACTCGATTCGGCATCGCCCTCCCTCTTCTGTGCTCTCTCCTGTAACATAGGGCAGAAGCCTAGGAACTATCCTTGTAAGTTTCCAGAGTGCCAGCAGATTGTGCCAGTGAAAATCACCTGAATGAGATCTGGGATGAGAAAGGGTAAGACAAGCCATTATTCTCCGGTTCTGCGAAGGACAGGCACAAGGACATTGACAAACAGCAGGATGAAGACGTGGAGTTTTGCCGGTCGCTTTTGAGCATCCTCCTGAGAATGAAGCACTTTCGTAGCACAAGCGGCACAGATTTGAAGCATCTGCTCACTTGCTATACCGGTACTTCCAGATATCCTGATAGGGAACACTAGGCCTCTCTAACACTTTCTACCTCCACCCTTCTAACCATTGCAAAGGGCTCTAATTCTGTGTATTAAATCCTGTCTTACTCAAAATACTTAGAGTGGTATCTATTTTTCTGAAACAACTCTGAATGATCCATATATACCTTGGGAGATAATTCCCCTTGAGTCTGCATTTCTGCATAACCTCTGAGCAAAAGGCATTGACAGCTCTGTGTAAGAATGCTTGCAGAGCTGTTCCACAGTGGGGACACTTTTGATTCCATTCCAGAGTAATAAAGCTAGCGTCTCCCTTTCCTTCCCAGAGGTGTTCCAGAGTGATAAAGATAGTATATCCCCGCAGGACAGAGGGCAGATATGTTTCCTGACCAGAGTAGTAAAGATGATGTTTCTCTGTGGGGCAAAGTTTGGGTAAGTTTGCTAGCAATCCCCTTAGAAAATTATGGGTGCTCCTTTTCTGTGACAAAAGAACACTGTGTGCTCAGTATTCACCTGGACTCTTTTTGTATTGCCTCCAAGGGGCTTGGCAGGGGGAAGGGTGGGTAGTGGCAGAGAAACCAATGCAAACACATGAAGATTATGCTGCTTTCTTTGCCTTGAGTAACAAATTACCTAAATCCTGTCTCAGGAAAAGACAACTTTCAGAGCAGTAAGTGAGACAGAGACATAATATGCTGACCATGCTATCTAATTTTAATCTGGATTCTAGATTAATAGCTATGTTTTTGAGAAAAATGTTTTTCCTTGGTGGTCAAAACCAGGATGTGAAACCCTATGCCTCGAGGGCCGTTAAGCAAAGGACCATCTGCATCCCTCAAAATACACGTACTCAGGAAGAGTCCTGTCTGGGTGCTGTTGTCAACAAGATATTTTTGCAAGATAGAAAAAGAAAATACATGTAAGCATCTTGTGACCGTGATTTAAGCATCCTGTGAAACAATCTGTAATCACTAACTAAACTATAAATAATCAGTAATCCATCAGAGTGTAATTATTACAATATTCATTGAATTTTCTGTAATTGCCCTCTGTATGGTTTGGTTCATCTTTTTATCCCTAATAATACTTGTATAATGAAACTGCCCTGGGACTACCTGGTTCCATGTTCAATGGGCTATGTGGTTCCCCAATTGGAATTGTTTTAAACCCTTAATAAACTTCTCTGTTTTAACTTGAAATAGCTTTCAAGTTTTTCTCTACAACAATCCATTTGGGTTAAAGTTTCCTTACAAGTTGAATCCATGGAAGTCTGGCAAACTGGCCTAGCCATTGTTTGCTGTTTAGAAATGGCTTGGCCACTTGACAATAAAAAGGAATATCATGTATGAATTAAAATTCATAGAATTAATATACTGAGACAGAAATAGGGCTTCTGAGATAGCCCAATTAAAAGACAAAGATTGTCAACTTGGATCAAAAAGACCTAACTAAAGAGTGCCTATACAAAATTCACTTACAATATATAGGCAAAAATAGATTAAAAATAAAATAATGGGAAAACGGTTATCATGGAGACAGTAATCAAAAGAAATCTGGAGAGACTATATTAACATTATCCAAAGTAAATTATGCAGGAAAGAATTACCAGGTATTTAAAAAAAGTTATTTTATAATGAAAAAAGGGATTTTTACATCAAGAGAACAGAAAAATCTTAAATGTTTTGCAACTAATAAAAAATCTTCAAAATACATGAAGCAAAAACTGATAGAATGAAAATCCAGAAGTATAATCAGAGACTGCCATATCCCTCTCTCAATACTGATAGACATAAATAGAATGAGGATAAAGAAGACTTGAACAACACAGTCAACATATTTGGCCCAATTCAAACTTACAGATCACTGCATCCAACAAGAGCACAAAACATATTCTTTTCAAGTTCACACAGAATATTTACCAAGACAGGTCACAGCCTGGATCATAAAACCAATCTTAATAAATTGAAAGAATTCAAGTCATACAAAGTATGTTCTCTGATTAAAATGTAATTCATACTGAAATTGAAAACAGACAGATCTTTGGAAAATCCCCAAATGTTTGGAGAATAAATAACACACTTTACAATAACCTATAGGTCAACAACTTTCAGAGTCATGCAAACAGAACAAGGGGAGACTGTCTGGTTTAAAGTCAGGAAAGGTGTGCATCAAGGTTGTATCCTTTCACCATACTTATTCAAACTGTATATTGAGCAAATAATCCAAGAAGCTGGGCTGTATGAAGAAGAATGGGGCATCAGGATTGGAGGAAGACTCATTAACAACCTTCTCTATGCTGACTACACAACTTCGCTTGCTGAAAGTGAAGAGGAGTGGAACCACTTACTGATGAAGATCAAAGACCACAGCCTTAGTATGGATTACACCTCAACATCAAGAAAACAAAAATCCTCACAACTGGACTAATAAGCAACATCATAATAAACGGAGAAAAGATTGAAGTTGTCAAGGATTTCATTTTACTGGATCCACAATTAACACCCATGGAAGCAACAGTCAAGAAATCAAATGACACATTGCACTGGGCAAATCTGCTCCAAAAGACATCTTTAAAGTGTTAAAAAGCAAAGATGTCACCTTGAATACTAAGGTACACCTGACCAAGCCATGATGTTTTCAATCACCTATATGCATGCGACAGCTGGACAATGAATAAGGAAGACTGAAGAAGATTTGACATCTTTGAATTATGGTGTTGGCAAAGAGTATTGAATACACCATGGACTGCCAAAAGAATGAACAGATCTGTATCGGAAGAAGTACAGCCAGAATGCACCTTAGAAGGAAGGATGGTGAGACTTCGTTTCACATACTTTGGACATGTTATCAGGAGGGATCAGTCCCTGGAGAAGGACATCATGGTTGGTAAAGCAGAGGGTCAGTGAAAAAGAGGAAGACCTTCAATGAGATGGACTGACACAGTGGCTGCATCAATGGCCTCAAGTGTATCAATGATTGTGAGAATGGTGCAAGACCAGGCAGTGTTTTGTTCTGTTGTATACAGGGTCTCTATGAGTAGGTACTGACTTGACAGCCCCTAACACCAACAGTCAGAAGAACGAACAAATCAGTCTTGCATGAAGTACATCCAGAATGCTCTTTAGAAGCGAGGATCCCAAGGCTTTAGCTCATGTACTTTGGACTTGTTACCAGGAGAAACCAGTAGAGGGTTAGTGAAAAAGAGGAAGACCCTCAGTGAAATGGATATTGAAATGTCTAGCCTATGCAATAATGTATAAAACACAAAAGGCATCCAGATTGGAAAAGAAAAAATTGTCTTTATTCACAGATGGCATAATTATGTGTACAAATAATCTGAAATTTTAAAACTAATAAGGTAGTTTAGCAAGGTTATAAAAGATCAATGTACAAAATCAACTGTATTCTATATATCAGCAAGAAACAACCAGACTAGAAATAAAAGAATACCATTTACAACAGCATAAAAAAAAATTAAATACTTAAGAATAAATCTGACAAAAGATGTGAAACACCTCCACACTGAAAACTATAAACTATTGCTAAGATAAAATAAAGACCTAAATAAATAGATACACTATTTTCATGGATAGAAAGAATCAATAATATTGCTAAAATAACAATTATCCCCATGCTCATCTATAATTCAATGTAATCTCAATCAAAATATCAGCAGGCTTTTTGGTGGAAATTAATCAATCGATTTTAAAATTTATTATGAATTCAAAGAAGCTCAAATAACCAAAACAACTTTGAAACAGAATTATAAATTTGAAGGACTAATGGTACCACATTTCAAGACTTAGAAAGCTACAATAATCAAAATAGTGTCATATTAGCATAAAGACAGGCAAATAAATCAGAAAATAGAATAGGAAGTCATTTATAGACCCACAAATATATGGACAATTATTTTCAACAAAGGTGCAAAGGCAAATCATTGAAGAAAGAGTAGTTTTTTCATCATATGGTCTGGGAAAATCACATATTCATATGCAAACAAACAAACAAAAAACGACTTTGAACCACCACACCTCACACACTATACAAAAATTAAAAAAAAAAAAAAAAAATGATCAGAGCCCTTACTGTAAAACTAAAACGTTAAACCTTCAAAATGAAAACAGGAGAAAACCTTAGTGGCACTGGGTTGGAGAAATATTTCTTAGATACTACAGCAAAATCTCAATCCACAAGGAAAAAAATGATTAATTGGACTTTATCAAAATTGAAAATTTCTTACTCTTCAAAACAAATTGTTAAGAGAATTAAAAAAAACTCACAGTCTCGCAGAAAATATTTGGAAAGCATACATCTGATAGATGACATGTATTTAGAATACATAAAAAACTCTCAAAACTCAATAAAAATAAATTTTAAAAATGAGCAGCTTCACCAAAGATGATATATAGATCGTACACAAGCACAGGAAAAGATGTTTAACACCATTAAATAGCAGGAAAATGCAAATTAAAAGCAGTATGAGACAGGAATACACCCCTGTTAGAAAGGCTAATATTAAAAGGACTGACCATACCAAGTGTTGGTTTGGATGTGGAGAAACTAGAACTCTCACATAGTGCTGGTGGGAATGTAAAATGCCACTCTGAAGAGCAGTTAGATAGTCTCCTAAATATTTAAACCTTCCTCTGCCATGTGATTTTTGCCTGAGGTATTTACCCAAAAGAAATAAAGACATATGTCCATATGTACATTTATGTTCACAGCAGCTTGGTTTTTAATAGCCTCAAACTGGAAATAACCCAGAGGTAAAACAAGGTGTTGTCATTTGTCTCAAGTAGTCTCTACCTTTGGACACAAAAGGTACCTCATTTTGTTGGACATCAGGTGTTAGTTATTAAAGATCATTATTTCTTATTCAACTTATTATATGTTTCCATCAAATATTATAACACAAACATAATCATATTATTTTTGTCAGATTTTTTATTGTATAATCAAAACAAGATTTCAAAGAAGAGATGTAGAATGACAATGCTGAACTTTTTCCTGACTCTCTTAATATATTACTTGCTTTTTTAATTAACTAAAAGCACTTGCTCAACAATTAAAATGAACAAACTATGGCTACATAAGGAGTGAAAAAAGCCAGGCAACAAAAAGTACATATTGTATGCTTCCATTTGTATAACATTCTGGGAAACACAAACTAATGTATAGTAACAGAAAGCTTAAAAGTGGTTGCTTGCAGACCAAGGTTGGAGACAGTGGAGGAAAATATTACAGAGGGGCAGAAGGAAAATTTTGGGAGACAATGGTTATCTTAATCCTAGTAAGGGTTTCACAGGTGTATATGTATATAAAAAATTTCAACGAATTATATATTTAACAAATTATATATTTACTTAGCAAAACTTAATTATATATTTTATATATGTGCAGTACATTGTATATCAATTATATCTCAATAAAACCATTTAAAGAAAAACTCACAGTGTAGTCTCCAATAAGACAAAACATAAGGTGAATGTTGTTAGAAATTAACAAGAGTTCAGTCGGGAACTCAACACCATTTGCTTAAGTTTAGATTGATCAAAGAAGCATGAATCAAGCAAAAGAAGATGAACATGTGATTCTTTCAATATTTACTTTTCTATCGCAGGAATCCTGGTGGCGCAGTGGTTAAGAGCATGGATGCTAACCAAAAAGCTGGCAGTTTGAATCCACCAGTGCTCCTTAGAAACCCTATGAGGCAGCTCTACTCTGTCCTACAGGGTTACTATGAGTAGGAGTTGACTCAACGGCAACGAGTTTGGTTTGGTTTTTTTTTTTCAGTATTGCAGATTATTTTATTTTTATAGCTGTTACTTTATTTTCACAGCACATTCTAAGTGCTGTGAATCTTGATTTCAGCTTTACAAAGTCTATGGGTTTATTTACTAAGCAAACCAATCAGAAGATGGAATTTCCATTTCTAAAGAAACATATTACATTTTATAAAATTCCTGTATTTGAAACTGGCAACTTAATAGATTGAGCTCATAAATCAGTACTAAATAGTCAAATGACTAAGATTGATTGAAAAATAAGTCACAAAAACACTGGAAAATTTTAACAATAAATTCTAAATTCCCTGGGCCCTGGTGGCAAAGTGGTTAAGCGTTCAGCTTCTAACCAAAAGGTCAGCAGTTCGAATCCACCTGCCACTCCTTGGAAACCCTATGGGGCAGTTCTACTCTGTCCTATAGGGTCATTATGAGTTGTAATCGAATTGACTCAATAGTAACTTTTTTTTTTTTAATAGCAAATTAAGAAGGTCCCTGGGTGGCTCAAATGGTTTGCACTCATCTGATAACTAAAAGGCTGGAGGTTCGAACCTACCTAGGGGCAACTTAGAAAAAAGGCCTGGTGATCTGCACCCTATGGAGCAGTTTGACTCTGTCACAAGGGGTGGTTATGAGTCAGAACAGACCTGACAACAACAACAACATAGCAAAATATTTATTCTTTCCATTGTCTTCTCTCAATAACGTTTCAGGTCTACGATTTAATATTGCAGCCTGTTGTTTCTGATAGATCCTCTTACCTCAGTATCTTTGACGTTTCTTAAAATCATGGTTATTTCTGAATTGTTATTTTCTTTAGAATGATCTTATTACAGATTTTCATTATTTAATATGGCATGTGAGCTATTATTTATGCTTTCAGGTCCGTCCTTTTTTGTAAAGAAAAACATCGGATTTGGAAGTGTTTTTTACGTGGATATATTCTTGTACTTATCAGTAACAGGTACATTGAATTGCTTCTCTCATTTCTTCATACTGATTGCATCTAAATGCCACCAAGAACTATAGTCGTAAATTATGCACCTAAGCTAGTTTATCAAACTGACACTTCAAATAGCCCTAGAAAAAATCACGTAGACTCATAACTTGGATGTGTTTCATAGTTAGATACAGAAATAAGCTTATACATTTAAATAAAAAATATTTAGCATCATTGTTAGGGCGTATTCTATACTTTAAATTAGTATATATAACAACTATGTTCTTTGTATTTACTTCACCACAGTGAAAATTAGATACGAATTAACTCTGAAAATCATTTGATAACTTTCTCAATTAAAAAAATGAAAATATTTCATACCATAGATAATTACCATGAGTATGATTAATATGTGTATTTTCATGTGCTTTTACTTTTTGAAATTTTTATTCTTTTAATTTGCTTTTAGTTTTAATATGTCTATTTTAATTTGCTTATTTTTAATTCTTTTAATTTGGTTTGATAAGTAGGAAATAGTTTTGTTTTCTAACTTTGGTCTACATAAGTGGTATTCAAGCATGCTTCACAGGCCTTAAGCCTCAACACCACCTAAGAACGCATCAGAAAAGCAATGTCAGGCCCCACCTATGTAATCAGAACCTCTGGTGGTGCGGTCCAGGAATCAATCCGTGTTGTACCAAGCTCTTCAGGCATGAACACTCAAATTTGTGAATATAATTTAATAAAATAACACTATTGGGTTACTTACCAAAAACCAAACCCATTGCCATCCAGTCGATTCCGACTTAATAGTGGTCCTGTAGGACAGAGTAGAACTGCCCCACAGGGTTTCCAAGAAGCAGCTGGTAGATTGACACTGCTGACCTTTTGATTAGCAGCCTGAGCTCTTAACCACTGTGCCACCAGGGTCCCATTGGGTTACTTACTTACTATTCCCAAATGAATTTCTCAGTTCCAAGACAAAATATCTAGGTCTGGTCAAGGGTTACAAATAAAAGTTACAAATAAAGTGTTAATACTAGAAGCTAAAGCATATAGTTCTCTCACTTCAAAATATTTTAAACTATTAAGATCTGGCTCAAGAAAGGAATAAATAATTTCACAACCATGTTCACATGCTTAAAGCCAACATATATTCATACTCTCATTATTCCTTGGTGAAATTAATTATTTCACTTATGGCCCAGAACCCAAACTAGAAATATAAATTTTTTAAGATCAATTAATCCCAAAGCCTTCATCATAAGGATAATGCAGGGTATCTTCCAATATTTAGAATGAGAATTTTATAAATAGACTCAATTTTCCTTCAGTTGATTAGTAACTATTAATGTATAAATATTTCAGGTGCCTATCATCATTTTCAAACACTAAGTGTTCCTTACTTTCAGTTTACTTTCAATAATAAATAAATAAAAACTAAGCTATTTAAAACGATTGTTTCAGGCAATGATATTTTATTTGCCTTTCCTTTGGAAACACTATAGGTTTTAATTTTATCTTGGCAAGTTGGAAAATACCAACAAAGATACTCTACACTCCTGAACTTTCACTCTGAACTAAATTCTCTCTTAACATATTCAAAATTGCAAAATCACAGCTAGCGGGTGAAGTTGGGTTTAAGAATTTATAACAGTAGAACAGCATTATAGAGAAATGTTTAATACATGTCTTTTATGATGAGTTCACGTCTTACTAGAAAGATGAAATTAAATAATTAGTCATTGGAATTTGATATATCACTTAAGATACAAAAAATACATTATTTGAGATATTAAATTATAAAGAACATATAATGGACACATTACCAATAAAATTATCAAAGTTTTAAACTCTGCCCTAAGGAAAAAATTTCTCTTATTTTCAAGACAACTAATAACAGAGATGTTGTGACCGGGTAGCTAGTACCTATGTAAAATAAGATATGGTCGTTTGTCTCATGTATTTTCAACCTTTGGATACAAAAGGGATCTCATTTTGTTGGACATCAGATCTTGGTCTTAGTTATTAAAGATCATTATTTCCTGTTAAACTTATTGTATGTTTCCATCAAATATGAGGGTCGCTGTTAGTTGGAACAGACTTGACAGCAATGGGTTTGGGTTTTTTTGGCTTATCAAATACTATAATGCAAACAAAAAAATACTATTTTGTCAGATTTTTTTATTATATAATCAAAACCAGATTTCAAAAAAAGAAATATAATATAGACTGACAATGCTGAAAATTTTCCAGACTTTTCCTATTTTAATTATTTTTAGGCAAATGTCTTCATTTAAAATGTTCACAATTATATGCTCTTCTGGTAAAACCTACATTATCGTTTAGAAGATAAGGTCTTGCAAATGAAAAGTTGAGTAGAAGAATTTCTCTTTCTTTGCCATGCAAATCACAAAGGCAAAACTAAAGAAACACAATATAATGGGAATATGTTTTTTAATCTGCCTTGCATGTCTTCCTTCCCAAAATAACCCCTTCTTCAATCCATTTAGTCCTGTGACACTGTTTCCTAGAATGTGACCAGGGCGTTCGATTACACTATCCCATTCACACCTTTGGTGCAGTGATTGATCAAGGGATGGGCACTAGAATCAAGGAGAGAAAGTTAAATCCTTTCCTAAGTATTGATATATGTATCTGGGAGACAGGCTCTAACTTCTCATTGAATTATGAATGGCACGACGTGAGGCCTGGCCTTTAGAGCAGCCATTGTTCTCTCTATTGGAGAAAAAAGACAACACACGTAGTTAAACAGTGTGAGGAAGTCGGAGCTGCGATTACATCATTTAAACCATATCATATCTTTTACTTAACAGTAAAAAGAGTCAAAAAGACACCTTTTTTTCATGATAATTTGAGATTTTTTTTTTCCCTTTTCTTGGAAGTTATTAAGTTACTATACTATCTAATGTGAAAATTTTATCCAATAAAGTTGTATAATATACTAAAAGCAGTTTTGAGTATATAAAATTATTTTGTAAAAATTTTCTCACTTGATCTTGAGAGACTTCTATTAACCATGCCCTCATCAGCCTAATTTTATAGAAAAGATCATGGGAGTTCAACAAGTTTGAGATTTTTCCCAAGGGCACTGACAGTGAGATGTAAAACTGGAATTTGAATCCAAACCATCAGAATTTCAGACTTCATGCTTTACCTGCTGGACCACACAGTGCTATATTAGGAACTTCAGATGATCCAAAAAATTATAAGATGTTGTCTGCGAGCTTGAAGTTCTCACACTCCAATTCAATAGATGAAAAAAAAAAGTGGAAAGCTAAATAAAAATACAGAGTAATATGAAACATATGCCACAAGGCATTAGATGATCAATCATCATCTGTTACAGAGTAGGAGGTGCTACACGTCTAAGAGCTGAAAAGCTTATTGTTGGCAGGGCTCTAAAAAGTAAGGTTAAAGCAATAAATATGTTTACATTTCCTCATAACACATGCTTTATTCATAACAAAGAAGGTGAGGTGAAAAATTAAGCGTAATTACTACGGGGCATTTCACATACTCACCCATACCACACACTTAAATGTTTCTCTGTGTATCCCTGCAAACATTTTTGAAGTTGACAAATAAACACAGAAATACCTTAAAAATAAATGAATAAATACTAACTTTTGACCCAAATTGTAATATCCCTTTAATATCTAGAGTATATTCAAAGATCCAAGATAAATTATCCTAATGCCAGCCATCGAGTCTCTGGGTGGTGCAAATGGCTAATGCACTTCACTGATAACCTAAAGGTTGGAGGCTCGAGTCCACTTAGAGGCACCTCAGAAGAAAGGCCTGGCAATCTACCTCTTAAAAGTCAGTCACTGAAAACCCTTTGGAGCACAGTTCTACTCTGACACACATAGGGTCACCATGAGTTAAGCCTTAACCCGTTGCTATCGAGTCAGTTCTGACTCATAGCTACCCTATAGGACAGAGTAGAACTGCCCCATAGGGTTTCCTAGGCTGTAATCTTTACAGAAGCAGACTGCCACATCTTTCTTCTGCAGAGTGGCTGGTGAATTCCAACTGCTGACCTTTCAATCAACAGCTGAGCACTTAACCACTGCTCCACCAAGGCTCCTTTTGAGTGAAGCCTTGGGCAGAAACAGTGTGTGAGTTCAAATTCAGCATTTTTAGCATAGAGTAAAGGAATTACAATATAAGAAGTACCAATAGGTAAAATAATAAAAACTGGCTAATTCATAATAAAGCCATCCTAATAATCTCAAATGTTTCAAAATAAGGAAAATATGAACAAATCAGCTAAATAACAAGAAATTTACTCCATCAACCATACTTTTGTATTTTGACGTGAGTCTTCCAGTTTAATAGTGTGTGATAATGTTTTTTAGGACACTCTGAAATAGACTTCAGCATGTTTTATAAGAGGATGAAACTCTGAGTATATTTCCTTACAGCTTTTCATTATTGGATACATGAAAAACAGTGGTAGAGCATGCTAGAGTTTCAAATGATGAACTCATGGAATGGCAACATTTTAATTACTGTACGTCTAGATCTTTTTAACTTTCCAAAAATCAGTATTTGAATCAGAATGTGAAATAGCTGAACATTTTTTGGAATTTAAAAATATGTCCAATGTCTGTTATATTGGCTCTGCTTTTCCTTCAGATTTTTGTAAATGGTGACAATTCAAATATTTATCATACTTTAAATGTCTTTTCTATAACAAACATGTCCCTGGTACATAAATGTCTTTTACAATCTTAAAAAAAAAATCTATAGATTAAAAAAATAATCATAAAAACTTAAAAACACGCATACACCTTTTGATGACAACAATGCACACACATAGACCTTTCGATTTTCAATGTTTGATAAGAAACTCTTCTAAAGAGATTTAAAGTTAAGACTTAACCAAAACTATTCAATTAATGTTTATTGACTATCTATAGCATCTGAGGAGCCTTGGTGATGCAATGGTTAAGAGCTCCACTGCTAACAAAAGCAAGCGTTTGGCTGCTAACCAAAAGGTCAGCAGTTCGAATCCACCAAAGTGCTCCTTGGAAACCCTGTGGGAGCATGTCTACTCTGTCCCTACAGGGCTGCTATGAGTTGGAATCATCTTGACGGCAACGGGTTGTTTTTTTTTTTTATAGTATATGAGGTTTATTTTAACAGTGTGAAGATATAAAAAAATTATAGTCTTTGCCCTTAAAACACTAAACATAAAGAGATAAGCTAAAAATGCTAGTTTTGACAGTTTGGGATAAGAGTAATTGTGGTGATTGAAAGTAATTATGCTAAGAGTTTAGAAGAACGCAATCACATTTGCCTGTGGCTAGCAAAGGAAGATAAAATAAGAACATGACACTATTCTGAGCCTTGAAGACTGACTTTTGACACACAGAAAATAGATTAAAACAAAATTTTAGTACAACCGAATGTACTAAATGTATTTTTCATATTACTGGGCACCAATGACAGAATTACTATGTTTCAATTAAAATTGCTATGTATTTGAAAGAGAACATAAATTCTATTTTATTCAGAAAATATTTTTATTTAACATTTGCAAGACCCTCCTTTGAGGTTTGAAAGAAGAAATCTGTTTTCTTCCTTAAATGTTTTCATTCAGGGTTGATTTTTAACCTCTTATATTTAGTTAGGACTAAAAACAGATGTGCTAGAAAACACATTAAAAAGTGTTCTCGTTTGAAAATTGTGACCTTTGAGATAGAGATAAGCTTGGCTGGAAATCAATACTCAGGATATTTCTCTGTAAAAAAAGTATTTAAAAGTTCAGTCATCACTAAGATATGGGTTAACATTTTAGCATATCTGACAGAAAGAATATTTTTATTTTGTTCTTAATATCTACCAAGAATATTCTTAAGCACACAGAGAATTCACTAAAGCACACATCAATTCATATAGCATATTTGCAAATTGAAAAATGTGAAAGAATATAATTAACTAAATCACAACAAAACACTAAGTTGAAGGGGGTAGCGTAGGCAAGGTTACTGTGAGGTGTAATACAGGAAAATAATATATACTAACCACAATGAAAAATAAGTTCAGTTCAGATATGACAAACTTAATGTATTTGTGATCTGAAAAATGCTATTAATAATGATTCTTCAGAAGATTACTGACCAACATAACAATCTAAGAAATTCTCCCAGAGTTATACGTAGTGAGTTTATAATATTAGTCAATTTTTCAGACCGCACAAAAGTTGTAATTTTTCTCAAGCATGAATTAACCAGATAATCAGATGAATTTTCCACTTCACTCTTGATGTCTTAAACTGTGAATGTTATCATCAACATAATAATACCTGAGTTTCTTTAAATATGCATGTCTCCTACAGACTACTGTCACATTTAAATTACAATTATTTGATCAGATGGTCCATAGTTAATCCTGTCATGAACCCAGTCCTCCTGACACATCTGATGGACTCTTCTTTGGAACCTGTGTTCTATTAGATATTGGTATTAACTAATTGATAAACATTGGTTACTTTAATATTTTTTAGGATTTGATGGTTTACAAAGTGTTTTTACAGTCATTGTGTAATTTGATCCTTATATCAACCATGTGGAGTAGTAATTTTATTCCTATCTAATCCATGGATCCACAATCAACACCCATGGAAGCAAAGAAATCAAACGATGCATTGCATTGAGCAAATCTGCTGCAAAAGACCTCTTTAACGTGTTAAAAAGCAAAGGTGTCACTTTAACGACTAAGGTGCACCTGACCCAGGCCATGGGGTTTTCAATTGCCTTGTATGCATGTGAAATCTGGGCAATGAATATGGAAGACCAAAGAAGAATTGTTGCCTTCGAATCATGGAGTTGGTGAAGAATACTGAATATACCATGGACTGCCAGAAGAACGAACAAATCTGTTTTGGAAGAAGTATAGCCAGAATGCTCCTTAGAAGCAAGGATGGCGAGACTTCTTCTCACATACTTCAGGCATGTTATCAGGAGGGATCAGTCCCTGCAGAAGGACATCATGCATGGTAGAGGGTCAGTGAAAAAGAGGAAGACCCTCAAAGAGATGGACTGACACAGTAGCTGCAACAACGGGCTCAAGCCTAACAACGATCATGAGGATGGTGCAAGACTGGGCAGTGTTTCATTCTGTTGTACACAGGGTCGCTACGAGTTGCAACTGACTTGATGGCACCTAACAACAACAACAATAATCCATGTTAGCAACTCATGTGCCACCAACTAAGGCAGAAATTCAGACTCAATAAATTCCCTCTACCTCCAATATTTTAAGGGACTCACTGGGGTTCTCATACACTGAAACAAGGATAGTTAGCTTACAAAATTCATCAGCCATTGATCCTCTGACAATATCCGCCCTGCCAGGTACTGCTCTGGTACTACCACATACATGGAGCATCACTGCCACTTCTACCAAAGGAGAAACACAAAACTTTGCAAATAATCATTCCCCCCCACCCCCCACCCCAACAGCAAGGCTTTGCATCAATGTGAAGCTTTTTTGTTAGATTCTGCCTCCAGTTAAAATTAGTTATCTCTCAGGGAACCAATTAGTCCCCGTGCAAATACATTTTTGGCAGGCCTGCTGTCTTAGTCATCTAGTGCTGCTTTAACAGAAATACCACAAGTGGATAGCTTTAACAAAGAGAAATTTATTTCCTCACAGTGAAGTAGACTAAACGTCCAAATTCAGGGCATCAGATCCAGGGGAAGGCTTTCTGTCTCTGTAGGCCTTCTCATCAGTCTTCCCTTGGTCTGGGAGCTTCTCTGCACAGGGACCTCAGGTCCAAAGGACACGCTCTGCTCCTGGCACTGCTTTCTTGGCAGTATGAGGTTCCCATGTCTCTCTGCTTGCTTCTCTCTTTTATACCTCAAAAGAGATTGGTTTAAAACACTATCTAATCTTGTAGAGCTCATCAATATAACTGCTGCTAATCCATCTTATTACATCATAGTGATAGTTTACAACACATACAGAAATCACATCAGATTACAAAATGGTTCACAATCATACAATACTGGGAATCATGACCCAGCCAAGTTGACAGATATTTTTGGGGGACACAATTCAATCCATGGCATCTGCCTTGCCCACTTGTCAGATAAGGCAAATGTGCCAAGGCATACTAAATTCTAGGACTGAACACAGTTTAGACCCTGGCCAGGGCATGCCTTCCCTCACTTTATCTGAATTCAACTCAAATTACAGAGGAGGACATTGAGGTTTGGGGAGGTAAAATACTTCGTTCAAGTTCACACATAGATTAGGAGGTATAGTGGGACTTTAGAACCAAGTTTTCTGTTTCCAAAACCTAGTTTATTTCCACCAAATGACTTCTTCCCAAATAATTCTTGAAAATTATTTTTATGCTAATTATATATACCAATGCAATATATGTATATATTACATGCAAACACACATACACGCTATATCTTTTCCATACTTTAAAATGTATAAAACTTACATTAAGTAGAACATGATCAAATAAATTTGAATCACGTTTTCTTTCTTTATGTCTTACAATTATTGTCTTATCATTCAAGTTTCCTATAAAACGTCCCTAGAAAAATGAATTGAATGGCTGAACTGGGCTACTAAAGGCTTTGTTCCCTGGTATAAATGATTATAATTTATCTTACACATGTGCTCATAACTAAATTGTTTGAACACTTTTCTTTAACCACTATCTTTGGAGATTATTGCTGATTGATCCATATATTCTAATAATAGTTGAAAGTGATAATTTTGAAGTACTATAAATTTGTAATATAGCATTATAGATTAAATTATTTATCCTATTGTATATTTATTAACATATTTTTGTTATAAACTTTTAGAAATTTGTTTTATTTTTTGTTGTTGTTGAGAATATACACAGAACATACACCAATTCAACAGTTTCTACATGTACAATTCAGTGACATTGATTACATTTTTCAAGTTATGCAACCATTCTTACCCTTCTTTTCTGAATTGTTCCTCCTCCATTAACACAAACTCACTGCCCGCTAAGTTCTCTATCTAATTTTTCTAGTTGCGGTTGTCAATTTGATCCAATATAGATCTTAAAAGATCACAATGCTCAAGGCAGACATTCTTTATAGTTAAGCTAAACTATTGCTTGGTTTTAAGAAGACTTCAGGGGATTTTATGGTTTAAGGTTTAAGGCTTAAAGATTATCTCAGGGCAATAGTTTCAGGAGTTCATCTAGCCTCCATGGCTTCAGAAAGTCTGGAGTCTATGAGAATTTGAAATTCTGCTCTCCATTTTGCCCCCTTTTGATCAGACTCTTCTATAGAATCTTTGATCAAAATGTTCAGTCATGGTAGCTGGGCAACATCCAGTTCTTCTGGTATCCTGGCAAAGGATGCAGTTGTTCATGGAGGGAAATAGCCACACGTCCATTTTCTTCTCCTATTCTTGTCTCCTATTCTATTACTCTGGGAGAGTAGACACCAACTGCCATGCCTTGGATGGCCACTTGCAAGCTTTTAAGACACCAGGCACTAAACAACAAACTAGGAGGTAGAATAGAAGCATTAAACACATTATTAGGCCAATTAATTGAGCTGTCCCATGAAATCATGATTCTAAACCTCCAAACCAAGGAACCAAATCCCATGAGGTGTTTGGTTGTACATAAGTAGCCTCAGTAGCTGCTCTTTTTTTTTTTTTTTTTTGGTCAGTGTTGTAAATATATCACGTTTTTTTTTTTTATTGTACTTTAGATGAAGATTTACAGAACAAACAGTTTCTCATTAAACAGTTAGTACACATATTGTTTTATGACATTGGTTAATCACCCCACAACATGTGAACACTCTCCCTTCTCAACTTTGGGTTCCCTATTACCAGCTTTCCTGTCCCCTCCTGCCTTCTAGCCCTTGTTCCTGGGCTGTTGTGCCCCATTAGTCTCATTTTGTTTTACGGGCCTGTCTAACCTTTGGCTGAAGGGGGTGAACCTTGGGAGCGACTTCATTAGGGAGCTAAAAGGGTGTCCGGGGGCCATACTCTCGGTGTGTCTCCAGTCTCTGTCAGGCCAGTAAGTCTGGTCTTTTTTTGTGAGTTAGAATTTTATTCTACATTTTTCTCCAGCTCAGTCCAGGATCCTCGGTTGAATATCACACATCTTTTGCCAATTCAAGTTTTTACAGGTGTACAACTTATTGACAGCAATTACAATTATCAGTTGTGCAAGACTGCCTGTAATCAATGTGATATTTCCACAAGCACAAAGAGAAAGGCTACATATTTTGTAGTTGTTTGAATCAAAATTTTTGGAAGCAAAATAAGCAATTTAATCTATAAGATATTAAACCACAATTTTGCAGATCAGAAAATAACTCTAACACATTTTGGAATTATTTGGTCCCAATTTTCAGTCAAATTCACCTTCAAATGAAAGAAACGCACTTTCAATCTTTTCATTGACAGAGGCTAAAACAGTGTTACTATGTACTAACACAAATTTCAATAAAGTTTTTGGCAAATATCTAAGGCTTTGCTCTCGATTATTTTGAGATATACTCTGTAACAGAAATAAAGACTTGAGAAGTAAGTGTTGGCTCTTAGAACATGTGTAGGAAACGGCCTTTGTCTGGCTCCTGGGAGATGAGCTTTGAGGCCTTGAAATATTCTACCTGATAAGAGTGTTTTTCTGTGCCTGAAGCCTTGGGCCACACAGTGTCAGTTTGATCAAATAATTTATGCTAACAATGCAATTTATAATGAACACCTGGGTTTGCTCTGGGAGTCTGTCTGGATCTGTGCAGCTGAGGTCAGCCATACAAGTGCAGCATCCCTCAGTGACTAAACCACCAAACCCGTTTGCCATCTAGTCGATTCCAACTCATAGCGACCCTATAGGACAGAGTAAAACTGCCCCATAGGGTTTCCAAGGAGCAGCTGATGGATTCTAACTGTCAACCTTTTGGTTGGCAGCTGAGCTCTTAACCACTGCGCCACCAGGGCTCCACCTCTAAGTGACTAACTTCCAATAAAAACCCTGGTTTCTAAGGCTCCCATGAGATTCTCTGTTTGACAACCCTTCACAAGTGTTGTTGCACATCATTGCAGGGAGAATTAAGTGTGTCTGCGACATCACTGGGAGAAGATTTCTGGAAGCTTAAGTCTAGTTTCCCCTGAACTTCACCCATGTGTCCTTTCCCTTTGCTTATTTTAATCAGTATCATTTCACTTTAATAAACTATAACAGCTTTTCTGAGTCCTATGAGTCTTTCTAGTGAATTATCCAGCCTGTGGTCTTGGGGACACCTGACAAAGCCCTGCTTTAGTGAGTAATCCGACCTAACGCCATCCAGTCAATTCCAACTCATAGTGACCCTGTAAGACAGAATACAACTGCCCCGTAGCATTTCCAAGGAGCAGCTGGTGGATTCGAACTGCCGACCTTTTGGTTAGTAGTCAAATGCTTAACGACTGTGCCACCAGGGCTCCATGCTTTAGTGAGTAGATAAATATAATCAAAAGCCAGGATACCAAGAATCAAATGCCAATTATTATTAGAGTTTAAAAGTATGAAAGTGGTGAGACTCTACGAAAAAACTAAGATTATTATTTTCACCCTACCTCTTTAACCCAACTACATTATTTTCTTGCATTTTCATTTAAGAAACACTTATATAGCACTTACTATATTTCATGTATTTACAGATATTAACTAATTATCAAAACAAATCCATGATACAGTCCTGTGAATGTCTCCATTTTTTACACATGAAGAAAACAAGGTACAGAAAGATGAAATAACTTTGCCAAGACCACATAGTAAGTGGGATAACTTGTAACTGAAGTGATTTAGTTCAGCTTCAGAAATAATCCATTAAATACCATTCTAAACATGCTTAGCCTAGCTCCTTTCACTCTTCTTTTTGTCAGGTTTTTTGAGTATATTAAGCAATTACATAGGAAATTTATTTAAAATATTTGCTAGCATAATTATTTGTGTGTGTGTGTGTATTTATGTGTGTGCATCTGTATAAGCATTTGTGTGTATTTATACTTGTGTTTTTGTATTTATATTTATATATTTGTATAATTCACCCTGTCCTGTCTTCCAAAAAGCAAGAAAACTGAGGCACAAATAAGTCTGATTTTATCTACTATATAAAATGATTATTTTGAAAAGCTGGTAAGATGTAATGTTTTCCTTCTTTTTTAATTTTCTCTTACTATTAAGTACTATGCATTTTGCTATAAGCAGAGAAAAGAGAACAGTGAGTAAGGGTAAGTAAACTGAAGCACCTGACTAGTAAAAATGGCTAGTTGAGAGTTTGGGGCCCTACTCCACCTTGCCTTTCTTTTAATATATGCAAACCCCAGACTTACTTTTTGAGGCCTGTGACTAAACGTAAACTAAAGGAAGTTTTCTCCTTTTCTTTGTGGTTAAACTGAAAGAACAACAATAGTTAACTATTTCACAGGCGCTATCAAGACTCTTCCTGAAACAATGTCTCTGGAAGAAGGCCTTGATGCTGACTCTTACCTAGGTCTCCTAGGCAACTGCTAACTACAATTTCACTTGAACAAGCCCATTTCTAGGAGAGAAACGTCCCGTAACCTTCCCTCTCCTAGCCCCCACTTCCAGTAAACCTGCCTTATGTTAATCTAAGTTTGTAATGTCCTATCAAAATAGTACACCTCAACTTCTTTGTTCTCACCGTTTAAAAGGCCTCTGTAGCTTCCCTGTTTTGGAAGTGTTTGTTCACTCTGTAAAATCAGATGTTTTCCCCAGTCTGGACTGTTACCGAGCCTTCAATAAATCTTACTTTAACAGAGTAAGCATTTATTACTCTTAGACATCAGAGAGAAGATCTTTATAATAATGTGGTTTACAGAACTATATAAGACTTTAGTCATCTCTCTCTGAAAAACTTTCCTTTCCTAAGAATGAAATTACCCTGTAGCCTCCACAAAAGTCTGAACTTGCCAAATTGCACGAAAATGCCAAGCATGTAATGAAGTGAACTGGAAAATAAGTTAGCCTAATGTTATCCCTTGATATCTGTGTTTCAGAGCTTTGCAATAGATTTTCCTGAGTTTTCATTTCTAAAAGCAAATAACTCCTCCCAGGTGCTTTATATTAGTATTTTATACAGCCTAGTAATTATATATTACTTTTGAAAATAGCTATGAGGCATGAGTGCAAGGAGGTATAGATAGTTTTTCTGAAAAATTATATATGAGCAGATGGATACCACATGGAGTGGATTAGTATGTTAATTGTTTAAATGGAAAAGCTTGTCATGCAATTTCGGGCCATTAGTGGGACTAAGAATCCCAATCCTTAAGTAGAGTAGTGATTTTATGCTGTAGGTAGCTAGATTTTTGCCCTGGTGACTTTGTCGTGTTGTAGAATAATTACCCACTATAGAACAAAAATCGTTAGATCAGAGAACACTTAGTAGAGTTGTTACTTCCACATTGCACAAAACAATTTGTTGATTGGAAGGATGCTAGCAGACCTATTACGCCTGCATTAAACACAAGCAAACAAAGCCCTTGAAAATATTAGTTGAGTTTCTCAGTTTCATTATAAAAACAAGATAATTTGAGCGAAGGTAAATTAGAATTTTGCATGTAATAAAATCTAATCTTCTATGCGACTTCATATTAAAAATAAGTATTACCACTTTTTCTTTAATTTTTTACTATAAAAATAGAAATCACTTTAAGTAGCAAGAATGTTATTTATTTTCTTGATTAAAAAACCTAGTGAATTAGCTTTCCATTTAGTAGAGAAGTAGTCACCGAAAACATAGTATTCATAGTCTTTATAAACACTCAAAGTATGTAGAAAGAGACAGGATTCACATGTCAGTTTCACACGCCAGTGTTTCAAATCTGAGATATTTCATCTGCACAGCTAAAATAATCTCTGCCTATAAGGTTTGTGTGAATTAGGTAATTAGTGGAAAATTAGGTAGTATGTGGAAATTAATCATTTTATTTTATTTAATGGATAATAACACCTCTGTCTATGTAAGGCATTTTCCTAGATACTTGTGGTAGACAAAATAATGGCCCTTCAAAAGATATCCATGTCATAATATCCAGAACCTGTGAATATGTTATGTTACTTGGCAAAAGGAAATTAAAGTGGCAGATAAAATTAAGGTTAATGCTAATCAGCCGACTTTGAGATGTTGAGATTATCCTGGATTATCTGGGTGGGCTCAATGTAACCAACAAAACGAATCCAAACTCACTGTCATTGAGTTGATTCTGACTCATGGTGACCCCATGTGTTACAGAGTACAGCTGCTTCATAAAGTTTTCTTGGCTACAATCTTAATGGAAGTAGATTACCAAGTCTTTCTTCCACAGTGCCACAGGGTGAGTTTGCTCGAACTGCCAACCTTTAGGTTAGTAGCTGAAAGCAAATCATTTGTGCCACCCAGATGAGACCTTAAAAGTGGAAGAAGAAGAGGTAAATGTGAAAGTCAGAGAGATGTGAAGTGCCAAGAACTCAAGCTGCCCTTTCTGGCTTTGGAGATGGAGGAAGAGGACCATATGCCAAGGAATGCAGGTGGCTTCTAGAAGCTGGAAAAGGCAAGGAAATGGATTCTCCTTTAGAGCCCTAGGAAAGAAACACAGAGCTGTTGACAACTTGATTTTAGCTCAGTGAAACCAGTATTGGACTTCTGACCTACAGAACTGTTAGATAGTAAATTTGTGTTGTTTTAAGTCACTAATTTTTGGTAACTTGTTGTGGTAGTAATAGAAAAGTAATGCAATACTCTAATATATTAACATTTAATTCTCGCAACTCTCCAGATAATTTTTCCCTTTATTCACAAATTGTAAAGGAGGGTATTTAATCTCAGAAAGTTATTTGTAAAAAGCAGCAGAAGTCTAACCCACACTTGGTTGACTCTTAAGTCAATTCTCTTTCTACCATATCACACTTCTTTAAAGTTGGATAAATATTAAATAAAAATGCTTTGAAAATATGCAGCTTAACACAAAGGTAATGAATATTATTATTAATCTGATAGTGGGAAGACTGTGAAATAGAGATACTGAAAGCTCATCACATACCAGGAGAGTGTAAGCCATGAAATCTTAGATGCAGGAAAAAAAAAGTCAAAGGAAATAGTTAATATTTCTCATAATAACAACGAAAAAAATCCCACCAAATTGCTCTCAATTGGGTACAATATTTCTGAAAAAGAACACTTGGGTTTTTTAAACAAGCAGCCCTGGTAGACGAGATGTTTTTGTGAAAATGAACGTTCATATTTCGGACATTTTGTGAAACTGGTTAAGCGAAACTCTCTCAGCAATTCCGTTTTGTCTTCTTCTAAATAAAAACAATGTCACTTACTTCAAGTTTCATCTGAAAAATTAAATGAGGCAATGTATGAAAAGCCCTATCAAAGTAAAAGGCATAGATTATGGTATCGATAACAATGGAATATTATTATTGTCTTAACGATGTACTGAAATCCATTATAAAATACCTGGGCAGCATGGAAAAGAAGCTATTAAAATAAAACGTAATTCTTTAAAAGTACTTTCTACTAAAACTAGCGGCTTGATTACACGCATCTCTCTCCTGTCTCTCCCCAAACCTCACTAAAACGATTATAAAGGAATAATTGAAAAGGCATTTGCCTATAAGGATAAAAACAAAGAGAGGAAAAATACAAGCTGAAAGATAAAAAATGAAAAGCAAAGAAGTGGGAAATTACTTAGCTCAGTGGAATAAGTTATAAACCTAAGATCCTGCAAAACAGGGTTACTTCTGAGGAGAGAGCCTAACCATCCTGCTCACTTTTAAGGCAAAGACTAGACAATCCTCCTTTCCTGAAATGCAATTAATCTAAAGGATCATCTCCACCTGTTAGCATTTGGGGGCTTCCTAATGAAAGGAAGGGCTTGCCCTATGAACACTGTACAGTACAGCCCACTAGACAACAAAATCAGCAGACTTCTACTCAATGTCAGGCATCAAAAAAAATAAAAAAAAAAAGAGCCAAAATTAACCAGAGATTCTCCAAAGTGAAAGAAGTGACAGACAATACATGGATCAGACAGACATAGAAAACAATTAATAACAACCTCAGAGAGAGATAAAAACACTTCTTCTATAAAATGATAGGGAAAAAGGACATAAGGAGGCTCTTCAAATTTTAATACACGAAATTAAAAAAAAGAATAATATTACAACATTAAATCAAGCAAATCTAATAGAGAGTAGACAACAGGCAAATATATCAAAAAATGACATTGTTGTTAGGTGCTGTCTTAGTCATCCAGTGCTGCCATAACAGAAATACCACAAGTGGATGGTTTTAACGAAGAGAAGTTTATTTCCTCATAGTCCAAGTAGGCTAAAAGTCCAAATTGAGGGCGTCAGCTCCAGTGGAAGGCTTTTTCTCTCTGTCGGCTTTCTCATCAATGTTCCCCGGGACTAGGAGCATCTCGGCGCAGGGACCCTAGTCCAAAGGACACACTCTGCTCCCGGCACCGCTTTCTTGATGGTATGAGCTCCCCAACTCTGTTTGCTTCCCTTTCCTTTTATCTCTTGAGAGATAAAAGGTGGTGCAGGCCACACCCCAGGGAAATCCCTTTACATTGGATCAGGGATGTGACCTGGGTAAGGATGGTATTACAATCCCACCCTAATCCTCTTTAACATAAAATTACAATCACAAAATGTCGGCCAACCACACAATTCTGGGAATCAAGGCCCAGCCAAATTGATACACACATTTTTGGGGGGACATAATTCAATCCATGACAGGTGCCCTCAAGTTGGTTCTGACTCATAACAAAACTATACCTGGTACTATAAAACAACGAAACACTGCCCAATGCTGTGCCATCCTCACAATCTTTGCTATGTTTGAGAACACTGATGCAACCACTGTGTCAGTCCATCTCATTGAGGGTCTTCCTCTTTTTCACGGAACCTCTACTCTACCAAGCATGATGTCCTTCTCCAGAGACTGGTCCCTCCTGACAACATGTCCAAAGTACTTGAGCTAAAGCCTCAGGATCCTTGCTTCTAAGGAGCATTCTGGAAGTACTTCATCCAAGACAGATTTCTTCATTCTTCTGGTAGTCCATAGTATATTCAATGTTCTTCACCAACACCATAATTCAAAGGCATCAGTTCTTCTTCAGTCTTTTTAATTTACTGTACAGCTTTTGCATGCATAAGAGGTGACTGAAAATACCATTGATTAGATCAGGCACACCACAGTTCTCAAAGTGACATATTTGCTTTTTAACACTTTAAAGAGGTATTTTACAACAGATTAGCCCAAAGCAATACATCATTTGATTTCTTTACTGTTGTTTCCATGGGCATTGATTGTGGATCCAAGTAAAATGAAATCCTTGCAACTTCAATGTTTTCTGTTTACCACAATGTTGCTTATTGGCCCAATTGTGAAGATTTTTGTCTTCTTTATGTGGAGGTGTAATCCATACTGAAGGCTGTAGTCTCTGATCTTCATCAGTAAGTGCTTCAAGTCATTTTCACTTGCAGCAAGCAAGATTGTGTCATCTACATTGCAGGTTGTTAATGAATCTTCCTCCAATCCTGAAGCCACGTTCTGCTTCATATAGTCCAGTTTCTTGGATTATTTGCTCAGCATACAGATTTAATTAAGTATGGTGAAAGGATACAACCCTGATGCGCACCTTTTCTGATATTAAACCATTCACTATTTCCTTATTCTGTTCGAAGGACTGCCTGAGCACACTTATGTGCTCTGGAATTTCCATTCTTTGCAATGCTATCCATAATTTGTTATGATCCACACAGTTGAATGCCTTTGCATAGCCAACAGAACACGGGTAAACATCTTTCTGGTATGCTCTGCTTTCAGCCAAGATCCATTTGACATCAGCAATGATATCTCTTGTTCCATATCCTGCCTGAATCCAGCTTGAATTTCTGGCGATTCCCTGTTGATGTACTGCTATAACCAGTTTTGAATTATCTTTAGTAAAATTTTGCTTGTATGTGATATTAAAGATATTGTTCGATAATTTCCACATTCTGTTGCATCACATTTCTTTGGAATGAGCATAAATATGATCTCTTCCATTTGGTTGGCCAGGTAGCTGTCTTCCAAATTTCTTGGCATAGATGATTGAGCACTTCCAGCATTGCATCCATTTGTTGAAACATTTCAAGTGGTGTTCCGTCTTTTCCTAGAGTCTTGGTTTTCACCAATGTCTTCGGTGCTTGGTCTTCTTCCTTCAGTAACATCAGTTCTTGATCATATACTACCTCCTGAAATGGCTGAATGTTAACCAGTTCTTTTTGGTTGATTTAATCTTTGTATTCCTTCCATCTTCTTTTGATGCTTCCTGCATCATTCAATATGTTGCCTATAGACACAGGGAACCTGGAATGAAGAAGGTAAGAGTGTTGCCATATTGCAGGGCTGGCAATCAATGTCACAAAACAATTTGTGTATTAACTGTTTAATATATTGCAGGATAGATCTTAAAATTTTTTTTTTTGACAATGAATGTGATGCCATTCCTTTTCAATTTGTCATTCCCGGCATAGCGGACCACATAATTGTCCAGTTGAAAATGGCCAAAACCATTCCATTTCAGCTCACTAATGCCTAGGATATTGATCTTCAAGTATTCCATTTCATATTTGTCAAGTTCCAATTTTTCTTGATTCATACTTCATACATTCCATGTTCTAATTATTAATGGGTGTTTGTAGATGTTTCTTCTCATTTTGAGTCATGCCAGATCAGCAAATGAAGGTCCTGAAAGCTTTACTATATCCACACCATTAACACCGACTCTACTTTGAGTAGGCAGCTCTTCCTCAGTCGTATTTTGAGTGTCTTCCAACCTGAGGGGCTCATCTTCTGGCACTATATCAGACAATGTTCTGTTGCTATTCACAGGGTTTTCAATGGCCAATCCTTTCAGAAGTAGATCGCCAGGTCCTTCTTCTAGTGTGTCTTAGTCTGGAAGCTCTGATGAAACCCGTCTATCATGGGTGACCCTGCTGGAATTTGCAATACTGGTGGTATAGCTTCCAGCATCACAGCAACATGCAAGCCACCAAAGTACAACAAACTTACAGACAAGTGGTAGAGATTAAAAATAGGCAGGGGGGAAAAACATAAAATCTAACAAGAACAAAATTGAACATCCTCAAAATCATAAACAAAGGAGAGGGAAAGCAGAGAGAAATAAAGTACCTGAGAAATAATATGACAAAATTTCTCCAATCTGAAAAACAGTATTTCCAGAATAAAAGATTTAGCACATATTTTCAATACACTCAGTGAAAAGCATCCTTAGCAAAGCTTCCAGAGGGTGGGGGTAGAGGTTTGTTACTAGGTGCCTGTCTTAGAGGATCACAAATAAAGGAAAGGGAACCAGATGGCCATCAAGATTTCTTGACAATAATAACACCTTCAAAATTATATACATAAAAAAAAGTTTTTCAAACTGTAATACGTATCTCACAAAAAAATGCGTCAAATACAAGAATAGAATGCAGGAATGGTCAAACACTCAAGGATTAAGAGAGAGAAAAGAAATAGAGAGTAGAGGATCTGAGGGGAAGGGATATTTGTATTATTTTCTAAGGTAAAAGAAAGGGAAATGATTAAATTTAAAAAGGTTTGTGTAACATTAAGGGTGAAACTGAAACTGAGATCATGTAATTTTTATAGTCATGTAATTCCATATGTCCACAGCACGTCTGGGATATCACTGACAACCGGAGGCTAAAGTGAATCAGGGAGGAATTAAATAAGAGATTGGGTCAGAAGTGAAACGAATAAATAAAAAAAAGTGATGGCCCATGAGACAGTGGATAAAGAGAGAAAAACTTAAAAACAGAAGTCATATAAAAATCGGAGAGAAAAGAACGTAACCAAAAATCTGAAATACTAGACATAAAAATGTATCTCAAGAGTACACTGGGAGGCAGAACAAGATGGCAAATTGAGTGAATGCTCCCATCTACTCCCCAAACAACTAACACACTGACCAAAGAATAAAAACAAGTACAGACTGAGATCTTGGAAATCCAGAAGCAGCTGAGGAATTGGAAAATTGAGTTGAGTGCAGAGCTGGGGAGAGGAGGAATGGAGTCAGCACAGAAACTGAGAGCCTTACCTGCTAATATCAGCACGAGCTCGTCCCAGCCATTTCGGGACAGAACTGGATAATACACAAGTAGAGAACACAGGAAGACAGCTTATCCAAGAAAGCTCTAGATGGATTTTTTTTTAAGGTGGCACATATTGGCCGTGGGAGACTGTGAGCCGTGCAAGTGGGAGGGGGTGATGCTGACGCTGAGTGAGAGTACTGTTGAACTTCGCTGAGGCCGGAAACTAACAGGCACTAGGACGAGAAAAAGCTGCAAGAGCAACAAGGAGAGAGGAACAGTTTAGACTGACAAGCAGGAGGTGGCCTCCAGCAGGACACCATGGGTACTAGGTGTGCCAGTGCAGGGGACTGGTGAGGAAAAGACTAAAAAAAAATCCTCACCATCACGACAGTAAAGTCAGTCTCCACCCGCATGACAATGGAGGCTTCCAGCAAAACGCCCTTCCATCCCCTGCTTGTGTCTTGAATCCCAGAGACCAAGCATACAGATCTCTTAAATTTTCCCATGGTAAACAGAATAAAAAACTTAAAGAAAAGATACCAAAATGGCTCAAGTTCAACAAAAACTACTAAAAAACATAAAAGCATAAGAGAAGGAACCCTCTTATCTAAGGCAAAACATGAAGAAGAGAAAATCTTTCCTATGGAGGCCAGAATAATGCAAAGAAATGATAAATATTCAGATTTTGGTGCTAAATAGCTTTTTAAAAAGCAAAAACTACACAGAAAACAAATTAGTGGAGTTCAGGAAGGGAATGGAGGAACAAACAATTTCAACGAGGAATTTGAAAACATTAAAAAAAAAGAGAAATACTGGAACTGAAGAATAAAACATCTGAATTAGATAAAGCAAGAGAAACAACAATAGAGTCAAAAAAGCAGAAGATAGAATATTTGAATTAGAAGACAAAATATCTGAACTTTCAAGTCTTAAGAGAAATGAGAAAAGAACAAATAAAAGTAAACAAATCCAAAAAGAATTGTGGGATTCAATTAAGAAATCTAACATTAGAATTACTGGAATCCCAGGGCACCAGGACAACAATAAAGGCATAGAAACAATTTTCCAAGAGATAATCAGAGGGAATTTCCCAGACCCGAGCAGAAAACCAAGCCTGCAAATATAGGAAGCTACACAAACCCCAATCAGAAGAGACACAAAAAAATCAACTCTGTGGCATATCTTAATAAATTGAAAACCAAAGACAAGGAGAGAATTTTGAAAGCTATAAGAGAAAAAGGCTCATCACAAGAAAGCACCCAAATACAAACAAAAACAGAAAAATCAGCATAGTAAACAAAAAAAATACAAAACACTCAAAAAACAAATAACAAAATGAGTGAGGTAGCCACTTCATTTTCAGTAATAACCTTACATGTAAATGGTCTAAATATCCCATGCAAAAGGCAGAAAGTGGCAGAATGGATTAAAGAAAACATGATCCATCCTTTTGAAGAAACCCATCTTAGACACAAGGACACAAACAGACGGAAAATAAAAGGGTGGAGAAAAATATTCCATGCAACCAGTAAACAAAAAACAGTAGGGGTGGCCATACTGATATCAGACAAAATAGACTTTAAATCAAAATCTTGTACAAGAGATAAAGAAGAACATTACATAATTATAAAAGGGTCAATTTAACAAGAAGACATAACAATTATAAATATATATGCACCTAACAGCAATGCACCAAAATACACGAAACAAATTCTGAGTAATATGAAAGGAGAAATAGGCAACTCCACAATAATAGTAGGGGACTAGAATACACCACTTTCACTAGAAAACTTAAATAAAACCATAAGCCAATTGAACCTAAGGGACATATATAGAACATTCCACCCAACATTAGAACAATACACATTCTTCTGAAGCGCACATGGTCGTTTTTCAGAACCGACCATATGCTAGGACACAAAACAAGTCTCAACAAACTTTTAAAAAGATTGAAATCATTGAAAGCATCTTCTCAGACCATAAAACCAAACCTGTTGCTCTCGAGTCGATTCCAACTCATAGTGATGCTATAGGGCAGAGTAAAGCTGCCCCATAGGGTTTCCAAGGAGTGCCTGGTGGATTCGAACTGCTGAGCTTCTTTTGGTTAGCAGCCGAACTCTTAACCTCTATACCACCAGGGTTTCCTCTCAGACCATAATGGTATAAAACTAGAAATCAATAACAGGAAAAATAAGGGAAAAAAATAATTATAAGGAAATTAAACAATACAGCATTAAAAATTTATTGGGTTATACAAGAAATCAAAACTGAAATTTAAAAATTCCTAGAATCAAACAAAAATGAAAACACAACATATCAAAACCTTTGAGACACAGCAAAAGTAGTACTCAGAGGGAAATTTATAGTAATAAATAAATGCCTACATTAAAAAAGAAGAAAGATTCAAAACCACTAACTTATCTTAAACCATCAACATGAACAAAGAGAAAAGGAAGAGCAAAAAAAGTCAACAGCAACCAGAAAAAAAGGAATAATGAAAACTAGTGCAGAAACAAATGAATTAGAAAATAGAGAAATAATTGGAAGAATTGACAAAACCAGGAGTTGATTCTCTGAAAGGATCAACAAAATAGAAAAACCACTAGCTAGACTGACAAAGAAAAAATCCAGAAGAAGCAAATAACCAAATTAAGTAATGAAATTGGTGACATTACTACTGATCCATCAGAGATAAAGATCATAACTGATTACTGTGAAAAATTATATTCCAACAAATTTGAAAACCTAGAGGAAATTGACAAATTCCTAGAAACACACTATCTACCCAGATTATCACAAACAGAGGTAGAAAATTCAAACAGACCTACCACAAAAGAAGACATTGAAGATATCACCAAAAAACTACCACCACAAACAACAACAACAACAAAAAAAAAAAACAGGACCAGATGGCTACACTGAAGAACTCTACCGAACAATTAAAGAAGAGCTGATACCAATTCTACTCATCTCTTCGAAAACATAGAAGAGGAAGGAACACTACCAAACTCCTTCTATGAAGCCAGCATAACCCTGATACTGAAACAAGGCAAAGACATCCCCAAAAAAGAAAACTACGGGCCAATATCCTTCTGAAGATAGATGCAAAATTTTTCAACAAACTTCTAGCCAACAGACTATAGCAACATATCAAAAAAACCATACACCATAATCAAGTGGGATTCATACCAGTATCACAAGGGTGGTTCAACATTAAAAGATCAATCAATGTAATCTACCACATAAATAAAATAAAGGCAAAGAACCACATGATCATATCAATTGATGCAGAAAAGGCATTCAATAAAATTCAACACCCTTTCCTGCTAAAAACTCTCAGTACATTAGGAATAAAAGGAAAATTCCTCAACATAATTAAGGGCATATATGAAAAACCAACAGCTAACATCATACTCAGCAGAAAAAGGCTAAGAATGCTCCCTCTGAGAATAGGAATGAAACAAGGATGTCCATTATTACCACTCTTACTCAACACTGTACTGGAAGTCCTAGCCAGAGCAACACGACAATAAAGAAGAAATAAAAAGTATCCAACTGGAAAAGAAAAAGAAAAAGTACCACTATTTGCAGATGATGTGATCCTATATATAAAAGATCCTAAAGATTCCATAAGAAAACTGCTGGAACCAATAAAAATTAGCAATGTTGCAGGATACAAGATCAACACACAAAAAACAGTTAAGTTCCTCTACACGAACAAAGACTGCTCCAAAAAAGAAACCAAGAAAACATCCATTTAAAATAGCCCCCAAATCAATAAAATACTTAGGGATGAACCTAACCAGGGACATAAAAGACTTATAAAATGAGAATTATAAAACACTGCTACAATAGACTAAAAGCAACCTACAACAATGGAAAGACATCCCATGTTCATGGATGGAAAGGCTTAATACAGTGAAAATGTCAATACTACTTAAAGCGATATACAGATTCAATGAAATCCCAATACAAATCCCAAAAACATTCTTCACTGAAATGGAAAAACTAATGACCAACTTCATACGGAAAGAAAAGAAACCCTGAATAGCCAAAGCAATACTGAAGAAAAAGAACAAAGCAGGGGCCTCACACTCCCTGATATCAAAACATATTATACAGCCTCTGTAATCGAAACAGCTTGGTACTGATTAACGATAGGCACACAGACAAGTGGAAAAGAACTGAGAACTCAGAACTAAACCCAAACATCTATGGACAACTGATCTTTGACAAGGAGTCAAAGTCCATCCAGTAGGGCAAAGAAAGTCTCTTTAATAAACAGTGCTGGCAAAACTGGATATCCACCTGCAGAAAACTGAAACAGGTTCCAAACTTCACATCAAACACAAAAACTAACTCAAAATGGATCAAAGACCTAAATGTCAAACCTAAAACCATAAAATTCCTGGAAAAAAAAAACATAGGAAGAAAACTATAGGACCTAATATTCTGTAAAACTAGGATAACAAGCAGTATAATAAATACACAAATAGTAGAAGACAAAATAGATAAATGGGATCTCATAAAAATTATAAACTGCTCATCAAAAGATATTATGAAAAGAGTACGAAGAGAACCTACACACTGGGAAAAATTTTAGGAAAAGTCTTATCAGATAAGGGTCTAATCTCCAAAATTTATAGAAAATGTCAACAGCTAAACAACAAAAAGACAAAAAACTCAATTATAAGATGGGCAAAGGATAAGAACAGAACTTTCACCAAAGAAGATATCCAAGTAGCTAACAAACACATGAAAAGATGCTCAGGATCATTAGCCATTAAAAGAAAAAAAAAAAACAAAAACAAAATCAAACCCGTTGCCATCGAGTTGATTCCGACTTATAAGCGACCTTATACGACAAAGTGGAACTGCCTCATAGGGTTTCCAAGGAGCAGCTGGTGGATTAGAACTACCGACCTTTTGGTTAGCAGCTTTTAATACTATCTCACTCCTCCTAAAATGGCACTTATTTAAAAAAAAAAACAACAACAAATGTTGGCAAAGATGTGAGGAGACTGGAACATTTATTCATTGATGATGGGACAATAAAATGTTACAATCACTATGGAAAATGGTTTGGCACTTCCTCAAAAAACTAGAAATAGAGCAACCTTAGAATCCAGGAATTCCACACCTAGTAATATACCCTAGAGACCTAAAACTACTGACATGACCAATGTCATGGATTGAATTGTGTTCCCCCAAAATATCTGTAAACCTGGCCACGTCATGATTCCCAGTATTGTATGATGGTCTACCATTTTGTCATCTGATGTGATTTCCCATGTGTTATAAATCCTATCACTATGATCTAATGAGATGGATTAGTGGCAGTTATATTGATGAGATCTACAAGATGAGATAGTGTCTTAAGCCAATCTCTTCTGAAATATAAGAGAAGCAGGCAGAGAGACATGGGGACGTCACACCACCAAGAAAGCAGTTCTGGGAACAAAGCACATCCTTTCTTTGGACCTGAGGTTCCTGCACTGCGATGCTCCCAGACCAAGGGAAGACTGATGACAAGGACCTGTCTCTGGAGCTGACAGAGAGAGAAAGCCTTCTCCTGGAACCAGCACCCTGAATTCAGACTTGTAGCCTATTAGACTGTGAGAGAATAAATTTATCTTTGTTAAAAGCCATCCACTTCTGAATTTCTGTTATAGCAGCACTAGATGACTAAAACAATATATATAAAGAGTATATTGAATACTTTCAGCTCCCCGTCGTACATTCTCGTATAAGTGTGAAAATTCACTCAGTAAACACTATAAAGTTGTGATATCAGAAGTTGAAAATTATTATATCAAAATTTTATTTATGTAACTAGTTGAGGGGAATAATTTAGTTAAACTATATTCATGAAGCAGCAGTCAAGATATCAAATGACATACTGCATTGGGCAAATGTGCTGCAAAAGGCCTCTTTAAAGTGTTTAACAGCAAAGATGTCACCTTGAGGACTAACACGTGCCCAACCCAAGTAATGGTATTTTCAAATCACTTCATATGCATGCAAAAGCTGGACAATGAATAAGGAAGACTGAAGAAGAAGTGATATATTTGAATTATGGTGTTAGTGAAGAGTATCGAATATACCATGGACTGACAGAAGAACGAACAAATCTGTCCGGGAAGAAGCACAGCCAGAATGCTCCTTAGAAATGACAGTGAGACCCCGTCTCGCTTATTTTGGACATATTGTCAGGAGGGTCCAGTTCCTAGAGAAGGACATCGTGCTTGGTAAAGTAGAGAGTCAGCGAAAAAGAGGAAGACCGTCAATGAGATGGACTGACACAGTGGCGGCAACACTAGGCTCAAACATAGCAATGATTGTGAGGATATCACAGGACCGGGCAGTATTTCATTCTTTTGTGCATGGGGTCGCTATGAGTCTGAACCAACTTGACGGGACCTGATAACAACAACATATACATGAAAGCACTACAAATGTTGCTCTGCTTTATCAAAAGCTATTAAAAGATGCTTTACCATAATATCATTTATTAATTGTATTTATAAGTTTATAATTCAAAAATATTTATTAAGCACCTTTTATACATTAAGCATTGTGCTAAGTTCTGGTACACAGTAGTGAGCAAAACATATTATCCTTGTCCTCATAATGCTTACATCACCTTGCAATATTAGTAAAGAAAAAAAACAAACATTTAAGTTTCCATTTTTTATGACTTTACATTTAACAATATTTATAGTTTATGATTTAAAAGTAGATGTGAAGATGTAATCCATTTTCTGCCTTACAATTCTATATATTCATCATAACATTCATATAAATTCATAAACATAGTATTTCATGAACTTAAAGGCTCTGACACTAAACACATTGAACAGCCACCATAAATAAGCTAAATAACTTCAGCAGTCATTGTAAACAAACAAGAAATATTATTTAATCAGAATAACTGACTAATTTGCTTTAGAATACATCAGTACTAATGCAAGGAAGGAAACAATAAATTTTCCCGAAACTCTGCTCTGCTCAGGTAACATTTCATTTTTGCTTTGTTGAAACAAAAAGAGCACATTCTATATTCACTCCATTGTCTGACATGCTGTCAGCAAAAAGAAGACGCTTATAAAGAAAGTTTTCTTAATGAGGTAATTTCCAAGTGATACATGAAGATGAGCTAAAATAGAATAGAATTCAGCGTTTTTATAAACTGAGAACCGATGGGTCTAAAATGTGTTTTGCTGCCCAAAGGTACAAAAGCAGATGTTTTATTTATCATGCATTTACTACAGATAAAAGAGTAATATATATTTTTAATACAACAAATAGCAAAATACATTTTAATGGAATATCACCTAAAATGACAAAATATCAAAACTGATGACCAATTTTTATAAATGATAAATTTTTGAAGAAAGTTAAAAGGACATGAAATTAAACTATAGTATTTGTTTTTTAGTGTTAAATGCAACTGTAATTTAAATCTTATAAGACTTTATTTGGATTTGAGTAAATTTATAATATCCCTTCCTAATTACTTTAAGTTTTATTTCCTTTTTAAAAATATATCTTTTTTAATTTTACTCTTTTTTTTTTGGAAGTAGGTAAGGCATATAATACATTTTTTTTAAAATGGAACTTAACGACATTAAAATATGCTTCATTGTGCATTTTCCCTCTAAATTTAAATTCTGCTTAATATGTGGAATATTCAACATGAGTTTTGTTTTGTTTTTGGAGGGAATGGACATTAAACCAACCTGATGAGCAACAATCAAATACAGAATGTGTCAGTCATTCAAAACCAAAAAACCTGTTGCCGTCAAGTAGATTCCGATTTATAGTGACCCTATAGGACAGAGTAGAACTGCCCCATAGGGTTTCTAAGGAGAGGCTGGTGGATTCAAACTGCTGACCTTTTGGTTAGCAGCCGAGCTCTTAACTACTGCGCCACCAGGGCTCCATCAGAATCATTTGTAGGGTCAAATAACAGCTTCTGTAGAAACTAGTGGATAGTACACCATGTATAAAACATTGTGTGATTTTAAATTCTTATTCATAGTCTATTCCCTCTCTATGTTTGATAATCATTATCAATCACATAATTTTTCATTCTTGGAATAATAAAGTATATATAAAGTGCTATAAAGAGTTGGACAAATAGGACAATATTATTTGTAGAGACAGACATATAACTACAGCTGCACTCCTTGTATTTGTGGTAGCAGAAAAGTTACTTGATGAACTTACTTTAATGGCTACACTATTGCCAACAGCAGGGTAACACAGAGGGAGCCTGGATATCCAAGACAATCTTGGTACAACTAGAATTCGGCCTCAAATAACCCCCAGGGGGGAAAAATCAATTGCTCTTTCACATTGTAAAATTTGGAAATACAGATTCAAAAATAAATTACTGAACATAAGTTATGATTGATATCTATTGGAATAGCACGCTTTAGTCCCAATCTTATGTGTTCAGCCAAGAGGGAGCTATTTGACTATATGAGTTGTTAGACATCTTTCAGCTAAATTAAAGATACAAACATAAAAGTTAACACTTGGGACATCATGAAGATTTGTGATATTCTCTAGGGCTCCATGGATCCATAAACCAATGAAAGGATCCATAAATGAGCTATTTCCTCCTCTGGGTCTTGGTGGGTATCTTTTAAGTTAATAATTTCAGAAGACCACTAAGAGTTATGTGAAATAGAAATTACCTGGCAAAGGTGAGGCAAGAGATAAAAAAGATCAGAAGAAAATATGAAGTGTCTTCTGCTTCGGTACAGATCTATGAAAGGTGAGTCACAACATACTAACTATGTTACCTTGTGAATGTCCACCGCAGTATGTTTCTGAAATAAGACTATCCATTATTTTTATATCAATATGATACAATTATAAATGACAGCAAATGCCCAATGAGAACATATTAACATTAACTCAATCAACATGATGAAATAATATTGAGCAACTGACACATTTCTGGTTACTTATAAAGTCACCTACCAGTAGAACAAATTGGTCTTTTGCTGGTTGTGTAAGAGCATTTTATTTTATTTTTTATTTTTTAAGGCTTTTTATTGTTAAGGCTTTTTAAACAATAAGATTTTATTTTTTAAGGCTTTTTATTTTTAAGGCTTTTTAAACAATAAGATTTTATTTTTTAAGGCTTTTTAAACAATAAGATTTTATTTTTTAAGGCTTTTTAAACAATAAATAATTTTAAACAATTCAAAATAAAACAGATTAACAATATTTACCTTTATCTTAATAAACTATAGTAATAAAAATCATTCAGTAAAAAATATCTGATATTTTGATTAAGTAGCTGTAAATGGATATCGTTACTGTTATTATTCTTCAAGGTATAGATGTTAAATAACACATTAAATGATTTGAGGAGGAATTTCAGATAATAAGGGGAATGAATAATACATGGATAATTTTTAATTAAATTGTAAAATCTGTTAACACTGTAAAATCTCTACAAAGTGCCATTAGGGGTTCATGAAGACAACTCTGATGCAGACCAAGCACACCATTTTTTTAATAATGGGTGGTAAAATATGTATAACAATCCCTGTAACCCAAAATAAAAGCGTTAATAAATTGTGCAGCCAGCCCATCAGGGTTCACCTCTGCCTGGCCTGGGTAATTCAGAGCCACCTGATAATGTTGTACAGTGCAGACTGCATATTGACAGGGCAATTCAGAGTCCTGCGTCTGCCTGGAACTTGTAATAAAATGTCTACAATTCCAACAATGACATCATTATTCATTATCCATTTCCTCCACCTGATCTATAGTGCTTAGAGTCTTGGACCTAGAGAGTATTTGGATTCTGGAGCACAGCCTTGGCCTCTTGGCTTCCTGAAAGAGGGTGGTCTATTATTTCCCCTGTAAGCTTCCCCCTGTCCTTCTCCGCAGAAGATACAAAATGAAGCCATTCTCTGAGAATGAAAACTGAGCAAACCACCAATTATACTGTATCCAAATTCTTGTTATCCAAGGGTATGCTATTACACAGGATTTATTGTAGCAGTAAAGGAGCCCTCGTGGCGCTGTGGTCAAGCCTTCCACTGTTACCCAAAAGGTCAGCTGTTTGAACCCACCAGTGGCTCCATGGGAGAAGGCCATGGCAGTCTGCTTCTGTACCGATTACAGCTTTTGAAACCCTATGGGGCAGTTCTACTCTTTCCTATAGGTTCTCTCTGAGTCAGAATCGACTCTACGGCAACGGATTCGACAATTACAGCAGTAGGAGTCGCTGGGGGGTGCAAATGGTTAACCTGCTGCTTTGCTAACCAAAGGGTTGGAAGTTTGGGTACACCCAGAGGCTCCTCAGAAGAATCACTTGGTGATCTACTTCCAAAAAATCAGTCACTGAAAAACGCTAGGGGCACAGTTCTAGTCTGACATACAGGGGGTCACCATGAGTTGGTATCAACTAGAGGGCAACTGATTTGGTTTTCGGTTTACTGTAGCAGTAAAAGAGACTGCCACCAGCAGAAAACCTTCAGGTGTCAGTCTGACAAACTGACAGACGCATGGTGGTTCTTCTCAGTAAAGGTAATTTATTCCTCCACTTTCGTATTCAGACCTAATGGTGGTAGCGGCAGTGGTGGTTAGGTGCAGTCCGTTAAATTCCGATTCTAACTCATACGGACCCAATGTGACAGAGCAGAACTGCCTTATAGGTTTTCCTAGGTTGTAATCTTTATGGGAACAGACTGTCAGGTCTTTTCTCCCCTGGAGGCACTGGGTGGGTTCCAACTACTAGCCTTTAGTTTCACAGCCAAGCGCTTACCGCTCCGATGTGGCCCTATCCCTTGCAATTTATCTACACTCCACTCACATCTTAGAAAATAGTCTCTGTTAAACCGTTCCTGAGTTACCAAATTTGTGTGCTTTTATTTTTTTTCCCTCCAGAGACCCTGACTGACAAAGGCTATGTATGGTGGAAAAAGAGAAAAAAATTCTCAAAGGATGTCAAAGAAAAAAAAAGTAGCAAACAGAATGAATGCTAATTTGTGAATGTGTCAATTGTCCTTTTTCTATATAATTGTATCTGGCAGAAAATGTTCGACTGATTTATATATCTTTGAATCACATCAGTATTGGTAAAATATTAAAATGAGAATGTCAGTTAAAGACATAGCATAAAAATATAGTAAGATTTGTGTATTGCATTTGATTTTGTATAAATTATTTACTTACATGTAAAATTAAACATTTTTATATTAAATGAAATCTATTGTTGAAACTGAAGTATGTCTTATGAAAATGTCACCAATAACTGAGCTACGTACTGCAAAGTAGTTGCCTCTGCCCCTACCTGAACTACAATATTTGCCAAACCAGCTATTTATGTAAAATTAAATGCTTGAGAACATAGTTTTGCCACTAAGTACTAGTAAGAACAAAAGTGTTCTCATCTTTCTAACGCTTTTACACGACCAGCAAAAGACCAATTTGTTCTACTTGTAATATGTTTGATACTAGGGCCATATCTGTGTATTAAATAACATATTTAGAATCACAAAAGTTCACAATTTTCCCTTCTCCAAAATCTCCTTATAGCTACAAAAATCTTTGTTGTATATTTCAATTATTCTCGTTGTAAAAGAGCGATTAATAAGCAATTATGAGAAATTAGTGATATACCAAATCCAAGATAGGTGGTATTCACTGAGTAATTTTAGTTAATTTTGAAAAATTACAGAAGTTGGGTATATAATCTCATAAATGTTTTGGTATACCTCTCTGAAATTTGTAAATATAGGTTACTGTGTAGGGAAGAAGGGTGCTGATATATACCAACAGAGTACATATAATACATAACTTTGAATAAGTAGATAAGTGTGTTCTATGTCTAAAAAGTTGTTGATTGATTGTATTTTTTAATTTATACTTGCTAATAAATGGGGGATGAAAGTGATTAGTCATTTAATATTAATATTTCAGGTTAAAGCACTTAAGTTTGAGGTTTTCTTAAAAAATATTTTCAATTTGTATTTCAATTTGCTATTGTAATTCAAACTCCAGAAATAACATCAGTGAATTCAGTGACAAGAAATATACTTAATTAGCAGACTGAAAACATTGAACATACTTGATATTCTAATTGATGTCTTCAGTAGACTCTCATGAAATATGTCTAGAGGTCCCGGGTATAAAATAAGAATTTCACAGTTAAGGAGATAAGAAAGCATAGTCATATACTCCCACGTGAAATAAATGTACTTTTTACACACATGGAGCCCTGACGGTGGAGTGATCAAGAGTTAAGGGTTTGGCTGCTAACCGAAAGGCAGTTTGAATCCACCAGCCACTTCTTGGAAACCCTATGGGGCAGTTTTACTCTGTGCTCTAAGGTCACTATGAGTCCGAATCAACTCGACAGCAACAGGTTTTGGTCTGTTTTTTTGGTTTTACACATGCAGTTTTCCAGTTAAAATTGTATTCCAGGTTCTTTATGGAATATAACTGTCTTCCAAACAAACAAACAAACTCCCCATGGAGTTGATTCCAACTCATAGGGACCCTACAGGACAGAGTAGAACTGCACAATATGGTTTCCAAGGAGCGGCTGGTGGATTTGAACTGCCCACCATTTGGTTAGTGGCTGAACGCTTAACCACTGTGCAACCAGGGCTCCAACTCTGTCTTTGTCATTGATAAGTTAGAACACTGTATGTCATGACAGTTTATTTACATACTTGTGTCTACCATGGTTCCTTATGCTCTATTCATGTTTATACCTCTAGCACATGGCATAAAGCCTGATACATAGAAGACATTCTCCAAATCTCTCCCTCTATCATTATTATAGTTCATAAGGGTATATACATTTACACATATGTGTGCGTGTGTGTGTGTGTGTGTGTACATGGAGCTCTGGTGGCACAGTGGTTAAGGGCTCGGCTGCTAACCAAAAAGTTCGGCAGTTTGAATCTACCACCAGCTCCTTGGAAAACCTATGGGGCAGTTCTACTCTGTCTTATCGGGTTGTTATGAGTCAGAATCCACTCGATAGCAACAGGTTTGGTATATATATATAGAATTTTTCGACTTGGTAAACCTAGTTTTCTTTGAATACATAACTTCTCTTTATAAGATTTGAGTATTTATATTCTTCTTGTTTTTCTACATATGTGTTAAGTAAACACTATATTACTTCATATATGAGCCTAGAAAGTTTGTGGGAAAGTTTAAACTCATCCATTTTCAATTTTTCTTATAAAATTTTTATCATTTAGTTTAAATAGTTTATTTATAGAAATTTTCCAGTATGTATATGAAATTATCTTCAGACGAGTACTACAAAATGTAGCAAAATAACTTTTTTTTCCTCCCCAAGAGTGGCGTAATAAATGATTCTTTTGTTATATTTCTCTTACATTTAACTGCATGTGTAATCTTAAAAAAAAAAAAAAAAACCTGAACACTGGCTTCTGTCTACATTATGGATGCCAACTGGTAAAGTATTAGTAAATAAAGTTAAGTGTTTAAATATTTATTATGATGTAAAATAATTCACCACCTTAAACAAAAATTCAATATGCTACAATCTCTATTGCAAAATCTAAGATGTGTGATATCCATGCCTTGAAAATAAATCATTTCCTTTTATTCATCTGTATTGATACACTTTTAACACAATATCTAGCTTAAGCTAATGATTACCATTATCAATTTAAGTGTAAATAGGACATTAAATAGTTAATTTGATCACTTCTAATTTGCTTTAGGCAATAGTATTTAATATTTAGCAATAACAAATCTGCATCATTTACATACAGTTTTTTCAAGTAAGTCCCCTAATTTTTTCCACGTATTCAAATTAATCTGACATTTACAAAGGTGAAATTAAAATTGAAATTGAAGAGTTCTTTGAAATTGGGAAGAGGAAAATCTTAAATTAAGCAAGTTCTCATGGGAAGATAATCACAAATAGTAAAAACTGCGGATGAAAATAATGAGTTTAAATACTCATTTGCAGACAGTGAGGAAAGTGGCTCTCTGCTTTTATCTTAACGCTCTAGAAATATTAAATACAAGTAAAATTAACTAAAGATATTAAAAAGAGGACAAGAGAATTAATAATCTGCCAAAACATGAATAATTTCACATGAATATATAGTATGTTTATATATTTTTAATGTTTCTACCACTGTGTTATCTAACTTAAAAATCTTTAGGAAAAGCCTCCTCTTAGCAAATTTCTGGGTCCTTTACCAGTACTAGATCAAAAATCATTCCCATATGAATGCTATTATGTGGATTTTCTAAAAGAGTTTTAAACATTATTTCACTTTTGTGAAACAAAGAACCCAAAAGGAAAAAAGAAAAAAAAAGAACTGAATTTTTGTTAGCATGTTTTTGAGTAAAAATACTTTCATCAAGCTTCACACTGGGAAAACAGTAATTACTTAAGTTGGCAGCACACATCTGGCATAATAAAGAAGGGAATATAAAAGTCCTTGAAATAAGCAAAGTGTTTATCAGTTTCCACTTTAGAATACTCCTGTTATTGCCAGACTCAAGAAAATATTTAATTAGGAACTGGCTCCCTTCTCATCTTCACTAACTGGAGGGTGTCACCCTCCAACCCTCTTGGATGTTAAAAAAATTTATTAGCATGAAGAGCATCATATTCTATTTCCCAAATATCTCCATTAGTAACTAACTATAAACGCTTTAGCTATTAGACTGGAAAGTAAAAACTGAATTCAATTTCAGAAAGGTAAGTTCTCCCACAACTGGCAAGACTGATTTTACTTTGGAAATCCTTCATTATCCTTTGGTTGTTGTCCTTCTGGGAACACTTTCAGCTGGCTAATGGACAGCAATATAATCTCTCAGGTGAGCTGCTCCCTCAAACACAAAACCAGAGGAACACTGTAGGCATCCATATGTTAACCCCCTAAATGTTATGTTAATATTATTTACTAAATATTTGTATTTTAAAAGATAAATATAAACTTTATTATAAAATGTATCTGTTTTCATTATTAAAAAAAAAAAAAGCCAATAGTACACACAGAAATATGCGAAGCTCTCCTCTTTAATACTGCACTTCCATTCTCAGGGAAGGAATACCCATTAACTGTGGCATCTGTGCTTCTAAGTTTACTTTTTATTTCAAAATATGCTTTGGAAATTTTTCCATGGTAGCCCATGCAAATCCTCTTTATTTGTTATAATGGAAGCACATTATCACACATTTTGGATGCATCATCATTTATTTGAACATTTTCTCATTATTAATATTTTATTCTCTCCAGTATTCTGCTTTACCAAAAATACTGTGTTGAACATTATGATATATTGAAGAAAAGAAACACAAATGTTAGTAGTAATTCCTACTACACATAGAGTAGTTTGGTTTTAAAATGTTATCAACTACACTATTTTATTTGATGCAGTTTGTATGTGGACATCTTTTTGAAGCAGTAGTTTTCTTATTATTTTACAGATGAGAAAATGCAATTCAGAGAGTTCAAGTGATTTTAGTAGTTAAACTCATATACTCTAACTTTCTCTTGCCCACATTATTCTGTTAACAGATGTGTTAAGTAAACATCAAGTAAGGATATTGAAATAATGGAGTGAAATAAAATTATTTTTCAACTAGCTGAAATAAATGAGTTAACTGTGTCTCAGATGAGTAACTGACTTTGTCTTTCCTCCTTTACTATATGTTGAGAACTTGCAGGCAGTAGATGGATGATAAGCAAGACCCAGGCCATGTCAACCCTACGGTACTTTCTTAATAGTTACAATACATTAGCGACATTATAGATTTAATTGTTAATAAGTGTAATAAGAAAACAAATGCAATAGGAAATAAGTAATTTTATCAGTTTTTCTGCATTTATCTTTTTCTGCTCAAGCTATTTTTATTCTTAAAATATTTGTTAGCTTCTTTTCATTTTATAAGAATGTTAGACATTTACAAATGTTTTATGGTTAGGACTATGATTCAATTAACATTTTATTCGTTAAAATTTTATTAAAGGAACTTTAGCGCATAAATACAGCCTGTATTTAATAAAGGCTGTATTTGAACAAAAAGTGTTAATTTAAGGACCATTCATGAATTGGTAAAAGTTAACTGTTTAATTAATTTAAATGTAAACAAAGCTGAAATCAGTTACCTCAATGTTAACAAAGAATAATCTCCTAATACAGCTTGCTGGCGGTGCAAACTGTTGGCTCAGCTGCTAACCAAAAGGTTGGTAGTTCAAACCCACCCAGTGGCTCCGTGGGAGAAAGACTGGTGATCAGCTTCTGTGAAGATTGCAGCAAAGAAAACCCTATGAGGCAGTTCTACTCCGTAACACTGAGTCACTATGTCAGAATTGACTCCATGACACCTAACAACAACAGCTTTATATTATCAGTAAATCAGACATGTTAAATGCTTTCTAGAATGTAAAGATGTATAAGAAAGGCTACACTTGGATGCATAAGAAATCTATTGGGACATAAAAGACGCTTAGATGCCAAGCAAAAGGTGGGAATGAAGAAACTGAGGAGAAAAGAGAGTAGTTCTGTCTACAAGGAAAATGAGTTCTAAGGTCTGGAAACAATAAAGACAGTCATTTTCAGGGAACAGAGAGTTCAGTAAGGCTGGTGTGTAAAATATGAACAGAAGGAAAAAAACAATGATGCTTGAGGGAAAGCAGGGATCAGATCTTGCTGGTATTTACAAGGCATATTAAGAGATTTGCACTTTGCACTAAGAACAATGGGGGGACTGAAAAAAAAAATCAAGAATTCTGTCATCACACACCTTTGTTAGAAACTTCATTTCCAGAATTAGATAAAACATGGCAGGCAGCTAATATTCTAAGATATATCTGTATCTATATCTCATAGCTAAAATTATGTTAAATATGCTCAGGCATCACATATACTTCCTAGAGTTTTTGGAAGGAGAACAGTTTTAAGAAAATAGAGGGAAGACAGATGGTCTAAATTACACTGGTAGTCAGGAAACATTACATGTATTAATAAAATAAACTCAGAAGTAAAAGTATCCACAAGTGATGGTAATAGCATGAATTTCATATGTAGACAACCTCATCTAAATATTAGATAATAATTTGAGTATTATTTTAAAAATATTTATTCAAATGTGAAACTAGAAAATCCTTCTACCCAAAAAGTTTCTTAAATATATATACTCTATACTTTTTATTTCATGACATTCATTTTCCCACTTTTACTGAAGAATCCTATCAGACATAAACTCCCAAATGTCTTTAAAAGAAAAAAAAGCCTCTGCCATGACATGCTAAAATGTCATCTTACTCTTGGTTGCTTTTTTCAAAATCCTCATCGAAGAATGCATATCACAATGCTGTGGTGGTTAAGCATTTTGCTGCTAACCAAAAGGTTGGCAGTTCAAATCCACCAGCCTCTCCTTGGAAAGCCTAAGGGGCAGTTCTACTCTCTCCTGCAGGGTCACTATGAGTCAGAATAGACGCAACTGCAATGGGTGGTGTTTTAATCCTTTCCTGAAAGTTCAGGGTCAGAGCATATTTAAGAATAAGTTTTAAAAATCTATTCCTCATGTGTTTTTATATAACAATATTCAGATAATATTTCCAACTAGAAAATATGCTATCATATAAGAAGTGACTCTCAACTAGTACAATAACCACTACCCACAAACACTTATGTTCAGATACTAAATGAAACTACATTTCAAGTGTATAGATTCTTTGTGTCCCTCTTTTCTCAGCTAGGATAGGTTATACTTATACTTGTAAGAGCACATTGAAGAATAACTGCATTTTAATGTCAATTGACATTCTTTATAAATCAATTTCAATTGATCAAAATCCTTTTCACAAAACTTTTCTTGTTGGAATGATATAGTTTCTTAGGTTTATTTGTGGTCACTTGAAGGAATTAGAAGATGGAATTTTTAAAAAATATAAATGAATAAAAAGTTCATTTGCCAAAAAGTTGATTTTGAAATACTTAGATAAATTAGACAGAATACTATAGAATCTCAAATAGAACAGGAAATGCTGGAATTAGTAACTAAATCAAAAAACTAAATTTTATAAAGGATCAGGCACCTTTCTAAGTTATTTCCCTCTTGGGAAGTTCTCATTTTCAGTAAGTATGTGGTTGTTGTTGGGTGCTGTCAAGTATATTCCGACTCACAGTGACCCCATGTGACAGAGCAGAACTACTCCAGAGGGTTTTCTTGGTTGTAATCTTTATGGAAGCAAATCACCAGGTCTTTGCCCCATGGAGCCACTGGATCGGTTCAAATTGCTAACTTTTGGTTAGCAGCCAAATGCTTAACCATTGAGCCACCAGGGTTCCTTTCCGTAAATATAAATGTCAATTAATAGCTTACATCAAAGGTAAAGATTGCTTAACATTCAATGTGTGGCATAATTTTCCTAAGAAAAGGTTAGTACATCCTATACTACAGAGAGACAGATCAAGTGTCCCTCCTTTATAGATACCTTTTCCTCTTCTCCATGCTTCACTGGCTGCTCTTCCCTGGTATTAAAACCACATTTTCCAAATTCCAAGCAGGCAGGAAGAAATAAACACCAGGGGGAAAAAATGCTTAAACACAAAGGAGTCTAATAGATGTTTTTTCCTTTTTATTTATTTATTTTATTTTATTGTGATTTAGGTGAAAGTTTACATAGCAAATTAGTTTCTCATTAAACAGTTCATATACAAATTGTTTTCTGACATTTGAATTTTGTTCTACATTTTTTCTCCCAGTCTGTCCGGGACCCTGTATTGCAATCCCTGCCAGAGCAGTTGGTGGTGGTAACCAGACACCGTCTAGTTGTTCTGGGCTTAGTCTGGTGGAGGTTGTGGTAGCTGTGGTCCATTAGTTATTTGGACTAATCTTTCCCTGTGTCTTTGGTCTTCTTTATTCTCCTTTGCTCCAGCCAGGATGGGACCAGTAGATGTACCTTAGATGGCCGCTCGCAGGCTTTTAAGACCCCAGTTGCTACTGACCACAGTCGGATGTAGAATAGTTTCTTTATAGACTATTTTAAGCCAATTGAGCTAGATACCCCCTGTGATAGACTGGTTTTGATATAGTGATTTTGTTGTTGTTGTTAGTATCACAATACACTTAGTCACCTAGTTTTAAACTTCTGAGGGTTGCTTTTATTCCTCTTTCTCCCCTATAGCCTATAGTTACCAAGACTTACTGAATCTATGTAAATCTTCCTCACGTTATTTTCCCTTTATTTAAATTCAGATACTTTTTTATATATATCCTAGTCTTAACAAGTCTCCTAAATATCAATCTTCCCCTCTTCAACCCATCACACACTTTCCTCGCACATCTTCCTGAAATACTGCTCCTCACCCCATGTCGCAGTGTTTTTTCCTTATCTACACAAGTGGTTTATACTCTTTGTTTAGCAATCAAAGGGGTCTCTCATGTGGTCCCAAAGGTAGCTTTTCAATAATTTCCTATAATCGGACATGAAATTGTCCTATGCAATTTCCAAAGTTGTTCTACATACATTATCTAATACTCAATTCTACGTGCATATTAAAATCTTCCATCATCTGCTAATGCTTTCTTCCCCTGCCTGGGTGTTATCAATTCTGTGTTTCAAGATCCAGCTCATATTTCCACAACCCAGGAGAGGTTTCCGGAAACACCACATTTTCAGTCGTACCCCAAAGCTGAAAGCAATCTCCTGGGAAAACCCTTTATCTCAACTTCTCTTATGGCATGTATTACTTTCCATGCTTTATAATGATTATTTCTGTATGGGACAATTCTCCTAATAGACAAAGTTTGTTGAATGAGAAGGTTTGTTGTATATCTTTCTGCATCACAGATATTTATCACACATTTAGAGAGTGAAATATTCTCATATTAAAACGCAGGTTATTGGTGAGGAAGGGTCGTGCCTTGCTGAATAATTGGAGAACTAATATTTATTGAATGAAGCATTATGGAAAGAATGCAATGAAGGAAATTGTAGTGTGTGATCTCTGAACAACACCTACAATATTGTGGTGCACAAAATACATTATGTATTATAAAATAAATAGATAAGTACAATGGGGTCATGCTTCCTAAAGTATGCTCCAAAGACCGCTAGCCTTGGATCCAGTGTGGATGTTTGTTTAACAAGAAAACAGTTGGTTCCCAAATCAGACCGATTTAATCTTGATTCAAAACCTATATGAAGAGTATTCAGAAATCTGCATATGAAAGAAGTCACATTAGGTTGTTACCCTAAAAGCCAAGGATCTAGAATCTCAGAACTTCAGGGAACCCTCCACAATGCTCAGCATTTCTGCTTTCTATCCACTTCCAGGAGTCACAAGTGCCTCTGACCAAGCGCCCAGCTCCTTCTCTTTCTGTCCTTTGAAACTGAACTGTGTGTTTGTACCAGGTGAGAGACTTTATGGAATCAAGTGAGACAGACAGGTACCCACTAAAAGAATAAATTTGAGGCTGAGGTTTGTGTGGTGTAGAAAGGGTGCAGTTTCAGGGACTGATTTGGATAGACTGCTGAAGCCTGAGCCTAGAACGTGCAACTGCTAATAGTGTTCATACACTTTACTTTTTCTTTAGGTGACAGTCATGGCGGTGCAGTGGTTAAGAGCTATGGCTGCTAACCAAAAGGTTAAGAGTTCAAATCCACCAGTGGCTCCTTAGAAGCCCTATGAGGCAGTTCTATTCTGTCCTATAGGGTCGCTATGAGTAGGAGTCAACTCGACAGCAGTGGGTTTGGTTTGGTTTATGTTTACTCTCAGGGTTTTGTTCTTTAAGAGATTCATCCTTAGGCTTAAGGGTTCTCTTTCAGCCCACTGTGAGCAACTGTCTGGCCTGTAATGCAAAAAGCACCGCAGAGTGATTATCCTGTCTTCTCCTCACTTCCAGAGAGGCAAAAATATATACTAAATGCTACCTTGATCTTTAGCCTTGTTTTGTAGCTCATTTGAACTGAATTGTAGTCAAAACATGAATTATGTTTTCTAGAAACCTTTTATTATTTAAAGATTTACTTAACAAAGAACAGCTTAGCAAAGGCATCTTTCTAATGAGGTGCCCATATATTTTGCTACTGTTAGATACATCAAGTAGCACAAGGTAGGCCTTTCACAAATCATTTTCTTCCGAATTAAAGTCAATTGTAAAGCCACATAAAATTTACAACCAATTTATATTATGTCTAGCAAGTAATCCTTAATTCAGAATACTTTTCTAAATTAAGATCAGTGAAAGTATGTCTGATAATATTTAGCAGATATGTATCTTTGAGTAAGAACCAGGATATTTCCCTTGGAATGTCCTTATTTTCTGAATGCCTTCTGTAATCCAGAATTTCAACTCTTAAAGTTTCTACAAGTATAAAGCACCAAGTGTGTTTTCTAATTTTTCTCATTTATCCCCAATACACAATATCTCTTTGAGTTTAATGAGTCCATAAGACAGTTTAGGTAAAAAAAAATTATACAATGAGACTAAAATTAAAATTAAAATGTCAATGTAAAAATGAAAGTAAAAAGTATGAAAATGACCATGTAAAATATTTCTCTTTGGCAATGGCAGATAACAATGGAATGTTTTTCTGAACATAATTGTTAAGAAATATAAATTTTATCGTAAAATAGAATTAAATGCTCCTAGTAGAAATGTTTCTAAGAAACTTTATAAAATACACTACTATCCTTCATCTTTTTCTAATATGATAGTATCATACTGTAGACCTCGGTCTAGCACCATTACTTAAAAATAGGTATAGACAAAATATCATTCAAATAAGCATGAGTACCATGAAATTAATTTCTTAAAATTTATGTCATATTCATTTATCTGAAAATGTATCTTTTATCTTTCTGACCTTTCAAATATGAAACACAGATCAAATATGTTAATAACTTTCTGCAAATCCACTGAAGCTCATGCACAATCAAAATGTGACAGGCTTAAATAGGCATGTACGTATAAGAAACACTGAGTCTATAAATTAGGCTTCAGAAAGTCTTTGAAAATTAAATCTGGCATGCTTCAGCTCATAAAGAATAAAAAGTACCTTCAGTAATGAATAAAAAATAAAGTAAACCTGAGCAAGAATGTCCATAAGCTGGCCTGCTATATTTATAAGTACAGCGTTTAAGTTTCTCATGAATTTCAAGATACACAAATAGAAAATTTTTGTGGTTGTGGATTCTAGGTTCTCAAAGAGAGGGCAAAAGTGTCGAAAAGTATTGTTTCCATTAAAAACAACCTATCTCCTTTATTAGAAATACAATTTTTCATTAAAAAGTCATTCATTTTCCACCTAAAAATATATAACTTAAATTTTATATAAAATAGTCCAAATGATTTTCAACAAAATTCTCTACTATCACTTGCTTTGAATTTAGTTGTTTTATATATATTTCTTGATTCCTCATTTAAGCTGAGGCTTTACCTAAGAAATAGCAATTATATACAATTAAATGAAAACACTGATGTCTCCACTATCTCCTCCTTGCTATATTTATTGCATTTTCTGTAGAAATAATAGGTTAATCTTGTTAGAATGAATTTGGTATCCTGTTGGAACTACAGAGCAAAGCCACATACTGTGGATGGAATTAATCTTCCCTAAAAGACCTAATAGACCACCACCATCTGTCAGTTTGTTGTACTGTGGATGGTGGCTGGCATGTTGCTGTGTCACTGGAAGCTATGCCACCAGTATTTCACATATCATCAGGGTCACCCATGGTGAACAGTTTTCAGCAGAACTTCCAGACTAGGAAGAAGGACTTGGTGATCTACTTCTTAAAAAATTGGTCAGTGAAAACCTTATGAATAGCAGGGGAACATTTTCTGATATTGTGCCAAAAGATGAGCCCCTCGGTTTCAAAAGCATTCAAAATACAACTGGGGAAGAGCTGCCTCCTCAAAGTAGGGTCAACCTTAAGGATGTGAAAGGAGCAAAGCTCTCAGGATCTTCATTTCCTGATGTGACACTACCTAAAATGAGAAGAAAGAGCTACAAACATCCATTAATAGTAGGAATGTGTAATGTACAAAGTACAAAAGTAGGAAAATTGGAAGTGTCAAAAAATAAAACGGAACACTTGAAGATCTATATTCTACTCATTAGTGTGCTGAAATGGACTGCCATTAGCCACTCTGAATCAGACAATGACATGGTCTACTATGTCTGGAATGACAAACTGAAGATGAACGGTGTCGCATTCATCGTCAAAAGGAATATTTCAAGGTCAATCCGGAAATACAATGCTGTCAGTGACAGGATAATATCCTTATGCCTACAAGGAAGATCAGTTAATAAGGCTATTATTCTAATTTATGCACCAACCACTAACGCCAAAGATGACAGGATTTTTACCAACTTCTGCAGTTTGAAATTGATCAGACGTGCAATGCCTTGACCATTACTGGTGATTGGAATGCGGAAGTTGGAAAGGAAGAAGAAGGATCAGTACTTGGAAATTACAGCCTTGGTGATAGATATGACACCGGAAATTGCATGATAGAATTTTGCAAGATCAACGACTTCTTCACTGCAAATACCTTTTTTCAACAACATAAACAGCAATTATACACGTGGACCTTGCCAGATGGATTACACAAGAATCAAATTGACTACATCTGTGGGAAGAGACGAAGAAGCAGCTCAATATCATCAGTCAGAACAAGGCCAGGGGCTGAATGGGGAACAGAACATCAATTGCTCATATGCAAGTTCAAGTTGAAACTGAAGAAAATTTAAAAAAGTTCACGAGAGCCAAAGTACACACTTGATTATATCCCACCTGAATTTAGAGAACATCTCTAGACTTGATGCACTGAACACTAATGACCAAAGACCAGATGAGTTGTGGAATGACATCAAGGAGATCATACCTGAAGAAAGCAAGAGGTCGTTAAAAAGACAGGAAAGAAAGGCTAAAATCGATGTCAGAAGACTCTGAAATTAGCTCTTGAAAGTAGAGTAGCTAAATAGGAAGGAAAGACATGAAAGAGTAAAAGGGGTAAACAGAAGATTTCAAAAGGAGGCTCATGAAGACAAAGTATTACAATGAAATGTGCAAAGACCTGTTAGAAAACCAAAAAGGAAGAAAATGTTCAGCATTTTTCAAGCTGAAAGAACTAAAGAAAAAATTCAAGCCTCCAGTTGCAATACTGAAGGATTCTAAAGGCAAAATATTGATTCTATAGTCAAAGGAATGAGGAAATTATCAAACAATGTCATTAGTATCACACACAAGTATAATTTTGCAGAAGATAATTCAAAAAAGTTTGCAGCAGTATATCAACAGGGAGCTTCCAGAAATTTAAGCCAGATTCAGAAGAGGGCGTGGAATGAGGAATATCATTGCTGATGACCAAAAGACCTTGGCTGAAAGTAGAGAATACCAGAAAGATATTTACCTGTGTTTTATTGACTATGCAAAGGCATTCGACTACACGGATCATAATAAATTACTGTTAACACTGCAAAGAATGGGAATTCCAGAATACTCAGTTGTGCTCATGCAGAACCTGAACATAGACCAAGAGGCAGTCATTCGAACAGAACAAGGAGATATGACTTAGTTTAAAATCAGGAAAGGTGTGTGTTAGTGTTGTATACTTTCACCATACTTATTCAAATTGTATGGTGAGCAAATAATACTAGAAACTGGACTATATGAAGAAAAACATAACATCAGGATTGGAGGAGGACTCATTAACAACCTATGATATGCAGATGACACAACTTTGCTTCCTGAAAGAGAAGAAGACTTGAAGCACCTGCTGACGAAGATCAAAGACCACAGGCTTCAGTATGGATTACACCTCAACATAAAGAGAAAAAAAAATTCTCACAACTGGACCAATAAGCAACATCATGATAAATGCAGAAAATACTGAAGTTGTCAAGGATTTCATTTTACTTGGCTGCACAATCAACAACCATTGAAGCAGCAGTCAAGAAATCCAAGGATGTATTGCACTGGATAAATCTGCTGCAAAAGACCTCTTTAAGGTGTTCAAAAGCAAAGATGTCACTTAGAGGACTAAGTTGTGCCTGACCCAAGTCATGATATTTTCTATGGTCTCATAAGCATTCGAAAGCTGGACTATGCCCTCGAATTACAGTGTTGGTGAAGAATATTGAATATACCATGGACTGCCAGAAGAACGAACAAATCTGTCTTGGAAGAAACACAGTCAGAATGCCTCTTAGAAGCAAGGATGATGAGACTTCTTCTCAAATACTTTCGACATGTTATCAGGAGGGACCAGTTCCTGGAGAAGGACATCATGCTTGGTAAAGCAGAGGGTCAGCGAAAAAGAGGAAGACCCTCAAGGAGATGGACTGACACATTGGCAACAACGAGCTCAAACACAGCAACGATTGTGATGATGGTGCAGGACCAGGCAGTGTTTCATTCTGTTGTACCTACGATCTCTGTTAGTCAGAACCAGCTGGATGGCACCTAACAACAACACAATAGGCCTAGTCCTACCAAGATCCAGAAAGGAGAATAAGAACTTATTAGGAGAATATCAGATAGGCAGGAGAAGAAATAACCTCTGTATGTGAGCTTCACCTACTTTTAGATCTTAAGGAACCAAATTATGTCAGTCAATAATTCTGGGTGTTCATGTTCAGATGGAGCTCTTTCACATGAAAGGCAGACCTTGTTGCAGGCTCTACTCTATTCATTTGCCTATTGTTATTCCTCTGTTAAATTCTGCTGCAGGATTTTGTTACAGCCTTTTGTGCCTACTATGTATTTTGAATTCCCTAAGAGGAAAATATTGTTTACAGCATTTTCCAAATGTACTTTAAAGTGAAATTCCTACTTTAATGGAGTCATGTTTTACTGAAAATCTTTTGGAAAAGCTGTCACAGCCTTTACAATTGTTTTAAGTGTTCCAAACTTTACCATGGGATATCAAGGAAAGGTACGCATGCCTGAGCCAAATGGATACAAAGGTGAATCGGACACTTTCCCCTTTGAATCAGTGTGGATATCTAAAGGGAATGTGAATATTGTAGATCAAGAATCATGGTTAAAACATAAGTGTATTAATAGGAATGAGGGCAGTTGTTGACAGGCAGTGATAAAGATGGGTACATATCCCCTTATTTTCAAATTCTGGGTGATGGGGTAGAAGGAAGGGCTGCTACTATGAAAAATGTTATAAAGTTTTAAGGAACACATGAAATTAGTTCTTTAAATTTTAAATCATGGGTGGATTCTGTTATTCTATCTCCACTGAGGAATCACGGTGTTTTTTTGTGTGTTTTTTTATTTTTTTTAAATTAATTAATTCATTTATTTTTTATTGTACTTCAGGTGAAGGCTTACAGAACAAATAGTTTCTCATGAAACAGTAGTGCACATATTGTTTTATGACACTGGTTAACAACCCCACAACATGTCAACCCTCTCCCTTCTCGACGTTTTTTTTTTTTTGGTGAAAATGTACATAGCCAAAGATACACCATTTCCAAAACTTCTCCATGCACAGTTCAGTGACATCGACTACGCTCTTCCAATTGTGCTGCTATTCTCACTTTAGATGAAGGCTTACAGAATAAAATAGTTTCTCATTCAACAGTTAGTACACATGTTGCCCTTTGACAATGGTTAACAACCTCACAACACATCAACACTATCCTTACTCAACCTTGGGTTCCCTATCACCAGCTTTCCTGTCCCCTTCTGCCTTCTGGACCTTGTCCTTGGACTGCTGTACCTCATTAGTCCCATTTGGTTTTATGGGGCTGTCCACTCCCCGGCTGAACGGTGAAACTCGGAGAGGACTTCACCACTGAGCTAAAAGGGTGTCTGGGGGCCATACTCTCAGGGTTTCTCCAGTCTCCTTTAGGCCAGTAAATCTGGTCTTTTTTTTGTGAGTTAGAATTTTGTTCTACATCCTTCTCCAGCTCTGTCCAGAACCCTCTGTTGTGATCCTGGTCAGAGCAGTCAGTGGTGGTAGCCGAGCACCATCTAACTGTACTGGACTCAGTCTGGTGGAGGCCTTGGTAGCTGTGGTCCATTAGTCCTTTGGACTAATCTTTTCCTTGTATCCTGTTCTCTTCATTCTCCCTTGTTCCCAAAGGGATGAGACCAGTGGAGTATCTTAGATGGTTGCTCACAGGCTTTTAAGACCCCAGACGCTACTCACCAAGGTAGAATGTAGAACATTGTCTTTATAAACTGTGTTATGCCAGTTGAGCTAGATGTTCCCCGAGACCATGGTCCCCACAGCCCTCTGCCCAGCAGTTCAGTCCCTCAGGGAGTCTGGATGTGTCTATGGAGCTTCCATGACCTTTCCTTGTACAAGTTGTGCTGGTTTCCCCTGTATTGTCTACTGTCTCACCCTCCACCCAAGATACCACTTATCTATTGCCTATTTAGTATTTACCCCCCACCCCTCCCATCCCTGGTAACCAACAAACATTGTTATATTTTGTGTGTGAACTTTTTCATGGGTCTTTACAGTAGAGGTCTCATACAATATTTGTCCTTTTGTGATTGACTTATTTCACTCAGCATGTCCTCCAGTTTCATCCATGTTATGAGATGCGTCACAGATTCATTGTTGTTCTTTCTCATTGCAGAGTACTCCATTGTGTGTATGTACCATAGTTTGTTTATCCATTCATCTGTTGATGGGCATCTACGTTGTTTCCATCTTTTTCCTATTGTGAACAATGCTGCCATGAACATAGGTGTGCATGTCTATTCGAGTGATGACTTATTTCTCTAGGATATATTCCAAGGAGTGGGATTGCTGGATCGAATGGTGTGTCTATTTCTAGGTTTCTGAGGAAGTTCCATATCATTTTCCAAAATGGTTGTATCATTTTGCATTCCCACCAGCAGTGCATAAGAGTTCCGATCTCCCTGCAGGCTCTCCAACATTTCTTACTTCCAGTGTTTTTGATTCGTGCCAGTAATGCTGGGGTGAGATGGTATCTGATTGTGATTTTAATTTGCATTTCTCTAATGACTAGTGATCGCGAGCATTTCTTCATGTGTCTGTTGGCCATTTGAATGTCTTCTTTGGTGAAGTGTCTGTTCATTTCCTTTGCCCATTTTTTAATAGGATTATTTGTCTTTTTGTTGTACAGGTGTTGGATTTTCTTGTAGATTATAAAGATTAGACCTTTGTCTGACTTGTACTGTCCAAAATTTTTTTCCCAGCCTGTAGGTTCTTTTTTTTACTCTTTTGGTGAAGTCTTTTGAAGAGCATAGGTATTTGATTTTTAGAAGATCCCAGTTATCTAGCTTATCTTTTGGGGTTTGTGCATTGATGGTTACAGTTTGTATCCTGTTAGTGCCATGTAGTAAGGCCTGTAGTGTTTGCCCTATTTTTTCTTCTATGAACTTTACAGTTTTAGGCTTTATATTCAGGTCTTTGATCCACTTTGATGTAACTTTTGTATATGGCATGAGGTATGGGTCTTGTTACATTTTTTTTGCAGATGGCTATCCAGTTTTGCCAGCACCATTTGTTAAAATGACTGTCTATTCCCCATTTGATGGACTTTGGGCCCTTGTCGGAGATCAGGTGACCGTAGGTGGATGGATTTACATCTGGGTTCTCAATTCTGTTCCATTGGTCAATGTATCTCTCGCTGTACCAGTACCAGGCTGTTTTGACTACTGTGGCTGTATACTAGGTTCTGAAGTCAGGTAGTGTGAGTCTTCCAACTTTATTCTTCTTCTTCAGTAGTGCTTTACCTATTCGGGGCTTCTTCCCTTTCCATATAAAGTTAATGATTAGTTTTTCCAACTCTTTGAAGAATGTTGTTGGTATTTAGATCGGGATTGCGTTGTATTTGTAAATTGCTTTGGGCAGAATTGCCATTTTCACAATGTTGAGTCTGCCTATCCATGAGCATGGTATGTTTTTCCATTTATGTAGATCCCTTTGGGTTTCTTGCAGTAGTGTTTTGTAGTTTTCTTTGTATAGATCTTTTACATCCCTGGTTAGATTTATTCCTAAGTATTTTACATTTTTAGGGGCTATTATAAATGGTATTGTTTTCCTGGTTTCCTTTTCATCATTCTCCTTATTGGTGTATAGGAATCCAACAGATTTTTGTATGCTTATCTTGTAATCCTGCCACTCTGCTGAATCTTTCTATTATTTCCAGTAGCTTTCTCATGTAGTCTTTTGGGTTTTACATATCCCCTTATTTTCAAATTCTGGGTGATGGGGGTAGGAGGAAGGGCTGCTACTATGAAAAATGTTATGAAGTTTTAAGGAACACATGAAATTAGTTCTTTAAATTTTAAATCATGGGTGGTTTCTGTTGATTCTATATCCACTGAGGAATCACGTTGTTTTTAAAAGAAAAAATAAAAAAAACAGAAACAAATTTCAATAATGACATTTCATAAAGACACCTATTGCTATCACCCTCAGGTAGTCAAAGTTTGGTCAAGCTATATATCTATCCCTAAGTGGTGTATCAATGTGGAGAAGCTAATTAAAGAACTAGGTTGATCACATTCTGTAGGTCTAATGTGTGTAGCCCGAAGAGAAGGGCTCTAGTGAACCTGAAGGGCAGGACATTGGAGAATGGGAATGTAAAAACATGAGTTTTATCACATGCAAAGCAATACCTAGTTGTTGGAAGACTATTCTCCACGAAAATGAACATCTAGATATTAAAAGCCAATTTTCTCCAAGACTGCCTTTTCAGGAATATTTGTATAAACAGAGAGCTCTGAAAATACGGAGACACCAAAGCTCTCTACAGCATATGTATTTACATTTCTGGATAGTAAAGATAGAGATATGTTCTTTCTTTCCCACAGAGATTTGCTTACATTCCAGAGTAATACTGATAATATCTTTCTCCAGAAAGGAGATGGGCAGGTTTGCCAACAGCCCCTGTAGAAAACAGGCTCCTGATTTCACGGCTCCTCGCCTGTAATACACCCTTTACCACATGTGCAGGCATCACCTGGCCCTTCTCATGTCACCCTGAGGAACTGGAGCTCAAGGAAGAGCACCATGATGTTACTCTGGCTGCTGTTTTTATTGTAAGTAATAAACTGTCTTTTGTCTCTGACCCAGATCCTTGTCTTTCTGCCAGTATCTATGAAACTGTGACAGGCTAACTTGCTAGCTTGAAAGCAGGGTGGAATCTCAGACCATTTCACAGTTCCTGGCTTGATGGTCTGACACTAGTCCCAATCATGTCTGACCAATTATTCATCACCCAGCTTCAGAACAATTTATTAACTAAAAAATTCAGTCTAAGAGTGAGCAAATGGCTAGTTTGGGAAAGGTTTCAGTTACATGAGATGTTATCTTCAAACTAAAGTGAAGAGTTACAGGTGAAGTTAAAGAAGCATAATGTCAGACATTTTTGTAAACCACAGAGATGTGTTACTCTAAGCTCGATAAGCAAACTCATTTTGTGGTGTTAAGGTCCACGGCACTGCCGCCACAGATTCTGTCATGGGGTGACTGGTAATTTAAGGTGACAGGACCTATATACTGTGTGACATCATATGCACTCTCTTCAGACTTAATTAAAAACAAACGAACCAATCACCCACAAATTTTTGGAATGCTTATTTTTGTTAGTTGCTAAATGTCCCAAATCTCATGCTCATCTAGAAACATTTATAATCTAGCACAGTAAGACTGCTTTACAAATGCAGGTGTTCGTGTCCATCTGCATATTTACAGCCTCTTCCTATACAGGAAAGACTCATTCTCAAATTGCACCTAGCAGTGAAGAGTGAAAATTTAGATACACATGGCTAAGATTTTTCCAGTAACTCAGTGTGATTTTAGTTTGGTATCTACACTTTCAGCTCCATGGAAGTTCTCTCTCTCTCTTCAGCTTTTATAATTGCTAGTCAACAACCACTGAGGGAAATGTGAACAAATGATGCAATAATATGAAATATGGGCAATTGCATTTGAAATCCTAGTATGAAATCTATTCAGTCTCTAAATTCTTTAGGTGGATAGACATGTATTACCTGTACATGTCAGGTAGATATAAGGTCCCTAAATGCCAATGAATAACAATGTAAAAGATAAGAATTGTGGATTAAATGTGAATGTGTATAAAGCATAAGCATAAAGTGTTTGAAAAGATCAAGAAATTTTAGCAAATTTCTTTTCCTCCTTCTCCAAAACAACCCCAATTTCAAAGATGAAGGAAAAAAAGTAATTTTCAGGGATCTGTTTACATATTCTACAGAAATACACTATTCCAAATATGATAATACCGGCTCACCAGCCTCATAATAATATCGTTTCAACAAAAACTCCATTAGGACTTCTGTGATATTGAAAGCTGATTTGTAAATATTGGCAAGAACATTCACACTTTTTTTAAAAAATAATACATATTGCAATGGCCTTTATAGCTATGCAGAAAAACCCTTAAGCCTACTAAAAGAGAAATTCTTTTCTCTCTTTTATTTAGCATATACACTTGCAATTCGCTTCTGATTTGATTTATAGAGTTTGTCACCACAGTTTGTCACAACTGAGAAACCTAAGTGACTGAGCCTTATTTGCATCAAAACAACTTTATTATGGTGTATGAAGCTTAGCTTGATGGCTTTCCTATTATTGATGCAATTGTTACCCCATAGCAACAACAGAAAAAGAACATCGCTGAGCCTGACTGGAATAAGTGCAATTCTCACTCTCCTCCTGCTGAGTAAAAACTCGGTTTTTATCTAAACTACAGTATATATCAGTGAACCTAATGGGATCTGACGGCCCATCTTAAATAGTGTCATTAGGTAACAAAGAGAAATCTGAAGCTATATTACCCATGGTCATTTTGATGACTGCTTCTTTTTCTTTCAATTTCAACAGATAACTGGAACTCCCCTTGAAAAGGCTTTCTGAAATTTTCTGCTCTTTAATCCGGGTTTCTCTCCGCATAGTTCTTTCACCACAAACCAATATTTGAAGTAAACAGGTGCAAAATATGGTTTCTGTGATACTGAGTCATAGGACATTATTACTAATGAAGCTTTATTCCATATAACTTGCAGATTTTTCAACCTCACAAAATCATACAAAAAGTAAATTCAGAAATATCAGTTCTTAAGTTTCCTTTAAATAAATGTTATGAAATAAAATAAGTAAGAAGTTTCAGAGTATACATGTTAAGATAAATAACTCTGTTGTTAAACACATATAATAGATTCTTACTCATAGAGACCCTATAGGACAGAGTAGAACTGCCCCATAGGGTTTCCAAAGCTGTAACTTTATGGAAGCTGACGGTCACATCTCTCTTCCACAGAGCAGCTAGTGGGTTCAAACTGCCGACCTTTCAATCTGTGCCACCAGGGCTCTTTATATAGGTGATATAAAAACATTTACTTGGACCCACACAGTAAAGGACAAACACAAAGTATTTGCATAACATCATGGCGTATAGAACCCAAATATTCCTTTTCTTTACATTACTTTCTTTTCACCCTTTCCACTTCCTTCTTCATTTTCTTAACTACAGTTTCATACTAGGATGAAAGAGGTGAATAGCAAATACCTAGAATATCCACCACCTGTCCATCAGTTGGTCTTACTGTGATGGCTTACATGTTGCTATGTGATACTAGAAGTTATGCATGAGTATTTAAAATACCATTAGGGTCACCCATGGTAGACAGGTTTGAATGGAGCTTCCAGACTAAGTCTGATTAGGAAAAAAGGCCCGGTGATCTACTTCTGAAAATTAGTCACTGAAATCCCTACAGATCACAGAATATTATCTGAGACTTCAACTTGCATACTTTGGACACATTGACAGAAGGGACCAATTGTTGGACAAGAACATCATGTTTGGTAAAGTGGAGGGCCAGAGAAGGCAAAGGAAACCCTCAATGATACAGTTTAATACAATGTCCTTAACAGGACTCAAACATACTAACAATCACGAAGATGGTGCAGGACCAGGCAATGTTTCATTCTGTTGTCCATGAGGTCACCATGAGTCGGAGCCTACACCATGGCAACTAACAACAATAACAATGCTGACATGGTTACAGTGGCAAAGAGATTTTACTACACGGTGATATCTCAAGTAGTGGGATTGGTGAAAAACTGAAGTAAATGATTTATAGTTTGGACATCGACTAACCATTAGCATGATCATAATCTCTTAATCATAAAATAGCAAATGTTTATCATTAAAAGAACTTAAATGCCTGCCATCATGCTAAGCATCATCATGCATTATGTCATTTAATTCTTATAAAAATCCCATTATTATTGTTTCTCCTTTACAGATATGGAAACTAAAGCTTCTAATAGTTATGTAATTTAAATCATGCTGCATTTTGTGTTCTTTCATAGATTATTGTCATTGGCAGGAATATTCATACAAATATAATAAAATATTTACTTAGCAACTTGTGCAGGTAATTTTTTTCTATTTTATTAATATTTACAAAAATATCATAAGTTAAAATAAATGACAATGCAGAATTGGAAAAATAAAGTAATTGAAATATATTATGTCTGAATGATTCATTCCACAAGGTTCTCAGCATTATATTTCACATTAAAATTATTAGGATCTCATTTCATTATTTCTGATGAAAAATGAACTACTCTAAGGAAATACTCTAGAGACTTTTGCAAGATAAATATTTCAAATATTCCAATTATGGGATAAGTGAGTAATTCATCAATGGATTCTCATTTCTAACAAGCTCCCAGGTGATATGGATGCTGCTGGTCCTTGGACCACGCTGAGTAGCAATGCATTAGAGAACACTTCAATGTGGGCATTATACTATGAGAAAAATCTACTCATGGATATAATACATGATAAACTTCAGTAGGCATTAAATGTGATCCAACAACGAGTGCTTTCTTAAACACCGTATTTTTTAAATTTGTATTTTTTAGAGTAGCACAATATGTGGGGATGCCTGAAGAGAGGCCTGGTGGCAGTGCTATCACGTTAATGTGACCCAGACACAAAAGGAAATTATCCACCTCAGATGAGCAGCTAAGCAGAAAATTATATAATAACAGTGCCGGTTTGTAGAATAGTTAACACTTCTTCCTTGCCGTGCAATCTGTATTAAATTCCTATCCTGAATGGCTTGGAAGTAAGAACTAATGTTAACACTTCAACAGCATTATCTTTTCTCTCTCTTTTTTTAGTATGTGTTTTTATGTAAAAAAAGTTATTCATTTTTATTTCTCTTAGCCTGTCGATATCTGCTTTAACACTTTAATTCCTAGTAGAAATAGTGATGACCTTCAATAGCAAAATTTTTAATATAGAGAATATGCAAACATGGCAAGACAGGCCAAAACATTTTCCCACCCCAATATCCAGCAGAGTCGCAATAGTAAACATTAGATAATTGATTAAACTATATATTTCATTCATTTGTACAATAAACTCTAAGACTCAGTGCTGAAAGTGTTGTCCTAAGAACAAAAGTATTGGCATTATTTGAGAGCTTGTTGAAAATGCTGATTGTCAGGTCCCACTGCGTAACTACTGAACAAGGTTCCCAGGAACTTTGCATGCACATACAGGCTTAAAAGGCACCAATTTAGAGTGCAGGATTAGAATCAGAAAAACCTGTGTTTGATTCACAGCCCAAACACTAACCAGCTGTCGGACTTGAGAACATAATTGTTTTAAACCTTGGATACAAAAAATGGAAATAGGGTTGTTCTAAAAGGTAAACAGGATAATGTCTGTTAAAGCACCTGACATAATATCGAAACAATCTATGTTTCTAAATCAGAAAACATTCTAGAATATAGCGGACACTAAATAATGTCATTGTTGAATGAATAAAAAGAATCAATGAATCACTAGATAAATCAATAAATGAACATGCTCTCAACATCTAGAATCCAGAACCCCAGAATACTAACCTTCTCTTATCTGAAAAATAAATGTCAAAAGACTTTTTATGAGCAGATTATGAGAAAACAGTAGAGATGGAATTGATTTAGAATCTTCTGTAATCCTCCCATAAAAACAGGGAAAGTAGGATTCAAAACCAAAAATTCCCGGACGACATTTACAGCAAATCCCAGGAGGAAGGAGGGGTAAGGCATCCAGGCTTCCCATGGCCCTGAGAAGCAAAATCAACAAGAGGAACTCTCAGGACAGCACAGTGAGCCAATCAGAGAACAGCAGCTGAAACAGGGAGAAAATTTTATAGGTGTGTGCAAGGGGACAATGGTAAAGTCATAAGGTAAAATATCAAAACTAAAAACAAACAAAAAAACTATGCTCCCTTCAGAACAAAGTCCCACTTTGGGAAGGAACTCCCAATAGCATAATCTAAAAAAGCCAAACCAGTTGCCATCGAGTTGAATATAACTCATAGCGATCCTACAGGACAGAGAAAAACTACCACACGGGGTTTCCAAGGCTCTAATCTTTACAACAGCAGACTACCACATTTTTCTCCCTGGGAGTGGCAGGAGGATTTGAAACGCTGACTTTTGGTTAGCAGTCGAGCACTTTAACTACTGCGCCACCAGGCTCCTTGTTTAATCTAAATTGTTCTGGATATAAACAATAGGGGCAAAGATAGAAAAAGGTCAAGATAGACATTTGGGAGGACTACAGAGAAGGCAGATGTTAGAAAATATCGGTCAATTTTTTTCATCATTTTGTAAAAATAACAGAATTGGAAGCTCTGGATTTATGAAGCCAGAAAGCCATCTGGGCCTAATCTTACCCCTATAAAACTAGTTTCTTTAAACACAATAAGCAGAAAACAATTTTGGTAAAATCCCATAAGAGAAAGAAAAGCAGAATGACTTATCTAGAACTCCACAGTCACACCTATCGGTTAATGTATTGTCTCTGGCTAATTTCTTGCTACTACAGCAGAGTTTAGTAGCTACAACAGAGACCATATGCCCAGCAAAGCCTGAAATATTTACTGTCTGACCCTTTACAGAAAAAAAGTTCTCCTTCCCTGGACTAGAAAATAACCGTGAAAGACTTCAGCTTTTAAAGACTGGGAGAAAAACCTGGAAAAGAGAAACTGGGTATAAAAGCACACTGAGAAGACATGGTCGGAGAGAAAGCAGATGAAAGAGGAACATACAGAATTATGGGAGCCAAGAGAAAGAAGTGTTCAAGAAGGCTTGTTGTTGCCAGTTGACGTCCAGCTGGCTCTGACTCATGGCAACCTTATGTATAACATAAGAACAAAACGTTGCCCGGGTCCTTCACCATCTTCATGTTTAAGTCCATTGCTGTGGTTATTGTGTCAATTCATCTCATCAAAGTTTTTCAATTTACCAAACATAATGGTAGATGTGATTAACTGTTTCAAAATTCGTTAAGCCTATATAAAAGGAGGAAACCCTGGTGGCATAGTGGTTAAGAGCTACATGCTGCTAAACAAAAGGTCGGCAGTTCGAATTCACCGGGCGCTCCTTGGAAACTCTATGGGGCAGTTCTACTCTGTCCTATAGGGTTGCTATGGGTCAGAACTGACTCGACGGCAACAGGTTTTATATATATATATATATATATAGATATAGATATAGGTTTTATATATTATATATATATAGGTTTTATACATATATATATATAAAAGAAAACTGAAATGTGCCTGCTGGATTTAGAATATGAAAACCATTTAGTTGGGAAGGAAATGGGAGTGAGAAAATGGGAAATGTTGAGAACTCTCAGTGAGTTTAACTTTGAAGGGTTTTAGAGTGAGCAATAGCTGGAGAAGGCTAAGTGACCAAAAGATAAATAGGCAGACATTTTATTTATAAACTTACTAAATGTTCTCTTATTCTGTATCATTACTTATTCTTAATTACAAGGTTTGTCAGAAAAGTCTCATAGGAACGTTTTATTTATTCTTGTAGGAAAAATATATATGTATTCCTTTAAAATCAGATTCTAAGAAGTTAGTTTCATATTGCCTTATTATAAAGATCTTCCCTTTCAGTCTAACCATAATTTCCATGTAATGTTTTCTGATTCATATGATACAAACCATAGGAAGCATTCATTCATAGTGGGCATGCTATTTTAGTAAAAGTCAATAAGAAACCTAGGTTATTCACTAGTGAAAGACTCAACTATCAAAATATATGTATGTATGTGGGTGTATATGTGTGGTTTGTTAGAATTTTCAGTGATGCTATATAACAATAGGAGCCATAGTGGCACAGTGGTTGAGAGCTCGGCTGCTAATCAAAATATCGGCAGTTCGAATCCACCAGCTGCTCCTTGGAAACCCCATGAGGCAGTTCTACTCTGTCCCATAGGGTTGCTATGAGTTGGAACTGACTTGACAGCAATGGGTTTATGTAATAGTATGTAACATTTGGGTACAAAGTAGCTCTATTTTGAAGTAATTGACTCTCTGTCCCAAATCAGCAAGTATATTCTGAGTATTCTGACTGCAAATATGACTCCAGTATCTAATTATCCTTTAAGTAATTTACATTCAAATGTGTAATGAAATATTTTTCCTCTTCTTACTGATTTAAAAATTTTAATAGTTTTTTGAATACACCAGTAAAATAATTTAAATATTCAGACTTAGAACCATACAAACCAGTACAAAAGACACCTGGTGAGTAAGAGCTTATGATTTCAAAGGTAGAAAAGTTTAAAAAAAAAAAAGAAGAAGACAATCTGATGCATATGAACCCACTAAGGATTTTATTAAACTCAATGCAGAAATCACCAGGGAAGTAAATACTCATTTTTAAGACTTTTAAATTATGTAAAAGGCAAAGTGATTTAACAACCTAACAATGGATGTGTTTATGCAGGGACAAAAAAAGTTTGTATTTAGAAAATGTAATTTCCTTTACAGATCTATGCTTTTCATTTTCCACTACAGTTACTTGAAGAAAAAAAAGAAAATCAGAAAACAAAAAAAAAAATTACATTTGTTTTTTTCTGTAAAGATTTCAAACTCACATAAAACTAATGCACAGATGTTAACTTTGCTAACAAACATGGATGAAATTGGCACTAATTTTCATCCAATTATTAACTGAGATTAACTATACACATCTGACGTCAAGGAAAATCAATTGTCTGATTTAAGTACTGTATTTACTTTTTACAGTATTTTAATTTTTCTTGTGAGTAATAACATATATCTGGGTACAGGTTCATTGACAACAACAGTCTATGAAAACTAAAAGGATGGTTAATTTTTTTTTTTTTTAGCAGAATTACAGATAAAACTATGATTAATGAATTGACTAAGTTCTGTTCTCAATTTCCCCCATTGTAATTTTAGCTTGTTCTTTTAATCATCTTCGCACGTCTAGTGCCTTGTTAAGTGTCTGTCCCATAGCAGGTGTTCAGTAAATGCCTATTTGTTTCTCTGAATTTGATTTACAGAATGTAGCTTTTAATCCTAATGCATAGAATATATTCCCATGAACATTTAAGGAGAAGCTAAAAGTTAATTGAGAAGAGATCAGTCCTTCTAGAGGTTTAGAAGGACTCTTGTTGAGTGCCATAGAGCCAACTCACTATAGACATGCTTTAATTATGGTGGCTGAGAACTCCTTGCAGTTATAAACTTGTAAATGATTTGTGGAAAAAACATCTTTTCCCTTTTCTCCACAAAGCAATGTTCTCTAAAAGAATATTAGATCATCATGAAGTAATTTGAAATATTTTGACTACATCTAAAAACACTGCTTTTCCCCCCTACTGCAGTTTGTTGCTGTGTGTGCCCTCAAGTAGATTCCGACTTACAGCGACCCTATAAGACCAAGTGTAACTGCCTCATAGGGTTTCCTAGGCTATAATCTTTATAGGAGGAGATTGACAGGTCTTTTCTCCTGTGAAGCAGCTGGTAGGTTCGAACTGCCCACCGTCCCATTAGCAGCCCAGTGCTTAACCACTGGGCCAGCAGGGCTCCTTGCTGAAGTTTAGGACAGTTCTGTAACTTAAAGTATGGCTATCATTATGAATATTATAAAACCAGAAGAACTCTTAACAGAGGAGCTGAAAAATAATTAAGGTTTATACCATTACTGTCATAAACTAGGCATATTTTAGCAACATCAGTATTTTTCTAAACATTGATAACTGGTTAATGGCAAAAATGAGCAGCATACTCATACTTTTGTTTGTAAAAACATCTTGTCTGTGTACTGTCTTCTTAATTAAATGATTAAATTGTTAGACAAATAACAAGGGAGCATTAGTCATTTTTAGCTAGCATCCATAGTGGGTCATTAATACATTAAAATACAGTGATTACAAAGTCAAACTGACCAAGAAACACAAAAGTTTAGATACATGCACTGCAACCTAAGATCTGGCAGTTATCAGGCTGTAAATTTCCTAAAAGAAGGGAAAAGATTATATGTATTATTTCCAGATCCTCACTGTGACTGAGAGGCTTACACAAGGTGCTTACTAAATATTAGTATAATAAAGAAGAATAATTTACCGCCAGTTTAAGAATCAAACTGTAGACAGGTTCCTATAATGTTCGGCTGTCCAATATGCAAAACATCAGGTGGACAACATAAAAGTCTCTAAAAATCCTTTCTCAACAATTAGCCAGTATGAGATTGCACAAAATTCAAACACGAAGTTCTGGTATTGATTGTAATATAAGTAAAACTCACTTAAATATTGAAAAATATATTGTAAGAGGTGAAAATCTAACATTTTTAAATATTTCAAAAATATGTAGAAAAGGAGAGGTAGTTTAACTGCATCTAAAAATTTGGATGATGGGCAAATGTAAAATGAAAAGTATTTAGGTAGTAGGCACTCAGAATAACCAGATGTAATGGTTTAATTTTTTAAAAAATTTAATTATTATCAAAATAGCATTAAACAAAAAAAAAAAAAGAAAAACAGCTCAATTAAAAAATGGACAAAGAACTTACATAGACATTCCTTCGAAGATGTAAAAATGGCCAACAGTACATGAAAAAATGCTCAATATCATTAATCATTCCAAAACCAAACCAACTGCCGTTGCATCGATTCTGACTCATAGGGACCTTATAGGGCAGAGTAGTACTACCCCACAGGGTTTCTAGGGGTCCAGTCATTACAGAAGCAGACTACCACATCTTTCTTCCGCTAAGCCACTGGTGGCTTCAAACTGCTGAGGCCTTTGGTTGGCATCTGAGTGCTTAGCCACTGTGCAACCAGGGCTCCTTTAACGGGATAAAAGGGAGGAAAAAAAACTGCAAAAGATGCCACATAATTATTTTTTCATCTGCATTTCCATAGTCATTGTATGACAAGTAAGTATACTTTCATATTTCAAAAGCTAGCTTAAAAAGGGACCTTACGGACTGAGGAAGTTTGTTCTACTGCCTACAACAAGTCAAATACTGAGCAACTATCACTTTCAACTTAAATTCTGTTATAAATGACTGTATGTTTCATCATTTTCCTTCTGTGTCAAACACTGATAAGGATTTACTCTTTGAATCATTATAATTTTCCCTATGCTGTCAGCAAAAAGATTTAATATTGTGATAAAGAAATAAATGGGGAATAGTATGTGTTCCTCCTAAGATTTGTATAATTTTATGCAAAGCTTTAAAAACCATCACATGCTCTCTCCATTTATACTTAAATAATAACATCAATTTTTGAAATACAATGCCCAAACAAAATTTTAAATTTAGTAGTTTATGCAAACTTCATAGAATTTAGGATACACAAGATTCAAAGAGTATATATACATAAGAGCCAATTTCTTTTTAAAAATCCATCTTTTATGTTAGTAATTTAATTTATATACTTTCTGGTATCTGTCTGTATTCAGCAGTCTAGTTTTAATTTAATTTTAGCTAATATAAATTCCATTTCATCAAATGCCTAGTGAGTCTTGAGTTCTCAGGGGCAAGGGGAAATGCTGTGCTGGTAAAAGATCTCCCAAATTTATGATAAAATTGGCAAATATTCATATAATTAATACAATTATCTAATATTTAATAAGAATTATTGTATACAAGGTATACTGGAATGATTTTTTAAAATTTAATTACCCAGTTAAATTCTCAAAAAAAGCCTTATTATATTACATATTACATTTACATACCACATATTAAATTGAGGAAATGGAGGTTCATTGCAGTTAAGAAACTATGTTAGGCTCTTGAGTTATTAATGGCATATATAATTGCTATTATAAACTGTTTTCTTCTAAGAGCTTTGGAGTCTTTAAAAATTCTAAATTTACAAAGTTTCTTTTTTTTTTTTTAGAGACAAGATTTGTATACAAAAATATTTCTAAAGTCATTTAGCTGTCTAAGGGCCTTTGAAGAAGTTGATCATTATTTCACTAAAGCATCTGGGAAAGAAAAAAAGGGGTTAATATTTTGAATCATTAGAAACCAGAGAACATCATATAGTTGGCTGATTTTAAAAACAATTTTTCTTTGAATATAAAATTTCTTTTTTTTTTTTTTGCTTATACATGAGTTGGAATCGACTCGATGACAACAGTTTTGGTTTTGGTTTTTTCATACCAGAACTTGCTTAATTTCTAATAAAAATGATTTCATACTATCTGTATGACCTTTATATAACAGGAATTCAAGTTTATTTGTTGAATGAAATTGAATCTGTCTTTTAATATTTGGTTTTTGAAATAACATTTGGTTTTTGAAATAACAAACACACAATTATTTTGTCTTACCTTTCTCTGAAGGAATTTTAAATCAGTGGACCTATGTGTTTGTGGGTAAGCTTTCTTTTTGGTAAAACATTAATTTTGATCGTGGTAATTAATGTTACAATGGTTGATCTTAACTGGGTATAAAAAAAAGGATTTTTAAAAAAACTGTTCAAGAATCAGAAACAATCTAAATCATGGAAACAGTATTGTGTATATTAACTGCCTAGCATAGGCACGTTCTGTCATAGAAACCCTCAGTGAACTGCCCAATTTTAAAATGAGAGTTTAAATTCCATGTATTTTTTCTTGCTCTCATTCACTTTTCTGTCACTACAACTAGATATTCTCTAATATAAAAAGACAGGGTGAAAAAAAATTAGAGAATTAAATGAATATAGGAACAATAACAGTGCATGAGGACAAAAAGGGAGCTTTGTTTGAGTTGTCTGACTTTTGTAGCAGCGGAAAATTTAATCTTCACATGGAAGATTGCAAAAATCAGACACAAGGTGATTGTGGTTCAGAAGTTAGAAGATTTCAGCTGTGCCCCACTGTTTTTCCACTAGCCTTTCTCCAGCTGTTTGCCCCTTGGCTAACCATTACAGAATACCATGGCAACTTGCTGTGATACTTAAGCCCTAACTCTCTGGAAAATGTGCCTGAAGTTTTCTTTATCAGTATAAGGATAGGTTGTTTCCCAACATGATGCTCAATTTTAATCAAGTTCTTAAGGTATGTATATTTATAAAGTAAAGAAATAGCTTCGGCCTTAGGGAATTTAGACAAAAAGATAAAAATTGGGTTCACTCATCCCAGAAATTCTTCATAGCTTTGTCCAAGCCTGGAATGCTCTTCCTCTGCTCTCAGCAATAAATGCCCCCCCCCTTTTTTTTTAATTTTCCCCTCACATAGTCCTGGTGAGCTGTTATCACTTAGAACATTGCCTATTCAGTATGTCTTAGAAATATGTCCGGTCTCCCCACCTTGGTTTTCAATTTTATGAAGACATTAAGTCTTTTTGGTATCTTTAGCTTAATACTGTATTTATTTCAAGATTATATGTCTATAACAAATATTTTGGCATTTTGTAGTGTGATTTTTCACATATTTCTTTCTTCTAGATTTTTACGCATATAAAACATTTGGAAAGTATTCACATTGTCCAGATTAGTTATAATTTAGAGTTTGGGAAATCATGAAAATCATTTTTTCAGGTGATGAAAATGATTTGCCCAAAGTTAAACTGTTAGTAGCACTAGAACTAAATCTAGAACTTAGAATTTCTGAATCCTAGAACTTGGGTATTCTATTTTATGTCTAAATACTACCAAGAATGATTTACACACTCACACACACACACACACACACACATAATAAATATATTCTCAAATATTATACTATTTCTGTTTATACTAATGCATTTGTGTAAATAACTGCTGTTCAATGTGGCTATATTAATTGCTTGTAAGAGAAGATGTGCAAACATCATCCCTTATAACAGGGCAGTTCTACTCTGTAGTCTCTGTCTTATAGGGTTGCTATGAGTAGGAATCCACCTGATGGCACACAACAACAAAAACATTTGCTGACTAATCAATTTTAATTATAAAAGAATGAACAGGAACTAGAACAAAAGATGGTTACTAGGGAACAAAGTAAGAGCCCAGTTAATTCAATTATATAAGAAGTCGTAATAGAACTAAAAATAACTTTAACTTGATGTTGAATTGCAAAATATATTGGCACCTTTGTTACAGGACTAATACGAGTCTAATTCCCAGCTGTCAGTTACTAGCATATAAACTTTAAACCATTACTGAATCACTCAGTTTCTAAATTATTAAGATGAGCATATTGCTTCCTTCATAGTATTATAAGAACTATTGGGTAATGGACTTAAAATATTTACTACCATAAATGGCTCATAATAACATTCAGTAATGATTAGATTCTGCAATTATCAACTCCAAACCAATACACTGCTGGCCTGGAGACCCTTATAATATCCCTAATCTAAAGGGTCACCGTCCATATGTTAGTTTGTCACGCTAGGGTGTCTCGCATGTGGCTATGAAGATGGAAGTTATGCCAGCAGTATTTCAAATACCTGCAGGGTCACCCATGGTACACAGGTTTCAGTAGAGCTTCCAGACTAAGACAGACTAGGAAGAAAGGCCTAGCTATCTATTCCCAAAAATTAGTCAATAAAAACCTTTTGGATCACAACAGAAGATTGTCTGACTTGTTCGCTTGCTTTGGACACATCATCAGGAGGGATCAATTGGTAGAGAAGCACATAATGTTTGGCACTGGAGACCTTTGATGAATTGGCCTAACAGGTACAACAATGAACTCAAAAAAAAACCTGGCGATTATGAGTATGATGCAGGATTGGGTAAAGTTTCATTCTGTTGTACGTAAGGTCGCCACGAGTCAGATTCAACTCAACAGCATATAATAACAACAATCTAAAAACAGGTTGGCCGCAGATCCTGGAGCAGGGATAAAACTACAGGTGGGGGTAAAATGATTATAGGATTTGAAACTAGATTATGCTAAAATAAACAAACAAAAATGTTGCCATTCAGTTGATTCCGACTCATATGCTAAAATACTCAACCGAAAATAGCATAAAAGGTATAAACCACTCCAACTAAGAGATTTAATTTGAGACAGTTAATAGAAGATAATCCATCAATCCATATTTGATTGATACCTAGCTTGAAATAGTTACTATGTTGGTGAATATAATGACATAATTCCTATCATCAGAAAAATTAATTTCTTGTAAGGGGAGCATTTAGAAACAAAAATTACAATGTAGGTGTAAAGTTCTATACTAGAGCATAAAAGACAATTGGAATGTGAGGAAAAGTAGTCACAGAAGAGGTGGAATTTATGCTGGGTCTTGGTAAATGTGTAGAAGTTTGCTAGGCATAAAGAAGGAAGAGTGTTTCATAGAGAGAGAAAATATGGGCAAAGAACTAGAGCTGTCAGGACATAACAGGCACAGAAAATGGGGAGAAATTTCTCTGCAAGAGCATACGATATAGGTGCCTGGTAGAGAGGTCATATATGAGACAAGAGAGAGGGTTTATGTCTAGACTTGGTAGTAAAATGGGATTTGGAATTGATTCTGTGGTCAGTATAAAGCCAGTGGAGAGTTTAGCAAAAGAATAACAGGCCCAAACTGGATCTCAAAAGATAACTGATACCAGTATAAAGGTTAAGGACAGTGGATGAGAGAACAGTAAAGTGATTGTTCAACAAAAATAGGAGGAACATGATGAATGCGTAATTTAAGATGGGGCACAGAAAGTTCTGATTAAAAGAGAAATTCTATAATACCACCTAGAGGATTTAGTTATTTGTTGGCTCAAGTGAAGGAGAAAGACAGAGGTCTGTATTACACGGAAATTTTAATCTTAGAAGATTGCTTAGATAAAGATATTATTAACCACAACTAAGAATACAGGATCAGGAGGAACTGTCTGAAAGTGAACAGAAAATTCAGATTTGTACATGTAGATGGTTAGAAACAAGGTGCTGCAGCTCATGATAGAAACTGGAAGCAGATCTCAGAGTTTTCACTATAGAACAATTGTTGTTTGCTGCCATCAGGTCGGTTCCAACTCATAGCGACTCAATGTACAACAGAATGAAACACTGCCTGGTCCTGCGCCATCCTCACAGTCGTTGCTGTGTTTGAGCCCATTTTTGCAGTCACAGTTCAATCCATCTCACTGATGGTCTTCCTCTTTTTCCTGGGCTCTCTATTTTACCAAGCATGATGTCCTTTTCCAGAGATTGGTCCCTCCTTATAACATGTCTAAAGTATGTGAGACAAAGTCTCTCAATCCTCCCTTCTAAGGAGCATTCTGGGTATAGTTCTCCAAGACAGACTGTTCATTCTTCTGGAAGTCCATGGTATATTCATTATTTTTCAACAACACCAGAATTCAAAGGCATCAATTCTTCTTTAGTCTTCATTATTCATTGTCCAGCTTTTGCATGCATATGAGGCAACTGAAAATACCACGGCTTGGATCTGGCGTACCTCAGGCATCAAAGTGATATCTTTGCTTTGTTAACACTTTAAAGAGGTTTTGTGGAGCAGATTTGCCCAAAGCAATATGTCATTTGACTTATTAACTGCTGCTTCCATGGGTGTTGACTGTGGATCCAAGTAAAATGAAATCTTTGACAACTTCAATACTTTCTCCATTTATCATGATGTTGCTTATTGGTCCAGTTGTGAGGATTTCTGTTGTCTTTACGTTGAGGTGTACTCCATACTGAAGGCTATAGTCTTTGGTCTTCATCTGTAAATGCTTCAAGTCCTCTTCCCTTTCAGCAAGCAAGGTTGTGTCATCTGCATATCGCAGGTTGTTAATGAGTCTTCCTCCAATCCTGATGATACGTTCTCCTTCATATAGTCCAGCTTCTCAGAATACTTGCTCAGCATACAGACTGAATAAATACGGTGAAAGGATACAACCTTGACGCACACCTTTCCTGACTTTAAACCACAGTATCCCCTTGTTCTGTCTGAACGACTGCCTCTTGGCAAGTTCCTCATGAGCACAATGAAGTGTTCTAGAATTCCCATTCTTCACAATGTTATCCATAATTTGTTATGATCCACACAGTCAAATGCCTGTGCATAGTTAATAAAACACAGGTAAATATCTTTCTAGTATTGTCTGCTTTCAGCCAAGATCCATCTGACACCAGCAATGATATCCCTCTTTCTGCATTCTCTTCTGAATGTGTGTTGATTTCTGGCAGTTCCCTGTCAATGTACTGCTGCAACTGCTTTTGAACGATCTGCAGCAAAAATTTACTTGTGTGTAATATTAATGACATTATTCAATAATTTCTGCATTCTGTTGGATCACCTTTCAACTGAATGTGCACAAATAAGTATCTCTTCCAGTCAGCTGGACAGGTAGCTATATTCCAAATTTGTTGGCATACACGAGTGAGGACTCCAGTGCTGCATCCATTTGTTGAAACATCTCAATTTGTATTCTATCAATTCCTAGAGCCTTGTTTTGTCAGTGTCTTCAGTGCAGCTTGGTCTTCTTCCTTCAATACTATCAGTTTCCTGATCATATGCTACCTCCTGAAATGGTTAAACGTCAATCAGTTGTTTTTGGTATAGTGACTCCATGCATTCCTTCCTTCTTCTTTTGATGCTTCCTGCATCGTTCAACATTTTGCCCATACAATCCTTCAATACTGCAACTCAAGGCTTGAATTTTTTCTTCAGTTCTTTCAGCTTGAGAAATAACAAGTGTGCTCTTCTCTTTTGGTTTTCTAACTCCAGGTCTTTGCGTATTTCATTATAATACTTTACTTTGTCTTCTTGAGCCAATCTTTGAAATCTTCTGTTCAGCTCTATTACTTCATCACTTCTTCTGTTCAAGAACAAGTTTCAGAGTCTCTTCTGACATCCATTTTGGTCTTTTCATTCTTTCCTGTCTTTTTAATGAAATTTTTGCTTTCTTCATGTATGGTGTTCTTGATGTCATCCCACAACTAGTCTGGTTTTCGGTCATTAGTGTTCAGTGCATCAAATCTATCTTAGTTATTTAGTGCTACTATAATAGAAATACCACAAGTGGATGGCTCTAACAAACAGAGATTTACTCTCTCACAGTCTAGGAGGCTAGAAGTCTGAATTCAGGGTGCCAACTCCAGGGGAAGTGTTTCTCTCCCTGTCGGCTCTGCGGGGGAAGGTCCTTGTCATCAATCTTCCCCTGATCTAGAAGCTTCTCGGTGCAGGGACCCCAGATCCAAAGGACACGCTCATTCCTGGCTAATGTTTTTTGGTGGTATGAGGTCCCCATGTCTCTCTGCTTGATTCTCTCTTTTATATCTCAAAAGAGATTGACTCAAGATACAACCTAATCTTGTAGATTGTCTTGCCTCAATAACATAACTGCCTCTAATCCTGCTTCATTAACATCACACAGGTAGGATTTACATCACATAGGAAAATCACATCAGATGACAAAATTGTGGACAATCACACAATACCTAGCCAACCTGATACACATTCTCGGGGGACACATTTCAATCCATAACAAAATCTATTCTTGAGATGGTCTCTAAATTCAGGTGGGATATACTCAAGGTTGTACGTTGCCTCTCTTGGACTTATTTTAATTTTCTTTAGCTTCAACTTGAACTTGCCTATTAGCAATTGATGGTCTGTTCTGTAGTTGGTCCCTGGCCTTGTTCTGACTGTTGATATTGAGCTTCTCATTGTCTCTTTCCACAGATACAGACGATTTGATTCCTGTGTATTCCATCTGGCGAGGTCCATGTGTATAGTCACCATTTATGTTGTTGAAAAAAGGTATTTTCAATGAAGAAGTCACTGGTCTTGCAAAATTCTATCATGTGATCCTGAGGTCATTCTTACCACCAAGGCCATATTTTCCACCTACTTTTTGTTTCCAACTTTCACAATCCGATCACCAGTAATTATCAAGGCATCTGGATTGCATGTTTCATAGATTTCAGACTGTAAAAGGTGAGGAAAATGTTCAATTTCCTCATCTTTGGAATTAGTGGTTGTTGTGTAAATTTGAATAATAGTCACATTAGCTGGTCTTCTTAGTAGGCATATGGATATTATCCTGTCACTGACAGTGGTGTACTTTAGGATAGATCTTGAAATGATATTTTTGACAACGAATGTGACACCATTCCACTTAATTTGTCATTCTCGGCATAGTAGACCACAGGATTGTCCGATTCAAAACGGTTAATACCAGTCCATTTCAGTTCACTAATGCCTAGGATATCAATCTTCAAGCATTCCATTTCACTTTTTATGACTTCGAATTTTCCTTGATTCATACTTCATACTTTCCATGCTCTGATTATTAATGGATGTTTCCAGCTGTTTCTTCTTGTTTTGAGTCGTGCCACATCAGCAAATGAAGGTCCCAAAAGATTTACTCCATCTATGTCATTATGGTTGACTCTACTTTGAGAAGGCAGCTCTTCTCCAGTCATATTTTGAGTGCCTTCCAACCTGAGGGGTTCATCTTCCAGCACTATGTCAGACAATGTCTCCCTGCTATTCAAAAGGTTTTCACTTGCCATTTTTTTCACAGTAGATTGCCAGGTCCTTCCTCCTAGCCTGTCTCTGTCTGAAAGCTCCATTGAAACTTCTCCACCATGGATGACACTGCTGATATTTGAAATATCAGTGGCATGGCTTTCCACATCACAGCAACATGCAAGCCACCACAGTACAACAAACTGACAGAGGAGTGGTCAATGGAAAGATTCAATCAATATGATTGATTAGGTAACCTAGAAAGAACGTTTACAGAGTGGAGGAAGAAGAAGTCCATTACAAACCACCAATATTTAAGGAGCAAAATGGCAAGTCAGTGAAAAATTCTGAGGGGGGAAAAAAGTTAAGCGGCTTGGCATGGAATTTTGACTAGGAGAACATTTCACGAAAAAAAGAATGATGTCCATTTCAAATAATATCTCGGTCATCATTCTCAAAGGTTTAATCAATAACTTCTGTTTCAAAAATGCTCAAAACTTATATATGAAAAGAAAAATAATACTTGTGAAAGAGAACATAGAGAAAAGAAGTCAATGGTATTTTATCACTAGATACTTGGGTGAAAAGGAGAAATAACTGCTCACTCTAAAAAATGGAACCTGCAGTGTTTCTATCTCAAACCTACAGAGAAGAATGTGTTTTAATCTATTTGCTTTTCATGACCACAATTTAGTTTTATAGTTACCATTTCATTTTCCTTGCTGCAATAAGCCATCCATACATTGTGCTCTGCAGTAGACAGTTATGTTTCAGAGGGCCAATGCTCTTCTTAAAGGCAAAAAGTTTGTAGGTGATGAACAAAAAGAGTGAAAATTGAGGTAAGTGTATGCTCTTCCATCCCATGAATTGTGCCAATTTCTCATTATCACTAGAGTTGTTCTATAAACTCTTAATGCTCAATGCTTCACTTGGCTCTTACTAGCCAACATACGTATTACTGTAACTCTCCTCACAATTGGTCCTTTTGTGGTTCTTTTCCATTTCATTGCTAATTTGTTGGCTTGTGAATCCTTTATGAAAAAATAGTTTTAACTCTGCTATTGGTGTAGGTTTGGATTCTATATATGTTAAATATTGATAGCAGTAGACTTGAAACTCTAAAGAGACAAAATAATTCTCTTCTGCTAAGAGCAGAGAGGAATCTGAGTTTTTGTTTTTTAATCTAATCATGAAAAGCATAAACTACTAGAGTGTTTTTCATATTTTTAATGAAAATTTCAGTGTTTATAACTATTTACACTAAAACTAGCTTTAATGCTTTATATTCCACCCCCCTCCCCAAGGTAAAAACTGAACCATATATTTAAGTCACTTATCTCTTCTAATAACAGTGCCTTTCAACCATGTGTTTCCTCTTTCATTTCTGCCCAAGACATGCCCGTGCTCTTCATTAAAGAAGATGGAACATCCACCATTAAAGATACAGGCTTTTTATGTTGTTAAAATAATGTTGATGAATTTCTGATTAATTCATTCATATATAAGAGGAAATATACTAAATCTCAGGGATTCTATCATGAACAGGACATAGTCGCTGAAGGTCCTTGGAGTTTAGTAAAGGAAGCCAAGAAGAAGCTAGAACTATAATGCTTAATCACAATGTTAGTAAACCAAACTGAGAACCAGTTGAATAAGGGTCTTATTACATTAATATCCACATACTAGGTGATAGATGATTCCATGCTACAAATATAACCTGAAACTAATTTATTGATGAAGATTCCATATGAAAAAACATATCTATTTTTCCTAGTATTTTTCAAATAATAACTATAGTTAGCCATATAATTAATAAAACAATAATTACAAAAATAATAGTTGGTAACTATTAAGGGCTATGTTGTACTGTTAACATAGGTTAACATAGACTATCTCATATAAAATCACTGTAACCTATAAGGTAAGCAATATTAATATCTCCAATAATAAGTGTTGGTATGCAAATTCATGCCCAATAGGGTATGATTCCAAAGTTCATGCTATAACCACTCAACCACACATTTTTACACAGATTGATGTATAAAACAAATCACCGTACAGTTTTCACTTCAAATGAAAGGAGCAAAGAAAATCTAGTTTTTAAATGGGATATGAGTTAATATGACTTTAATTTTTCCTGGATCCTTCTGTCATTGACAGTACGTAGATGTTCTGAGGTAAGTGAACTTTAATAAAATCTAAATAATCTTTTGGTCCCAAAGCATTAGCTCAAGAGTTGTAACCCCTCAACGTCTGTTATAGTTTAATAAAAGTGCTATCAACTACATCTCATCTTTGAAACCAATATAATAATTGGAGAAACTCTGAGAGTACGGCCCCCAGACTCCCTTTTAACTCAGTACTTAAGTTGCTCCTGAGGGTCACCCTTCAGCCAAAGATTAAACAGGCCTATAAAACAAAATGAGACTAAATTGGTACTCCAGCCCAGGGACAAGGATGAGAAGGCTGGAGGGGACAGGAAAGGTGGTAGTGGGGAACACAAAGTTGAAAAGGGGAGAAGAGGTTGACATGTCATGGAGGTGGCAACCAATGTCACAAAACAACATGTGTATTAATTGTTTAATGAGAAACTAATTTGCTCTGTAAACTTTCATCTAAAATAAAAAAAATTATAAATCTGATTCTGGAAGAGTAAAAAATGGTTAACATTAAGCATTGTAATTACCGTAAGTGGAGTTAGGCCATTTTTCTCAATTTTATTTAGTAAAAGCTTTCTCACTTTCAGAAATAAAGAATGTGTAATAGACTATTCATACTATAAGCATTAACACTTCTTTGAAAATATCTCATTAATTAATTGACACCACTTCAGAAATATCTCATTGTTTTTAACTTTCTTCTGTAACATTTGTTTTGGGGATCCAGTTAATATACATTATAAATGTCCAGTTTCAACTTGTGTACACTTCGTCAATTCTAAGAAGTTCTAACTTATTAGACTTGCATAACATTTTTAAGCAACTATATCACCTTAGATTTTTTCTCAATAACAGATTCATAATGGGAACATTAAAAAGTATTTATTTATTTATGCTATTTCCTATTCTTCATTCAGTGTAAACTTCATGAAAATGAGGACTTGGTTTTTCTATTCAAAGCTATATCATCAGGGCCTAGAAGAGTGTTTTCAACATAGAAGACAGAATGAATAAAGAGAGATTGTATAAATTATCTTCAATGTGTAACTATAATCTTAAAAACAGACAATTAGCTATGAACCTAAAAACAAACAGATAAAAATGCTCTCACTACAAATTTAAAGTATGTATCATGCCCATTCCTCCAAGTAAATATTTCCCAAAATAATTCTATTGATCGTCCCCTTGTCAAAATATGGTATCCAACGGGAACATTTCCATGTTTGTAGCACATATACCTTCTGTTATGTAAAATGTTTGAATCTTAATGTCATAAGATGTGCAGACAAATAAAAACACTATACATCTTAATATAAACTTTTAGATTTAGTAAGTCTACAGCATTAATACATTAAGAATGTATGAATAATTTTCACATGGCAAAAATATATGATATTTAAAAATGCTATGAAAATCTTAAGATGAAATTTTCTATCCTAACACTTCAAATCAGACAAAGCCACATGTTCATTAATATTTCTACTCAGGACTTATATTCACTGTGTTATTACATACTGAAAGGTACTTCTCCCTCCCAAGTATAGGATGCCTCAGTGCAAGCACTTACTTGATTATTATGGACACTTACTTGAGTTCGTGACAGTTATTTGTGGCTAATGGAGTGGTTATGAAACTGCTATCATTACCAAAGGTTTTTTAAGCTCTACTGTTAATATCCTGATGGAAAATAATGGATTTGATATTTTTATGTGATGAAGTTTAAATGTCAAGACTTGTTTTCAACTGTATATTTCAAATACCTACTCCTTGGTCTCTATTAACAAATTACATCCTCAGTTCTTAGGAATAAGTTGTTGGAAGTAGGTAGTAAAACTCTTCATAAAATCAGCTTAAGAATGAAATTAATGTTCCACCCATTAGAAAGTAAAACCAAATTTGTGGCAGCTCTGTAGCAGATTCTATTTTAAAATGTGTGTTTTATTTGCATGAATCAACCCCATTCAAAAAACTGAAGCCATATATCAGGGAAAACAAGAGGGCTAATTAAGTATAAATTAATTTATATATCTCAAAGGTGAGTAAATTAATTTATATATTAAGAGGTGCTTAAAATCACTTCTCTCAGTTATATTATGCTATTCTTTTTTTTTTTGTTTGTTTCTTTATCAACTATTACGGGAAGATGTTGAATTTGCTTCAACATGCACTGGTTTTGGAGTCAGGCAAAACCAAAGCTAATTTGTAGTCAAGTTTATTGATTTCCATGATGCTCAGACAACTCATTCACAATACTACATCACCTGCCTCAAAATTTATAACATTAAGTAGGATAATTCACATTAAAGTGCTAGCTTGGTGCCTTGCGTAGGATTTCTTTGACAACTTTCTCTCTAACATGCCTCCTCTAAATGTCCAAGTTTTACAGGCTCAGAAGGAAACTATCCTCCTTCTGATCCGTCAAGAGTCTTCCTATAGATCATTTCATCGTTGCACATCTTTAATCTACTTGCACAGGACTCCCGTATGTATGACTCTTGGCCTGACCTCTTTAAATCTCTATATTCCAGCTACCCCTTGACAGCTCCACTTGAATGTTTCATATCTAAACTGAACTTGTGGTCAGTATACCTGCCCTAAAGTGTTGATAAAATAATTTTTCCAACGCACCAGTATCTAATTACACAAATCAGAAACACAAGAGCCATCCAATCTATTACCAAGTCTTGTTACTTCTCCCTTCAAAACAGATCTGCAACCACAAAAACTGAAACCACCATATGGACTACAATAATAACTTTGTATCTGGCTCCCCTTTTTCTTCACTTTCTTCTCCAAATCACCCTCATCTCTCTACCCACACCGCCATCCTTAATCCTCCAACACATCGTTCCAATAGCCCAAAATCTTTACAAAATACAAATCTGATCACAACACTCTCCTGCCCTCTTAAAATGCTTCCCGTTTTGCCTAAAATAAAAGACAAATTCATTAATGTTATTCACAAGGCATGGCATGATGTTGTAGCTGCCGAAGCTTTTCACTTTAACAGATACCCAAATCTTCTCTCCATCTTCCTCACTATACTCTTTTACCTAGGAAGCTGACTTAAAAAGACTAGTCAATGGGCTTCCATGCCGTCTGGCTTTGACTGTGCTTAACTAACAGAGAGACAGCCCTATTAGGAGGTTAGAGGGGAGGAGGAAAAGTGGAGTCAGAGATTTATTTCTGTGGCCTCCTCCCTTTGGTTTTCTCTAGCTAGCTGTGTCCCTTGATTGAAAGTAACTACTCCCTTAAAGAGATCTGACCTGCTTCAGCAAACGTTTCTTCCCTTTTTGATCTTGAAGTGGTAATAGCTCTACTACTGCTAGCCCCAAGTCCCTGCACCATATGTTAAGAGTCCCCTAGATCCAGCCCACACCTTTGTAATTAGACTCCTTTGTAAATGCTCCTCCCTAGAAATAAATCTGGCGTATCATCTGTTTCCTTTTGGAACTGTAAGTAATGCATAAAATAAGGACATACCTTCAGCTTCATCAGTACTGGCTTGTATACTGTTATCTCTGCCTGCAACGCTTCCTTCACTCATTTTATATACATGGCTTCTTCTCATCATTGCTCAAGTCCCAGCTAAAATATCAACTCTTCAGAAAAGGCCTGACTATACTTCGGCTTGCATACTTTGAAAACATCATCAAGAAAGACCAACTGCTAGAAAAGAACATAATGTCTGATAAAGTAGAGGGCCAAGGAAAACAAGGTAACGCTTCACTGAAATGGACTGACACAAAAGCTACAACAGTGGACTCAAGTATACCAAGGATCATGAAGACGGCACTGAACCGGTCAATGTTTTGTTCTGTTACACACAAGGTCGCCATGAGACAAAGCCAACTCGATGGCAGCTAATGACAACTCAAAAAATGTCCTACATGTTGTATTATCTTCTACTACTCTGTGCTTTTTGTTCTTGCTAGCTATAATTTTGCAATTACATATGCATGTTATGTTTATTTCTTAGTGTCTTTCTCACTAGACTGCAGGATCCATGAAAAGAGGAGGCATTTAAGATTTATTTTTAACTGGAAAACAGACTACCTGGAACTGTAGGTGCTTGTTAAATATTTAATGAAAGAAAAGATCAATCCAATAAGTATTCTTTCTGTTATTACTGAAACTATTTACCAGCTATACAACTATACACCTTTTAGAGGCAGTGTAATGTAGTGGTTAAATGCACAATCTTAAGTTTGATCCTCTGGGTTTGAATTCTAGTTCTGGCATACACTATTTTCTGATCTTCAGCAAATTACTCACCTTCTCTATACCACAGTTTTCTCCACAAATGTATAATAATAGAAGAAATCACATACATTTGTTGAGACTGGCATGAGTTAGTATCTGCAAAATGCTTAAACTTCTGGGCCTGACACATGGAAAGTACTGTAAAAGTAGTATTATCAGTCTGTGTAAACAGAACAGAAGACAAGAAGACACAATAAAAACAGTAAGTCTAAGAACTCTCATTTAAATGAAAGAAGAAATGTATATATAAAAATGTTTCAACATCACTATACTGTCATGAGACCAGTTATCTATCTTTCTGTTAATACATAAAAATAAAGAAATAAAGAGCCCTTAAAAGCATTCAGACTTACTAAGAGAATCTTGATGACTCATTATATGAGTTGTGTAAAAATATCAGAGCATCACAAGCCAGGCAGGGCAATATTTATGAGTTGGAAAATTTAACTACTTTATCACCCAATAGTATAATCAACATGGATTTTAAATGTCATTGCATAAGCCAGAATTTTCTTTTAATTTTATATTTGTATTTGCTTCTTTTCTTATATTAATATATTTATACAAGCAGACATTAAATATGAATTACATAATAGTTATCTATCAATCTATCTAAACTATATCCCCATATCATTCTACAGCTATAAAATATTATCTGAAATACATCTTAAAGCGTTTTATATCTGTAGTCCATAGGTAGCTATAAATATAAATATAATACAGAAAATAATGTGACTAATGACATCTTAAGAAAATAAAGATCAAAGGCAATGTCTTTAATAAATTTATCTTTAACCACTGAAAATAGAATATAAGATTTCACTAGAAAATTTATAGGTCAGTTTAATCCATCATTCATGCAGCCCGTTAATCTCACCAAATTCAAGACATCCATTACTAGAAAGAATCTGTTACTTAAGAGGCCTCGAGATGTGACCCAACTCTGAAAACTTTCATGCTCTTCTCTGAAATTTTAGATCTGTTACCTACAAAATTTAAAACTCTCCTTTGTAAAATTTTTTCTCTACTGTCTCTAACTGAAATACAGGTCTCTTCTGATGTCATAGATTCCCCCTCAAATGACAACTGTTTTCTCTCCCATATTCTTAATTTCCCTGGACATGGAGGCAAATTAGCTTTCTCCCTCCTTACTCTGCAATGCCCTCAGGCTTAAATCTTATGCTATCAGATTACCCCAGCTACTGTCCCTCATCCATGTAGTCAACTACCATGTCCTTTACACCATGTTTTGAAGATTTACTTAAATTGTCTTCCACACTTCTCTGTATTTTGGAACCAGTTTTCTGGAATGATCTTTTCATCTTCTCAATCCTAGCCACTCTTTCCCATGATCATACACTATTCATTCATTTATGGAACAAAGATTTATTGCTCAGCTTCTCTGAATCAGTCTGGTAACACTAGGAATGCAGCAAGTAAAAAGGGAAGAGGAGACAAAAATCTCTGCCCTAATGAATTTTATATTCTAGTGGGGAGAAAAAGACAAAATAATATAAGTTAAACCTTGTCTTTAAAAATAACTGCCACTTAACCAAATATTAAAATTCCAAGCATTCCAATCTTCACACTCATTATTTGTGAGCACCCAGATTGCAAACATTTGTCCACCCTTCAGAGACCTACAAGTCTATACTACAGAGACCTTCAGAGACAATTGTTTCAGTATTGCTCACCCACCTCATATCCTCCCTTCCCTCTTTACCCTGAATAAACTCCATGCTTTATCATCATATCATTTTATTGCATACCTACATTTCCTTTGGAGAAACCACAACCCTGGTGATATACAGCACTACTTCTACTCCATGGTGTACTATACAGCTGAACAGGATGGGAGAAAAACACAATACCATGCTGAGTATAATTCCTTTACATTCATGCTCTCTCACCTCAAGGTAGTCATTTCTTCTATTTCCCTCACCCGTGCACTCTGCCAGTACCCAGTTATTTTGCTAGTAAAGCCTTCTAAATTAGTTTTGAATAAAGCTTTCCCAACAACTCTTAAGATAAAATCTAAAATGGTATCATAAATAAAAAGTTTCAAGTGATGCAATATTTAAAAACAATAAATTTGGCATTTAAAAATGCATCTATTAATCATAATTTTAAAATATGTTACATAAAATCTAAATACTATAGCAATTTTATACTCAAATCATTCTTTGAAAATAGAAGTACAGTTATTTTCAAAGTACATTATTCATTTTTGTCCTTTAACTCCATTTCCATTTCATTTCAAAAACAGAATATGATTACCATACCTCTTTAAAGCAAAACAGTTTATGTAAACACATTGAATTTTAACTTTTGGGACCAATAAGCTTTAAATGTTCGTTTTTTTCTCCCTGTTGGATTGACCTATTATTTCAAATTCTAGTAGCTACTATTAGTGAAAACAGATAAATATGTTCTAAATCATGATTAGATATTATAAAATATAATCGTATAATTTTATTGGAATATATCACTGACTAAATTGGACAGGCATTTTTACAGTTTTTGTTTTTTCTCATTAAGCATATGCATCAATTGATAAATATTATTGCTAATACGACCCTGGGTTCAGTGTCATTTTTATTCCACATTAACCATCTTATAGCTATAAGGATAAATAGATGGGAATGGAAAGAACTTGTTATAAGAATGCCTCTCATTTTATTAAGCTCCTAAGAATGCCAAAAATCCCATAATGATATATCATCTAAAGCAACTCCAAATCATCTAACATTTGTTAAATTGATTAGGTCCTTCTTTAATTTTGATAAAAGCAAAGAATTTGGAAACTATTTCATTTGCAAAAGGGCTTGTTACTCAGATATTAGTCATTCACTTTCTTAACTCAAACAATAGTATTTCAAATTTGTCTTTTTGTTTGGAGTCAGAGAGGTTTCTTCATCTACTATGCACACTAATAGAACTCAGAAGGGACAGGATGGGTGTGGAAGAGGCAATGAAAGGAGAGGTGGGAAAGGAGAACCTACACAGCAGCTCCAATCTCTGGCAGATCAATTTTGGGGAGGTGCATTATCAGGTAAATCAATTCAGGGAAGAATATCATGAAAAAGAGGATTCTGCAAGTGAATATCTTAAAATGATCTGTGACCCACACCCACTGAAGAGTTCACATGCTCCTCAGTGTGCAGACCCTTTGAGAGACCACATTTATTTCTTCTCTCTTCTCAAAACTCCAGGACCTCCTTGCCCATCCTTGCTCTCAGCTGATGACCTTGCTTTCGATTTCACTAAGAAGATGGAACAGGAGAAAAAAAAAACTTCCACAAATCACCTCTACCACATATTTACACTGATCAGCATATGTCTCCATACATTTGCTTTTCCTCTTTTCACTAAGTATGAAAGTTTACTTTTCTGTGTTGGGCCATCCCCTCCAATAGTGTATCACATTTCTGTCCCTCTCACCTATTGGCACCGTGGTTAAGAGCTTGGCTGCTAACCAAAAGGTTAGCAGTTCAAATAGCCACTCCTTGGAAACCATATGGGGGTTCTACTCTGTGCTATAGGGTCGCTATGAGTTGGAATCGACTCAATGGCAATGGGTTAATGGGTTTCACCTATTCAAGGAATTTTTTTCTCAGCAATTTTTTTTCATTCTGACTTCTGTATCATCATTTTTTCTCCTTTTCATTTTATTTGCAGCAGTATACAATCATGCTGCTATGTCTTCCATCTGAAAAACAAGTCCTTGTACCCAAAGTCCCCCTCAAGCTACTGTCCCAGTTTTCTATTCCACTTTACAATACAACTCAAGTTTTCCATACTCACAAACTCCAATTTCTCTTCATCCATTCTCTATGAACCCAGTCTAACAGCACTTTAATATTCACCACAACACTGGAACTGCAGTTGTTAAAATTACTAATGACTTCTATCTTCATCTTACTAATACTCAGCAACATTTGACATAGTTGATTACCCCCTCATCCTAGAATCACTTTCCTGCTTCACTTCCAGATGTCACTATTTCCTCACTGCCTCTCCTCAATCTCCTTGCTGGTTTGTCCTCATCTTGCTAACCTCTTCGTACAGAATAAGAATGCTTCAGGACACAAGCCTTGGATTTCAATGGTTCACAGCCTCCTCTCTCTACTCAATTTCCCTTGTCCATCTGGTCACTGCTGGTCCAGGCCAGCACCCTGCTGCTGCTAAAGTGGCTGTGACTCATTGTCTCCTCTCCTTCGGCATCATTAGGTCCCACAAGCTTTTGCTGCTGACAGGGCCTCAGCTTTCCTCTTGCTGGCTGTGCGTATTCACCTGAAATATGGCTATGTCTTCCATTATAACACCAGCTATGGGATATTGTACGAAAGCAGCTGTTTAAGGCAGCTCATGACTGCAATGCAGCTCAGGCTTTCCCCTTCCTACATTTCCCCAAGTCATCTTCTCCCCATTATAGGACTAGGGATGCTCCATAGGATGAAAAAGGAAATATGAAAACACAAGTGACAAAAAGAAGTGTCATGGAAAGCCATAACAGACAACACTGAAGTCCAGGAATTGTATTCTTATAACTTCTCAGCTCTCTGTCTTCTATGTGATTATGCCAGCTGAAAGGTGTGTTCAAAAGTTTAAAAGAAAAAAAAAGACAAAGCAAATTAAAAAAATAAGACTCCAGTCTAAAGGTCATTAGTTTATGTGAGGGTAATGTGGGAGAGTAACATTAATTACTAACTGTTTAAGAAGTTCATAAAGAAACATTTCATCTTAGAATACAAAAATACTTTCATATATTTTTGGCTATTTAGAGACCATTTAATACTTCTATTGATCTTGATCTCATTTCAGGGAAGGTTAAATAGCAATAAATATCTAAAAGAATAGTGTCAGCATAAAGTTTTAAAATGTATGGCATTCTTGGTAATGAAATATTTTGCTGCATATCCTAGGATGTATTTATTCCATTTCATTTATTTTTGCCTGTATTTGTCCTTTAAGAATTCCTCCAATAATATATATTATGTTACAATGAGAATGAGCACGTCTAAAGGAGAAATGTTTAAATTCCAGCATACTGTGAAATTAACAAACCATGAAAATCTGACATTTCTAAAGATGCAGGGCATTAATTGCCTCTAGACACAGATTTAATCTTTATGTCACATAAAAATTTAGTTATGATTTTTCAGATAGCAAGGCAATCGATTGCTAAGACACAATGTTTCTGTATTCAATGTACATATTGATAGTTATAACATTAATAGTTATATAAATCACATATTTTAAACTTACAAGGATGCTGATCAATGTTAGGCTAGCACACAGAGCTATCAGTAATAAAGGTGTTGTAACTGCCAATAGTACAGCTCTAGTCAGCTTTCTGCTATAATTTAGAATATAACCGGACTAGTAAACGAGGAAACAAATAATAATAACCAGGTGTACCAAAACAAAACCAAACCCACCAATGTCAAATCAATTCCGACTTATAGCGACCCTAAAGCGCAGACTAGAAATGTCCCATAGGGTTTCCAAGGCTATACATCTTTACAGGAGCAGACTGCCATATCTTTCTCCCATGGAGCCGCTGGTGGTTTCAAACCGCCATTCTTTCGGTTAGCAGCAGAGCACTTTAACCACTGCGCCACCAGGGCTCACACTTACCCAAGTATACGAAAAAAATCAAAAAACCAAACCCGTTGCTGTTGACAACCCTACAGGACAGAGTAGAACTGCCCAATAGGGTTTCCAAGGAGCAGCTGGTGGATTCAAACTGCCGACCCTTTGGTTAGAAGCCAAACTCTTACCCACTGTGCCACCAGGGCTCCTATCCAAGTATAATCATCAAGAAATCACCGGTCAGAAAGAAGGCAAAATGAAAAGGTTTATCCATGAAATATTTCTAAATCAAAGGTTTACTTTTCAAATTAAAGATGGTGTTTGTCTTGAAGCAAAATAAAAAAAGTTAAAGTTACAACGAACAAAAAGCTTACAGTTGTAGTGGGAGGAAGAAGATAATTCAACCTCTCATTTTAATTCATAAAGCCCCGATATGCCTGACTTACTATTAGTAAGCGACCTGGCAAGTTTCAGAGTTCGTTTCTAAAGAAAATACAACAATGTACTATTCTGGTATTACTTTAAGGTTTATAGAGGTGTACGGTCCCCTGGAATATCAGTAACAGAAAAATCTCAGCCCTTTATATATATCTAAATCTTTCAGAAAGAGGATGTGAAGTAAAGGCTGATATTCTGTTTAGAAGAAAGAATTAGCCATCTTACACTATCACAAAAGTACATCACTAATACACTTCCTTTCATTCACATCCACACTCTCATGCACACATAAAATAAAAACAGACAGCTCCCAAACTCTTTGACGTTTGACATTTCCACCAAAGGCTTAATTCTTTAAATTTATTAAATGTGCTTATATACAAAAAAATCCTAACATTGCTGGAAAATTAATATATTAAATCAATACAAACTAATAACATCAAGAAATCAGATACTTCAAAATTATAGTATCTGAGACAATAAGACAATCAACTGCTAAGACAGTTATTTCTATAGTTAATGAGCCTAAGTGTTTAATTTTATTAAAAGTTAGCTCTATGTTTTAAGTGTATAAGAATATTAATTATAATTAAGCCAGACCTTTCAGCTACCAGTATTCACTTGTGCAAAACTGTCTCCAGTATTATACCTAATACTGTAATGGAATTATTCATGAGGGAAGCAATCAGGAAATAACTGACAATATTAGCTAACCATCATCCTCCAGATGTCTCATCAATATACTGAATCTCAGAATAGATTATTTTCAGTTGGAGGACACAGGGAAACATGTACAGTGTGCTCATTTCTGAGAGGGAGTAGATTTAAAAAAACTGCAGAGAAACATTAGATATATCCTATATAGAGACAAGATCTAAATGATTCCATCTGTAGAGGTAATAAAATGAGCAAGAAAGACAAAAGACAAAAAAAAGTTTGTGATGTCTAATTAAGGAAAAAAGTTCAGGAGAAAAAAAAAAACCTTCCATCATAACACAGAAAATTACTGAATAACATTTAAAACAAGACAGACGGGTGGATGAATGGATGGATGGACAGAAGGATGGATAAATGGACGGATATATGAATGGATAGAAAGATAAATGAAAACTTGTTCCTCCTTTATTATATGAGTTAACATTTGAACAATTTTATTTTTCTATTCATTGCTGTTTCATTTTCCAGCATAACAAACTGCTTTTTTAGAGGCAATTTTAGCATCATCTGCTCTAATAAATCTTCCTTAAATCTTTAAAATTTCTTGTGCAACCATTATTTTCCTGGTTACCTAACTCAAAAGATAATCAATTTAAAATATTAAACATCAAAAAACACAAAATAAAATCAAATTCACACAGGAATTAACAGTTAAGCCCTAATTAATATATATTTATAGATTACTACATTGTCTATTACATTTATTCAATTTTTTTCCCCAGGGTCTTTTTTTATGTTTGTACTTAAATAAATTATCTTGTATTTAATTGGCTTTTTTCTCAATGAATTTCTAAATGCTTATTCTAGATAAGAGTGACTGTCTCTTAAAATAGATTTTCTGTGGAAGGAAAAATGGAGCAATTAAAAATAATCTTAAGCAATCACTGAAAATTAGCTCCTAGCTTTCAGTGTTAGGGGCCCTGAAGAGTGGAAGCCAGATGGGGAACAGTAGTACTTTGATTAGAAAAGGATGGTAATGCTTACAGCCCAAAATGTGTAGAAATATGTAGCAATTCTCTATGCAGAAAAGATAAGCAAAAAACTTAGAGATTATCAATCAAGGTTTTAAATTAGATCAATATGCATTTTCCTCAAATAATATTTGGACAGTGTAAAGTCCTCTATCATTCTTGATTGCATTTACCTTTCTTTCATTTTGTTATTTTCTTTTCTTTTCCTATTTTTTCCAGAGGCAAAGGTGGTAAAGAACAATGGCTCAACTTACAATATGTCTATATTTTCCAGCTTTCTTCTAAGCCATTATGTTTTATTTCTCTAGGACACAGGAAAGAGATAATCGTTACTGTTTTAGCAAAACAGCAATCAGTGTAAGGAACAAAACCAGTGTGTTTTTTCATGCTTGGATTTTATTTCTATATACCAATCCACATGCGTTTATGCTTCATTTAATTCTTCAATTTTCTTGTTAAATGTCAAAATTGTGCATAAAAGATAGGCAGTAAAATCATAAAAAAAAAAAAACTACTTAAGGGATTTATTTAAGAGATGAGAACTGAAAAGAGAATCTACCAACTAAACTTATCCATCTACCTGTTAGGAACAGAACCAAATTGATATACAAGATACAGAATATAGTATCTGAAACAAGACACAACTTGAGTGAAATATAGAAGGCAGAAAAAATAAAAGGAATTTAGCAATGTTTCTTATTTTTCTAAGTTCATATTTAAAGACTTAGAATTATTTTATTTCCATGTATAAAAATAATTATTTTATTTCCATGTATAAAAAAATCATATGTGTGAAGTAAGTGGCAAAATGGCACTCTAGGCATAAGCACCATGCCATCCCTCCACAGCAAAGATCCGAAAAACTAAGCCGAACAGAGAAAACAACAATCCTGAAACCCTAAAACATCAAATGAAGAGATAACTCAGCCAAGCACTAAAAGGAGTGAGAAAACTGACAAGAGAACAGAGAGCGGGGAGAGATTCATGCAGAGGTCCCCTACCAGCTAATGCAGCGTGGATCTGCCATCTTGGACTCCTATCAGAGACCAGCAAACAGGGGGTACGAGAAAGCGGCTTCATGGAGCCTCCAGTGGGAGACAAAACAACTGGTAATTTGTAATATTTGCTTTCCCACCCCCTTCCCACCCCCCACCCTTCTTAACCCCCACTAGGCCTCCTCTGCTTCCTGCAGCCACAATCTCCTGGCCGGGAAGCACCAGCTACTTGGATTCCACCCAACTGAATGAGCCGGCTCTCTGAGTGCCATTTATTGGCTGCTGGTGTTGCTTTTTTCCACTTCTTTTGATTTCTTCCTTACCTCTCACCACCTCCCTATCCTTTCACTCAAATACCTGACTCCGTGCGCCATCTTTGCTTCTTCCTGAGGGGCTGCAGAGCTCTGTTCGAGTATGGAGCTGCTTCCTGATTTGGGCTGCCATGCTGGTGGGATCCCGGGGCTCTTGTTCTTTTGTTTGTTTCAAATTGTTTGTTTGTTTTCTTATCCTTTTCTTGAGTTGGAAGCCCGTTCTGGTCAGGCAGTGCTGTGTGGCTTGGAACCTACCCCCTCGGCTTGCACAGACATGCAGAGGGATCCCTGAGAGCATTTCTTTCTTCGTTGTTTTTTTTTTTTTTTCTTTTTTCTGTTTTTTTGGGGGCTTTTCTTGTTAAAATTTTTTTTTATTTTTAAATTTGTTTTGTTTTCTTTTCCCTCTTTTTCCCTTTTTGTCTTTCTTCATTACTCAGTTTCTCATCTCTCTATATCTTCCTTCTCTTTCTGTTGCCTGAATACCTCGTGCTGTATACCTCTACGCCTACTAGCCAGGCTGTACTGCAACACCTGAGAACAACTTCCCCAGACCTCATAGCCACACTGGTGGGATCCCAGGTAACTTTTCAGTTCTTTTCCCTTTCTGATTTTTATGTATTCATTCTTTTCTCTTTTTTTGTTCGTCTTCCCCTTTTTGTTTTTCTCCATTTCAAAGTCTCTCATCTCTCCACTCCAGTAACAAGCTCCCCTAGCATTCTTTTTTGTTTGTTTGTATGTTTTTGGCTCCTATTCCTCTCTCCTCTCTTCCATATCCATCTTAGCTCCACACATAAAAATCTCCCAGCTACATCCTGCCTACCTGCACCGTGCGCTTAACATCACACCACCAAGCAGCACAGGCATGTCCTACTGGAACCTGCCCTGCACAACCCTGGTGGTTGTAGTAAGTGCCACAAACAACCTGTCCCAGTAACTCCTCATCAGCTAGACCCACCCTGCCGTACCATATCTGAGTGACTGACCCTGCCAACTGGAGAATCAGGTGAAAAGGATTGTGCCCACAGATGAGCAAACAACAAAGAACACACAGCCCGCCTGCTCAGACATAGCCAAATTTTTTAAAAAAGGGAAGAAACAAACAAATCTATAATCAATAAATGAGAAAAATAACTACTGAATGCTCCGAAGACAGCAGAGAGTATCAAAACATTTACAAAAACAGGACAGGATGGTTCCAGTAGGCGTGCAAAATAAAACATCAGATGACTTCCCAGTGTAAGAAAAGGCACTAGAACTACCTGAAAGGGAATTCCAATTTCTAATACTCAGAATTCTCCAAGAGCTGAAGCAAAAAGCAGACAAAAATGAGGATAAAATGGACAAATTCATGGAAAATACGGACAAAAAATTGAAAGAATTCAGGAAAATAATGCAGGAACAAAATGTGAAAATAAATACATAACTAAAAATTATACAAGAACAATTAGAAATCCATAAGAAAAACAACAAGATTTCAGAAACGGACGGTATCACAGAAAGGCTGAGAAGCAGATCTGAAATGGTGGAAGACACGATCAGTGGAACTGAAGACAACACTTGGATACAACCCGGTGTGAGGAAAACTCAGAAAAGAGAACAAAGAAAAATAAAGAGACCCTGAGAGTTATGTGTGATACAATCAAAAGCAAAAATTTTCAAGTGATTGGAGTTCCAGGACAGGGGGAGAAAACAGAAAACACAGAGAGGATCATTGAAGAACTGCCGACAGAAAACTTCCCCAATACCATGAAAGATGGAAAGCTGGCCATCCAAGAAGCTCACCAAACCCCATATAGGATAGACCCCAAAAGAAAATCACCAAGGCATATCATAATCACACTCACTAAAACCGAAGACAAAGAATCCTGAGAGCAGCTCATGAAAAACAAGAAGTCATATACAGAGGCAAAACAATAAGACTAAGCTCAGATTATTCAGCAGACACCATGCAGGCAAGAAGGCAATGGGATGACATATATAAAATCTTGAAAGAAAAAAATTGCCAGCCAAGAATAATACATCCTGCAAAACTCTCGTTCAAATATGATGGTGAAATTGGGTCATTTCAAGATAAACAAAAATTCAGGGAATATGTAAAAACCAAACCAAACTTACAAGAATTACTAAAGGGAGTTTTTCAATCTGAGAACAAACAACTTCAGCTCACAGGCAGAATCTAGGGCGCAGGATCGTACTAGCCAGATTCCAATCTAGGAAAGGAACTCTCAAGGACTATCCAAAACCAAAAGAAATACAACAGGGAATCAGAGCAGTTAATCAGTAAATGACAACATCAAAACAATAAAAAAGGGAATAAACGGCATAGGTATAGAACCTTCTAATGGAGAAGAAGGCAAGGCGATACCAAGTAATTGCAGACCGCTTCAAACTTAGAAAGATAAGGGTGAAATTCATCGTCAACACAAAGAAAGTTAATAAAGGTACCCATAAAAATAAAGAGGAAAAACATAAAGTCTCAGCAAAAACAAAACCTACAAAAACAAAAGAAATGAAAAGAAAAATCCACAAACAAAAGTAACTCAGCACAGGAGAGTAAGAGGAACAAAGAAAATGTCAGCACTACAAAATGACAGCAACAAACTCACATCTATCAATAATTACATTGAATGTAAATGGACTCAATGCACCCATAAAGAGATGGAGAGTGACAGAATGGATAAGAAAACAGGATCCATCAATATGCTGTCTACAGGAGACACAGCTTAGAAACAAAGATGTGAATTTATTAAAAGTCAAAGGTTGGAAAAAAATATATCAAGCTAATAACTACAAAAAAAGAGCAGAAGTGTCAATACTAATCTCAGAAAAAATAGACTTTAAAACAAAATCCACCATACACGACAAAGAAGGGCACTATATAATGATTAAGGGGATGATCCATCATGAAGACATAACCATCATAAACATTTACACACCCAATGGCAGGACACCAAAATACATAAACTCTAACAACACTGAAAAGTGAAACTGACAGTTCCACAACAATAGTAGGAGACTTCAATACACCACTCTCAGTAAAGGACAGAACAACTAAGAAGAAACTCAGCAAAGATACAGAAGACCTAAAGGGCACAATGAGCCAACTTGACCTCATAGACATATATAGAACACTCCATCCAACCGCTGCAAAGTACACATTCTTTTCCAAAGCACATGGAATTTTCTCCAGAATAGACCACATCTTAGGCCAAAGAGCAATCCTCAACAAGATCCAAAACATTGAGATAATTCAAAGTATCTTCTCTGACCACAATGCCATCAAGGTAGAAATTAACAACAGAAAGAGCAAGGAAAAAAAAATCAATTACATGGAAACTGAATAATACCCTGCTAAAACATCACTGGGTAATAGAAGAAATCAGAGATGGAATCAAAAAATTCTTAGAATCAAATGCGAATGAAAACACATCAAACCAAAACCTTTGGGACACAGCAAAGGCAGTCCTCAGAGGACAATTTATAGCAATAGATGCACACATCAAAAAAGAAGGGACAAAATCAAAACATTAACTACAGAACTCAAACAAATAGAAAGAAAACAGCAAAAAAACCCCACAGCCACCGGAAGAAAGGAAATAGTAGAGATCAGAGAAGAAATAAATGAAATAGAGAACAGAAAAATAATAGAAAGAATCAACAAAACCAAAAGCTGGGTCTTTGAAAGGATCAACAAAATCGACAAACCACTGGCCCGACTGACAAAAGAAAAACAGGAGAGGATGCAAATAACCCAATAAGAAATGAAATGGGGGACATTACAACAGACCCAACTGAAATAAAAAGGATTATAACAGAATATTATGAAAAACTATACTCCAACAAATTCGAAAACCTAGAGGAAATGAATCAATTTCTAGAAGCACACTAACTACCCAAAGTACAACAAAGTGATGTTGAAAATCTGAACAGACCCATAAGAGAAGAGATTGAAAAGGTAATTAAAAAAACTCCCAACCAAAAAAAGCCCTAGCCCAGATGGCTTCACTAGAGAATTCTACAAAACATTTACAGATGAGCGTGTACCAGTAGTACTCAAGCTATTTCAGAGCAAAGAAAAGGAAGCAACACTTCCAAATTCATTCTATGAAGCCAGCATAACACTGACACAAAACCAGGAAAAGATGTCACAAAAAAAGAAAATTACAGACCAATATCTATCATGAATATAGATGCAAAAATTCTCAACAAAATTCTAGCCAATAGAATTAAGCATCATATCAAAAAAATAATCCACCACGACCAATTAGGATTCATACCAGGTATGCAAGGATGGTTCAACAATAGAAAATCAATAAATGTAATCCACCACATAAATAAAAGAAAGAAAAGAATCATATGATCATCTCAATTGACGCAGAAAAGGCATTTGACAAACTCCAACACACATTCTGGATAAAAACTCTCAATAAAATAGGTATAGAAGGGAAATTTCTCAACATAATAAAAGGCATCTATCCAAAACCAATGGCCAACATCATTCTTAATGGAGAGAAGCTGAAAACATTCCCCTTGAAAACAGGAAGAAGACAAGGATGCCCTTTATCACCACTCCTGTTTAACATTGTGCTGGAAGTTCTAGCTAGAGCAATAAGGCAAGAGAAAGAAATAAAGGGCATCCAAATTGGTAATGAAGAAGTTAAACTCTCCCTGTTTGCAGATGATATAATATTATACATAAAAAACCCTAAAGACTCCACGAGAAATCTACTGGAACTAATAGAAGGATTCAGCAGACAGCAGGATACAAGATAAACGTACAAAAATCAGCTGGATTCCTATACACCAATAAGTAGAAGGATGAAAAGGAAATCAGGAAAACAATACCATTTATAATAACCCCTAAAGAGATAAAATACTTAGGAATAAATCTAACCAGGGATGTAAAAGACCTGTACAAAGAAAACTACAAAACACTACTGCAAGAAACCCAAAGGGATCTACATAAGGGGAAAAACATACCATGCTCATGGATTGGTAGACTCAACATTATTAAAATGACAATTCTACCCAAAGCAATTTACAAATACAACGGAATCCCAATCCAAATACCAACAACATTCTTCAAAGAGATGGAAAAACTAATCATTAACTTTATATGGAAAGGGAAGAAGCCCAAATAAGTAAAGCACTACTGAAGAAGAAGAATAAAGTTGGAAGAATCACAGTACCTGACTTCAGAACCTACTATACAGCTACAGTAGTCAAAACAGCCTGGTACTGGTACAACTACAGATACATTGACCAGTGGTACAGAATTTAGAACCTAGATGTAAATCCATCCACCTACGGTCACCTGATCTTCGACAAGGGCCCAAAGTCCATCAGACGGGGAAAAGACAGTCTTTTAAACAAATGGTGCTGGCAAAACTGGATATCCATCTGCAAAAAAATGAAACAGGACCCATACCTCACGCCATATAAAAAAACTACTTCAAAATGGATCAAAGACCTGAATATAAAGCCTAAAACTGTAAAGTTCATAGAAGAAAAAATAGGACCAACGCTTCAGGACTTAATACATGGCATTAACAGGATACAAACCATAACCATCAATGCACAAACCCCAAAAGATAAGCTAGATAACTGGGATCTTCTAAAAATGAAACACCTATGCTCTTCAAAAGACTTCACCAAAAGAGTAAAAAGAGAACCTACAGACTGGGAAAAAAATGTTTGGACAGTACAAGTCAGACAAAGTTCTAATCTCCAAAATCTACAAGAAAATCCAACACCTCTACAACAAAAAGACAAATAATCCTATTAAAAAATGGGCAAAGGAAATGAACAGACACTTCACTGAAGATGACACTTAAGCGGCCAACAGACACATGAGGAAATGCTCATGATCACTAGCCATTAGAGAAATGCAAATTAAAACCACAATGAGATATCATCTCACCTCAGCTTTACCAGCAGGAATCAAAAGCACTGCAAATAACAAATGTTGGAGAGGCTGCTGGGAGATCAGAACTCTTATGCACTGCTGGTAGGAATGCAAAATGATACAACCATTTTGGAAAATGATATGGTGCTTCCTCAGAAAGCTAGAAATAGACATACCATTCGATGCAGCAATCCCACTCCTAGGAATATATCCTAGAGAAATAAGAGTCGTCACTCGAAAAGACATATGCACACCTATGTTCATGGCACCATTGTTCACAATAGCAAAACGACAGAAACAACCTAGGTCCTTATCAACAGATGATTGGATAAACAAACTATGGTACATACACACAGTGCAGTACTATGCAATGAGAAAGAATGATGAATCTGTGAAGCATCTCATAACATGGATGAAACTGGAGGACATTATGTTGAGTGAAATAAGTCCATCACAAAAGGACAAATATTGTATGAGACCTCTATTGTAAAAACCCATGAAAAAGTTCACACAGAAAATGTAACAATCTTTGTTGGTCACCAGGGATGAGAGGGGTTGGGGGGGGGGGATACTAAATAGGCAGTAGATACATGGTATCTTGGGTGAAGGGTGAGACAGTACACAATACAGGGGAAACCAGCACAACTTGTACAAGGAAAGGTCATGGAAGCTCCATAGACACATCCAAACTCCCTGAGGGACTGAATAGCTGGGCAGAGGGCTGTGGGGACCATGGTCTTAGGGAACATCTAGCTCAACTGGCATAACACAGTTTATAAAGACAATGTTCTATGTTCTACCTTGGTGAGTAGTGTCTGGGGTCTTAAAAGCCGGTGAGCAGCCATCTAAGATACTCCACTGGTCTCATCCCTTCAGGAGCAAGGGGGAATGAAGAGAACAGGATACAAGGAAAAGATTAGCCCAAAGTATTAATGGACCACAGCTACCAAGGCCACCACCAGACTGGGTCCAGCACAGGTAGATGGTGCTCGGCTACCACCAATGACTGCTCTGACCAGGATCACAGCAGAGGGTTCTGGACAGAGCTGGAGAAGGATATAGAACAAAATTCTAACTCACAAAAAAAAAGACCAGATTTACTGGCCTAAAGGAGACTGGAGAAACCCCGACAGTATGGCCCCCAGACACCCTTTTAGCTCAGTGGTGAAGTCATTTCCGAGGTTCGCCGATCAGCCGGGGAGTAGACAGCCCCATAAAACCAAATGGGACTAATGAGGCACAGCAGTCCAGGGACAAGGGCCAGAAGGCAGAAGGGGCAGGAAAGCTGGTGATAAGGACCCCAAGGTTGAGTAAAGATAGTGTTGATGTGTTGTGAGGTTGTTAACCATTGTCATAGGGCAACATGTGTACTAACTGTTAAATGAGAAACTATTTTATTCTGTAAGCCTTCATCTAAAGTGAGAATAGCAGCACAATTGGAATAGCTTAGTAGATGTCACTGAACCGTGCATGTAGAAATTTTTGAAATGGTGTATCTTTGGCTATGTATATTTTCACCAAAAAAAAAAAAAAAAGGTCCAGAAGGGAGAGGGTTGACATGTTGTGGGGTTGTAACCAATGTCATAAAACAATATGTGTACTACTGTTTCATGAGAAACTATTTGTTCTGTAAGCCTTCACTTGAAGTACAATAAAAAAAAAATATATACATATATGTGTGGAAATGTAAGCCAAGCACAATAGTGCTTAATAAAGCTCTTAAAACACAAACAAGAAAAATGTAGGTTTTTATTTTATATATATACTTCCCCTGGTGTTTTATCTGTAACATGAAAAAAGTATTTTCTAAGATCTGCTTTCTTCTATTAGAAAACTAACTGTACAAATACTTTGATAAATGTTTTCTAATTATCACTGGCTTGTTTTAGAGTGAAGGCGCTCTAGTGGTGCAATGGTTAAGTGCTCTGTTGCTAACAGAAAGGTTGGCAGTTCAAACCCACCCAAAGACTGCAGAAAAAAGACCTGGAGATCTTCTCCCATAAAAATTTCAGCCTAAGAAACTCTATAGGACAATTCTACTCTGTCACATGTGTTTGCTATGAGTCAAAAATCAACTTGTCTGCACCTAACAAGATTTATGCCTTTCTTTTAGAAATATACAGATCACCTAGAGACTCAAAAAGAATATTAGAAAGTGCAGTACTTTCTTTGTTTTATATATACATCCATTAAACAAATATTTACTGAGCAACTTCATGTGCTTGGTATGATGAATGGAAGAATGGAAGTTGAATTACAACAGCCATTTCTTCTAAAGAAACAGAAGTGAAATTATAAGACAATTGTAAGTGTTATTATAGAGATAAGAGCAAAGTTCTATGGAAGCATAGAGGGAGAGCAATTAACTGTACCTGGAGGACCAAGAAAGACTATTGTTGTTAGTTGCCAACAAGTTGATTCCGACTCGAGAAAGACTAAGGGACACTAATTGCAGTCTCTTCATAAACAATTTTCTTTTTTTTATTGTACTTCAGGTGAAGGCTTACGGAACAAATAGTTTCTCATGAAACAGTAGTACACATATTTTTTTATGACATTGGTTAACAACCCCTCAACATGTCAACCTTCTAACTTCTCAACCTTTTTTTTTTTTGGTGAAAATACACATAGCCAAACATACACCATTTCAAAAATTTCTACATGCACAGTTCAGTGACATTGACTATGCTCTTCCAATTGTGCTGCTATTCTCACTTAAGATGAAGGTTTACAGAACAAAATAGTTTCTCATTTAACAGTTACTGCAAATGTTGCCTTATGACAATGGTTAACAGTCTCACAACACCTCAACAATATCCTTACTCAACCTTGGGTTTCCTAGCACCAACTTCATTGTCCCCTTCTGCCTTCTGGCCCTTGTCACTGGACTACTGTACCTCATTAGTCCCATTTGGTTTTATGGGGCTGTCCACTCCCCGGCTGAATGGTGAACCTCGGAGATAACTTCACCACTGAGCTAAAAGGGTGTCTGGGGGCCATACTCTCGAGGTTTCTCCAGTCTTCTTTAGGCCAGTAAATCTGGTTTTTTTTTGTGAGTTAAAATTATGTTCTACATCCTTCTCTAGCTCTGTCCAGAACCCTGTGTTGTGATTCTGGTCAGAGCAGTCAGTGGTGGTAGCCGGGCACCATCTACCCGTACCAGACTCAGTCTGGTGGAGGCCTTGGTAGCTGTGGACCATTAGTCCTTTAGACTAATCTTTTCCTTGTATCCTGTTCTCTTCACTCTCCCTTGCTCCTGAAGGGATGAGACCAGTATCTTAGATGGCCGCTCATAGGCTTTTAAGACCCCAGACACTATTCACCAAGGTAGAATGTAGAACATTGTCTTTATAAAGTGTGTTACCCCAATTGAGCTAGATGTTCCCCGAGACCATGGTCCCGACAGCCCTCTGCCCAGTATTTCAGTCCCTCAGACTCCCTAGGGTTTTAAATGGCTGATTTTTTGGAAGTTGACTGCTAGGGCATTCTTCTGACGTGCCTCTGAGTGGACTCATACCTCCAACATTTTGAATAGTAGCCAAGCATGTTAACAGTTTGCAACCATCCAAGGACTCCAAACTGATCATACTAGACTATGTAAACTACGGAATGCACTTCATACTTTTTGTCTTCTCTCCATCTCTATATTATATATACGTGTCTACCACTTGCCTGTCAGTGGAGGCTTGCATGTTGCTATGATGCTGAACAAGTTTCAGTGGAGCTTCCAGACTAAGACAGACTAGGAAGAAAGGCCTGGTGATCTACTTTTGAAAAGTCTCCAATAAAAACCCAATGGACCACAACTGTCAGATCCACAACTGAATATGAGGATGATGCAGGACTGGGTATGGGTTTGTGCATGGGGTTACCATGAGCTGGCTTAAAGGCAGCTAACAACAACAAATCTATCTTTCTTTCTTTTCCTTCTTTCCTTCTTTCCCTCCCTCCCTCTCTCTCTCTCTCTCTATCTATCTGGAGTCCCTGTGTGGTGCAAATAGTTTATGTACTTAGTTGCTAACCAAAAGGTTGGAGGTTCAAGTCTACCCAGAGGCGCCTCGAAATCAACTTTCAAAAATCAGCCATTTAATACCCTATGGAGCACAGTTCTTCTCTGAGACACACAGGGTCACTATGAGTTGAAACTGACTCCATGGCAATTTGTGGTTATCTATCTATCTATCTACACACACACATACATTGATATATACATACATATATATATATATACAGAACCAGTTGCTGTCTAGTAGAAGCCAACTCATTGTGACCTCATAAATAATCAGAAATCATCACTGAGCTCATTCATTAAGAATTACATTGAGATTTTCTAAGTAGATGCTCAGAGCATGTAATAATAGTGTTCAATGGACACTTGTTGGATATAAACAATATAATCTTGCAATAAATAAAGAATAAAACATTTAAAAGATAATGAATATAACAAAGACCAGGGAAAAATTAGCCAAAACTCCTTTGAAACTGGAGAAGTTTATGAACAATCTTAGTAGGTAGGCAGAATATCCATATCTAGGTTGCAAAAATGAATTCATACAAAAACCAGACACATCTTCAATTATGGCTTCAGTACCAATTCTGAAAATGAGTATTTCTTTTTTTCTTCTAGTCATCCACACAGAAAGATAGATGACTATTACAAGAATATATCAGATTACCAGAGGCTTCCTTAAAAATAAACTGTGATAAACTGCACTAACAGGCATAAATATAATTTGAATATGATTCTAAGATCAAAAAATGTCTGCATAGTAGCAAAATATCATTGCTTAATTTTAATAAATATTTAATTTAGAATTAAGACAATTTGAAAACAGATTTGTAGATATTTTGAAAGACATAAATTCAATTTCAAGAAAAATGTGAGGATTTTTTTTTTCTTATTATCAGATACTCCAGGACAAAGTATGAACACGATGCTTTAACAACATTAATCTCATACTGAACAAGCATTCAACCACATGCCTTGCAATGTTAGAGCACAAGTAACATTACATGTGAATAATTCTTCTAAAAATGTTAGATCTCTTTTTAAAATCTTATTACATTCACACAATGGAAGATAATTAATTATATAAAATAATTAAATCTTAACCAAAAGCAGTAAAGTTATGTATAGGTTCTAGTTCCTATAAACAGTTACCTTTTTATTTCAAAATTACATTGTGGAGAGAATTGTTTTGGGGTAAGAATTGTATCTTTTTTTCCCATTAGAACATAAGGTATAAGGTTCAAGAATGATAACTGATGAGAACTGTTGCATACATCCTATGAGAACAAAATAATTCAAATAATTCTAGCAGAATACTTACGGAGTCCTTCTATTTGCAAAACGTTGTGCTAAATAGAGACTACATGGTGTTTCAAAAAAATGTCCAAAATTAATATTCAACCTTTAAAATGTAATATTTTGCTTTATATGTTTCTGCTAACCATAGATTCTTGTGCCTGGGATTATTCAAACAAACCTAAGGAATTTTTTAAGATATAAATGTAGTTCTTTCCCTAGCTTCTTTAAGTAATTATGATCGATAATTCAAAGTTGAAAAATTTGATAAATTTAAGTTTATTTCTCTAAAGCAATTCTACTTCAGATTTTTTTGAAAAATTAACAGTTTGAGTAAAATTAATTAGGTACTATTTTGCAAGAATATATAGGTTGAAATGTAATTGGAGACTAATCTAATTTGGAAAGGTATTCTTAAGAACAAGGTATTCTTAATTGAGTTTCCTCCATTTGCTAGGCTATTGTTTTAAAAATACATTTATGATGTTTTACACAACAATAGACTACAGCTTTGAAACACCAAGTATATATATATTTTATAATTCTGAAATATTTGCAGCTCACAAAGTCATACTTACAGTGACATTTTCTCATTAACATTTTCCCATTGTGAACATAGAGAATAATAGTTTAACTGTGAAAGAAAGTATTAAAATGTATATGGAGGGCAAACTTGGTTGTTATCAATAGTTCAAAGCAAAAAGAAAAGAGGCAGATAAATGAGAAGCAATCATTCATAAGTCAAATGACACAATTTACTTGCGAAAATATAATCCTCTAAATTTGACAACATTTATGAACCTTGGATTAACACAGTCTCATTTGATATCAGTGGATATTAATGCCATTAATTACCAGGATCCAGGATTTTTATGCCATTTTAAAGACCAGAAATTTAAGTACCCAATAATTAGCTACTCAGCCAACATTCACTTACTATGAAATCTTTTTTCCAAGTGAAATTCAGATGAATATCAAATGTATTTATCATCACCATTAAGAATAAAAATGATTTAAAAATGACTTTGTAATAAAGGTTAGGAAAGGTACCAAAGAATAAAGTTCTCTTCAGTAATTATTTTTTTTTTTCTTTCTGATTTAGTCTCTCTGAAGTAAAAAAACATTTTATCCATTAAGACTGAAAAAGTGAAAGCATTTCGTATAGTTGTAGACTACAATTTTTGTTCCAGTCTTTTGTATTTGCCATATTCTACAAATGGAACAATCCAAGTTTGTGTGTGTGTGTGTTTTGTTTGCTTGCTTATTTTTGTTGTTTTTTAAATAAGAATTTGATTTCCTTTTCCTTTGTTTCCTAATTATTTTATCTGTACATATTCCATTAACAAATGCATTAAACTCCAAAACGATGCATGGGTACTATTAATTTCTTATGATTAGTGTAATTTCAGAAGTCACATAGCTCATTCCCTGCAAATTCTGTCTTCATCTTTTATGACAAAAACATTTATTTACTTGTTTGTTTGGTTGGTTGGTTAGGTGTTCTTTTTTCAAATCTAGGTTTCCTTGTTTTAACAATATTTCCAGGTAAAGTGACATCAAAATTAATTAAAAGAAAAGATATGGACAAGGTAAACAGAACTTCTTTTACTCTAAATTTTTTCTCCTAACTATAAAAATCATGAATACATGCCCATTTTAGAACATGGCAGGATAACTGAAAACACAGACCAGCTATTGACTCTTCAAAATAATATTAGAGAGTAGCAAATAAACTAGGGAATGATGATTTCGTATAGAAAAATTCTTAGTATTAAAAAAACAGGATGTTAATGTAGTCTTTAAACACAAAATATTTATTATATTCTGGAAAAGCAATAAAATGGTCGTTGGACTAGAAGAATTCTTTAACTAGAGATATTAGATGCAGTACATTTAAATATCTCTTCTGTTTTTTGCACTTTCTGACACGGTATTTTTAAAAATCTTTTGTTCTTATAAATGATTTATTTGACTCCTCCACTGTTTCTGTATTAAATAAACTTCTCCACAGATTCTTTTTTGAATTAACTCCCAAAGTCCAACTTAGGTCTTGGTGGATTCGAACTGCCAACCTTTTGGTTAGTAGCTAACCTCTTAACCATTGCGCCACCAGGGCCCCAAAGGGGATACTACATGGTTTAAAATCAGGAAAGCAGTGTGTCAGGGTTACATTCTTTCACTATACTTACTGAATCTCTATGCTAAGCAAATAATCAGAGAAGCTGGACTATATGAAGAGGAATGCAGCATCAAGATTGGAGGAAGATTCATTAACAGCATGTGATATGCAGATGACACAACCTTGCCTGGTGAAAAACTGATGAAGATCAAAGACTACAGTATGGATTACACCTCAACATCAAGAAAACAAAAATCCTCACAACTGGACGAATAAGCAACATCATGATAAATGGAGAAAATATGGAAATTGTCAAGGATTTCATTTTACTTGGATCCACAATCAATATCCATGAATGCAGCAGTCAAGAAATCAAATGACGTATTGCCTTGGGCAAATCTGCTGCAAAAGACCTCTTTCAAGTGTTAAAAAGTAAATAGGTCACTTTGATGACTAAAGTGCACCTGATGCCCCAGCCATGGTATTTTCAGTTGCCTCATATGCATGCAAAAGCTGGACAATGAATAAGGAAGACCAAAGAAGAATTGACACCTTTGAATTATGGTATTGGCAAAGAATATTGAATATACCATGGACTGCCAGAAGAATCATCAAATCTATCTTGGAAGAAGTACAGCCAGAATGTTCCTTAGAAGGAAGGATGGCAAGACGTCATCTCACGTACTTTGAACATGTTATCAGAAGAGACCAGTCCCTGGAGAAGGACATCATGCTTGGTAAAGCAGAGGGTCAGTGTAAGATAGGAAGACCCTCAAGGAGATGGACTGACACAGTGGCTGCAAGGATGGGTTCAAGCGTAGCAACTACTGTGAGGATGGTGCTGGACCATGCAGTGTTTCATTCTGTTGTACGTAGTGTTGGTATGAGTCAGAACTACCTTGACAGCACCTAACAACAACAATCACAACAGGGCTGGAACAACTTTGTCATAGTCAGGATTGCTTATCAAGACAGTCATGTAAGTCCAGGTGAAGAGATGATATGAAAAATATAAAGGCAAACCACTTGAGTAATTGGCTCATATATACATGAATCCACAGGCATGTCCAACAAATCAAGAGATAAGCCTGCGAAGAAGAAAGAAGAGTTTGACTCAATCACTATTAATCAGTGTCTCAAATTTCATCATACATGCACAATCTTTGCCAAGAAATTGAAGAAATTTAAATAGGCAGTAAGTGGGAGAAGTTCCGTCAGTAGGAAGGGCAACATTTCATGCTTACAAACATGGTAAGTATTGAGTAAGAAACACATGTTTTTTGTTTTCAAACTAGGGAATACATTAAGTACAAGTATTTAACACATAACCTAAATCAAACCAGTTGCCATCAGTTGATTCCCACTCGTGGTGATCCATGTGTGTCAGAGTAGAATTGTGCTCCATAGGGCTTTTGATGGCTGATTTTTTTGAAGTAGAGTGCTAGGCCTTTCTTCTGAGGTGCCTCTGGGTGGACATAAACCTCCAACCTTTCAATCAGCAGCCTAGTACTTTAACTGTCTGCATCACCCAGGGACTCTATTTTACAAATAATAGGCACTTAAAAAACTGTCAAATTAACATTGTGGAATAGGGTATGGATTCAGCTATAGGATAATATGACCAGAAAATCTGAAACTAACATGTATACTTTATAAGTAACTTTATATTTTGAAACTGAAGACTTATTTATTGATAAAGTCTTTCCTAATAATTAGTGTTTGAATAGTTATTATATAATCATTGACTTGTCAGTTGCAGAAAGTCTCTTAAAAACTGATCATTATAGTTAAATAAAATGCCTATTCACATTTTACAAGCAAATGGTGCCTAATTTTAATCTTTATCTCAATTTCTGACTCTCTTTTAAAAGTCTTAAGTGGCACTGCTATTTACTGTATAAGACCTTTACAATTAAATAAGACTTGTAAATATTTAAAGCATATATAGAGGATTTCTGTCTATTTTAATTCTTTTTGTGATGTGAATATGAAGCTTTCAGGAATATCAGACATGATATAACCATTTTATGGAAAACATTAATCCTTTGTTACAGTATAGACAAGACATAGAATTTTTATCATTTAAAATTTATGGCACCTGTCTACATTGAAATAATACTAAACCACACAATCTTTGATGGAATAATCACACAAAGACATTGTGATTATACATCAGGTTTTATAAGTACTTTCTCAAACTTTATCAAAAATGCTTACATTCAGAATTTAATAAGCAATATGTAAAAGATAGTGTTTCTTCTTCTTTTGCTGGCTATCAGTATACTAAAAAAACAACTTTAAGGCTCAATCACAGCAAGTATATCAAAGTTCATGGGTGGTATATGTGCTCCATAGCATCTGTTGTTTACAACTTTTCTTTCCCAACCCTCCTTGCTCTAGTTTCCTTATGGAAAGAGTATGTTTTCTCACTCTACTGAGTTAGGACTTGTCCTTGAGACATGCTGCAGCAGATGGAAGGTGGGCAGAAGCGCCAGAACACTAGTTGTTAACACAGCCTTTAAGAGATTTCATCTTTCCACTCTCCCTCTTGTGCTCCTGTACTGCACCATGAGAAGAGCATGTCCTGAGTAACTGCTGATGAAGGAATGAGGAGACAAGTATACCAGACCATAACTCAACTCTCAGGCAAAGCCAAGTTAAGCTGATTCCAGACAAGCAAAGCAGAACCACAAGTGACCCCAAAACCTGTGAGTACTGAGATGTGGAGGTGTTTGTTATGCAGTATTAACCTATTGCAGTCGAGTCAATTCCAATTCATAGCGACCCTATAGGACAGAGTATAACTGCACCAGAGGGTTTCCAAGGCTGTAATCTTCATAAAAACAGACTTCCACATCCTTCTTCAGTGGAGTGGCTGGTGGGTTCATACAGCCGACCTTGTGGTTAGCAGCCAAGCGCTTAAACACTACGCCACCAGGGCTCGTTTATGCAGTCTTAGTGCAACAAAACCTAATATAGTAATTTGTATTTTTCGATGGCATTACACTGATTTTCTCTATTTTATTTATAAGTTATTACGAACTATACATTTGCGTTGTGCTACATCTAATTTTTTACGGATTGTAGCTAGGTTAAAAAAACTATATTTTTAATCTTCATAATTAAACTGTCCTCTATTTACACAATACCTCAAAATTTCCTCCAAATAGTTTATATTTAAGATCACATTTTTAAATATCCTCTGGTTATATATAAGTGGAATGTGTTTTCATTCTCAGTTATAAGGAGGATGTAATAATATATACCCCATAACTAATATATCCCATACATATTAATACTAATTAATGGTTCTGGCTTGCTTTCTTTCCATAGTATATTATAGGAATTATCTAACAGTTAAATACACACAGTCTTCTTTGAAGGATACTGCGTCAACTGAAATCCATGCATATCAGAACTGTGTCTTCACTTTTACACAGTTCTGTGGTAGCTGAAATTTAATCAAAGTGAGGACACGGCTCCAATATGCATGTGTTTTGGTGAAATGCAGGAAATCTATCAACAAATTTATTGTTTTCAATTCTGTAGATTAGCCCTCCATATCAAATGCATTTGCATTAAATTCCAAGCCCTAAGTACATACATTATTGGGTGAAATAATCTCAAGTATGAATTTTTCTCCTCTCTACTTTTTAATAAATCTGTCACAGATTGTTTTCTGAAAAGAACACAATGATTCTTTTGATATTATTGAAACTGTCCCTCAATAGCTCTGCCTAACCATCACCATAGGAACTGAAGCCATTCTATTAAGCTTCTTTAATTGTTGTCTCTTCAGGTGAAATCTATCATTCTTTCACTGAGTCACCCTGGACCAATGTCATCTAAATTGTGTTCCAGTAGTATTGTTAAAGTTACAGCATAAACCCCACTGCCGTCAAGTCGATTATGACCCATAGCGACCGTATAGGATAGAGTAGAACTGCCCTCATAGGGTTTCCAAGGAGCTGCTGGTGGATTCGAACTGTCAACCTTTTGGTTAGCAGCCAAGCTCTTAACCATCATAAAGTAGGCCCTATTTATTCTTTGAGAGGTTTCTGTTCATTTTTAAACTCTGGGGAGATAGCCACAATAATTTTTTTTCTTTTTTGCAAAAGATATTATTTGAATGGATTCCTTTCTAAGAAAATAAAAACATGAATAAATTCATTTACTGTCAGATTATCTCTCAGCAGGAAAAGTAAAAACGTTTGATTCTTTCCCCCACCATTCCAGTATACTGCTGCAGTGGCCTGTTAATCATCAACCTACATTCTAAAAATCAGAATCCCAAACTATGTAATTGTGGACCCATTACTTAATACCTGGAATGTTCAATATCTACATCTATAAAATGATGATCTCTGTTTTATATAACCTTAGAACGGCCATTAAAAATAAATGGCATCTTGGTGTAAACTATAAATCAATGTATATTTTTGTTACTATTATAATTACTTGATCTTTCTGTTTAATTTTTTAAGTACCAGTATAACAATTAGAGACCATTCTTCAGCTCAAATAAAATTAATTTTAAAATAGTGCAGGATTTATTTGCAGAAATTATGTATATACCTATTCATATGAAATATACTGTCATCTGCTATTTCATACACACGGTTGCCCATAGGATGAAGTAAAGTCGGTTTAAATGCAGCTGAAGTGTAACTGCCTAAGCAATGGCTAAATATCCATTTGTAAGGTAAGTAGGCAGAAGTGGTAAGTCTTAATCAAGTAGGGAGTTCAGCACCAAGTTGGACATTAATAATAGTCATGTTAGTCCAAGTCAAATTCATAATAATTGTAAGCCTTTATATAGCTCCCTACAGTTTTCAAAGCACTATCATCCAATCAGAGCCCTGGTGGCACGGTGGTTAAGAGCTTGGCTGCCAGCAAAGGTCAGCAGTTCAGATACACCAGGCGCTGCTTGGAAACCCTCTGGGGCAGTTCTACTCTGTCCTGTCGGGTCGCTATGAGTCGGAATCAACTTGATGGCAACAGGTTTGGTTTTTGGTTTGGGACCATCTAATTACAAACAACCTTTGGTTAGGTTATTGGATATTAACCATTTTAACAAGGGGTAAAAAGAACTCAAAAAATGACTTTCTCAACATACAATCAAATTATCTAAAATGGATGTTCAAACAGTTACTTCAGGGAAAAATTGGACCAGGATTGTAAGGATAGAGAAAATTCAAGCCATTTCAATACTTAGTAAATTACCAGACAGGGTAATATTGAAACCAGGTTACGATCAGAAACTGGACATATAGAAAGCATGTGAAAAGAATGCCAAATGGTAACAAAGAGAAACTGTAGAAATCATAAGACCAGGCAAGGAGAGCCAGGGTCAGAAATCAAGGCAATTGATGTAGACAGCAATAAAGCTGTGCTAGGAATTAGAAAAGAATATTATTTTGAACCAGTGGTTATCTAACCCAGAAGACCTGTTTATTATTTCTTGTCTGTAGCAAGAACTATTCTGAAAGTATACTGGAATTGGGACCATGGGAGTTAAGGTGTGGGGAGTTGATTTAATGGCTGAATTTTATTTTAATGGTCATTTAATAAAAGTATGTAGTCTTCTATAAAAATCCTAGTTATCATTTATTGAATACAGCTATATATTTAGAGACATTGCAGCCATTACTTTGTAATTCTTCTAACTGGGCATAGAATCCCAAATATGTAAGCCCCTGAGATTTAAAGAGATTATGTAGCTTGCTCAAGATCACCAAACTTAAGAATTAGAACAAGAAGCAAAGTCCAAGCTGTTAACAATTCCCACCTACTCAAGTTTAGCAAGCCATCAACTGATAATACAAGAATGTTGACTCCCAGGCATGAGCTCTTTACCATTATCCCATATATTTCCTAAACCTGTCTTAAAATGTGTAAATCTTAAAAAAAAAAAACTGACTCTCACTTGCACCTCAATAGAGGATTTTCAGTTATAAAACTGAGATACAAGATACTAGAATTCATTTTTAATATGTGAGATCATTATATAACATTTTTCTATATGGAAATATTTTCCCTTAGTCTTCCTCAGGCACACTGGTGTTATGACCTTGCATAATATACTAAAACATGAGTGAAAAACATATGCCCTTTGAAAAAAAATTAAAGGTGAAAAAATGGCTTTAGTTTTCAGAGAATAACTTAATCATGGATTTAGAGAATTAGCTACCTGCATCATTAATTAATAACCTCAGAACTCAATAAAGTACATGGCATTCTCATTATCCTAGTATTTATTATCCAAGTCCGTATATTTATAATGCTGTATAGAGTAAAATTTGTCATGGAATAAAATATTCACTAGTGAACTGAGTACTTGTAAATTAATCCTCCCTCTAACAACACTTCCTCCTCCCTAAATGAAAATGGTTTTTGCATTAATTGACAATTTTTGGGAAAGTCAGTGAGATCCTGGTATTTTCTTGTGAAAATTACCCTCTTTAAAATCATTTACATACAACTGAAGTGAAAAATGTCACATATTGAGAGCTATCATTCTATTTTTTGAAATGTTATCTCTTCACAAAATCAACACTTGATTAATTCAAGAATTAGCACAGAGTTGTAATTATAACCTAAATGTTATAAAATATAAACTAAACCATGTACATGCTGTCCCATTTGTCATCGATTTAAACCTTTTCTCACGTTTTTTGTAAAATTTTGGTCTCCAAATTTACTGGATTCACATTTAGAGGCCTTTTTCTTATACATATTATCTTCAGATACATGGGACTTTATTTAAAAAATTTGGACTAGAGAGAATTAAACGATCGCATAATCTAACCACTCATCTGCAACTTAAATTTCCTCTAAAACAATCCTAAGAAATGGTGGCTCAAGGACACATAACATGCTATCTCTGAAAGGCTGCCGTTACCCATTTTTTTCTAATATTGTGAACTCTCATTAACATTTAAGACTGTTAAAATATCACTCCTTATATGAAGTCTTTCCATTACCCTGTGTTGGCATCTCTACTATAAACCATATAATACAAGGTTAAATAATCATTGTTTCAACCATTTTTTCCTTTTTTTTTTTGGAGCCCTTATAATGAATTTTGATACTAGGCTATCCCTTCCAATAGAATGTTGACTAAGAGACACAGTCTCTGCCTTCATGAAATTTAAAATGCTGTGCAAGAAATACTGAACAAGCAATTATGTAATAAAAAAGGAAAATTATTTATAATGAGAGAAAATGACTATTGTACACTGAAATTCTGAGAGAAGGGCATCTAAGAAATGGATCCTCTTTTACTTAATGAAACTTCTTTTGGATGAGAAGACTTTTGGGCACAATCTAAATGGGACATTTGGGACAAAAAATTAAGTTGCTCTGTTTAAGAAAATAATAGGAACTATGTGTGTGTCAGATCCTGGTGGCACAGTGGTTAAGAGATCAGCTGCTAACCAAAAGGTCAGTAGTTCGAATCCACCAGCCGCTCCTTGGAAACCCCATGGAGCAGTTCTACTCTGTCCTATAGAGTCGCTAGGAGTCAGAATTGACTTGATGGCAAAGGGATTTATGGTTGTCAATTAGGATGTAATAGAATACCCCGTATTTACCTAACATAAAGCCCAGAAGCTAAAGGTTGACTTGGAATCCGTCTCAGTTTATTGGTTTACCTCCTCAAATGGGCTGTCTTACCAACTCAGGATGGGTACTACAGACCCAAGCACACTGTCTTTATAGACAAAACCCAAAGCAGGAAGGGAGACAAGGGGGCAAAAAAAAAGAGGTTTTGATCTCCATTCTAAGAGGAAAGTATTTCTCAGAAGCTCATTTCAGACTTCTTAATATGTCTCATTGACTATAACTGTGCCATATAAACACCTGAGGACAAAATCCTAGTTCACAGGACTGGGATTGCCATGACCAGTGAAGCTTTAGACCAGATATGATGAGCACATTGCTGATCCAAAATCAGAAGTGATCTGTTGCAAGGAGGAAGATGAAAAACGTGTAGACAACCAATATTATTTGTCATAACGTGTATTCAAGAAAAGTAACATTGGAGTAAGTGTGAGGCATACATGGGGTAAGAGTAGAAAAGTGGAGGATCTTGACAGAAAGAACAGAACGCTGAGGAAAAGAATAGCAAGAAAGGAACAGTCCATGTCAGGAATAACCTGGGAATATCAGGACACTGATTTCAGGACATTGATGCAAACAGGAGGCTAAAAATGTAGCTGAGGTAGTTCAAGGATTTGGAAAAAACAGAAAATTGGTGGAAGATATGACCTAAAGAAAAGGAATTCCTAGTAATTTTCTGAGGTTTGGGGGTAGAGGTGAGAACCACTTACTTAGCATAGTTCTTGGGATTAAGAACCATGACTTTTTATTTGGATATTAAAGAGAAGTGTGACTTAAAGGACTAATGATTCATGCATGGACACCCACAATTGGAGATTAGGTTATATTTTCAATTATGTAATTATTTCTGTGACAAATACTTGAAAGGAAAATTATGGACTGTAATGACTATAACAGAGTTATCTTTTTTTCAACAAGTAACCTTTAAAACAAGAGATGAATAAAAGTTTTCCAGTATACAAGAAGAAAAGTCCATGCAAAATGAACAGTATGCACTCAAGTTCTGAATAAAAGGAGGCAGTATTTGTTTGAGAACTGAACGTCCACTGCGGGGACAAGAGAGTGGGAACCAGCCTGAGACAGCTCAAAGGGAGAAGCGGAAGGGAGATTAAACTCAAGGCCTTGGAGGCTATGTTAACAATAATTTATCTTGACTCAAAGGACAGTGGTTTTAAGTACATTTCAGTTTTGAAAAGCCTCTTTATCTGAGTTGTGAAGACTAGATTGAAAGAGGGACGAGAATAAATGTGGAATGCCACTTTGGAGGTTACTGAGTTTGGCTGAGAAGTTGGTGAGGTAGCAGCAATGCATTTAGAGAAAACCTGATGGAGAAACTTGGTATCACTGAACAGTCCCAAATTTCAGGCATGGACAATTAGTAGATGGTACAACCATTTACTGAGATACCTAACAACTGAGGAGAAACAGGTCTTTGGGGAAAAAAAAAAAAAAAGTTTTTGCCTGATTATTTATCAGGGTGGAATGACTAAGGGGCAAGAAGTTAACAAATAAACATGTTGCATTTGTGACGCTTATGAGACATCCAAGAAGAGAAGACAAGTAGAAAACTAAACAAACTAAACTGGGAAAACTAGAATGGAAATATAAATTTCCTAGGATAGACTCCAGAAATGTGGATGTTTATCCCTTCCTTTGGTGAACACTATCACCTTGGCACTAGTCTGTGGTAGATGGCATTTGGGATTTGCTTTTCCAATATATGAACTATCTTTCTCAGGATTATCCACATATTTTAAAACAGGACTTCATGTATCATTCAACTCACTGATAAAAATGTTGACTAATTCTGCCCTGGAGTCCCTCGGTGGCACTAACAGTTAAGGGCTCGACTACTAGCTGAAATACTGGCAGTTCGAACCCACACAGAGGCGCCTTGGAAGACAGGCCCAGTGATCTGCTTCTGAAAGGTCACAGACTTGAAAACCCTGTGGAGCAGTTCTACTCTGCACACACGGGGTTACTATGACTTGGAATCAACTCGAGGGCAACTAACAACAACAATTCTGCCCTAAAAATTAAGACTTGGAGCTTACTAACAAACCTCCCTTTAAAATTAGGGTGTGGGCAGTGCAGAAAACAGCACAGACCTGGCCACTTTTGCATATTATTTTCATGAACATTTATTTTAAAGACAGTCAACCATATTAAATTTACCCCACAAATTTTTGACCTATATAATAATCATTTGCTTTCACATGAGTAATTATTTTACATTTGCTATCACTTTGTTAATTTAAATACTTTTGATAATATTTTACAGTTAATAAATTCCTACTTCCATATTAAATTATTTATCTCATTGGATGGTTTTGATATTTTTAAAAAATATTTTTATTACTATGAAGTAACTGTGCTGTAATGATAAGTGGAAATACATGTTTGTAACATAATGCACAATAATAGTAATAAAATTTAAATACCAACATCATTGCTATATAACACTATATTAACAAAATTTTTATTGTTTTGGTGATATTTTTGAGCAAGAAGACAGAACAATGCTTGACATATATGCATTTAACAAGTTAGTTATTTTCCTGAACATTGAAGTTGAACCAGTAAGTCACTTTTGTGCCAAATAAATACCTAATTTACAAGTATATACAATGGCTATTTTGAAAACAATATGTTTCCTATTGGTACAAAATGATCATAGATAGGCAAAATAGGTATAACATAAAAATATTAAATATGTTTCCTGAAGAAATATGTATTCTAAATTTCTGTCTCTCTCTCTCTCTATGTATGTGTACATATGTACACACACACATATATTTAGTCTTTAACATCTTTTGAATTGGCTATCTACCACTTACAATCAGAAATCTATAAAGAGTTCTGATTAATACAAAAATACACATGAGCATCCTTGCTCTCTTGAAACGCAAGTAATTTCTACTGTCATTAGAGGTCATACACTGTGTTAACAGCGGAAAGGTGGAACAGCAGAACTAGCACCAAACTTTGTCCTTACTGGTGCAACCCACACTATGCTCCATGAAGTTATCTTTCAACTCAACCAAGTTTCTGAAGATAGCTGATTAGAGAGCAGTGCGTTCAATACCAACTGGCAATATATTTATTTTGCTTTTTTCCTTTCATTTTGCTCTCAGTCCACTCTCCATGTTGCACCAAAGTGAGTACAGAATACTCTCCAGTGTCCCTGGGTCAACAAAGACCATTCAGATCAAAAGATCTTACAATATTTTGCCACTTGCCCAGTCCATCATGGGCAACTAGGTGAAAAATCATTTCCAGTATTAGGTAGTTTCTAATAACTTTTCCCTCCTACAGGTCAACTAAGGTATGAGAGAAAATGTGATCAATAATTGGGTACAGTAGATTTAACAATGCAGCCTTGTTGTTTAATTTTTTTTCTTTAATAAGGGAAAATGTATTTCTTCGTGGCACATTAATCTTATGACCATAAAACTTAATCAAGTATTCAGTTTTAGATTTAAATGGTAGTCATTTACCATGAAAAATATTTTAAACTGCCAGGTAATTAATGATGTGAAATATATGGAGATGACATTAAATTTAAATCCTAAAATTGCTGTCTTTAATTTTAGCTAGTTGCTTCCTATTATATTTTTCCAACATTATCAGTTTTCTGAAAGTAAACTTTCATTCATTTTAAAATGTCTTTTACCTCATCTTATTTCCATTAAATGATACAGCATGTATACATTTCAATATAATGCAGTAATTTTTCAGTTTTGATTTTTTAGCTAAAAATTATATTTATCTTAAAATATGTGAATATCAAATGGGAAAATGAAAAATAAAGGAGAGATTACTCCTCTCGCATCTCTACATACACCCCCACTCAGAACGGGTAATCATATATAGGGTTATTTTCATAGTTATTTATAATGCTGTAGAAATAAAACCATAAGAGAAGAAAAATAATATCAACATATAAATTCTGTGAATCACATTAGTCTAATATAGAGTTTTAGCATTCACACACTTCACTTAGTCTTTGACATTATGCAATCAATCAGATTATAACGAGAAGGAACAAGAAAATAATAGAACGTACTAAAACATGATGTGTTACTAAGAAAGGAAAAATGTTTAAATTTACATCTGGAATTTGGCAGGTTTTAGTTTTAGAGACACAGGAGTCCACAGCTTGATGCAAACATAATAGAATGTTTTCTATACCACAAAAATATTTAAACATAGAGAAGTATTTTAAATTAAAAAAACAAAAACAAAAACAAAACCCTTTGCCATCAAGTCGATTTCAACTCATAGCAACCCTACAGGACAGAGCAGAACTGCCCGATAGAGTTTCCAGTGAGTGCCTGGTGGATTCGAACTGCCGACCTTTTGGTTAGCAGATGTAGCTCTCAACCACTACACTATCAGGGTTTCCTTTTTAAGTTCACTAATGTTTAATTCTTATTGCTTATTTTAGCAAATGTTTTGAGATTATAAAACACAAAAGATATGTTCAAACAACAATTTAGAATACCACAGTAAGAGATGATGGAACTTTAGAAAGTATTTATTTGAAATGTTTCATTTTATAGGGAGAAAAGTAAGGAACACAGAAATCAAATGATTTTCTTAAGGTCAGACATTCAGTTTATAAAATAACTGGGTCATGATCCCAGTTTTTATTTTTTAATGTTCTTCCCACTACATGGCATAGCTGCCTCTTTATTTACATTTAAAACATGTCAACAAGACCTTGACATTTTAGAACACTGTTTTCTAATTTCCTGATCCCACATAAGAAGGGACTAGAATTTGATTCAATTTAATAAAAGCATAACAAACTGCTATATTTTAATAATGTAATATTTGATAGAGAAGATAGGTCAAAATTTTTCAGGAATTCCAAAAGCACAAGATGTATTTGTTATACTCAACCATCCTAATAGGGAATAACAACAACAAATAAAAGACAAAAACAATTTTCAGCAAGATTAAGAAAAAAAAATCATCCCTAGGATTAAATTATAACTGATATGGATTAATTTAAAAACATAGAAAATACACATAAAAATAATTCATATGAAAATATAGAAGCTTTTAAAATCTTTTGTCATACCTTAATTCTATTAGATTAAAAATATAAATGAGAAGTGTCCTGGTGGCACAGTGGTTAAGTGCTCAGCTGCTAACCGAAAGGTTGGTGGTTTGAACCCACCAGCCAATCCACTGGAGAAAGATATTGCACTGTGCTTCCATAAAGATTTACATCCTTGGAAACTATGGGGCAGTTCTACTCTGTCTCTATGAGCCACTATGTGTTGGAATTGACTCGATGGCAAGGGGTTTTCAGATAGCTCCACAATCTTGTGGTAACTGATCAAGTTAAAGTTAAAAGTATCTAGATTATTTTAACTATACTGTATTTTGAGTCACTGAATTATATTATGTGATAAAACGTGACATTTTAAATGGGTACACTAGTTGGGGAAAAAACCTCATCATTTCCTTCTTCCAGCTTATTTTTGTTATTTAAATTCCACCTTTTTTATTCCTTGACAAAATATGTAATGTTAGCCTTAGTGACATGAGCTTAGTGAAAGTTATTTTCTAAAAAAATGTACAAACAGTGAAACTAATCCTTCCTCTCAAAAAGCCTCACAATGAGCTGGTAAACCAAATGATGCTAGGGCAAAAACACTTAAAAAAACAATTTTGTTTTGTTCTTGGTTCATCTGAGGAGAAATATATGCATAAATGAAGATGTGCTGATTGATTTCGATAATCAACAGTGAAGAATTTTGTCACTTAAATTTTTCTATTTATTCTGTTGATTTGCAAATGCTAATCATCTTTAGCATTATTGGTTTATAATGACATCCATTTTTTTAGGTTGTAAAAGCCTATGAAAACAACTGAACACGAAAAAACAAAAATATGTATAGTGTGTCAGATTCGAAATTTAGTAATGTAACTGAAAAGAAAGTACTTTTTTTTTCTCTTTTTAGAGGGTCATATTGAACAAGTGACTTAATCTCTGTGTCCTTCATTTCCTCAGCTATAACCTGAGATAATAATGGCACCAAACTCATAAGACTGTTGTAAGGTTTAAATGGGCTCATATCTGCAAAGCTTAGAATAGTGTCTGACACATAATATGAGCTAGATAACTGTTATTGAATAAAAAAGGTATTGTTTGAGACAATACGTTTGTAAATTAAAAAATAATTCTCTAATACCTACAAGATACAAAATCATGTGGTAAGCATTTGAAATTAAAAAAACAAATTGACAGAAAATGTCCTCAAAAAATGCCTGTCCTTTATTGTCTGGTGAGAGACAGAGGAGAAAGTAGGCAATTATAATTAGGTCTGATAAGTACATGATAAACCAAAAAACAAACAAACAAACTCATCGCCATCAAGTACATGTGCTCAAACAGTACTATAGTAGCACCTTAGAGTCAATTAGCCTGTAAGTACCTTGATTTTTCCATCCATCACGGGATCCTTTAAGTTGAAGAGAGTTGAAAGTATTAATGAATATTTATTAGTGATTCCTCTACAAAGGAAAGAAGAAAGGTAGACTCTCACATTTTACAACAGGCTGTTTTGGACTTTTACTCACTAAACTATTCTGTGAGGTTTCTGTTGCTAACATTTGTTTACATATAGAACTATGTCTCAGAAAAATAGAGACCTGCCTAGTCCCAGAGTTGGCATTCAGGTTCTTGGATTCTTCCTTCAGATATCTTTCTTTTCAACACTGTATGGCATCCTTTTACCATACTTATTCAATCTGTATGTGAAGCAAATAATCTGAGAAACTGGACTGTATGAAGAAGAATGTGGCATCGAGATTGGTGAAAGACTCATTAACCTGCAATATGCAGATGACACAACCTTTCTTGTGGAAAGTGAAGAGGACTTGAAGCACGTACCGATAAAGATCAAAGACCACAGCTTTCAGTATGGATTACACCTCCAACATCAAGAAAACAAAAATCCTCACAACTGGATCAGTAAGCAACATAATGATAAATAGAGAAAAAATTGACATTGTCAAGGATTTCATTTTACTTGGATCCACAATCAACACCCATGGAGGCAGCAGTCAAGAAATCAACGTATTGCACTGGGCAAATTTGCTGCAAAAGACCTCTTTCAAGTGTTCGAAAGCAAAGATGTCACTTTGAGGACTAAGGTGAGCCTGACCCAAGCCATGATATTTTCAATCACCTCATATGCAAGTGAAAGCTGGACAATGAATAAGGAAGACTGAAGAAGAATTGATGCCTTTGAATTATGGTGTTAGCGAAGAATATTGAAAATACCTGGACTCCCAGAAGAAGAAACAAGTCTGTCTTGGAAGAAATGCAGCCAGAGTGCTCCTTGGAAGCAAGGATGGTGAGACTTTGTCTCATGGACTTTCAACACGTTATCAGGAGGGACCAGTCCCTGGAGAAGGACATCATGCTTAGTAAAGCAGAGGGTCAGCGAAAAAGAGGAAGGCCCTCAATGAGATGGATTGACACAGTGGCTGCAACAATAGACTCAAAAATAGCAACGATCCATGAAGATGGGGCAGGACCAGGCAGTGTTTCATTCTGTTGTACACAGGGTCACTATGAGTCAAAGACAACTCGAGGGCACCTAACAACAACAATGGCAAATTTGCTGTTTGGATAGATTTAATTATAGTTAGTTATAAGTTAGTTCTTAAAACACACTGCATAATAATAAAACTGGTTGCCAACAATGTGCCAAGCATTGTGGCAGATGATGGCCATGAATTAGCATATTAATTCCTCAGAAGATCCAGATATTAGGCCTTAGTTCAGAATGTTTCACATGCGGTAACTTGCAGAAGCTAAGTAAGTTACCAAGGTCTGTCCCCTTTAAGAAGAGATTTAATCTGGGGAATATAACAGACAAAAGGAAAACACTACAAAACTGATTAAATTCCATGCAATATATTGGAATATTAATTATTCAAATATTAAATAGGTCAATATTAAAATATGAGCAGTAGCTATGCATTAAGCTAACCAAATAATTACTTTTAATTCAATAATGTCACACAACTATATACTGATGATTGATTCTACTTCCTAAATTATAATGTATTTTACCTCAAACATATTAAAAATAAGTAAATTCTCAAATATTTACTGATCATCTACTAGTGATTATTTTAAGAATTACAGAAGATAAAAAAAATCAGGCAATATTTGTGGTAAAAAGTACTCCATCTAAAGATGAAAAAAGATAACACTTTCTAAAAAAAAGGAGAGATAATCACATCACTAGTAGATAAATTGGAGATAATATCTAAAATTATAAATTCCATAGAACATGATTATCTAAATTATGTGTGTTATAGAGCTTTCTCCCCTATTCCGACCCCAACTTCCTCATACAAGCATTATTAAATATTATCTTTTATTGTTTTTCTAATATATGCCTGGCACTATTCTACCTATTTTACATTTAAATATTCAAGACTTAAAACAACCTAACAAAGCAGATGCTATTGTCCTTATTTCACAGGTAAGGAAGCTTGATTTCAATAAGACTAATAACTTGCTCCATGTCATCTAGCCTCTAACCAGAGAAAATACATCAGATTTCAAACTTCTTGTTCTTTCTAGTAGTCTTTGCTAGCCCTCCTGGAAGGGGAAAAATAATAAATTAACATTGAGTAATATAGCATTTCTTTAAATTGTTATTAGAAGATTTATGCTATTATGTGAATTACAGGATAAATTATTTATTTTATCTGAAATGATAATGTTTTCATAGGATGATGTTAGCAGGGACAGTTGAGAGTTAGCAACATGCTTTTTCTGTGCTTAAGAGCTACTTTCCCAAAAATAGTGATGTACCTGCAGTCTTTTTCAGCGATCTGATAAATTTGTTTTTATATTACACTATAAAGAGTACAACAGCATTGTTCTGCACTGGTGAACCGGAACACTTCAATCATCTTATCAGGTTGTCCCAATTCACCTGAAAAATCGCGTTTGTGTGTTCAATGTGCAAAGAACAAAGTCAGACCAGATGCAAATGTTACAATAGGATTTCTTCACTTGACAGGTTGACTGCACTAGAGACCAAATATTACGAGTCTCTAAGGAGCAATACACAGCACCAAGCCAAAATAACAATACTGTCAATCAAGAAGAATAGATTATAACACGTGAAGTCTGAGAACAACCGACTTCTTTAGGTTTTCCTTTTATTTTAATAAACCAATAAATGATGAGACCACATCTTTCAATCAGATAAATATACTATAAAACGCAGAAGGATGAAGGCAATTAATTCTCTCATAAGTCATACCAATTGATGTAGCTTAACTGATGAAACACCAAGTCAGCTTCCCTTTCCTTCTCACCCTTGGCTGCTTCCCACACACACAGGGCTTGCAAGCCTGCAGGTGAATGCCCCAGAGGCCCTCTAAGCTCTGTCCGTCCCTCCCTTGATTGGCTGAGCAGCTCAGTGGGTTGTGGTTGTACAAGCCTAGACTGGGGAAAGAGGGAGGCCATTTGAGCAATCCAGAGTCCCACATATTTGAAGGAGTCCCTGGATGGTGCAAATCATTAACACATGTGGCTGCTAACTAAAAGGATGGAGGTTCAAGTCACCTGGAGACACCTCAGAAGAAAGGCCTGGTAATCTACTTCTGAAAAATCAGTCATTGAAAGTCCTATGGAATGCAGTTCTTTTTTTTTTTTTAATTTTGAACTAAATTTAAGAAAATATTTATTGTTCCTCCTAAATGACCACCCACTTTACTAACAAACACTCCCCAAATATTCACATATTCTCAATCACATATCCCCAAATTTATTTTCATAAAGCAATGTTGATATAAAAGTAAACTTGACTCATCTTTAGACAATCCCATGCCTAATCAACATCTATACTTCACCCTGGACACATAGCATATCCTGCTTATATACTGTGATTTACCTTTTTATGTGCATGTTTCATCTCTTCACCTAGATTATGGCATCTGCAGAAACACATTATCTTACACATTCCTTCTTATGAACAATGTTACATATACTGAAACCCATATACTGAGAAGATTATTCTAGTTCTTCTTAGCAAGAGATTTGCTGAGTTAGAGGGGGAATAATTACTTAAAGAAGTAATTTCATCCTGAATTGAGAGGAAATATTAGGTATCCATAGATCATGTCTCAATTTATACTAATCTACTGTCTTAGTATTATATTGGTGGGTTATTATTTTATGCCTACTATTTTTTCCTAATGGGAAGTCCAAAATACACAAAACTGAAATCACACAGGGCTTTGGTAACTTCAACTATAAAAATGTAATGTGGCTAAGTACCTAATACATTTGTTGTAAAAAATCACAAAATTTATATTTTCTTGCTTTCCTACTATGTTTCAGACAGTGCACTAACAGTTAGACAAAGTAACTTCTGCATGAAAAAGAAAAACAACCTGTAGTTAAGAACATTTCAAAAAACCTGCTCAAGCCCTGGATCTTTAACCAGCAAGTTATACTGCCTCTCAAAATCACATCAGGGTAACATAACATGAAATAAAATTAATCAGGTAAAAAAATCATTTAAAACAAGAAAGGATGATACACACATTGTGTTGTTAATATATTATTTCAATGTCTATAATTTAAATTTAACAAAGAAATTCTGAAATTTAAAACCAGTGTTAATAATATAACTACCTATATTGAACATCCACTGCTTTGACTTCCAAGCACCTATCCTCGCCTTCTTTTATCAACATCACCAGCATTTCACATGTGGAATTGCCTTTCCCTCTCAACTCTTCCTCTGCTCCAGAGTTTGCCTTGTGACCTGGTTCTAGCCAATCACATCATCAAATACTCCTGGACAGAGCAATTGCTTCAGGACAATCATATCAAACAAGGTAACTTAGTCAAAGCCAATGACATTCAAATCAGAGGCTTTTTTTTTTTTCTAGTTAATATAGTAACCATCTCTTTCCATTGGATTTGTTGATAAGATAAAAATCCATCCCAGTTACTACTGATGGAAGTAATGTCACCATACGAGGATCTTCCATGAAAAATGGAAACAACAGAGAGAAAAGCAAACCAAAGGGATGGAGATAGACTGTCCATTGATAATATCATTTAAGTAGCAGATCCAAATATATTTAAGGAAAATTTTACCCCTAAACTTTTTAATTACAAGAATCAATAACCACCACCACCCTTGATTTTCCTGAAACCAGAGTTCAAATTAATCACTATATCTGTGCATTTATATTGTGTTCCTTCTATGTATTTACGACAGTAATTTAATTCTCAAAAAAATGGTGAGAGATATGTGTGACATACATAACCTCCATTTACAGATGACCACTATTTGAATAAATTCATTAAGATTACAACTAAGGATGTATGTTAGAAAAATTTTAAGAAGTATGAGATGTATATGACTTCCTTGCCATTTCAAATGGAAAAAAGAATATAATAGAGACAGTAAACAAGTAATCAATAACTGAATGTGAGATGTTGGAAGGAAAATATACCAAAAATTTAAATAAAGAAAAATAACGGTAGTTTTACATAAATAAGGGGCCTTGGTGGTATAGAGGAAACCCTAGTGGTGCTCCTTGGAAACCCTATGAGGAGGTTCTACTCTGTCCTCTAGGGTCACTATGAGTTGGAATCAACTCAACGGCAATGGGTTTGGTTTTTGTTTTTTTTTGATGGTGCAGTGCTTAAGTGCTCAGGGGCTAACTGAAAGGTTGGCAATTCGAACCTCCAGGCACTCTGTGGCAGAAAGATGTGGCAGTGTGTTTCTATAAAGATTTACAGCCTTGGAAATCCTATGGGGCAGTTCTACTCTGTCCCATACAGTCCCTATGAGTCGGAATCGACTTGCCGGCAACGGGGTTGGTTTTTGGTTTTACGTAAACACGGAAATCTGCAAGAATCAAACATTTAAGGAGGCTAGAGAAAATAATTTGGTTTTAGATACATATAATTAATGTGAGATTCTGGTAGGACACCTACTTAGACAAGTAAGTTTAGTAACTAAGTATCAGACACATTGAGAAGAGCCTTCAGGAAAGGAAGTCATCTGTAAGTCATCTGTAACGCTGATAGTTGAAACTGTGACAGGGGAAAAAACAACTGACGCTTGTACAGATTGTCAGATTTCAGGTCCATTACCAGTATCATCTCACAGAATACGATGACCTATAAGTGTGTGTGTGGTTTCATTTTACTAAACAGATGAGGAAGGTAAAGTTGAGAGAAGTTAAATAAAATGTCCACAATTCCAACTAACATGTAGCAGAGTTAAGATTTTAACCAGGCCACTCCGACTCAAAAAAACAAAAACAATAAAAAACAAAACCTATAGTCATACATTATTCTGTCTTCCCAGTGTGAATTAATAATATTGTTGAAGGGCAATGTTTAAATAAAAAAGTAGATTTGGAGAATACAGAAGAGTTACATACCGAAACTAGGGTCACAGGGAGAAAATGGGTAGCCAGTTTAACAAACACTGCTTTAATATATATCCCAGAATAAAAAAGAATCGGTATTTATGAAGTAGCTGAAGATTGTAAAAATGACATTTTATGTAAGCAAATAACGCTATTCACCAATTTTGGTCAACTGAAAGATAATTAAAAAGAATTTAAAATTCAATTTACAAATATGTAGGCAACTTATGTAAACTCATATTGATTGCAGGAAAATACTCTTGAATTTTCTAATATAATTCAATTGGCAATATGAGATGTAATTTTTCTCCTATCAGTCAAAAAAAATGGCTTTTAGAATCTAAAAATTAGACTATATTAACAGCAGTCAATTTTTTCACTTTTAGTGCATATTAAAATTGAATTAGAATCATCACTTCTGATTTGGTTAGTATTTCTCTTCTCTATAATGAGAATATAAATACTGAATACTTTCATACAACCAAATATATACATTGCTCCATTTGAATTCAACATTATCGAATATAATATCAAAGGATTTTTTAATTGCTTTCACAAAGAGTATCAAGCACCATTATCCTCCAGGAAAAACTCTGTCCTCTCTGAGCTTATTAACCATACAAAAACATGCAAGAGACAAACAACTATGATGCAGTGTAACACAATGGGGAAAAGACAAGAGATGCAGTAAGTTAACGCCCACCTTGTTCAGAGGTGGTCAGCCAGCAATGCTTAGCACCACTTGTACCTGACCTACTCTCCAATCTGAGATTTTACAGCAGGCATAGAATCATTTTCACAGAAAAATCATCAGTATGTTTTTCCTTTTTATTTATTTAATACATAATCAAACATAATCCTAGTCTGATACTTCAAATCTATGTATTTTACTTTTGTTACCATGAATTTAATTCTCAATTGTCTATCATAAGAATAAAATTATCATTTACTTAATATAAGTTCGAATTTAAATGACAGCTTGAACTGTTTAAATGACAAAAATACATAACTATTAAATAGTGTATAGTTTTAATTTAGAATAAAAGCATTTAAAAATAAAAACTTTTCTCCCTTATATAAATGCAAATGAACTTTAAGAAGTCTGTAATAATAAAAACTAATGACAGTTTACAAAAGCTTGGGACTATAAAATAAACAATAAAATAAACAATCCAAGAATAGTATACTCACAATCATGGTGTTAAGAACAACAAGTACTTCAGTGCCCTTACCCATCTCCGTAAAATAAGGTAACAAAAAAGTGACACCAATGATACATGGTTTAAACACATGAAGTTGGGACAGAAAAAGTGATTCACTGTGGCAACTTAGAGTAGACTGATTAAAAATAAAAGTTGTACAGAATGCATGTTTATTAACATGTCCTGTAAACATATTCATATTAACATATTCATTTTAAATCACAATTTCTGAGCAAAATAATCCTAACAGTTATAAAACTGATTTTGCAGGGCTCTGAAAAATTAAATGAATAACTTACTGTTTGCAAGGCTCAGGAAATTTTAGTTCTTCTCTTTTCTTCATTTCTGTTGGATCCATAGGAGTGAGCACGACAGCAGCACGTGAGACTACAGAGTGGTATGAATCCTCCCGACAAACTGTTTTTTTTAAAGAAATAATTGTAAATGTCAAAATTATGTATCAACTATTCTCACTTACCTTTCCTCCTTTTTTAATTTTCAGTCAAATAAAAGAATTCAACCAAAACATTAATTATCATTAAATTATCCTTAATTATCATTTTCCACTCTAAGTCGTTCACTTACTAACTACAAGACCTTGGGTGATTTGTCTTTTTTTTAAGCCACACAGTGAAAAAAATGTTGTCAATACTTCACAGTTCATTATATGAAAAAGATTTTCATTAAAGAATGGCATAAACACAGAAAAGGGCACAAACCATATGCATACAGATAAACGAATCTTCACAACATGTATGGCATTTACTCTGTATCCAGATCAATAAACAGTGCATTACAAGCACCCAGGAAGCCCTTGTAGTGTCCCTTCCCAATCATTATTACAGCCTCCAGACATAACCACTGTTATTACTTATATTACCACCCTAGGTGGCACAAACAGTTTGTGCTCAACTACTCACCTAAAGGTTAAGTGGTCAAACCCTCCCAGGATCACCTCAGAAGAAAGGTCTGGCAATCTGCTTCCATTAAGATTACAGCCATGAAAAACCTATGAAGCAGTTCTACTTTGTAACACATGGGGTGGCCATGAGTCAGCATCAACTCCATGGCAAAAAGGGTTTTTTTTTTTTTTTTTTTTTTTTTTTTTGCCATACATTAGTTTTGCCCCTTTTGACCCTCATTTAAATGGAATAATACTCTTCTGTGTATGTACTCTTTGAAGTGTGGTTTATTTCAATCAATATACATTTGTAAGGAAGACTCATTAACAACCTGTGATATGCAGATGACACAACCTTGCTGAAAGTGAAGAGGACTTGAAGCACTTACTGATGAAGATCAAAGACCACAGCCTTCAGTATGGATTACATCTCGACATAAAGAAAACAAAAATCCTAACAACTGGACCAATAAGTAACATCATGATAAATGGAGAAAAGACTGAAGTTGTCAAGGATTTCGTTTTACCTGGCTCCACAATCAACGCCCATGGATTCAGCAGTCAAGAAATCAAACGACGCATTGATTTAAAGTGTTAAATCATTTAAGTACATTTAAAGTGTTAAAAAACAAAGATGTCACTTTAAGGACTAAAGTGTGCCTAACCCAAGCCATGGTGTTTTCAGTCACCTCATATGCACGTGAAAGCTGCACAATGAATAAGGAAGGCTGAAGAAGAATTGTTGCCTTTGAATTACGGTATTGGAGAAGAATACTGACTCTACCATGGACTGCAAGAAGAACAAATCTGTTCTGGAAGAAATACAACTAGAATGCCCCTTAGAAGCAAGGATGGTGAGAACTCATCTCACATACTTTGGACATGTTATCAGGAGGGATCTGTCCCTGTAGAAGGACATCATGCTTGGTAAAGTACAGGGTTAGTGAAAAAGAGGAAGACTCTCAATGAGATGGACTCACACAGTGGCTGCAACAATGAGCTCAAGCATAACAAAGATTGTGAGGATGGTGCAGGACCAGATATTGTTTCGTTCTGTTGTACGTAGGGTTACTCTGAGTTGGAACTGACTCTACATCACCTAACAACATGTTTGTAAGATCTGTCCATGTGTAGCAGTAATTTGTTCATTTTTATAGCTATGAAATTTTCCATTGTATCAGAATACCACAATTTATTTATACATTCTATCGGAGATGGACACTAGGGTTGTTTTCAGTTTGGGGATATTTCAAAGCTGTACCTATAAACATTCTTATACATGCTTTTTTTTTTGATACAGAAATGGATTTCTGTTGGAAAAATAGCTAGAAACTGGAATTGTTCTTAAGATATATTTGTATGTTTGTATGTTCAGCTTTAGCAGATATCACCAGTTTTCCTAATTTATTGTACCAACTTGCATTCCCATCAACAGATTGAGAGTCCCAGGTGTTCCATATCCTCATCAACACTTCTCTTTGCTAGATTTTTATTCTTAAAATTTAAGCTACTGTAATAACTTTCTATTGCTGCATAACAAATCATTACAAACTCAGCAGCTTAAAACAACACCCATTTATTATGTCACAGTTCAGTAGGTCAGAAATGCTAGCAGGTTCAGTTAAGTTCTCTGCTTAGAGCCTCACCAAGTCAAAGTCAAGGCTAGAAATCTGCTTACAAGCTCCCTCAAGTTGTTAGCAGAATTCAGTTCCTCGAGGATGAAGGATTCAAGTCTCTGTTACCTTACTAGGTATTGGCCAGGGAAAAACTCTCAGCTTTTATTACTCACAGGTCATTAGCACCTGGCTCTTTTAATCTCAGCAATAGAGAACTTTCCTCAAATTGAATTTGTCTCATGCTTCCAGTTTCTCAGATATCCATTTCTGCTACCAGTCAAAGAAAACTCTCTGCTGAAAGGGCTCATGTGATTAGGTTAGGCCTATTCATCTCATGCACAGGCTGGAAAACATGTAGTTGTGTTGTCTCCTATTTCCCAGTGATAAATACACACGACGTTTTACAAAAATGAATACTGTAATCTAAAGAAGAAATTGGCCAAAAAATGAAAGTGCTGCAGGGAAACGAAAAGTGATAATGCTGGAAGTAAAATTTGAATTGAACATAAATGAAAGGCTGATAATTAATAATTTAAGTACCCACTCCAAAAACTAAAAAAAAAAAAATTTGCCATCAAACTGGTTCCAACTCACGGCAACCCCGTGTATGTCAGAGTAGAACTGTGCTCCATAGGGTTTTTAATGGCTCATTTTTCAGAAGTAGATTGCCAGGTCTTTCTTCTGAGATGACTCTGGGTAGACTTGAACCATAAACACTTCAGTTAGTAGCTGAGTGCTTAACAGTTTGCGTCACCGAGAGATTCCTTCAAGAACTAAAAATCTCGTTGCTGTCAAGTCGATTCCGACGCCTAGTGACCCTATAGGGTAGAGCAGAACTGCCCCATAGGATTTTCAGGGAGTAGCTGTTGGATTCGGATTCGAACTGCCGACCTTTGGTTAGCAGTCAAGTTCTTAACGACTGAACCACCAGGGATCCTCAAGAACTAAAGTTGGTGGGCGGGGCACTTACAAATTAAATTCTCCAAATGTAGAAGAAAGCAAATAATAAAGATGAGAGATGACATTAATGAAAATTTTTAAAAAAAGGTACAAGAGGAAATATATTTAAAGAAAAGTGGTTATTTTCAAAGACAAATAAAATTGATAGACTTCTGGTAAAGCTGATCAAGGAAAACAAAACAGAAGATACAAATCATCAATATCAGGAATGAAAATGAAAACAATCACCACAGTTCCTATAGAAAATCAGAAAGTTAGTAAGTTGATAAATTTTGCAATTTGAGTAAAATGGGAAACCAATATTAGTAAAACATAATTTATCAAACCTGAAGAAGAAATGGACTGACAAATACAAAAATAGAGAAAGCAGAAATTACCAATATTAGTAATGAAATAGGGGATATCACCACGAATCTTAGGTGTTGTTAATGGTCTTATACACTGATCTTTCTCATACTCTCATACTGTGATATCTACTCTTTGGAAAGCAGTTCAGCAACATGTATGAATATGCTTAACACTGTTTACATATTTTGATCAAGTAATTTCACTTTTAGTTATCTATCCAAAGAATATGATTGGAGATTAGGGACACTCAGAAAACTCATAACCCAAATTAAATATAAAAAAAAAAAAATCCATGTAAGGGAATATTCTTCATGCACAAACCATTATTTTTGACTAAGTATATATGAAGTTAAAATATTCTAAAGATTAAGTGCAGGAAAGCAAATATATATGATTTCACATTCCATTAAAAATATAGTTAAGCAAACTAAAGGCAAACATATCAAAATTATTACAGGGGATAAAATTTGGGTTATTTAACAGTAAGTGATTCATTTTCTTCGGTATAGTTTTCAGTATGTTCTAAATTTCCTATAGTACCATTCCTTACTTTTATAAAGAGAAAAAATCAAACATATATTAAAAAAGAGTCATTAAAATAGAGTAGATGATCAGATGTGTAGAATAGTGACATTAGCCACAAAACAATGGAACTTGTTGAAATTCCTTCTAGAAACTATTTTTCTGATTTACTCAGATTAAATTTAATTTTATTTGCTGACCTCACTCCCCTTACCCCCCAAAAATACACTTTAGAAAGCATTGTAAGTGACTAATCTAGTTGGTTGTTCTAAAATTGTTAAAGAGATGATATCAACTCGGTGGATTCTCCTAGAATTAATATATTTACATATTACCAAGAGTTTTTAATCTAAGTGATTGATTCATAATGGCAAGTTTGTTGTTGTTAGTAGCCTCAGAGTTGGCTCCAACTCATGGTAACCTTATGTACCATCTTCATGTATGTTTGAGTACATTGCTGTGTCTATTGTGTCAATCCATCTCATTGAAGGCTTCCTTCATTTTTGTTGACCCTCTACCAACCAGGATGTTCTTTTCTAGCAACTGGTCTTTCTTTATGATGGGTCCAAAGTAAGTGAGCCAAAGTCTTGCCATTCTCACTACTTAGGATTATAAAGACTCTGGTCTGAAGCTCTCTGTACTTTCCTAATCATATCACACACCAGCTGTTCACTATTCAGACTGAACTCTCATGACAGGAGAAAAGCTATGGCTTTAAAAGAAAGCAGGGAGTGAAGCAAATGCCAAATCTCAACCTTTAAATTAGTCACATTATTTAACTATATATTCAAAGTTAGTTTTAATACTGTATGAAAAAATACTTCTAAATTTTAAAAAGATGTATTTATGGGACAGCTGACAATTGTTTCATAATGTAACGTATAAAACATGAGCCCATGTCAAGGCATTGCATATTCAAGTAGGATTCCAGCATCTATGAGTTGAAAAATCAATGTTTTTCACTATTATTTCCAACCAAAGATGCAAATAATAATTTGAAGCACCGGCTTATAAATTTATATGCTAAATTTGCCCTTATTTGAAAAAAATTGTTGCAAACATACTGCATGAAGTGCACAAAATTCCATCATAGGCTTCCGTTACTAGGGAATGTCAGAGGAAAGATGGCTGAGAAATTGAAGCCCCCATTTCTTTCTAGACAGACAGGGTCTTTTTGCTAAGATTGGGATCACTAATCAGGGCATGCTGAGAAGGTCGCCTGTGGAACTGCTGGAACTGCATGTGGGGAAATCAGCTGTCAGCAACCATCACTTAATATGAAAAGAACCATTCAAAAGTAAGAAACTGACATTTGAATATGAGATTAGGCAAACAGGGATTTAAAATGAGGAAAAATGTTTGATGGTAACAAGAATTTTTTATCCTAAGATTTGGTTCTAAGCACTACTCTCATATTTATTTCTAGGTATTTACAAGCATATGAACACAAAAAAGGTTAAATTTCTTGGTATTACTAAACCAGCAAATTGCAAAACATGTATGGGGCAGAGTAGAAATTGTTTCAGGTTTAAAACTGACTAGCCTGACTTGGGCATGTAACCTTTTATTACACCACAGAGAACATACTATTACATGAAATGGCATTCCATAATTACTGAATTTTCCAAAACATTTCTTTCAGATTCATAATAAACTGAAATACAAGACCCAAACAATATATTTATAATTTTACTAACTTTTGACAAAATTCTAATGATTTATTAAGTGAAGCATGTTTCTCTTTCATGCAAAATTTCAAACATTAAGACTATCGTAGGTGCTAGAGTACAGGTAACTTAAAAGCATCATGCATATCTACACATGAAGTCACCGTGCTGCCTCACCAGAAGAGCTTACTATCAGTGAGAAAATTGTAAACTTAAAAGAGAAGAATTTGCTTTTGATGTGTAAAAGTGTCCGCCTCCCTTTTTAACCCAGCAAAAAAGTAATTTATTTATTAAGCAAACACTTATATAATGCTTGTGCTAGGGAATGTCAGTTTTTATTAACTACAGATTTTCAGTTACTGTATTGTCCTTCTCCCTCAAAAAATCTCATGGGATAAAGTACAATTATCATCCTCATTGGACAGGTTAAAAAAAAAGTGAGACATATAAAGGCTAAGTAGCTAAATAATTTTTTTAAGGTAACTCAGGTTGGGAGCGGAAAAACCATAATTCAATTTGCCTCTAGTCCCCATGCTACTGACAATACTCTATGTTGATTCTCATTTAAATATAGTATATCAAGTGCTTTGACATAATAGAGTAAATTTAATAGCTTTTCTTTTTCAATTATTTTTTATTCAAGAATATTCTTACCTCTGAATTCTTTATCAGAAGAAAATTGTATAACTGTTAAGTAATTTGCCTCAGAATATTATATGGCTTTTACTCATAGTACAAAGCCTTCATGTTCCAGTATCTGTCCTTCAAGATAATAGATAAGAACTGTTTTCCTATTGTTCTATGGGTGATGAGATGCCAGGTGTCAGGATGAAACCTACTATTATATACATTTGTATATAACAAAAGAATATATACAATTCAGAAAAATACATATTTTTAAATTTATTTGTAGTCTGTTGCTGTTGTCTTTTCTTGTCCAGCACTGCTCTATGTGCTTGGAATACATAAGTGAATATAAATGACAAAAATCCATGCCTCCATGGAATGTATATCTTCTAATGGAACAGACTCTCAAATCCTATTTACCTCTGTTTGCATTTGTTTTCACAACAGTGAAATATCTTCTTGAGTTATGAGGGTTAAATGAGTTAATGCATGTAAAGTGCTTAGGATAATGCTGGGAAAACAGTAAGAGCTTTAAAAAAAGTTAGTGAATATTATTTATAACTGGTTTGGATAGTTTTTTGATATGTCAACTTGGCTAAGCTACAGTCCCCAGTTATTCAATCAAACGTAATATAGGTGTTGCTGTGAAGGTATTTTGTAGATGTGATTAAAGTCTATAATCAGTTGTCTTTAAATAAACAAGACAAATTATCCTAGATTATATGGACAGGCTAATTTAATCAGTTAAAAGGCTTTAAGAGCAGACTTTCAGCTTCTCTGAAGATAAAAATTCTGCCTGTTGATAGCAGCTTCAGTCCATGACCAAAACTTCCAGCCTGCCTTTCCTGAGGGTCTGCCCTATGAATTTCAGACTTGCCTAGCCAGCTCCAATAAACCTCTTAATAAAGATCTTCTACTGGTTTTGTTTCTCTGGTTGGCAGATACACTGATCAAACATGAAATTTTGGTATTAAATACTAACTTTGGTGGTGTTTAAATGTTTCCTTTTAAGTAGCATCCTTAATCCAGTACTTACACAAAGCCTTCCAATAAATTAACATTACTCCAGAATTGAAAGAGAAATTGAAAAATAATCAGATAAGATACAAGTCATTGCATCATGACTATAAAAAATACACCTTTATCAAAAGCAGAAGTGTGGTATCTGTGATGCAAGCACACATCCTCATTCCATTAATAGCGTTCACTAAGCTATACTATGTCCAGGCACTATAGTGTGTAAAGAAACTTACAAAGATAAAAGATGAAGTACTTGCGATAAAGGTACTTAAATGTTATGTGGAAATAATACCATATAAAAAGTGCTATCATAGAAACTAGTTAGGTGAACTAATCGGTAAGGTTAGAGCAGAAGGATGGCTATTATCTGGTTCACCCCTGTGAACCTACCTAGCACACTGCTGGGAACAAAGCTGGTGCTTAATAAATATTTGTTTAATGCGTGAGAAATGGGGAAAAAATGATGTGAGCTATTGGGGAAAGAAAATATGCTAGCAAAGAATAGGGAAAAATTGTGTGAAATGGCATTGATATGAAAAAGTGACACATATTGTGAGAAATGTAAATAATTCAGTGTGGCTGGGGCCTAGAACAAGGAGTAAAAGTTGAAGAAGATTGATTTGGAGCTATAGGTTACTGTCAGTACTTTAAAGCCCTGTTAAGCAACTCTAACACAATATTTGATCCTGATGGTAATGGTGATCCACTGTCAATCATTAAACAGGAAACAATATCATCAGCTTTATATTTTCTACAGAAAAACCTCGGTAGCATGTAAGTAGGGGAATAAGACTACACAAGACTACTGGCCATACTATTGAAATAAGTGAAGTGAGAGACGGTGAGGCCTTCTTAATTTTGCAAATGACAGCGGTTTGGAAAGCAGAGAAAAGATTCTAATGCCCAGTATTCAGATATTTTAACACTTCTATTTCAAACACATAGTTACGGCTTTTTTATACTTGTTTGTCTACTTTATTAAAATCAAATGCACTTGTCAGTATATTTTAACAGAAATTAGGAGTGAATATATGGATGGATGAGGGAGAAGAACCGGTAAAAGAAGGAAGAAAAGAGTTTCAAATTAATCAGTAGGTGATTTAAATAACATATTTTTAAAATATGGTGTGAAATATGTTTGTACAACTATATCATTTATGGATAATATCATCCGAAAAAGTATTTTTTAAAGATGCAAGGAATTTCATAAAAAGTATTAATATCCTAAAGTAAAAACTAGTTAGAGAAAAAAATATAGAGATAGATATGAAAATAACTATAACCTGGAAACTTGGACAAAACTATAAAATGTAAAAAGCAACTTTAAATTCAGGCTTATCTCACATAACCCAACTTCTGGTACTTTTGTTGCTGCATACCAATAGTAACCTTTCTCCTTTTAACACGTTTGGATAGTTATCAGGTTTATTAAATTTTTTTGTTCCTTGAAATTGCATGTTTTTAGCCTATTTAATCTCAATTTATTTCTTGCCTCACCTTCTGAATAGTTCTTTTCACAAATTTTTACATTGTGCAAATTTTTCTGGAACAAAATTGAAACCTCATCAGTGATTAAGAAAAAGAGAACAATGTAAAAATATAAACTCAGTTTGTATAGTTACCATTTTTATTACTACAATGCAAACACTTTGTTATATCTGGAGCAGGCAAAAATGTCTCCTTGGCACTTTCAATGTAAGCTGAAACAGCCAATGTCTTTCTTGAATGTTCAACATGAAATAAGCACTAAAAAGTCCTTCCTGACTACACAGCAAGAAATTTATGAGTCGAGTGTTATTTAATATTAAGAAACAGAAAAATATTATTCAATAGCCATTAAACTATTACATGACAAAGTCCCCATTAAGTTCTTCACCTCGAAAAATCCACCATAAATCATTTGAGCCCTCAACTCTAAACCATATAAGTGAAAGAATACAACCAGAATAGTCCTTAGAAGTGAGGTTGGTGAGACTTCAGTTAGCTTACTTTGGACACATCATCACGAAAGACCAATCACTAGAAGAGGTCATCATGTTTGTTAAAGTAAAAAGAAAAACTGTTGCCGTAGAGGTGATTCCGACTCATAGAGACCCTATAAAACAGAGAAGAACTATCCCACAGGGTTTCCAAGGCGCCGCTGGTGGATTCAAACTCCCGACGATTTGGTTAGCAGCTGAGCACTTAACCACTCGCCATCAGGGCTAAAGTACAGGGTCAGGAAAACAAAGGAAACCCTCAAGGAAATAGATTGACATAATCGCCATGCCAATGGACTCAAACATACCAACGGTCATGAAGATAGCACAAGACCAGACAATGTTTCATTCTGTTATACATAAAGTCACCGTAAAGTGGAGCCAACTTGATGACAACTAACAAGTTTTTCTCTCGTTAGGCACTTGGAAGACTCTGTCAAGGTGGAGTTTTCCCTGCTGCAGTAAGTTTAATAAACTTAGTTTTACTTGATAAACAGGGTTTTCTGGTGGTCTTTTGGGGACAGCTGACAGTTTTAGAGTTCAACACAGATTTAGTGGAGACCATTGATTGCTGTGGCTCAGTATCCTCACCTGGTAAACAGGGTGCTCATCTGTGCCTCCTGCTCATGTTTCTCTTTGACTGGGACAGTAAATAAAGCCCATGTTGGGTATGAGTGCTAATATCCTTTTATTGAGTTCCCAAACTTAATTTATTTTAGCTCTTAGAAATAAAGACATCCTCTTTTAGTGATGTTTTCATTATCTGATCAGATTTTAAAAAGCATCCTTTGTAGAAACCTGCCTTCCTGTCTTCCTGACTATTCTAATCTTTTTTCCTTTGTGAACAAACAGGCAAAGGATGGATATAGGTTCAATAAAACAGTACCTTAAGCCAGCACAGAGGAGTAACAAGTAAAATGTCTTGTTAAATCAACAGCCATCTATAAATTTATAGTCTTTTATGATATATCTCTTCAGATTTTTTTTCAGTCCTTATGTTTTAAGAACATTAAAATCGGCCTAGAGACACCGATCAAAACTAATGAAAATTTTACTCAGCCCTGTCTTGCTCTGTCCATAAGAGTTTAGTTTTGAGATAAGACTTCTCCAAACCTTCATCCTTCAGAGACTGAAGTTTTCTTGTGTCTGCTACTGGACACAGTCAATTATCATGTTTGGGGTACAGACACAAGGTGCAAAATCACCTTGATCAATCATTACTAGACCCTCGTAAGTTTGTCCAATTATCACTAGACCCTTGTAAGTTTGTCTCTTACATGCATTCACATTATGGCTCTAATGCGAGTGCTATCTTTCTCAAGGGTTTAATTTCAACATGGTTAATACAGGCCACTTTGAAAAAATTTTATACGAACAAAATTGTTTATATCAGTGTGCTTTGAACCAAAAAAGGGAGCAAAATTCTAAACTTTCAGTTGTTTGGATTTTTTTCCTGGTTTGAGAAAATCTACCAAAAAACCTCAGATCCCACAGTAACCCCTTTAAATGATTTCTTGGCTAAGGTGAAAAACTTAAAACTATCTCTATTTTAGATCCTCCCAAACCGCAACTTAATCCTAACTGCCTTTCCTCTTCTCTCTTCCCATGCTCCTTTACTAACTTTTGCTGTTATGCTTTCTGACAACCACTATCCTTTTTCTCCAGTCAGAAAAAAAAAAAAAAAACCCTCACAAAGTTCAACTGCCTCTTAAAGTTAATTGGCTCTGAAAAAAGAGCAAGTCCCTTATAGTTAATTTTAAGCCCTGGTCTCAGTCTGAGCTAAGAGCAAATATTAAAGACTTTCTCCAAAGCCTAGACAGAATTTCACAGAGACAGTGAAAATAGTTCTAGGAACATATAATTAAGTGTTTCTGGATCCACATCAATTGGTTCATATGTCGGTAAATATCTCAGGAGAAAAAAAAAGAATGAGAATACCAGATCTTTTTTTTTTTGTGGGGGGGAATAAGAGATCTTGAGGGTAAACTAAAATATTCCAAATTGAATAGGAGGAAAAAAAGAGGTTTTGCTCTGTTATAAATACAATAACCAAAATGATGTAGGAATGAAATTGGGAATATACAATACTTACCACTCAACACTTATTTTAAATGGATAAGTCACGTCAGTTAGAAATCATATATAATCAGTTTTCATTTCCAATATGATGATATTGATCAATACATTATTTCATTAACTGCATTCTACCAAATGATAATTTTTATAATGATTTAGAATTAGAATGCACTCACTTTATTTTTTGACAGTAAGATAGATAGCAGAGACAGACAGATTGATAGGCAGGCAGGCAGACAGACAGACAGACAGGGAATCTGTAACTGGCTTCTTTAATGACAACACCCATCTTGATTAATGTCAAGAAATGTCAAGAATGTTGATATACCACCAACTATTTTTTTTGCCTTCAGTAAATCTTTGTCTATTTATTATCTTTTTTTCTTTTTTTGAGATTAGACTTTCTGACTTAGCCAGTGAAATAACTTAGTTATATGGGTACGTAATCCATGTGCATAAATCAGCACTTATGTAAGTTTTTCTCCTTTAAATTTTGCCTCACTGTAGTATTGCTCCCTTTTTTATAAATTTGTAGTCTTTTATAATAGGAACATATAATTAAGTCTCTTCAGACTTTTTTTCAGTCTCTATGTTCCAGAACATTAAAATTACCCAATGTTTAGAAGCATAAGAGCAAAAACGAAGTTGTGGAAAAATGAATGAACTTGACTTTGAAATGATCTTAACTAACTGAAATGTGATGATCCCCAAAATAAGCCACTCCACTGATTATATCACCATGTTAATACCAAGAGATAACTGACTTTTATATCTTGCTCCAAAAACACTGCTATCAATCCTCTTATCCATACTTTAATAGTTTTAAACTATGCAAAGATCAAGTTCGGTTTCTTAAGAAAGACAAAGAGTGGCTTATTAATAACAGCAATGATACTGATTAGAATAATATAGTAGCTACCATTGAATTTTCTGCATCAGGAATCATGATAATCTTTTTAAATGCACAATTTTATTTAATCCTCACAATAAATGTTCAGGAAAGTATTATTAAGTTAATTTACAGATATAGAGAGATGTTAAACAAATTGCTCAAGGCCATACAGGTATTAAGTAGCTAACCTAAGACTTAAAACGAAGCCTCTTTGACTCCAAAGCCCATGTTTTTACTTATTGTGGATAAAAATTCAGATCACAATCAATTAGCCAAGAAAAATAAAGGTTTACGGACATTCAATGATCTAGCTATTCAATTCCAAGGATCATTTCATGAATACTAACATTATAATTCCATTTCTGGTTATTATGTACCCAGTAATCAGTGGTGCCATATTTTTCAGATTTAAACCATGTTAGTACTTTAGAAATACTATGTTGAGGCTTAAGCAGAGTCCACCAGCCTCAATGTGCTGACGTGTTTCACAACACCAGTCAAAAGACATGAAATGACAAAAGACATGAAATGATCACATTATACGCATTATCTCTAACTTTCCCTACAATCATCAGATTGGGTTTTACTATCTTTATTTTACAGAAAAAAAAAGCAGAATGGATTTGAAGATATTACTAATTTTCTTAAAAAAATTCATCCAGTTAGTAAAAGGGAAAATTTAAATTTAGGTTTTCTGGGTTCAACCTCAGTATTTCTATCTCATCATGCTATCTCTGTTCATGATGATGAATGATAATTATTGTTCAGGAGATTAAAATATATATATATTTGTATTAATAATTATGTGTATGTATATATACACCTACATATATACATCCACACACATATATGCTTCTGTGTTGTGTGTGTGTCTGTGTGTAGAAAATAAATATCAAATTTAAAAAGACAGAAAAAATGAGAACTCAAGTTCCTCTTCATTTTTCTAAGAGGTTTTTCATCTATTAACTAATATTTTCCTTGATTATTTTATATATATATATATGATACACCAATATATAATACAAACATGTATATATTTAAATACAGATGATACGTATGTATGCAGAATTATATGTAATATACATTTGGTATTACATGCTTTTATAGATGTGTATATGTTGTGGTACAAATACACTGAACTGAGAGGGAATTTTTTATATATATGTATATATATTTATCTGATTTTAGCTGCTTATATACCTTTAGGCCTCAATTTCTTCAGCTATACGCTGAAGACTAAAAATTAGATAATTTCTAAATTCTCTTCTAGCTATTAGCTCTTTTTATGGCTTTCCTTTTGGATTTGAAATACAAGTGGTATTTAAAAATGTACTTTCATTCACAATATTCACATCATTGCTAAGCTTAGTATAATTGCATTTTCTATCTTGAACCATACTTGGTTTTCTGCTAAGATTTATACCTACAAATTTATAATTACCTGTATGATTTCTGGAATGCTGTATGCTATTTTCTTTAAAGAAGCAACTCTAAGTTCTAGAAAAAGACATTTGCATTAATCCATGATCAAAATTGCCACTAATCAAGGCATAGTATCTTACTTAATATAATTGATTGTGTTAGAATACATAAATACAATCCTGTTTATAAGGATTGATATGAATTTTTCAGTTATGAAACTCATTATGAGGTCAATCTTGATCTCTGTCATATATATCTTATATGTAAGTGAAGATATAAATTTCTGTTAATCTATGTCATAGATATTGAAATTTGTATATTTTAAAATTAAACAACATAACAAAAATTAATATAGCCCTTGTATTTGACTAGTTTCATAGTTTCTAATCAGTTTAACGTCTTGTCTAATATATATAGATTGAAAATAAAAACTTACACTCTTTTAAAGCATACCACCAACAAGGAAAATTGCAAATATACTATGAGTCTCTATCATCTATTGCCAAGGAGTAAACTTTTAATTCTGACCAAAATTGCAACTATCATTACCTGAGGCAACCATGTGTGACACAATTTAGGTGAGAAATAGTTAACACCTTTGGGCAGAGAAAGTGAGGAATATTAATAATACAAATAAATCATCACAAATAAAACACTACTAATTTGCCATCATTAAATGTTCCCTACCCTCTTACAAAGATTGAAACTTAATTATAAGGCAAATGAACAATCCTTATTGACCTAGTGGTAAATTGGAAGAATATACCAATCGGTGGTACAGTTTGCACTCGACTAGTAAGCTAAAAGTCGGCTATTCGAACCCATCCAGAGGTACCACAGCAAAAAGGCTGGACTATCTGCTTCTATTAAGTTTACAGCTAAGAAAACCCTGTGGAGCAGTACTGCTCCATGAATTGGAATAGAATAGATAGCAACATTTTGTTTTTGTGTTGTTAATGCTCAATTTTTGGGGGATAGGTGGTTCAGTGGCAGAATTTTCACCTTTTACGCAGGAGGCTAGGGTTCAATCCTTGGCCAGTGCATCTCAAGTACAGCCACCAAACCGTCTGTCTGTGGAGGCTTGCGTGTTGCTATGATGCTGAACAGGTTTCAGCAGAGCTTCTAGACTAAGGCAAACGAAAAAGAAAGGTCTGGCAATCTACTTCTGAAAATCAGCCAATGAAAACTTCATGGATCACAACATTTTGTTATGTATGGAGTTGCCATGAGTCAGAGGCCGACTGGAATGCAGTAACAACAACATTGTTCAATTAGGTCTTTACTCAAGAGACAGATATTCCAAACCATTTATCAACATAAAGAACACCATATGGAGTTAATTTGGTTAATCTTTTCCTCGGTGAATAACAATCACAGGATCTAAGAACTAAAAGACGGGATTCCTCAGAAATAAAGCCTCTCTTTGACAATAACACTGCTTTTGTTTCCTATATTTTATAAATTCCAAGTCCCTGGGTGGTGCAAATCGTTAAGAGCTAGAGTACCATCCAAAACATTGTTGGTTCAAACCCACCCAGCTGTGACTCAAAGACAAGCCTGGTGAATTGCTTCCAAAAATTCACAGCCTTGGAAACCCTATGGAGCAGTCCTACTCTCCACACAGGGGGAATCGAGTTGATGGCAACTAACAACTATAACATTTTATAAATTAATTTAGAATTTAATGGCCCACTCAGTAATGAAGTCACTCTTGAGGCTCACCCTTCAGCCAAAGATTACGCAGGTCCATAAAACAAAACAAGACTAAAGGGGCACACCAGCCCAGGGGCAAGGACTAGAAAGCAGGAGGGGGCAGGAAAGCTGTAACAGGGGACCCAATGTCGAGAAGGTAGAGTGTTGACATATCGTGGGGTTGGTAACCAATGTCACAAAACAATATATGTACTAACTATTCAGTCAGAAGCTAGTTTGTTCTGTAAACCTTAATTTAAAGTACCAAAAAAAAAAAAAAGACTCCATGGTTATTACAGAACCTGAAGGAAAAACAAGAATGTAATGGTCCAATATGAAGTATTAAGAAATATTTTGTAAATCTTCAGTTATTACTAAGTAAACAGAATCTTACAAAAGTTGACAGAAAATTAACAAAAATATTAGTGAAGTTTGATTCCTTACTCTTCTTCATGCATACAAATTTTCTTTGCATCATTACAATAACAAAATCTCAAATAGTGAGTTGAGTAAATTGTAGTACTATTTGCTTGTTTAAACATTTGCAATACTGTTTTCATTTCATATTCAAACATCAAAATTTACTTTTGCTTAAATTAAAAGAACAAAAATGAAAATAAAGAAGAAGAAGGAATAAGAGCTCATAATCCTGGCATGGCTTCAGACTATTGGGGTATTCTATTCACAATCACACAGAGGCCAATATTAACCCCATAGGTGTCTAATAATAAGAAAAATAAAGGAAAGAGGAAGTGGTTGAGAGAAGGTTTCAATCAGTAAAATAATCTACTGGGCCGCTAAAATTGCATGAAATCCTTCAAACTACATCTTGTAACATAGTGTTCCCCTATGTAGAAAATCTTTACCAAATTCCTAACTAGTCACAAGAGACAACATAAACTCCCTAGTCTAGAACATAAACTTCTTCAAATCAGGTACCACTAAGTTCACAGGCTCATCACCTATCCTCCTTTCTCATCACACTGGAGCACTTGCTGTTCCCCACTCTATGCTTTTTCATGTTACTGCTCCTTCATCCAAACTGTTCTGTCTGCCTTTAATATAGCTCTTCCTTTCCTCTACCCAAGGAACTCGTCTTTCTCTTTTAAAGCTCCAGTCAAGTGTTTTCTTTTTGAAAGTCTTCAGTTTATTTGGGCTTTAGTAGTTACTGTGTCTCTCAATGCAGTAACACCGTGTTCTAAAGATTTAGAAATTTTATATCATAATGAAACTCTGAGCCTGGTCGTTATTGTGGTCCCACTGCCCAGGGTGTAAGAGTGCCTAGAGACAGGAAAAGGTTAAAAATTCAGCTTGCCAATTGAAGACAGAAAAATGACCATTTAACTATAGAAGCTAGTAGTAAATTTTACTACTATCATTCTTTTTTAAACATTTTCAATGATGTTTTCACAAAATTCAAATGACCAAAATTACTATTCCTTAATTTTAAAAAACAAAATGAAAATGAAGAAGAGAAAGGAATGGGAAACCTCATGATCCTACATCACTAGACAACTAAGATTTTGATAAGAACAATCTGACAAATTACAAAAAAAGATAAAGTTCAAAAAAGGAAACCCAAAGACTAATTAAAACTAAAAACATGTTCAACCATAGTCATGAGTTAAGAGGTATAAATTTAAATGATATAAATCCTTTTTACTACGGAATTACCAAAAATGTGAGAATGCAATAGAGCTAGAGAAAAATGTAGAACAAAATTCTAACTCACAAAGAAAGACCAGACTTACTGGCCTGACAGAGACTGAAGAAACCCTGACAGTATGGCCCCCCAGACACCCTTTTAGCTCCGTAATGAAGTCACTCCCGAGGTTCACCCTTCAGCCAAAGATTAGACAGGTGCATAAAACAAAACGAGACTAAAGGGGCACAACAGTCCAGGGACAAGGACTAGAAGGAAGGAGGGGACAGGAAAGCTAGTAATAGGGAACCCAAGTTGGAGAAGGGAGAGTGTTGACATGTCGTGAGGTTGTTAAACAATGTCATAAAACAGTACGTGTAATAACTGTTTAATAAGAAACTACTTTGTTCTGTAAACCATCACCTAAAGTACAATAAATAAATAAAGTTTAGAAAGAAAAAAAGAAAAACGTGAGAATGGTAACAATTGACACTGAACAGGAATACGGCTAATAATTGTTGTCACACACAGTTGTCCTATAATTTTATCCAATTATCTTGTAATAGAATTTGCCAATATAAATCTATAGATTAAAATTAAGACACTTTCATTAAAAAATTCCATTATCTGCCCTCTCCCAAGAAATTAGAATACAAATTTACATAGAAGATTATAAATCAAATCTTTATCAGAAGAAAAAATAGAAAACTACTGAAGGTCCAATGTTAAGCAAATTTTTAAATAAATTATTTTAATATAATATTATATATTGTAATATGTTACTATGTATATTAATGTATATATATACTATCATATTGTGGTGAAGAGCCTGGCTCTGGAAATCAGGCTGCCCAACTTGCTATATAGTCTACTAATGTTTTTCAGTGGCTTTAAAATATATAATAATTCAATAAATTATTCAATAATAATTCAACAGCATTTATTGTGTGTAGTGTCAGACACTATGCTAAGATTTTGTACTATTGTTATTATTACCATGCTATAAATAACAAGGAGCCCTGGTGGCATAATGGTTAAAAGCTTGGCTGCTAACCAATAGGTCAGCAGTTCGAATCCACCAGCCACTCCTTGGAAACTCCACGGAGCAGTTCTACTCTGCCCTGCAGTGTAGCTATGAGTCAAAATTGACTCTATGGCAATGGGTATAAATAAGAAAACATTAAAATTTTAACGTGCTAGTATTAGTATAAAAATAGTTTTGATCTCATGGATCCCCAGAAATAATTTCCCTAACAAGATCAATATGAGCAATTTTATTCCTACTTCCAGACACAAGTCAATGTAAGCAAATAAAACAAGGAGAACACTTATTTGGGCTTCTGGGAAATCATCCTCAATGGAGGTGAACACTGAGGTATGTGATCAAAAACACTACTGACACAGGGGCAGGCATCTGGGGACCATGATTTCAGGGGACATCTAGGTCAACCGGCATAACAAAGTTTATTAAGAAAATGTTCTGCATCCCACTTTGGTGAGTGGTGTCTGGAGTCTTAAAAGCTAGCGAGTGGCCATCTAAGATGCATCAATTGGTCCTAACCAACCTGAAGCAAAGAAGAATGAAGAACACCAAAGACACAAGGAAAATATTAGCCCGGGAGACAAAAGCAGCCACATAAACCAGACTCCAACAGCCTGAGACCAGAAGAACTAGATGATGCTCAGCTACCACCAATGACCACCCTGACGGGGAACACAACAGACAGTCCCTGATGACACTGGAGAAAAGTGGCATGCAGAGCTCAAATTCTAGTAAAAAGACCAGACTTAATGGTCTAACTGGCGTGAAGAACTCAAATTCAAGTAGAAAGACCAGACTTAGTGGTCTGACTGAGACTGGAGGAACTCCAGAACTAAAACCATTCCCAAAGCCAACTTTTCAGACAAAGAATAGACTGGACTATAAGACATAAAATGATACTTGTGAAGAGTGGCTTCTTAGTTCAAGTAGATACACAAGACTAAATGGGCAGCTCCAGTCTGGAGGTGAGATAAGAAGGCAGAAAGGGTTAGGAGCTGGTTGGACACAGGAAATCCGAGGTAGCAAGGAGGAGTGTGTTGTGACAGTATAGGGATAGCAACTAGGGTCACATAACAATGTGTGTATAAATGTTTGTGTGAGAGACTAACTTGAGCTGTAAACTTTCACCTAAAGCACAATAAAAAAAATAAATTAAAAAAAAAAGTTCTGATGCCATCTTTTGACCACACAAACACACTGTCCCCAAAAAGAACAACTAAAGCCAAAGAGGAGGAAATCCTAAATCCTTAATAATGTAAAGATATCAAATCCAATAACCCTGGTATTTAACCTTCTCCTGTACCACCTAATCGAAGATCACATATTATTATTTAACTTTTTAACAGACACTAATTGTACATTATCTAGAAGTGCAACACATAATAATTTGTGTGAAAGTATTTAGCTCTTTCTCCCCTCTTCCCCCCCACTCCATATCACTGTACCTGTATTACTTTTAACAGGCTGGAATTTATATTTGTGTGTGTGTTTATGTGTTTATCACTACCCCTAAGGCAGAAACCACACTTTATTTAGGTTGGTGATATTAAACTGTCTGCTGCAGAGTCTTGCACATAGCAGCAATATAATTAATATTAGCTGAATGACTACTGAAACTTAAATACACTCTAAAAACTTATAAGCTGGTCATTTTAGTTCCAGTAACCTTGTTTTCAGAACATTAGATGGGTTGACAGGTTAAAGAGAGTAAATTCATCACACGTATTCCTATACTTTCCTCTCACAATTTATATTCGTATATAGAAATCCTAAAAAGACCTAAAAAGGATGTGAATGAGTAAAGGGGCAGAGGTTGGCTGAAGCAGAGTGAATGAAAGGTAGAATAGTAGAAGTCAGGAAAGTAATAGGGAGCCAGTTTGTGTAGGGCCTTGAGGCCATTATGAGACTTTGTTACTAAAGTGAAATAGGAAGTCCTTGAGACGATGAGTGACCTGCTCTAATTTATACTTCACAACAACATTTTGGTTGCCTTGTTGAGGACATACTCTAGAGTGAGAGGGACAAAAGAAAATACAGAAATTAGGAGTCCATTGCAGTATTCCAAGCAGGAGATGCTGCTGGCTTACACCCGGGTACAGGTAATAAGATGTATTTGGATTCTGGACATAATATTTATTTACAGTCCATAGGATTTGTCAAAGAATTAGATGTAGTCTGTGAATTAAAAAAAAAAAAAAAAAAAAAGACAGAAAAAATTTAAGGGTGGTCCCAAGTCATTTACTCTTAGCTAACTGCAAGAATGAGACAAATTGAATAGAAAGAGCAAAAGTTTGGGAAGGGAGGTACAAAAAAGCAGAAATTCAGTTTGGGACATAACTGAGAGGCCTAATAAACATCATCTACTACTTGTCTGCCAATTTGTCGTACTGTGGTGGCTTGCATGTTGCTATGATGCTGGAAGGTATAACATCAGTATTTCAAGTATCAGCAGGGTCATACATGTTGGACAGGTTTCAGCAGAGCTCCAAAACTAAGAGAGACTAGGAAGAAAGACCTGGTGATTCAATTCCAAAAAAGACTGGCCAGTGAAAATCAGCAGTGGAACATTGCCTGATAATAGTGCTGGAAAAGGAGACCCTCAAGTTGGAAGGCACTCAAATTCGACTGGGGAAGAGCTGCCTCCTCAAAGTATAGTCAACCTTAATGATGTGGATGGAATAAAGCTTTTGGGACTTTCATTTGCTAATGTGGCACAACTTAGAATGGAAGAAACAGCTGCAAACATCCACCAGTAATCAGAATGTGGAATGTATGAGTCCACAAGAGCCAAAGCATGATCATCTCAAGAGTAGATTTGATGCACTGAACACTAATGACCAAAAACTAGACAAGTTGCGGGATGATATCAAGGACACCAGACAAGAAGAAAGAAAAAAGTTCATTTAAAAGACAAGAAAGAAAGAAAAGACCAAAATGGATGTCAAAAGACACTATGAAACTTGCTCTTGAACACAGAGTAGCCAAAGTGAATAGAAGAAATGATGACGTAAAAGAGCTGAAGAGAAGATTTCAAAAGGTGGCTCAAGAAGACAAACTAAAGTTTATAATGAAATATGCAAAGATCTGGAGTTAGAAAACCAAAAGAGAAGAACTTGCTCAAATCTTTCAAGCTGAAAAGACTGAAGAAAAAATTCAAGCCTCGACTTGCAATATTCAGGGATTCTATGGGTAAAAATGGAACCACAGAGGGAGTATCAAAAGAAGATACAAAGAATACACAGTCATTGAAGAATTGGTCGATGTTCAACCATTTCAGGAGGTAGCATATGATCAGGAACTGAAGTAACTGAAGGAAGAATTCCAAGCTGCACCGAAGGCACTGGCAAAAAACAGGGCTCCAAGAATTGATGGAATACCAACTGAGATCTTTCAATAAACGAATGCAATCCTACAAGCACTCACTCATACATGCCAAGAAATTTGGAAGACAGCTACCCAGCCAACAGACTGAAAGAAATCCATAAACATGGCAATTCCAAAGAAAAGTGACCCAACAGAATGCAGAAATTATTGAAAAATATCATTAATATCACATGCAAGTAAAATTTTGCTGAAGATTATTCAAAAATGGCTGCAGCAGATCTGCCAGAAATTCAGGCTGGATTCAGAAGAGGACATTGAACAAAAGATATCACTACTGATGTCAGATGGATCTTGGCTGAAAGCACAGAATACCAGAAAGACGTTTACTTGTGTTTTATTGACTGTGCAAAGGCATTTGACTGTGTGGATCATAAGGAATTATGGATAACAATGTGAAGAATGGGAATTCCAGAACATTTAACTGTGCTCACGCAGAACCTTTACATAGACTAAGAGGCAGTCGTTCAAACACAGCAAGGGGATGCTTCATGGTTTAAAATCATAACAGCTGTGTGCCAGGGTTGGATCCTTTCACCATACTTATTCAATCTGAATGCTGAGCAAATAATCCAAGAAGCTGGACTATATGAAGAACAGAGCATCAGGATAGGAGGAAGACTCATTAACAACAACTTTGTCTTGCTGAAAGTGAAGACGACTTGAAGCACTTACTGATGAAGATTAAACACTACAGACTTCAGGATGAATTACACCTCAACATAAAGAAAACCAAAATTCTCACTACTGGAACAATAAGCAACATTATGGTAAGTGGAGACGATATTGAAATTGTCAAGGATTTCATTTTACTTGGATTCAAAATCAACACCCATGGAAGCAGCAGTCAAGAAATCAAATGACATATTGCATTGGGCAAATATGCTGCAAAAGACCTCTTTGAAGTGTTAAAATGCAAAGATGTTACTTTAAGGACTATGGTGCGCCTGACCCAAGCCAAGGTATTTTCAATCGCCTTAGATGAATGCGAAAGCTGGACAATGAATAAGAAGACCAAAGAAGAATTGATGCCACTGAATTACGGTGTTGAAGAAGAATACTGACTATACCATGGACTGGTAGAAGAACGAACAAATCTCGGAAGAAGTATAGCCAGAGTGCTCCTTGGAAACGAGGATGGCGACATTTCATCTCGCTTACTTTGGACATGTTATTAGGGGGTATAGCTCTTCGGAGAAGGACATCATACTTGGTAGAGTACAGGGTCTACAAAAAAGAGGAAGACCCTCAACGAGATGTACTGACACAGTGGCTGCAACAATGGACTCAAACATAGCACTGGTTGCGAGGATGATGCAGGAACGGGCATCATTTCGTTCTGTTGTACATATGGTCGCTATAGGTCGGAACTGACTCCATGGAACCTAGCAACAACAACAAAAACAATAGACAGCGTATGAACATGTCAGGTATATAGTTAATATATGTGTCTGGTGTCCTGGAGAGATTTGTGGGCTGAAATGGAAATATAGGAGTTGTATTCAGATAATAAGCTCTCATAGCTAGGAGATTGGATGAAATAATAGAAGGTGTAGGTAGAGGCAATCAATGTAAAGAAAGACTCTGAGAAGCGAGCCTTGGTACATGGCAATATTTAAAAAATATGGAGATGAGGTGTACTCAGCAACAGAAAGTTTTAGGTAGACAGAAAACCAGAAAAAGTTAATTTTTTGAAATCAAATGAAGAATTCAAAGAGAAAGGAGTAGTAAATATTTACTAAATAATTAATATCTTAATATTGATTAATTCACATAATCCTCCAAAATACTCTATGATTTAGGCATGTATTGTGCTGACTTTACTGAAAATAAAAGAAAACTACAAAGTGGTTAAAAAACTTGTTGAGGTCACAGGGTTAGTGTCAGAATGGGGGTTCAAAGAGAGTCGTGGCTGATTTCAGAACAAAAATTTCTACTCCTACAGAAAACCACGTAGGTGATTTTGTAAGACAAAATCTAAGACCTTCCCTCATTTTTAAAACCAAAAAAGAAAAATAATTCCTTACAGTTATGTTTGACTAGGAATTTATTTCATTTACTTAATAAGTTGATATCTTGCAGAAGCATTATTTCATTTTTTAAAAAATGTAATACCACAAACCTTTATACTTATTCTATTATCATGTAATAATCTAAATTTTATTAATTCATTCTTTTAAAACACCAGGTTTTGAAACCTACTGTATGTCAGTCTCTAGCTTCAGCAGTAGCGTGTGGGAGAAATCAGTAGATAGTAGGCTCTCAAAGGAGCCAGTCCGTGGTGATGGAAAAGACTTAGAGAAGACCACAAAATATAGAGGGAGAGAGAGAGACTATTTCTTTAATATCCACTGTCTGGTAATAGCCATGTTACTTAGTCCCATGGGAGAATCTGCAGGTTTCAGAATGAGAAACGGAGGCTGGTGGGTATCAGAACGGCCAATACTAGTGACGGAACCCAAGGATGTCAGGGGTACTAGCATTAGTGTCTGTAAGGCATGTCTTGGAACTGAAGAGGCTCAAATTGGAGAACACCAACATGCAGCTAGCTGTCTGAAGCTAGTGGAAAGACTTAAAATAAATCTAGATTTTAGAGGAGAGGAGAAGGGGTGTTAGGTGGCACCATGGCTAAGCGCTCAGCTATTAACCAAAGGTCAGAAGTTCAAACCTACCAGTGGCTCTGCAGGGAGAAAAGACCTGGCGATCTGCTCCCTTAAATATTACAGCCTAGGAAACCCACCCTATAAGGCAGTTCTACTCTGTTACATGCGGTTGCTATGAGTCAGAATCAACTTGACGGCACGTAAGAAAAATAACCAGTACAGAACTTACTAAAATTACTCTAATAAAAAGCAAATACTCTTTGTTTCAATTACATCACAGGTGCTGAGAAAGGGACATCCCCTAGTCCAGCACTATTCATGAAACTAACCTGGGAGATCTGTGAAGACTGAGTTAACACTAGTGCTATACTAATAAAAAGCAACACCATTTTTATTTCTTACATACTCTCTTGGGTACAGAGATAGGGATGTCTAAATGTCTCTGTCCATTTAATTACCACTAAATGACGAGATTTTAAATATTATACCTTTTAAAAAAAACAGCTAGAAGGAAAATGATGTAGGGTTTCATTATTTTACTATTTCTTAGGCTATCAGTAACAGGACACTTTGTCTCTCCACTGTACCACTCCTATCAAAGGCAGGCATTTGTGGAATTTTCCTAGATAGTTATAGAATGCATCCTAAAGATGAATAGTGTGGCTTTATTTTCTGCATTCTTTCTAAACGTGCTAAGTCCTTTACCAAGTCATACAATATAACTTTAACTTCACTAACAGCTGCGATTTCAACTAAAGGCCTACTATTTCTCCCCAAAAAAAGCTGTTAGGAGTAGACATGTCTTTGTATGGTGTACTGACAACGCTCTTGGTCACCACTCTTAGATTAAGGCCCTGCCATCAGATTTGTCAATGTGAATGTATAGCCGAGTTAACTTGAAAGATTTCTAAAAAATTCTTTTAAATCTTTTTTTTAACTATATTAAATGTCTCAATAACATCCATCCCAACATTTATAACTTGCAATTTAGTCCGAGAGACTCACACTTTCTAAGCATAGAATGCATTGCTCATGACTCTCTTATCCTCACTAACAAGCTCTATCTATACATTTAGATATTTCTCAGGTTCTTAATATTGTAGTCCATTTCTTACTCAATTTGTTTTGAGTCAACTTAGATAATGTCTGTGTATTCCAGAAAAACATTACTTCTTTTGGGCTAAGCTAAACCAAAAAAGATACCTAGAGCTTTTACTAATCTTTGCAAATTAAGTCACATTGGTTAAGACTCAGCTGCTAACCAAAAGGTCAACAGTTTGAATTCACCAGCCCCTCCCTGCATCATATGGAGCAGTTCTACTGTCCTATATGGTCGCTATGAGTCGGAACTGACTCGATGGCAATGGGCTGGGGTTTTGTGTGTGTGTGTGTGTGTGTGTGTGTGTGTGTGTGTGCGTGTGAGACATTAAGTGTTCACTTTTGTATTTTATATACTTTGATGTTTATTAGAGAAGAAAAATCAGCTCAAATTATCATTTCCCTCAATTTTACCATTTTTACACCAGTCGCCCAGCCAACTCTGCCACTCATAGAACATTTAAACCATTAAACTTTGAGCATTAAGGAAATACTCCTTTTGTAAGTCAGCAATACAGAGATATAGCTAAAAGTGAATAAACATAATTCCTTAAAATTAAAGCAAATGCCATATAAGTTCCATTTTATTATTTCTACTTGTAATCTGCTCTCAATTTTTTCTTCTCCCTTTTCTTCTACAAAATAAAGTCCATTTTCACCTTACACAATTTTACTTAGCATAGATTTAGATTTATGCACTTAATAAAGCATGAAAAATATTATTTCCATTTCTAATGTCTTCTAATGCTCATTTGAATTTCTGCTATTGGTGAAACTCGTTTTCATTATCCCTGAAATATTGAAAATATCTTCAAATCCTTTACTTGCTCAGGCAATGCTGACAATTTTTTCCTAATGAAGTTCTTTAAATACAATGTAGACAGGTACAAAGGATCATCTTGCTATTAGTCAGTAATCACACACACAGAGCCCTGGGAGCACAGTGGTTAAGAACTCAGCTGCTAACCAAAAGGTCAGCAATTCGAATCCACCAGCCGCTCCTTGGAAACCCTATGGGGCAGTTCTACTCTGTCCTATAGGGTCACTAAGAGTCAGAATCAATTCAATGGCAACGGGAATCACATCCACACCCATATATATTTATTATAAGGCTAATTAAATCTTTTGAGGGAAAAAGGTGGGGTATAAATACATAGAGTAATCATATACTGTTCTATAAAACAATTTTTAAAAAAAAGTTTGCTGTACAGCTTTCACAGCTGGTGAACTTTGCTGTATTTCTGAAGCAGTGACATTCCTGAAACATTAACTAGTGCCGCTGCTAAAATATTTAAACATTCAAATCCCTGAGAGGAAGTGAGAACAGCCAATAAAATTGGAATTAGGTATGTGATGTATTTTAATTTACATATGCTTTTAAGAGAACTAAGATAATGTGGATTGATTTTCCTTCTGATGAATTTCACTCAGAGTTTGTATTGGAGATTTAAATGCATATAAAGACTCTGCACTCAGCAAAGGCAGAAATCTCCTTGAAAATAAAGTTTGACATTGTAGCAAGTGATTTTTACCTCCTTTTAACATTTTTTTACCTTTTTGTATGAGTGAGTTTATTTCTTCTCCCTAGTGATAATACATCGAAAATAAGAATTCGAATGTAAGGTATAACTTGATATGAAAATATTCACTTTCACAACTTATCAGAAACTTATTAAATGGATAAAATAAGGTCAAATTGTAAATGCAATCCGATTAATTTATACAAAGAAGAACGTGCAAAATAAAATCCCATTTGGAAGTGTACCATGTAGAAATTTAATTAAATACCTACTCTCAGTATTTATAGTCCCACTGCCCTGGTGGTGCAGTGGTTAAGAGCTTGACTGCTAACCAAAAGGTCAGCAGTTAGAATCCACCAGTTGCTCCTTGGAGACCCTATGGGGCAGTTCTAGTCTGTCCTATAGGGTCACTATGAGTCAGAATCAACTCAACAGCAATTTTTTTTTTTTTTAATGTGTTGAGGACCTGGAACTTTGAGACGTTATCTACATACACCTTCTTTTCTCATGGATATCCTACTCAGTCTCCAAGATGTGGTCCATGAAGACTGGAAATATCCCTGAGTGTTAGAATTGATCATTCCTCCTTTATGCTATCACAGAATGTTGTTGGATTACTTTATTGATCGATACATTCTGCTGTCTTATCCACTGTATTGTCAGCCTCTTGCAGGTAAGTACCAGATCTTGGTTATTTTAAGAATTATATATGATACCATACAGATCCTTGCTAAAGACACAGTGTCTGTTGAAATGAAATGAAAATATAGCAATAATTCTTAAACAATGAAGACTTTATCTACTCTCACCTCTGCTCCCACTCTTCCATGCTGTGGAGTGATGGATCATTTTTATATGGTCTTTCTCACCATGGTCTTGTTACTCCCACCCAAATGACTGGGTGGGATCATGCTAAAAAGGTATATGGAAACCTAAGAAGGGGATTGGTCAATTTTGCAATCCTGCTAGGCTTAAAATGAGCCATCCCAGAAGTAGGGAGGAGAGGATCTCACCAACACTGAGGAGAAAGTGCCAAGAGCAGAGCGAGTCCTTTGGACCTGGGATCCCTGCGCTAGAAGTTCCTGGAACCAGGAGATGAAGAGAGACAAAGCTGTAACACTGATGATGGCAAGAAGTGGTGGCAGAGAAATGGCGGCAGGAGAGACGGGCAGGAAACAGTGTGGTAGGCTTCCTGGCCCACAGAATGAGAAAGCTGAGTGCCTTCGGGCAGGAGAAGTGTTGGCAGAGTAGGGTGCCTCTGGGCACCTGGTAGAGCTAGGTTTGCTGATCCATGAGCTAGAGCTGAGTGCCTTCTGGCAGAGGCTTACTGTCTGAGTGGGGTGACTCGGGGCACTTACTGGCAGAGCTAAAAGAGCTTCGTAACACTTGCTTAAGCAGGTAGAGGTTGAGGGGCCAGACAGAGGTGTGCCTGTGGGCACAGCTGAGAAGAAGCTGTCCTGATGGAAGAACTGTACCCTGAGTGTTCCTGAGAAACTGAATTGTAACCTATTACTTCCCTAATAAATCCAATAATTGTTTAAGTGTTGTCTCTGAATTCTGTGTGGCCATTGTAATGAATTATTGAACCCAGCAGAGAAGTAGAGTGCTGTGGGAGCAACAGTTAGTCTCAGAATTGGTAAAGATAGAGAAGAGAGGAGGCATGTCTGAACTCCACCTCATAGGAATCAGCCTTGGGCTGTTGATTTTGATTCTCCTTCCACCTTGTGAAGTTAGAGGTCAGATGATGCCACTCCACTCCATTCTTACACAGGCAAAGAATTAAAATTTGAAAATGGATACACAAAGCATTCAAATCATACATTTACCAAACATAAGGATAATCTTGTTGCTTAACTTTTAAAAAGGCACACAATATTGTTTGTTTGTTTTGTCAGAATAATGTTCCACTCTACATTTCTTGAGCTCTAAGTCTTCATCTGCTTCTATCATTTAATAAAGTCTGAATTCACTGCTGCCTCTAATATCAGGGCAGCAAGATCGATTTAACATAACTTACACATACTTCTCTGAAAATATTTTCCAACTCTCAGTTATTTTAAACCCTCTTCTTTCCAAATATTGTTCTAAAACTCTTGGGCATAAAAGAAAGAATCTATAATACTATCATATTTTCCTGAAATGTAAAGATTTATAGCCTTAATCCATTAAGTCTTATATTACACATGATTATAAAGATTATATGGAGAAATTTCTCACATTTTTTGTGTGCAGATTGTTTACTGATTCAAATGCCTGTATCTGATGGATTGTCAAAGACATCTGCTGTCAGACAGCATTTCGTATAATGTAAGGACTTACACAATGATGATATAGTTATAACATCGTTTGTTGTTATAGTTATAACATTGTTTGTCGTTTACCTTTGCCCTACCCATTGAAAAAGTGAACATTGAATAAGCAGCAATTTTGTGAAGTGGTGTTCTTTTTTTTTTTTTTTTTGTAGACTTAACTAAAGGCCATAGTTTATTCGATTCCCTTAGCTTTTATCCTTTACCTAATGTTCATTTTTATTCCAGGATTATCTCCAGAATACCACAGTGCATTTAATTTTTTTTTTGCCTCATTTGAGCTCCTCCCAACTGAGTGTCCATACTTTCCTTGTTTTTGATGACCTCAACAGTTTTGAGGAGTACTGGTCAGGTATATTGTAGGTCAACACTTTACTGGAATTTGTCTGATGTTTTTCTCATGATGAGACTAGTGTGATGGCTTTTTCAAAGGAAGATCATGATGGTAAGGTGCCATTTTAATCAATCATATCAAGGATACTTACTGTCAGCATGTTTTATGATGGTTGATGTTGACTTTGATCACCTGGCTGTAGCAGAGTCTGTCAGGTTTCTTCACTGTAAGTTACTCACACTCCATCCCTTCCATGTTGTACTCTTTGGAAGGAAATTACTATGCACAGTGGACATTTAAGGGGTGGGAGCTGCGCTCGCCCTCCTTTAGGTGAGTATCTACAAAATTTATTTGGGTCAAATGGTAATTTTTAACAAGTATTTTGAAGGATAATATACTTACAGTAAAAGAAAACAAGAATTTACTTACTGTCAACTTAATTCCACAGGTTGATTTATTCAATACCACTTTTTGTATAACGTGACTTTTATTTCTTTAGAGCAATGAAATAAATGAAAATGAATGCATTATTTTTCTTCACCCAAAGCCACTTTAACAAAATAGTTAATACTCTAGCAAACCTCTGATAAATGGAATTTACTTTGTAATAAGCATGGCATAGTTAAAGAGAAGCATACATGAGTTATAAAAAGTATGTTTTCTTCATAAAATATGTTTGAAATGCCTCATAGTCCATAACTATTTTCAGGAATTTCCATCAAACCTTCTTATGGATCACCGAATTGTGTCTTAATCTTTTTATAAGGGGTTAACATCTATAAATTCATGTATTCATTAATCCTCCTTGATATTTTTCTCTCTTTCTCACACACATACACACACACACACACACATACACTCAACTATCTCTGCTTAAAAAAAAAAAAAAAAACACATAGCATATCTATGGGAACAGTCTATAGGTTTGTTTTTAAAAAACTGTTCATCAACTCTATTTATGTATAATGCACAAAAAAAGAAAACACAAAAGTAACAAAAAAGTTTGATTTGATGCATTAGTTTAGTTACAAAGAAATTCATTCTTGTAAATGTTTCTAAAAGATATTTCCCCAAAGAATTTTTTATACTTCTATAACCACAGAATTTTAAATGTGTTCTTTCTGTTATTAATTCTCCAATTTTCATGAGATAGGTAGTTTTCCTGATAGCTTTTATATTTGAAAATTTTAAATCAGATGAATCTGTTTAATTTTGCAAATACTAAGTTAAACTGCACCTACATAGTATCGATGCCATTCCTATGTGAACGTCCAAGGCTATACTTACTACTAATAAACTACCAAATGTGTGAGAATAAATGCAAAAGCCTAAGGTAAGGCCTTCTAAGAATTTATGGATAAATAAGAAGCTGCTCCTAAAGCAAATACCTGTGAGACAGGTGTTATGAGGTATTTCTCCCAGGAGAACACATTCCTTGGTTGCAAGCTTGGTCCAACTTTATTAATGAGTTTCATTCAAGACATCATTTTGACATTCTGATTTTTCATATTATTCACTTAATTTTTCCTTATATCAAAAATAAATATGTATTCTTACATACAATTTTGTTAACTCACTAAAAAGGACAAAGCATTTCCTTTGTTGTTGCTGTTGAAGAGAGAGAGGTTTCAGAGAAAGACAGCGATGTAGAAGGAGAATATAAAAAGGACAGATTCAATTTTGAAATTCTGCTTAATAAAACAATTCGGTATTTAGCATAATATGCTTTGTTAACTTTTGTATTCTTAGCAAATATATTCATTTCCTGAGGAGATGAAAATATAAAGATAGTAAAAGAAAAATTAAAATTCCATTAGCAAATCCATCTATAACACTTGTTTGATTTAGAACCTACGGGCATCATAATTGAAAAATGTGTCAGGATCAGACAGTAATAAAAAACTGGGCTAATAAAACAAAACCACAGCTATGCCCCTCACAGAAATAAGTTTCTGTTCCTGGTGGCTATAATAAAAGCAAGATTGCGAAATGGGACTGATTAACATTGCATTCTAACTGTCTAAGGGTATAGTTCCCTTTATTCTAGAAAAACAAAAACCTCATTATGCCTCTAAGCTCAAAATTAGCACATATAAATATCTAATACTGAATATAATTAAAATCAAGTTTAAAATGTACTTGGAATTTCAAATCTACATTTGATCATGTGTATATTATCTCAAAACCATAGAGTTTGTAAGGAAAAAACCTTGCTTAAACTTTTTTTTTTTTAATTGCAGTCTTCTTTCCACTGGCTGTTTGATGTTTAATAAAATAATCATTATAGCTTTCCATTTTAACCGTTAGATACAGTAAACCACAATTTTTTAAAAAAGTAACATAGAAGGGCCTTATATTGTATTACTTAGAGTCATAGTTATTTAAGAAAGCTATAACTTATATAATCTATAATATTTGTTAAATTTATTAAAATACATATCTTAAAAGATTCATTTAAGTCCTTTCATTCTATGTTGTATGATTTGTAAATGAGGTGATACTGAAGTCATTTTACTTTTACGCATTTTAATTTCCTCATATATACAGATAGATTATAATATATATATTTCCTTCCTCTTCTAAAATGATATGTTCTTTGTTAATGTACTTTAATAATGTTTTGTCCTAATTCCCCAATGTTAGTTACAGAAGAAATCCTTGAAGAACTACTTGGGTGAACTAGGAAAGAGTGTCTGTATTAATTACCAGGAGAGTAAAAAGTATGAATACAAACTTGGCTCCTAGATACACAAAAAAAATGGCCCTTAACATTTACAAACCCTGCTAATGTTTGGTTAGAAAGCTTTGAGACTTACTTGTAAGGATTCCCAATTGAACTTTATTTTTGTTTTCTCCAGATATTTTACATTCTTATCCCACAGAAACACATTTTGAAAGTTTTTTTTAAGATAATTGCCTGTATTTTTTAGACGTTTTCATTGAGAAATGTGAAGGTAATTTGGCTAGAAATGGAAATGCAGATTTATTTAGAAAAGCATACTTTGTTGTGGTTGTTAGTTGTCATCCAGCATACTGCCAAGTCCCAAATCATAGGATTATCATTCCTGGTTAATAATTTTATGGAGATGTTTACTGATCTATAGCAACAGAGTCATATGTTTCAGAAGAGTCCATTCTACCTTAATTGTAGCACATATTTATACACTTAAAAGTGGCCTTTGAGTCTATTCCGACGCATTGCAATGCAAACTATGTCAGAGTAGAATTGTGTTCCGTAGGGTTTTCAATGGCTGATTTTTAAAAAAACAGGTAACCAGGCATTTCTTCCAAGGCACCTCTTTTGTTAGGTGCTGTCCAGTTGGTTCTGACTCATAACGGTCCTATAGAACAGAGTAGCACTGCCCCATAAGGTTTCCAAGGAGCGGCTGGTGGATTTGAAATGCTGACCTTTAGGTTAGCAGCAAAACCTCTTAACCACTGAGCAACCAGGGCTCCAAGACACCTCTAGGTGGACTCAAACCTCCAATCTTGTGGTTAGCAGCCAAGCAAGTTAACATACTTTGTTTACAAGTCAGGGAAAAAAACCTACTGTTATTTAAAACCACATAAGAAAAAAAGGAAAATAACAACAGGATTAAAAATTTTATGTATAATTCCTAATGAATCTCTGCTTTTAAAAGATTGACCTTACCTTTTATTATTTTTCAGATACATCTATTCAGAAGGAGCCCTGGTGGTGCAGTGGCTAAGCACTCAGCTGCTAACCAAAAGGTCGGCGGTTCAAATGCACCAGCCACTCTGTAGGAGAAAGATGCAGCAGTCTGCTTCTACACAGATTACACCCTTGGACAACGCTAGGAGCCCTAATACATGGCATAAACACAATATAAACTGTAAGTAACAACACACAAGCACCAGAAGAGAGACTAGATAAATGGGAGCTCCTAAAAATCAGACACTTACGCTCATCCAAAAACTTCACCAAAAGAGTGAAAAGACAACCTACAGACTGGGGAAAAATTTTTGGCTATGACAAATCCGATCAGCGTTTAATCTCTAAAATGTACAAGACACTCCAAAACCTCAACAGCAAAAAGACAAATAACCCAATTAAAAAATGGGCAAAGGCTATGAACAGGTACTTCACCAAAGAAGATATTCAGGCAGCTAACAGACACATGAAGAAATGCTCATGATCATTAGCCATCAGAGAAATGCAGATGAAAACTACAATGAGGTATCATCTCACCCCAACCAGGCTAGCATTAATCCATAAAACACAAAATAACAAATGCGGAGAGGTTGTGGAGAGACTGGAACACTTATACACTGTTGGTGGGAATGTAGAATGGTACTACCACTTTGGAAATCGATTTGGCGCTTCCTTAAAAAGCTAGAAATAGAAGTACCATACAATCCAGCTATCTCACTCCTTGGAATATATCCTAGAGAAACAAGAGCCGTCACACAAATAGATAGACATATGCAGACCCATGTTCATCGCAGCACTGTTCACAATAGCCAAAGGATGGAAGCAACCTAAGTTCCCATCGATGGATGAATGGATAAACAAACTATGGAATATCCACACAATGGAATATTATGCAACGATAAGGAACAACGATGAAGCTGTGAAATATCGAATAACTTGATGGAAGCTAGAACTTATCATGCTGAGTGAATTTAGTCAGGCACAGAAGGACAAATACTGTATAAGACCACTATTAAAAGAACTCAAGAAAAGGTTTAAACACAGAAGAAAACATTCTTTGATAGTTACAGGGGTGGGGAGGGAAGGTGAGAGTTATTCACTAACTAGATAGTAGATAAGAATGATCCTAGGTGAAGGGAAGGACAGCACACACTACAGGGGAAGCCAGCACAGCTGGACTAAACCAAAGCTAAGAAGCTTCCTGAATACAATTAAATACTTTGAGAGACAGAGTAGCAGGGATGCGGGGTCTGGGGACCATGCTTTCAGGGGACATCTATGTCAATTGGCATAACAAACCTTATTAAGAAAATGTTCTGCATCCTACTTTGGTGAGTGGCATCTGGGGTCTTAAAAGCTTGCAAACGGCCATCTAAGATGCATCAGTTGGTCCCAACCACTTGGAGTAAAGAAGAACGAAGAACACCAGAAACATAAGGAAAGTATTGGCCCAAGAGACAGAATGGGCCACATAAACCAGAGACTTCATCAGCCTGAGACCAGAAGAACTAAATGGTGCCCGGCTACCACCAATGAATGTCCTGACAGGGAACACAACAGAGGGTCCCTGATGGAGCAGCAGAATGATGGGATGCAGAACTCAAATACTAGTAAGAAAACCAGACTTAATGGTCTGACTAAGACTGGAGGTGCCCCGGAAAGCATGGCCCCTGGTGTCTCCATCACCCCAGAACTAAAACAATTTCTGAGGCCAACTCTTCAGACAGGGATCGGACTGGACTGTGGGACATAAAGTGATACTCGTGAAGAATGTGCCTCTTAGACAAGTAGATATAAGAGACCAAAGGGGCAGCTTCTGTCCAGAGGTTAGAGGGGAAGGCAGAGAGAGTAAGGAGCTGGTTGATTGTTCATGGGGAATCAGGGGCGGAGGGGAGGAGTGTGCTGTCGCAGAATGGGGTGAGCGGTTGGGGTCTCATAATAATGTATGTTTAAAAAAAAATTCTGTATGGGAGATTAACTTGAAATGTAAACTTCATTTAATTACATCAATTAATTAAAAAAAAAAAAGGTTACACCCTTGGAAACCCTATGGTGCATTTCTGTCCTATAGGGTCGCTGTAAGTCGAAGTCGACTCGATGGTAATGTTTTTTGTTTTGTTTTGTTTTCTTCAATCGTTCCCTTGTATCGAATCCCTGCTCATGGAATGCCTTCTCCCTCAGCCTTTACTCTATGTGGGATCAAATTAACAACAGCAACTCAAAAGGTTTGATGGGAAGCCTGGGGGATAGTGAGTTGAAGTTAATGGTGATAGAACAATTTAGAAAAGGATAGTGAGAATAGCAGCTCACCTGGAAGAATACAATCAATATCACTGAATTGTACATGTAGAAATTTTTGAATAGGTGTATCTTTGGCTATGCATATTTTCACCCAAAAAAATAAAAGGTCCTCCTCCTCCCAGTTCAAGAAGGGAGCATGCTGACATGCCGTGGGGTTATTAACCAATGTCATAAAACAATATGTATTCTGACTGTTTAATGAGAAACTATTTGTTCTGTAAACCTTCATCTAAAGTACAATAAAAAATTTTTAAAAAATGTACTTCATTAAATATAATTCAACCTCTCCTAAAGCCTATCCCATCTACTGCAACCACTGAAATATCTTTTTCTCCTGAATACAATGTCTTTATAATTTATTTTGTACTTACCACCACTGCCTAGCATTACACTCACCCTCTCTCCCCAGGGCACATATTAACTCTTCAGTAAGCACGTGCAAGGAGATAGATACAAGGTTATTCCTACAGCCGCTGCTGTGGAAGTCCACACGGAGAGCCCTGCTTCTGTTGGGAAAATCCTCTGCTAAACCATTTTTGGGGCTGATCCTATGAGTCAACTGACAGCTAGCCTGAGTGCAGCCTGTAGATCTGCTTTGCATGAATTAAAGACAGAAAGGGGACAAACAGGGCCAGATGGTGGAGAAGAATGTGGCTGTAAAAAAGACACTGAGAAAAGCCCAGAAGACAGAGAAAAATAAAACTCTTAAGTGCTCCAAGTTCTTTCTCACTCCTGAACATTTTTAACTGCTGTGCTCTTCCCTGCACCAGGTGATCCTCCCCAGGAGTTCAAAATCTGAAGTGAGGTCTACATTAATCATGAAAGATTTTGTTTGAGAGAAAATTTTGGTGGGGTGGGGGTAAGGGATGGAAAACTGAAAGAGGCCCTGAGTTTTATATCAAGGTTAGCACTGGAAGAAAGCAAAACAAATAAACAAAGATAGTACTAATGGGCATTGGAGCCAGAGAAAGGGCTTTAACGTACCAACGGGTTGCAACGGGTCACCAACGGGAAAATGAGGCATACATACCTGAATAAGGGCTAAAACAGGAATTGTGAAGAGAAGTATGGGGAGTCAAGAATAGCTAAAAGGAAGAATCAGTTAAAGCTAGTGGCACCTAGTTTCTGACTTTGTAACCTGCACAGTGGTTGATGGCATTCACAGGTAGCTAAAAACATGTCTGTAAATCAGGAGAGACAACTGTACTGGAGACACAGAGTTGAGAATCAATACTTCTAAGTGGTATTTGAAGCTGGAGTGTCCTAGTTTCACAAAGGTTATCAAGATGTATAATTAGAGATAATAATGTAATTCTTGGTAATACAAACCTATTCTCTCAAGGGAGGTATATTTTATATGTGAGGACAGTGAAGATCATAGCAAGTACAGCTAGGAGAAAAATATGCAAATATACAGATAGGCATAAAATAGTAAATATGCTATGTAATTAACATACATACTTATTGAAAACTATGAATACTATAGTTAGCACTGTACTAAAGATGTTAAATATTTTATCTTTGAAAATCAAACAATTCCAAAGCAAATATGGTTCCTGTTAAGGGTGCCAAATCAGAATGGAGGGCTATTCTGAATTCTTTAAATGGAGGGGATCTAAAGCCAAAGATACTCTAGTGAATATTTCACCCCTACAGGTCTCTCAGATTCCTGTTTCTCTCTCTCTCCCTTCTTTCTCTATCTACAGACACATACCTATACATATCTATGTATCTATATATATATAACCTTATTGATTGAAAGATGCACAATTATTTTATACCTATATAAAAGAAAAAAATGCTGTCAATCAACGTAGGACACAACACTAAAATACCTTCATTATAAACAAATTAATATCAAGAGATATTAAAATGTGAAATAATCTGAACCTTTAAATCCTGGAAATTCAGTGTTAAACAGAACCATCTGATAGAACTGATGATAACGTCTATTTCCATTTTTCCTAAAATATTTCTACATTATTTCTCACTAATGATATGTATTTTAATAATTTTCTGATCAATGATCTGTGTAATGGAGTCAGCCCAAGTTTAATATTGGTGCCAAGATATCCCAAAAAAGTCCAGATCTTTCAGTGCATGTGACTGGCACTTAATAAGCAGCCAAAATTTGACATGGAGTAAATAAAAGAGACTGTTTAAGTCGTCATCTTCAAATATGGGCATTTGACAACGGCAAGTTAGTTTAACATGTCACTCCAGATATTGTTCCTACGTATCCTGTCATGGTTAGGGTGTTGAGAAGGAGTTGAATTTGGGACAAATTTTTCAAATATTTTAGTCAGGGAGGGATTTCTTTCTTATCGAAACCTCTTTCAGAATATCCATTTAAGACCTAGGCAGGAGATGTTTCTGTCCTCCTGCCCAAAGTAACCTGCCTAAAAACAAAGACATTAAAAAATTAGGTAGTTTGGTTAACAACCCCATATCTGGTTCTGTGGGCTCTTCAGATTGGGGATGGCATCTATTCTTTGGTTTAATCTGGGAAAATCTTGGCTTTTGACTAAGAAATGGACAACAAACTCTGATCGTAATCCTTCTTTTACTATTTGTGTTGTGGTGTGATCTCCAGAGCTTTAAATGCTATTGCACAGCTGCTGCCCCATCATATGATCTGCCAAAGAAAAGAGCACTGTTCAAAAAGAACCAAAAACCTGATATTTATGATTGTTGAAACAACCACTGCCAGAGACTTCATGTGTGATTGTGACACCTCAGACAGTATGAAAACTGGGATTGATCATGGCCTCAGATACGAATGGTATATCTTCTGTTGTTGTGTGCTGTTGAGTAGATTCTGACTCATACAGACCCCAAACAATGGTGTAGAACTGCCCCCACAGGGTTTCCTAGGCTGTAATCTTTTATGGGAACAGATCACCAGGTCTTTTCTCCCATGAAGCGGCTGATAGGTTCAAACTGCCAGTCTTTCAGTTAGCAGCCAAGTGCTTAACCAATGCACCACCAAGGCTCCTTTACAACTTTTACTCAGTCCTAATCAAGTCCTAAATTGAAAGACCTGCCTTAAACCAAATTTCAAATTCTACCTGTTCTTCCCCCTCTTAAAATATTAAAATGTATGGTCACAGAAAAGGTGATTCTAGTAAGAGGAACAGATTCCTAATTCCACTGTAATCATTTGGAAAATTGATTAATAAGACAGAGAAGCAGAAAACAAATACGAGAGGCAGAATGCTCTTTTGTAACACCTGACAAAATGATGCTATTAAAACTTTATAGTCCAAAGAATAGAAACTCTGTAATTGTTTTTTAGTATGTACAATTACAACTTAATTTGTTGTAATCATGTAAATGTTCATTGTTATTTCTCTCTTTTTTGCCTCAGGCACCATAGAGAATTGTTTCACGTCAGTGGTTATTTTTCTTGTTGGTGAACAATTTTAAGTACATAAATATTCTATTCCTTCAGAAGAAAGACCAGCATTTGCTTTCTTAATTACTTGTCCATTTTGATAGTGACAGCTGATGTTGCTGGCATTATTCAAGCATTTGTATGGAGATGTCACCACGTAATTGTAAGAGGCCATGAAATTTTATATTGAGACACATATTTTTTTCCTAATTGCTCCAGAAAACTGTGATGAATGAAACAAATCTTTTCCTTTGACTGTATCCTCTAATGAACTTGGGCCACTGACTGCCCTTTTGTGCAGCAGAACAGAGTTTATGACAGTAGAAAATGCTACAATATCAGGTTACAAGTAAATCTTATGACTTCATTAAAATGGTTGTTATTTAATATTAAATTAGGTCAGAATGTATAAACATCTCTCAGCTATAGTTGATTAGATTTCAAAAACTGTTCCACCTAAATGCCCTCTTTGTAGCTAAAGCAATTGTTTTGAAGTATAGCAAAGTCTGAAAGGCAAAATAGCCAGGGGCACTTTTAAATCAGCAAATACAAATGCATTTACTCTGTTGGCAACTATAGTTTAAAAAATAATTAATTAATTGCCATTGTGCTTGCTTACTAAATGGACCTAGTCAATTTCTTACTAAGAGATCTCTCTGCTACAAACTACCTGTGTGACCTTGAACAGGACATACAACTCTCTGAATATTCATGGAGCAGAAGCAGGAGGGGCACTACTTGTATCTGAAAGTCTCTTCCACGTAGGACATTCTTTCTTCTGTCATTTAAATATACCATTTAACACAGAGCGAACCGAATACTGAAAGTAATCCACCCAGGTGAATGTCACTATTTTAAACAATGAATTCGATATTTAAAAAATCGAGAATGGAAAACTGAGTATCAAATTAATGAATTACTCAATTGGCCAATTAATGAGTTGGCTAAGCAAAACCAACAAATAAACAAAAACCATTACAATATTGAAACATCCACCTTGAAAACAGATGTCACTGATAATTGTATAGACTTGCCTTTAAGTAATATCATGATTTCTATATCCTATCCATAGACTTTAGATAACCACTGCCTTTTCAAGGATGATAATTAGTAAACTTTTTCTACATAGCTCCCCTTATGCCTACTCAGTCATTTGTAAGAACTTGGGGAACAAACATAGGGAAAAAGTATAAAGTACCAAAAAGTATTCACAAGTATATTCAGATTGCTGCCACACAGAATCCTTGTAAAATGACACTTTCTGGATAGCTAAATATTCTGAAGAGCTTAGTCCTGTGGTTTTGTTTGTTTGTTTTCTCTCTATTTAACATATTGAGGAACACAAAATACTTTAGATGGATATATTCCCAAAGTGAATCATATAGCTTCCCACCTTATTAAACAATGTATGCTGAATATAATTTACTTTTACTTGATGTCAGGACTATAATAACAGTAATAATAATATGCAATGAAGTAATATAATCAGTAATGCCTTATGACCTGTTGATATGGATAGAAATTGTTGTTCCTATATTAAATGGCCCCATATTGTTCTGCTTTCAGATTTTTTTTTTGTGTGTGTGTGCTTTTTTTATAGCCTTTTGCCTTTCCTCTTGTTTTTTTGGCTAACAATTCTTATTTTTCACTGCAGTGGTCATGGCTGCTTAAAGCAACCCTCTCTCTTCTCCTAAGATTTTCTGTGATTTTTGGTGTCCTTGGGAAATAAATAACCAAGCATATTAGAATCATATGTAAAATAAGAAGCAATGAGGTCTATAGAAAGACAATGAAAAGAATCTGTCATTTAATATTAAGATCTGGGTTTATATTGGCTATGTGAACGTCGGTAAGTTTTTTGTTTTTTGGCCAAAGAGTATTTGCTTCCTCCACTGTACTCGGTGTATATTAACACCTATTCCAGAGCGTTATTGTGATAATTTGATGAAATAACATATTTGAAATCCCTTGTAAGCTATAAAGCTGACTACAAATGTACGAAAGAGTCCCTGTCATCATCAGAACATGACTGCCATCTAATGGCAACCAGACAGATAATATGCACATTGATTCTTTTAAAGCAGAAATAAAAATAGCAATAGAACCAGCTGATGAAACTCAACAAAGTGACAACTAACGTCACAATTGCCTCCCTTCTATAGTGCTATCCTAAGAGAACATTTTGCACGTTTACTATAAGTATTACCTCTAGTAACTAAACATCTTTATTGGGAGGGACCAGTCCCTGGAGAAGGACTTCAGCAAAAAGGACATCAGCGAAAAAGAGGCAGACTCTCAATGAGATGGACTGACACAATGGCAGCAACAATGCATTCAAACATGGCAATGACTGTGAGGATGGTGCAGGACTGGACTTGACAGCACCTAACAACAACTAAACATCAGCAAGAGTTTGGTATAGCGGAAACAGTAGGTATGCATCAGAGTCACAATGGTACACTTTTAAACCCTAACCTTGCCACTGACTAGCTCCGTGATGGCGGACAAATAATGTGAATCTTCTGTATCTCCATTCGTTCATCTGTAATGTGAAGATAGTGATACTTTCTGAAAGAGTTGCTGTGAGGATTAAATAAAATAATCCATAGTACTTATCTATCAAATTATAGCTCAGAAACAAAGCAAAACCAGAAAACCAAGACCTAAACTGATGATTGGCACAAAGTAGGTGCTTCAATAAACAAATACAAGTTAATTTCAGCTTCTTGGTTAGAGTCGAAGGCAGACATACATAACTGAGGCCAGTAACTGAAAAAGCTAACAGAAGGAAGAGCCAGACTGAAACAAAAACTTCAGTGCACTTGAGATTCTTTTTATTTGAATTAATTATTAGTGAACAGAAAATACGATCACCATAATTAAATAGCCTACATAGTCGGAAAAACTTTTTCCAGATCCAGCTGGAAAAAAAAAGTATAAAGTATTACTCCCTGTAATACTTTATCATTCAAAGCTTCAGTTTTCTCACATGTGAAAAGGGATGAAATTTACCTCACTGAATTGGCATGTAAGTTCAGTATTTGTCACTACTTATTCTATTTTTTTATTATTTTATTTAACGCTATCATTTTACAAGTTTGGAAATAAATGATAGTAAGACAATTAATTGCATGTGTGTGGCATTCTACACTTGAAATTTGAGAAATTCTATACTTGAAAACATGTTTGACATTTTCAACTAACAGGGATTAGAAATATCACTAAAACAAACAGAATCAGACTATTGAAAATCTTACAAGCCAGACATGAAACTGAGCATTCCTCACAACAAATTCATGATGTAGATACTATTATCCCCACTTACAGAATAAGAAAGAGAAGTTGTGAGAGATTAAACAATTTGCTCAAGTTTACATAGCCTGATGGTGGCTGAGCTGAACCATAAATCCATATTTGTCTACCTCCAGAGTCCATATTGTTAACCATTATATCTCTAAAATTAAGTGGCATATGTTTCTTACCTTTATACAGTCCAGTTGAAGATATCATACACGTACTTTTTTTGACCCAGACATATCAAAGCTTGTAGAACCACCTTATAGCTGATGTTATAATTTGCCCCGTGTGAATGTATTTGCAATTCTTTGTACATTACCATTCATATTAGCAAAACCACTAGGGTTTCATCTCAGCTCTGTTGTGCTATTATCCATTAAAAATTAATAACAAAAATTACCTTCTTAATTAATAGGCACAGGAGGATTTCCTAACTCACTGCAGAATTTTTATACTGCTTGTTCATCAAACTCAAAATAATTTAGCAACTACCTAATTAATTCCAAATTGATATCATTGGGCCATTACTCCCCCATCTGCATCTGGCCATATACCAGGAGATACTCCCCTAGGTGTTTTTAGATCTAACATCCAAAATAAATAGCAAAAACAACATAACTTTCTTCATTCAATCATCCGAATGACCAATATTTTTTTAACAATACTAAATAAGTAAAATACATTTCCAACTGAGTAACTCATCTGCAATTGTAAAAATCTATATTTCTCACTGAATATTAATGATTTGGGTTAGTAAGTTTTAAAGTATTTAAAATAGGAATTTAATACTTCAGTTTGTTGTTGTTAGGTGTCATCAAGTTGATTCCGATTCATAGTGACCCCATGTGACAGAGTAGAATTATCCCATAGGGTTTCCTAGGCTGTAATCCTTATGGGAGTGGATCGCCAGGTCTTTTCTCCCTCAGAGTGGCTGTGGGTTTGAACCACCGACCTTTTGGTTAGTAGCTGAGTGCTTAACCATTGCACCACTAGGACTCCTTAGTATTTCACATAGAAATTGCTATTTAAATATATTGCTTTATTTTGGACATATGACTAATAGCTAGAAAAAAATGTTTTCATGCTTTTAAATGCATGAGTTTTAACACAAAGAAATGTACAACCTGTTATAAGCAAAGGGCTTTAATTAGTTTCAAACATTTAGTACTCACAAATCATTACTTAAAATGTTAAACAGAGAGAATTTAGATAATAAAAATTTAAGTCAGAAAACATACTGTAAAATAAACCACAATAATGAATTAAAAATTAAGAAATTAAGGACTATGAAAAATAACCAATGATAGGAATAACCCTCTTTGACAAAGAAGTAAGATTTCAAAGGAGGTAACACACTTGTAAGGAGCCCTGGTGGCACAGTGGTTGCTAAACAAAAGGTCAGCAGTTCAAATCCACTAGCTGCTCCACAGGAGAAAAGATGTGGCAGTCTGCTTTTATAGAGATTACAGCCTTAAAAAAACTATGCGGCAGTTCTACCAGTCTTAAACAGGGTCGCTATAAGTCAGAATCAACTCGATAGCAATGCGAACACACTTGCACTGGTCTCATACGCTTGGTAGGCAACTGTGAAACGTACTCAATATATACATTTCTTACTCATTTAGTTAGGATTATATTTTGAGATAGATATTATTATTGCCACTTTACAAATGAGGAAACTTTGTTAAGAAAGATGAAATCACTAGTTCAAGGCCACTAAATTAGCAGATAGCAAAGCTGGAATTTTAATGTGGATGTGTCTGTCTCCAAAGTGCCTGATCTCTTTTGATATTAACTTACAGTTTCTCTATTTTGAATGGAACTTTTAGGTGTAATTTTCTGTCAGAGAGTATTGTGAGGGTTAACTTGAGATGGCTTAGGAACACAGCCTGGCTCATTACAGATATTCAGTTTTCTTTCTCTTAACACAGAGCTCCAGCTACTCACTACAATGTCTATATACAGCTCATACCTAGTATTAACACAGGAGCCAAGGTAAGAATTGAAGAAATAGTATTTTAATCAATAATTTCCAAAGAAGTAAAACTAAAACATATTTTAGCCTCCTTTCCTTTTAACTTTAACTTGTTCAATTAATTATGATTTATCACTGTCAAATTAGCCATGTGTATGTTTCCCATACTGAACAAAGAAGTATCAGCTTCTCCTGTTATGAAGATGATACAAGAGTGGTATCAATAGAAAAGTGACCTTGTTCTAGTTTACTGCGGAAAAATACCTATAAATTAAGTGTTCCAAAACAAAAATCAAAATTCTTATTTACAATATGCACCATTCATTCATTTGTAGCAAACTCATCTTATTTGGTTGTCCAAAGGTTATATTTCAGAAACTGTTCATCTTGGAGGATTCATCAGAAATGATGCTACTTAATTAACATTAGATATTCTATTATGCTTTACAATGATTACATTATGTTTGAGGAAAATAAGTGACATTTTCTGTCTTGGTCATCTAGTGCTACTATAACAGAAATACCACAAGTGAAAGGCTTTAACAAATAGAAGTTTATTCTCTCACGTCTAGTAGGTCAGAAGTCCAAATTCAGGGCATCAGCTCCAGGAGAAGTTTTTCTCTGTCAGCTCTGGAGGAAGGTCCTTGTCATCAATCTTCCCCTGGACTAGGAGCTTCTCCATGCAGGAACCCTGGGTCCAAAGGATACACTCTGCTCCTGGCGCTGCTTTCTTGATGGTATGAGGTCCCCCAACTCTCTGCTCCCTTAGCTTTAGGCACACTATTCTCCTAGTCCATCTGAGTGGTGGACTCCACCCTTAGAAACTCCAGAAGCCGTGGTTCCACTCTTTCAGGCCCCAGAAGTCATGGCCATACCCTTTGAGACTGAGGCAGCTCTGCTTTCTGTGTTCCTTGTCTCTTCAGCTTCTGCTTGTTTCTTAGCCTCTCGGCCCTTTGGGCCTCACTATTGGCATCTGCCCTGCTGCGGCAAGTGTTCCAAAGTTCTGTAGCTCCACCGATAAGTGCCTGGAGGCACCCTACTCTGCCAGTAGACTTCAGCTAGAAGGCATTCAGCTCTCTTGCTCCATGGGTCGGTAAGCCTAGCTCCACTGGTAAGTGCCAGGAGGCACCCCACTCCACCAGGAAGCCACCTGCGCAAAGGCACTCAGCTCTCTTGCTGTGTGGGTCAGCTCCAGTAATGTCTGGTGCTGGTCTCCTGGTTCTGCTGCTGCTGGCTCTCTGCTGCAGCTTTTCAGCATCTGCCCTGTCTCAGGTATTAACAGTTCTCCTCACTTCCTTCTGAGTCCTCTATCCATTCACAGTTTCAAAACCACTTCCAAATTTTAGGTATCTGTTAGAGCAGCACCCCACTCTCTCAGTACCAAATTCTGTCTTGTTCATCCACTGCTGCTATAACAGAAATAGCACAAGTGGATGGCTTTAACAAACAGAAGTTTATTCTCTCACAGTCTAGTAGGCTAGAAGCCCTAATTCAGGGCATCAGCTCCAGGGGAAGGTTTTCTCTCTTGGCTCTGGAGGAAGGTCCTTGTCATCATTTACTCTAACAGTTTTCTGCATTAGAATTATCACAGGAATAGGAACTATGGACAAGGGGGTGAATTTTATTTTTGCATTAAGCAAGATCTCATAAAGCTCCTAGTCTGTGGTAGGGAGTGACATCACTTATGTGTCACCATTTAGAGCTGCTTCTATTAAACTCGTGGCATGATGCCACCAGCTTGTTTTAAAAGACTTTGTAGGGGGCTGCTGAAGAAATTGTTCCTGATAACAAATCATAAGTGCCTTATAAAGACTTACAAGTAATACACAGTTCATATCTTAGTAATTCCTCTTCAGTAGAATTCTTCTATTTAAGAAATGCATTGAATGACAGATTGAGGGATTGATATTTTTAATTGTGTACCAGATTGTGTCTTTTTTCTGTACATACAGTTTTTAATCTAAAAGCTTTGCTTTTATATTAGAATGTACAAATATAAAATTAGATAGTGTCAATATCAGAGTAAATTGTTTAGAATAGTTGCTTTAATTTTTCCCCTTAAGGTAAATTTCCTTTGGGGAACTCACTGTGAATTTATATATATTTTTTCATTGAAATTGTCCTTTTATGTTTTCTTTTAAAAAATGATAATAGCCCTTACTACATTATAAAACATATTTTATTTGTAGTATCTCTCCATTTAGAATGTAAGATATGTTAATTTAGGAGCTTATAGATACATTTATATATTCAAAGTATTCACAGAACTTTATTCATATTGTTCACTACAACGGTCAAAAAGCAAACTTTTTAAAACCTATCTGCAAATGTATAACTCACTTTTAAATGAGAAAATAAGAATAGTAAAGAATGAAATAAAAAAAGGCATATCAAAAATGTCCAGAACTATTCCTAGTATCCATGAGTTGGAATCAACTCGACAGCAAATAACACCACCACCAAGGTAAGTACAGCTATAAGTACAAAGTTCATCAACATGATATGATATACAGGTAAATATCCAAATATCTAAGTATATGAGTATTTCTGTAACATAAACTTTGAACCAAAAAATTAAAATTGGCTTTTTTCCTTTGTGTTTATGTGTGTGTATGTGTGCATGTGTATGTGTGTGTGTGCATACTATTCTTATATTTTGCTTAGCCTAGTTGATGTACCTTTACTCATATTAGTTATACTGCAAGTAGAAAACCTAACAATGATTAATATTACCTGAAAATTATTACATGTAATTTTATGATGCACTATATTGCCCTTCAGCATCATTCTTTGCATGTCAAACTACTCTATATGAACAGTACTATATGTACATTTTGACAGAATGCAAGGGGATTTTTTTAATTACAGATTTTCATACTCTGTCCAGTAAAATAGATCTCTTAAAGATGTTTGCTTTTCTGTAAAGAAAAAGAAATAATTTAATTTTACTAATTTATGCTTTTATTTTGAAAGTGAAATCCCTTTTTGTTCACTATATACATGTCCGGAGGTGTCTGACTATAGTCTAAATAAAATCACATTCATAGATACCAATTGAGCATCTGCTATGTGCCAAGTCACTGTAGTAAACAGGCCAAAGCAGAATGTCTCCACTTTCCACACATGGTAATTTATCTGTTCTTTGCAGCTGTGATCATTATTAACCGTATGATAAACTGAATAAAACGGTTAAGTGTCATAACTATAATTCCTATTATTTTTAGAAAAGAACTTTTTACTCACATGCAAACTTAATATTTTCAAAACAAAAACACTTCTATGGCCTTTTAAAACATTCATCTTGGTCATTACATTAAGCCTTACTATAAATTGCTATATATCTTTGTTTTAATAAGCTTCTATAGCCAAAGATTGATATGTTTTGTCATAATGAAGTTTTTTAATCCCTGTAGTGATTTTCAGCAACATAAGTAGTAGAAATTAATGGTATCATGATTTTAGTTTTCAGACTTTTGAAAATTACTTTTCTTTTATTAAAACCATCATTTTAGAATGCTTAACATTAATGAGCTTTTCATCGATATCAGTTATCAACTTTATACTGAGAAGACCTTTAATTGGGCTTCTTAATAAAGAAAATAAATTGTATAAAACCAATCTCACCAGAAATCTTCTTTCCAAGCTGATTTGCATAAATAGATATTTGCTGCTCTTTTAAAACCACATAAGGTGTCATCTAAAGTGTAGTAGGTTTTCAAAAGATATTTGATTAAGTGATATTAAGCAAACCTGAATCCCAATAAGGAATATTTTATTTTTCAGAAACTGTACTTCAAATATCCAAGTAATATTATTATCTTATGAAAAATTGGGTTGATGATTCATAAAGTGCCCTAGTTTTGGCTTCAACCAAGCTTTTTTTTTTTTTTTTTAACAAATTACTGAGGTGCATGTACTGATGTTACCTTATAAAGAAGAAATTAATGTTTAAAGAGGTTAAGTGTCCCCAAGCAAATAGACTGAGCTATTTTTAGATTTTTAAGGTGTTCTTTGCTCATCATCATGGCTGCCTACCAAATATAACAGATTACTATATTATCTGTTGTTCTTTTCAATTATTACTGTTTTTCTTTTTTATTATGAAAATGTTCCCAAAAAACCCACACAAATAGAATATTATTATAATTAGTTCACAAACGTTTCACCCCATGCATCTATCACCCAGCTGTGATAATTTTCAACAATTTGTAAATTTGTTTCATCTATTCCCTCCTCCACACTCTTGTAAAGCAAAACCCAGACTCTTGATTTCAACTGTACACATTGCTACCAGTTAAATTATCTTCCTAAAAAAAAAAAAAAACAAAATACCATTACAATACCCAACAAAATTAACAATAACTCTGTATTAATAACTCAATATTCAAATTTCTCTTAACTCAAAATTGTCTTCTTACAGTATTTTTATATTTTAAGTAAGTATACCAACAAGACTCTCACATTGCATTACTTATTACGTTGCTTAAGCCTCTTTTTATCTATGACACTCCCTTCTTCTGTTATCAAATCATTTAGTTTTTTTTTAAGAAACAGACTTTCATTCCACAGAATTCGTCACATTTCTGAATTTGGTTGCTGCCAATATCGTAATGTCATTTAACATTTTCCTCTCCCCCTTCTATTTCCTATAAAATCATAATTCAATCTAGAGACTTGAGTGGATTCAGGTACTTTGATGGATGGGAGGGAAGAACACTTCATAGGTGGTACTATGTACTTCTTTCTGCATTGCACCGTTAACCTACCCATTACCATTGAGTCAATTCTGACTCATAGAGACCCTACAGGCACAAAATGTCTGTTACACTTTTAGTTATGTTAACATTGATCAGTGGCACAAAATGTCTAGTTTATACACTTCTAGTGATGTTAAGATTGATCAGTGGGTTTAGGTCTTGTCAGTGTAATCTCTTCATTATAAAGTACTCTACTGACAACTTAACCTTAAGAATCTTGCTTGAGCTGATAGAGACATCGTCTTCATGTTGACTCCTTAGTATTCCACTGTATATTCAACAAGTGTCCTATTGGTAGGCAAAATCCAATCTTTTGCCATTACAAATATGTTGCAATGAATAGTCATATGCAAGCATTATTTTGTATTTTGCCAGTATTTTAAGATTACATTTCTAGAAGTTAGATGGTTAGGTCTAAAAGTAAATGCATATATAATTTTGCTAAACAGTGACAAATTTCACTCTAAAAAGGGATTGTACCTTTTTACACTCCCATTATGTATAATTCTTGTATGACAAATACAGTGGAATTGTTGTAATTGTTTTCTTCAAAAAATATTAACTTTTAAAATGATGGATATATAATTAGAATAGTTCTTTCTTTGCAAAGTTTTTTTAATAGTTTTATTTATTTTATAATTATCTTTTAACCTCATTTATACTTCCAAAATATATTTTAAGATCACTGAGGACCAGGACAATGTGATATTTATCTTTGACCATCCAAAGTACCTAGCATGTACTGTGGATGATCAATCCCCAGAATAAACAAACTGGGGATTGAAAAGACTGAATGTAGCTAAACAATGCATAGTTTGTCAGTGGAAGCTAAATAATTAAGATCAGAGTTGTATAATGTTGTGCACTTATTCAACCCTTACCCGAAGGATGCAGATTCTGTTCCTCTAAAAATTCTAGATCAAGCATGAGATCATCTTCATCCAGTTCACAAGATCCCAAATTATTCAAAACATCCTGAGGAAAAAGTAAAATCAATTCTTAAGGACCAAAACACTTGAGAAAATGAGGAAATGTTCACATGCAGATGCTGTGAAACAAAGGGAACTCAAAGGTAGAAATAAAAATATTAACTGAACATCAGAAATTATTGAACTACCTTACGGACTTTCAAATTATCACTTTAATAAAATTTTCACAAATTATTCTAAAAATTCTTAATTTTGTCACTTACCTGCACATTAGCTTTTTTTTAAGAATATTTAACATAATTAAATGGAAGTGTGTACAGACAGGTATCAAATATATTAGAATACAGAAAAGAGTTTATTTTAATCAGAACCTATTTAATGATGGTAAAAAAATATAGAATTGGTTATTATAAATGCATAAGAAGTATATAAACGTTTTTCAAGAAGTCTATAAACTAAAATTTTACATTGTTTTATGTGTATTTATAGTTCAAATCTGTGTAACAATCTTCCAATAAATTTAATGAATTATTTCTCAAACAAATTTTGTGTATAGTGCCAATTGTGAAACATTAACTTAGGGTATACTTGGAAGTGAAGATCCAATTCCAATTTCTCAATCATTTGCTTTAGATTAGGAAGAGAGAACAGGAAAAAATATATTTACTAATTAGGTTAAAAAAATGATTGAGTTTTATAATACCATAAATATATCAGAACTCAGATTATGTTTCCTTTTTTTTTTTCAAAAGAGCAAATAGAAAGTAAACTAGAGGTTATACGACAAGTTTGGGAAGAAATGGTGATGTGCAATTGTAGGAATTCTTTAAGGAGCAGTCCAGTCCCGATTTGTATATTTGTGAATATAGACAGGTGTCAGGATGTATTGAGAAAAGTAAGAACCTAGGTTTAGAGAGTAAAAATAAAATACCGAGTACAAAAATAGGACATCAAGAAGAACAGCCTAAATACTATACAATGCCACAAACGACTCAAATCAGTTTTTTGATTGATTTCAATGCTACTATAATATTTAATGAAGTAAATATTAAGGAAAGGCTATTGAAATTGTCAAATGCACATGGACATTTCTTGGGATTAAAAGTATGGACACTGCAATTTTTAAATGTTACTTTCACTCCTTGGATACAGTATTGTAGTATGAAAGCTGATAAATATCCCCAAATTGAAGCACTTCTTTCTACAAATGAAGTTAACTAATAATTTAAACTATAACTAGAATCAACTGTTTAATGGCAGCTCTATCTTACAGTGTGGTGGTGACATCCCACTGAGAATAAATTTGCTTCTCTATACAGCCTCAAAAAGATGTTCCAAAATATAGACAATAAGCTGCCACCCTAAAAAATGCAAAACAGAATACTGGAACAACAAAAGAAACAGCATTGAAGATAAATATTGAAAGGGAAAATTTAGAAAAGAATGATTTTGAAAAGATAATATTATCAGTGTTTATTAAACATTACCTAAGTGATTGACCAATGACACTGAAAAGCAATGAAGGAAGAGACAAAGGAACAAAAGAAGATAAAAGGGTGCCTATCATATAATTGGAGCCCTGGTGGCACAGTGGTTAAGAGCTATTGACTGCTTACCAAAACATCAGCAGTATGAATTCACCAGTCGCTCCTTGAAAACCCTGTAGGGCAGTTCTACTCTGTCCTATAGGGTCACTATGAGTCAGAATCAACTCAGTGGCACAGGTTTGATTTGGTTTTTTGGTTAGCACATAATTGTCACCTTTTTTATGCAAGTTAGGACATCTTACTCATTGTAAGCATCTATACCTGGTTTGCCCAGCATTCCTTCCTTCTATTGGGAACCACCCCACACCATTCACCTAGAGAAAGAGCTACCAGCTTCTTACATGAGCCAAACTCCCTGTTCTTTGTCTAAGGTCCAAGATGGGCATCTTAATCAAACTGGTTGACCACAGCCCTTCCCCAGGATTTTCCTAGCTGAAAATGAAACAAGTCTCTATCTCATGATAGATATTGCAAGATGGAAAACTCTATACTCAAAAAAACAAAAAACCAAACCCATTGCTGTCAAGTCGATTCTGACTCATAGCGGCCCTATAGTCAAAAGGACTATGCACTTCATTATATGGCTAAACGTGAAAAACTTCATGTTGTTGTTGTAGGTAGGTTCCGTCGAGCTGATTTCTACTCGGAGTGACACAATGTGACAGAGTAGAATTGTCCTACAGTGTTTCCTACTCTGTGATCTTTATGGAAGCAGATTGCCAGGTTTGTCTTCTGCAGAGTTTGGGTGGGTTCGAACTACCAACCTTTCGGTTAGCAGCCAAGTGCCTAACCATTGCACCCCCAGGGCTCCTTTGAAAAATATCATAGTAGTAGTTTTTCTGGGTCCTGGTTTCAGCATTTCCTGAAGTCCACAGGTAAACATTGTATTTTTAAGGTTAGATTTTTCATCCTTCTTTTGAATTCTGAAAGGCGATACATCCACCCACAGTCTGAACTAAGTTTCCAGGCAAATGTATATATGTCTTTTAACAAGAAAATACTTTAAAAACCCTGCCACTGCTATTTCAATATTTCATTTAAAAAAATGAATAATAAAAGTTAATACTAACAAAGTGAACAAATTGAATTTGGAAAGCTTACTAAATTATTCTGAATTTTTTCTCATTTTTTTTGCAGTTGACACTTGACATTTAGACTAGTAAAGTTCCATTTATCATTGGTCTGGATGAACTGCTTCTTATAGCTACTCATTTTAAATTACCTTGTTCTGATATCTTGTTTTTAAAGCAACTTTTTGTCGATGCAACTTTTTTGTCTTTGAAACTGATGAAACCTCATAATAAAAGGTGAGTAGATGCAGCAACATGATATGTTACAAAGAAAAATCAATGTGAACACATAAACATAAAAGGAAATAATCTTCTCCAGATCTCTCCCTAAAAGAGACCAATAGCAGCGATAACACTTTTCCATAATCAGCACTGATATCCACCAGTAAAAAAGAACCAGGGCTCCTGGGTTATTATGGAAAGAGGAAGTAGGGATAGAATACTTCTGGAAAATCCTTTTGTTGCCAGAAAACAAGTTTGATCCAGAAGAAAAAGTAAGGGGAAGTTTTCAAAGGCTAAGAAAAGGCTCTTCGCTGGTTCATTTCTGATCATGTAAGCATCAAAAAAAAAAAAAATAGCAATAATAATTTGGCTAAATGAAACAACTTGTGTCTGTCAAAGGCTATGAGTTCAGAATTCTCAAAACAAACAACATGAAAGATACAAAGAAGTAGTAGCAAGACAATAAAATATAAACAGGTTAGAATATCATTAATTTCTATTGTTTTTAACAGATAGTTTATAAATATAAATGCAATATATATACACATATATATTTCTCTTCTTTAATTATTTGTATATTTATAAAATTTAGACATGTATTTCTTTCTGTTTGTGTCAGCAGGGACCTGAGTGTAAAGTAATGGTCCCAAAAGTAGGTTTTATACCAGGAATAGAAAGGACTGACCAGCAGTGATGGTCATACATAATAACAAGCTGGAAAGGGAGTCCAGGAGTTAATTAACACTAATGATCAAATCTAAGGGGGTTCGACTGTGTGTCTCACATATTTGATAAATTAGCCAAATATTTACAAGTAGAGTGGTAACTAAGCAGAAATAATACTTCCTCATCTCCTGGTAGATGAAAACTCTACATAGCCCTACCTAATAAGAAAATAATGAGAATCCATGAATTTTTAACAATGTTAACATACTAAGCCTATACATATATATACACCAGCACAATTATTATGTAACACAGGCAATTGGGCCTTAAAAAATACACCATTTCGTGAAAGTACATCAGTATTGCACAAGTTAAAAGCTAGGCTTAAATTTAAAAAGAAATTCCACATTGACCAGTATCTTGGGGCTGAATCATCTCTGAACGTACAGCAAATTCCAATGACTAGGCAAAAATCTCACCCTGTCAACAACACAGAACTTGCAAATTTAAGAGACGACTATCTTTTCCTTTGTAAGTCTAGTATGGTTACTAATGGAAGCCCTGATGGCTCAGTGGTTAATAGCTTGGCTGCTAAACAAAAAATCGGTGGTTCAAACACACCAGCAAGGGGCTCAACTGGACAGAAGGCCTGGCAATTTGCTCCTGTAAAGATTACAGCCTAGGAAATCCATGGGGTGGTTCTGCTCTGTCCTATAGAGTTGCTATGAATCAGAATCGACTTGACAGCACACAGCAACAACCTCGTTACTAAAGCTTAAGAACATGTGAAAACAGAATTAGGTATTTCTGAAATCTCAGGGAACCATCAAAATTTACACATCAGCAAAGTGTAAAAACAAGAAAAAAGATAAAAAGAAATGTAAACCCCTAGTATTAGCACTTTTGTAATCACTTTTGCAGTAAGCATACTGATTTGCTTTGGGATCATTTCAATTTGTGGGTATAGTTTTCTTTCTTCTTTAAAAGTTGTTAAAGCATTTAAGAAAAATTGATACGTTAGACTTGAGATTTTAATTATACACTGCAAAGAATCTGATTATATAAAATTTGAACCAATTCTTACAGGTCATGGAAAATTTAACTTAATATATGTTCCATTTCATTGGTATATAAAATTTATGTGAATATTTAGAGAATAGTTGATTGTTTAATTTTAAGGAAATATTAATTAATTGCAAAATGCATGAGATTAATAAATTGGTCATTAAATCAAGCACAAATATTACCGAGCATTCTTCTCTTAGCAGACATTTTAAAAATTCTGTTAACAATATTGATACTCGTTTAATCTCACAAATGCTTTGATATCAGGAGCCATTAAAAATAAACTAAGTAATTATCAATTAATCCAAAAAGTTGTTTTCTAAGATCAAGGGATGTAACAATGAACCTAACAGGCATGGTCCCTTTCTTCTTAACGCTTACAGATAATAATATTTTAGTAAAAAAATGCTAACGTAACCTGACCCTATGAATGTCAGTAAATTTCTATTAGTCCTTAAACTAGCCCAAGCCAGATTTTGCCCAACCCACAGGGCCAGTTGTGACCGCTGATTGACCTCAACAGAGGATGCAGCAACAGGAGGAACGAATCAGAAGGAAAATCATCACTGGAACCCTATTCCAAAGCAAGAGGTCCGACAAGAACCACGTTTCCTCCTGTTTCCTGGCTGCCTTCTAGAATTTTCCCTCCCCAGTATGCCTGTGCGGCTGCCATCTTGCTGCCCAAATCACATATAAGCCCTGCTTCCCTGTACCTCAGGGAGCCAGATCTGAGGAATGTCTTTCTGACTCCTTGCTCAGTGCATTGCAATAGTTACTTTCTCTTTCTCAAAGATCCATGTCCAGATAGTGAGCGTGCTGGACAAGGACCCACCTTCCCAGGTTCAGTAACACCAATTCCCTTTATAAATAAATAAAATAGGTATTATTATTTTAAATCACTTTTTCGTGTTTGGTTAGCGTGAATCAACTCTTCAGAGCCTGGCTACTATTGCTGAAATAATAAAACAATTTTTGATACTGCAAAAATAAGAAAGCATACTCTGGTCACTTGTTTAAGATGTAACCATTTCCATAAGTTCTATTTTGAAACAGTCAATTATTTAGCCTTACTTACAGGGTCCCTGGAGCCCTGGTGGCCCAGTGGTTAAAGAGCTTGGCTGCTAGCCAGAAAGTCGACGGTTTGAATCTCCCAGCAGCTCCCTGGAAACCCTATGAGGCAGTTCTACTCTGTTCTATAGGGTCACTATGAGTCAGAATCAACTTGATGGCAATGGGTATCTCTTTATTGCAATAAAAATAATAATTATGATCCTGGTAAAAATAAAAGAGACTGACAAAACACAAGAAAGTACTGCTGAGAAAAAGAATTCCAGCTAAAAGAGATTATTAAATTATTAAAACATTCTTTAATTGTGGCTTTGTAAGGAAGTTATTAACTGTATTTTTTACTGTTCTGTTTTAGTCAAAGAACTATCCAAGCAGGGCTTACAATATCTCATAGGTAAGATTTTGCATCTTGCTCTGAACTTTAATAATTGTTTACATAATTTTTAATCACCACAGTATAACCGTTCTTATCATTACTTGGGCTAAAAATGAAGAGGGAATTATTCAAATTAATAAGGCATACACAGTCTAGTCTACATTCTTCTAGTCATTCTGCATTATGATCAGGTACTGCTAGGATATGCATTTCATTCTCCTCTACTCTAATCACAGTAATTTCCAAAAAAGATTGACTAATTAAAAAAACAAAAAACTATTTTATTATCACAAAATGCATGATGTAGCTATTGTGTCAAAGTATCAGTCAAATTCCCATGTGTGAACCAAAAAATATATTAAGGCTTCTTTACAGTTAATTATAATTGCTTTTCTCTTTGAAAAAAGATAAAGTCAACTAACTTTTTAAGTGTTTTTAAATAAATTATATTATCTCAGAGAGATAAATTACACAAATTGCAAAATATGGCACATGTACAAGCAACAAGGTACATATGTCATCAAAGGCAGGGCATAGGAATAGGCTGGGTACATACAGTTTGTTAAGGGTAGAGCTGTACACACCTATATATGGAGTGGAAAAGAAAAAATAACACATCAATATATGCACATATTTTTTAATGATGTAGTTTCAGTGCAATTTTTTTGAAAGAACAACTAACACAGACAATATTTTATAACTACTGCTCTGAGGATACATATTTGGTTTTGATTTCCTGATAGGTAAAGAAAATACAATCAATCATTATGATAAAATTACCTTCAAATTCAACATGACAACCACAAAGAATTTCCATATATTGCTAACTCCATGCTAGGTATTGCTTTACCTTTATGGTTTGTGTAGTTTAAAATATATTTCAGTAAATATTTCCAAAAATCTGTTTTAATTCTATCACCCAAATCAGAATGCTTCCCACTAGAAGTCCAAAAACATATACGTATTGCATATGAACAGATACAGAATAGATATAGGGTCCCCGTGGAAACCCAGGTGGCATAGTGGTTAAGAGCTACGGTTGCTAACAAAGCTCAGCAGTTCAAGTCCACCAGGTGTTCCTTGAAACCCTATGGGGCAGTTCTACTCTGTCCTTTAGGGTCCTATGGGTCACGATCACTCGAAGGCAACCGGTTTGGGGTTTTTTTTTTGTTTTTTTTTTGAGGGTCTCAATGAGTTGGAATTGACTTGACTGCAAACAACAGCAATGAATGATGGCTCCAATTTTTAGGGAGCCCTGGTGGCACAGTGATTGAGAGCTCGACGGCTAACCAAAATGTTGCCAGTTCAAATCCACCAGCTGCTCCTTGGAAACCCTATGGGGCAGTTCTACTGTGTCCTATGGGATTGCTATGAGTCAGAATCGACTCAATGGCATAGGGTTTTGGTTTTGGTTAGTGTAGCAGTGGTTAAGTGATTGCATGCTAACCGAAAGGTCAGCCAGCCATTCTGTGAGAGAATGATGTGGCAGTTTGATGTGACAATCTGCTTCCGTAAAGATTAACACTGCCATCGAGTTAATTCCATAAAGATTATAGCCTTAGAAAACCTATGAGTAGTTCTAGTCTGTCCTATAGGGTCGCTATGAGTTGGAATCCACTCAACAGCAACAGGATGTTATATTACTCCAACAATATATTGTCGCTGTAAATTTCTACATAGGAGAATATTTAGTTCTTGCTTGTTGTGTATTTTTTCTATTTAAATGTGAAATATCTAGCACAATGGGACTCTGAAAGTTACGCTCATCCCTGCTAATTCTTTCTCTTATAATGATGAAATGTAAGCATTTCTACATGAGTTACTCCAAGTACTAAAATACTAAAACTTAAAAACTATGATATAATATTTCACTGTTTAGGAATAGTGAATATTTATATGGCTTCTTATTATTTTAAACTATATCTAAATTCATGTAAAATTTAAAATTAAACCTTGAGCATTTTCATTTTAATCTGTACATGGGAATAAATTAAAAACATTTTCAGTGTAATTAAGAATTAAAAATAGAAAGACAGGGAGAGCAAATATATTACAAATTAACCAACTTTCTAATTCAAAATTAAAGTTTGATGATTGTTGTTATGTTTAAAATTGCACATCTTGTCTTTCTTGTCATCATTTAAAATACAGAGGAGAAAAACATGAAAAATGTCTTTTGGGGTTCTATTTTCATTACAAAATAGAATGTAATATTTCTTTTATTTTTAATATGGAAAAACTCACCAAATGTCATCACTCCTTCATACAAAACCTAGTACATCAGTTTGTGTCATTGTCAGTATAGCAACACTTAGATATTCTTTATCAAATAATGTTAAGCCAAGGCAGCATTTCTCTTTAATAAAATATCACAATTACACTTCGTGTAACTGGCTAGTGGTGATCAGGGTTATGTGGAAAATAGTGCAATATCAATTAAAATATCTGGAACTTTGATTTCCGCCCCCCTGCCCAAATTGGGAGAGATCATTATTTCTAATCTCCATGCTTCTTTGTGTGTTAGGGGAATTGAATGTTCCGTGGTTATGAAGTGTGCTTCATTATCTCCCAACTGGTGTTCCTGTCAACACTTTTCCCAATAACCATTCCAGTTCCCAAACTGTTACTTATAATTCTTTCTACATACTACTGTGAGATTAATCTCATTATACTATATTTGTATATAGTCTTTCATTGCCTCAAGCACAAAAAGATGTCAATGTATCTACAGAATAAATACTAAATCCCTTGTCATTAGAACTGCACAATCTAATCGCTATATACCTCTACAAAATTGTTTCCTGCAAACTTATTATTACAACCAAACATATTTACTGATTGTTTTCTGAAAATTCCATTTGCATTTCTTTCACCACACATTTATTGAGTCTACCTCCTTGCCCCAAATGCCTGAAGGGTAGAAATCATGTCACATATCAATATTACATCACAGGTATTTACTACAGTATTACATAGGTACTGAAAAAAATGCTTTTTGATAATCATAGGAAAGTTAAAAAGTCTTAATCTAAAAAATTCCATTATTTTATATAATCACAAAATAAATATATTCATATGCATTATATACGTGTCAAAATCAATTTCATTTTAATCTAAAAGTACAACCAGAACGCTCCTTAGAAGCAAAGATGGTGACACTATGTCTCACATACTTTGGACATGTTATCAGGAGGGATCACTCCCTGGAGAAGGACATCATGCTTGGTAAAGTAGGGTGTCAGCGAAAAACAGGAAGGCCCTCAACAAGACAGATCGACACAGAGGCTGCAACAATGCACTCAAGCATAACAACGATTGTGAGGAAGGCGTAGGACCAGGCAGTGTTTCATTCTGTTGTACATAGATAGGGTCACTATGAGTTGGAACCAACTCAACGGCACCTAACAACAGCTAACTACAAAATATTGAGGACAAGAAAATATCAGGTACAAAGCACAAAATGTAATTGTAGGAAACGAGAGTCAAGACAGAATGTAACTGGTTTATTTCTTTGGTAGGGCAGGTTTGCTAATTTATCTCTTTGATATAAAAATTTCCAAAGGAATTTAGCCATGTGGTCAGATCAATATGAAATTTAGACAAATGCTTTTCTTTTATCCAAATTACTTGCAAAATTAAAGAGAAAACTGGAACAGTGTCTTATACAGCCATTCACAACAGTTTTTACTACAAATAACTGAACTACAAAGAATTCTAAATTCTAGATCTGGATACAGATACAAATATATATCTTTTTCAATCACCTCATATGTATGAGAATATTGGAGAATGAAAAAGGAAAGCAGAAGAATTAATGCATCCAAACTGTGATGTTGGCAAAGAATATTGAATATAACATGAACTGACAAAAGAACCAACAAATCAGTCTCAGGAAATACAATCGTAATGCTCTTTAGAAGAGAAGATGATGAGATTCTCGCTTGCTTACACAGGACATCAAGTTTAGTAGAGGGTCAGAGAGAACGAGGGAAACCCTCAATGAGATGGATTGACATGGTGGCTGCAAATGGACTCAAAACATTCCTAGATCATGAAAATGGCACAGGACTAGGCAACATTTTGTTCTCTTATACAGAAGGTCACCGTGATTTAGAGCCAACTGGAAGGCAACTAACAACAAGTCCTAAGGAGGTCATTACATCATAAATGAAACTCTAGTACTCACCTATAAATTGAAAGAGACAGGGAATGGTTTTAAGTGCAATAAAATTTCTAGGGCATGGACAATGAATGACCACTTTTCCTCACATGGCTTGATCTAGGTAATGGAAATCTGATAATTAGTTGAAATATTTTCAGGAAATATAAGAAAAGCACACGTAAAATGATACTCCAAAATAGAATATTGGAATAATTAACTAGAATAGATATGAAAGTCAAATATTTTAAACGTATTTTGTGTGGCAAACACAATTTATATTGCTGTTGAATGTTATTGCTTTCCACATACAATAAATGGGCAAACATGAACATAAAGCTATATGAAGACACTAATAACAATACCATTACAAGTGCCTTGAACATAGGAAAAGATAATTATTTAATTAGTAAAGCAATTAAAACACTGGCTTTTAAAACTTATCAAAATAGGTACCTTGTGATGCTTAATACTATGGGCCAACTTGACTAGGCTATGATTCTCAGTGGTTTGGCAGACACTACGTGATAACCTCCCATTTTATGATCGGATGTGAGCAGCCAATCAGTTGGAAGAGGAGTTTTCTTAGGGGCGTAGCCTGCATCCATGATATAAACAGATGTTCAGGCAAAGTTCACTCTCTTTTGAGCCTGCACTTTTTCCTCATTGCCTGACCTGTTCTTCGGAAGTGAGAAGTTTTCATCCTGCCACAGATTTTGGATTCGTCAGCCCCTGTAGTCACATGAACCAATAGGAGCCTTCAGCGTGCCAGAAGCCTTTGGCCTGCTGCCTGACTTGCCAGCTCCCACAACTGTGTGAGCCATTTCCTCACAATTGCATGAGCCATTTCTTTGAAGGAAATTTCTCTCTCTCTCTCTGTCTCTCTCTCTATATATATATATACACTTCACTGGTTTTGCTCCTCTAGAGAACCCATATTAAGATCTACCTGAAGATTTATTAAATTTTTACTAATTTTCATAAGGAAAAGGGAGTCCATTTTGAGCATTTTCTCACTTCACACATCATACTTGTGTTCTTTGAAAAACCACTTTTTAAAAACATTAACCACTTTCTAAGACATTCAGAATGCCTATCACAACTACCAGCGATTTTACTGTAATGAAAATAGTATCTCCCATTCCTTACACCATACCATGTTTATCTCCCAATTTCTTTAGAAAATTAAATTGTCATTGCTTTATTTCATAGTCTTCCATCACATAACCTTAAACTTTATTGTCACCAGTCCTGCCTCACTGTTTCAAACAAATGGCTCCTTTGCAATATACCATTTTTTCTCCTCCTATATTCATAATGTTTTATCTTTATGATGCAATTGATCACGTGGGAAAGTATTTCAATCCCTGAACCCCAGGAGACTTGATAAATTTCTCAGAATATGTTTTCCATTGTAATTTGACTTAAGAGGAAAGACTATTTTTGTTTCATGATCCTAGATCTTCAAGTTTTTCTTATAATTGGACATTAACTTACACATTCTAGATTCCTCAGAGTTATGTTAGGGCCATATGACTGGGTTTTGACCTTAAAACTATCCTAAATAAGCCTCCAACACTCTCTCCCCCTGTTGAAATAACCCAGGAAACCCATATATAAAGATAATAAGAGTACAAAGTGGAGAAAGCCTGGCTCTCAGAGTCATTGCATGAATAAGAGCTGCCTTGGAGAGTTCCAGGACGCACATTTGATTTTGCATGAGCAGGAAATAAATTTGTCTTATGTTAAGCTACTGGGATTTTTCACGGTTTATTTCTTACGCAGTCTATCTTAACAAATTGTCATTCAGTTTTTCTCTTACTTCATGTGACTCTATTCTTTCAATTTTATCTTTAATTAAGTTCTAAAATTTCCATTAACTACTCTCTTAGAATGGACTTTAAATGGCCTTGTGTTCCAATTTTTTAGCAGGCTTTTATTACTTTCTTTTTATCATTGGCATTATTGACTGTCATAATGGAAATGTACTTCTCGTACAACATCCTTAAAGGATTTTATACAACCTCTGTTCACTTATCAGCATGGTTAGATTCCAAAGACCAGACTGTTATGTGAAATCGGTGTTATGCAAAATAAAGAATGCCCACATCAGACGACAAAATGGAGGACGATGACATCATTACATAGCTTCCAAATTACATAATTACATAATTGCCAAACTACTGAGATTCATGGCCCAGCAAAGTTTACACATAACCTCAATCATCACAGCCAGCATTACTCTCATCTCACACCTTGACATTCATTACCGCCAGAAGTATGTTGTTAATGCACAAAATATTCGGATAGTAGATTTTTACTGTTGTTGTAAATGTGAAATGTCAGATAATGAGATAGTCGATAAGTGAGGAGAAGGTGTAGTGTGTTTCAAATCTTAAGGACTCATTTTTTTTCTTAACTTTGTACATTTTAAGTGATGTCCATAAACACTGGGGGCATGTGGCAAAAGTCAAGTTACTATATACTTAAATTATGCAAAAAATTACTCTTCCTTGTAGACAGACTTAAAAATATAAATTTGTTGGGACAAGAATTCATGTGTCTACTGCATTATGGGTCACTATGAGTCAGAACTGACTCTATGGCAAAAGGTTTGGTTTTTTTTTTTTTTTAATTGCATTAAAATCAACTGGATGGTGTAAGCACTCAACTGATAACCAAAAGGCCAGCGGTTCAAACCCACCAGCCCCTCCGTAGGAGAAAGATATGGCAGTCTCCTTCTGTAAAGATGTACAGACTTGGAAACCCTACGGGGCAGTTCTACTGTCCTATAGGGTTGCTATGAGTCGGAATTGACTCGATGACAGTGGGTGGATGGATGGTGTAAACAGTTAATGTGCTTGGCTGCTACCCAAAAGGTTGGAGATTCGAGTCCACCCAGAGGCATGTCAGAATGAAAGCTTGACAATCTTCTTCTGAAAAATCACTCACTGAAACCCCTATGGGACACAGTTCTGCTGTGACACACATGGGGTTTCCGTGAGTTGGAGTCACCTCGATGGCAACTGGTTTTAGGTTAGTAATAATATAACGTAGAGAAATATGTCTGAAATGAGTTTCCAATTTACAACAGTAAAATACTTCTTTTTATCTTATTTGTCTTATTCTCAGTTGCAAAATCAAATACATTTTCTAATGCATATTTGAGATATCACAGAGTTGAGTGTTAAACGAGCTAAGGTCCTCATTGCTGTTTCAGTCAGATCCAGTCTTAAAAAAGCCAGTAAGGACATAAAGATTAATTCCATACTGCAATTAGCAACCTTTTAACTCACTCTACCATCTACCAAATGTGGCCAGAGTATAGTGGAGAGGAACACAATCTGTTTTGAAATTCTAATTTTGACTGTGCAGTGTAGCATTGGATCACTTACCCTCTTTGAGGCTCAGGTTTTTTCTCTCCCAGAGCCAGCATATCTAAAATTTTCTAGAAACCTGAAATTAATAAATTCTAAACCATGATGTAAAGACCTGAATAGTAGTCCTCAATAAATAACATATGTTTGCCAATTCAATGAATGAGTGAGTGAATGAAGAATGAATAATATAATTTATGGGAAGAAGTAAGAACTAAATGATTGGGGGAAATCAGAGAAGAAACAAAAAATTGTGATACACACATTAAAAAAAACAAAAAAAAGGTACTGTTTCTATTATTTGTCTTGTTTTCATGATAAAAACAAATTGTGTAGCATTTTAAAAAATTACAGCTGAATATTTTTAATGGAAATTTTCCATTCACAGTTAATTCCCCTAATTATCTATTTTCAATTATTGCTTGTTAATCTCAGTAAAATGCTCACTTCAGTTACAATCAGATTTATAAGGAAATGTTATATTGCTTACACTGGGTTTCCTACACCTTAGTAGAACATGATATTTACAAGTTGGTTAATATAAGTTACATTATTAAAATGTTAGCAATATTTACTTCTTATTTATTTCCTAGTTATTTGGGGTTAGTTCCATCTCTCAGGTATCATTTCTTCAACAAATTAAAAGCTTTCAATGTGCTACTGATATTTTCCTTGGAGATCACTGCTCTTTTGTATTTACATGTCACTGGTATAATGCATTTCCATTAGAATGATTTAGGATTCTGTTACGTAGATTACAGATAATTCATCTAACACTTCTACCTAATTATACCAGTGCTATACGGTGTTGACTGATAGCTTGGCACATGTTCATATTTTGTATGAAGCTAAATTTCAGTAAAATTGAGATTTCATTACTTAATCATAGATGTTGGTGGGATATAATTCCCTCTCTGACAATTAACTTCAACAACATATTAACATTATTTTATAAACTTCAAACATAATGTGTCTATGAAGAAGTGTGTGTGAAGTGTCTAAGATATGACCCTATTTTCAAGCTAACAAGCTAGCCTACCACAGTTGTGTAGATGCTAGAAAAAGGCATAAAGCTCCTGGGTCAGACACAAAGAACTTTGTTACTCACACCAACAGCAATAGCCAGAGTGTTAGCATTTATTTTTTGGGGAGAGGGGAGATGCCAGTTCCCCAAACCCTGATTCTCACAGGGTAACACAAGGAGAGCCAGGTGATACCTACACGTGATACCTACACACGCACTGCGTTGTGTTACAGGAGAGGAATCTTGTACGGTAAATGGAGGTAGAATGCAAATCTTTGATTATGAGCAGTAAGCATACCTGCCCTTTGTTCCAAAGGGAGGCATTATATCTACCTTCCAAGAATGATCACTATACAAACATCCTTGAAAAAATAGTCTGGCACAAAGGCAGTCAGTGGCTCTGCTTGCAAGAGGTGCAGAAACAGAGATTCCTGGAGAATTTTATCTTAATAATATCTAGCCCTTCCCTAGCTTAATTTATGGAAGATTTTCCCATGACTATAGGGTAGCGTAGTGGTTAAGAGCTATGGCTGTTAACCAAAAGGTTGGCAGTTTGAATCCACCAGGTGCTCCTTGGAAACCCTACAGGGCAGTTCTACTCTGACCTATAGGGTTCGTATGGGTTGGAATCAACTCAATGGCAACAGCTTTGTTTTGTTTTATACCACTATGCCATTCACTCTGATTAACCCACCTGACAGGCTATTATTTCATTTGTCCCATAGAGCGTTTAGTTAAGGCTTCTAACAAGCAGATAAATGAGGCTGACCTACAGTACTGAACTCAGCTATGGTCCCAGGGCTCCATATCCAGTCAGTTAAATCCAACAATCCAGCAGGAGATGCCTTAGAAAGCTAGATAGTTCTCACTTGACTCAAGACATTAATCCAGGTACAGTAAGAAATATTAGAGATTTCCACAGACTTTGCCTTGGTAGGCAAGGAAAAAGTCCAGGGCAATTTTATCACATATAACTACCCTGGCAAGTGAGTTGAGACTGACTTCAATGCCTTAAAGAGGCAAAATAGTATCACTGATCACCTCAGCAGCAGGAGGGAACAAATTTGGCATCATCTTTTCAAATTTGATGACCCTCATTATAGGGACAACTGCCCGTATGGTGAACATTAATACTCAGTCACTTATTCATCCAGAAAGCTTCCCTGTATAAAGGCAGGAAGTCTAATTTTGAAGAGATGTTCACAGGCATCTGAGAGCTAAGATGATCTATGGTGGTGTTTCCTTATATACTAGAAGGTCAATTATGACCATCCCTAAGGTACATGCCACTGTGTCTGCAGAAGGGAAGCAAGCTAATCCTTGGATACCACACAAGAAGTACAGTCTGAGGGCCACATACGATGCCCCTGTAAAGAAAAAGGTTTTAAAATTGTTGTTTCTCCCCAAATGGGGGGCACAGATTGACACTGTCTCCATTGTGGCTTCCTAGCTGACTGGTAAGGCTTAGGGTTCCCAGTTAAGTCCAAGAAATTGACTCTAATCCTTGTTTTTAGTGGGACTGCCTGAGGTTAAATCAGTCCAACCTGTCATGATGTCCATGCCACCAACCAGGTGATGTTTGTCCATCCTACAAAATAACAGAGTGACAGCTACAGGAATCATGGTGTGAGAGACATCCAGAGATTTTTGCAGTTGTTCTGCATGGGAGATAGAGAAAATGGGCCATCCCTGCGGTCTGCAATAGACTTCTCAGTAAAGTTAAGGGAATAGTGATAAAATCATGCTTAGAGTCACCTGGTAGGGAACAGCAGACTCACTGCAGATCATTAATGCCTCCCCTTCTCCAGACCTCCCAGATCTGAAGTTGCTGCTCTCCCACCTACACAATAAAATTAATATATTGCCTTCTAGTAGCTATATTTCATCTTTTCTACAGGCAACCAATAATTGCACCTAGCCCTCTCATCTGGAAGAAATAGGTGAAAAAGGGAAAAGCATTCTCTTAAAACCTACAGAGACCCATTGTATCCCCCACTTGGTTCATCAGTGTACTGCCACGGGACGTGCCATTCCAACAAAAGAATCCAGGTGGATGAACTAACATTAAGTTGAATCCTTTAGGCACCACGTTTACTGAGATGCTATCCAAGGTGTGGACCAACTAGGCTAAACTGAGGCTGCCATTGAGGGTAAGAAATAAGCATCATGCTTCTTTAGCTAATAAACAAAAAAAACCCACTGCTGTCGAGTCAATTCCGCCTCATAGAAACCCTACAGGACACAGTAGAATTGCCCCATAGGATTTCCAAGGAATGGCTGGTGGGTTCCAACTGCTGACATCTTGGTTAGCAGCTGAACACTTAACCACTGGGCCACCAGGGCTCCATCATTAGCTAATAGTTAGCTGAAATCTCAAATTTTCAAAAGAAGTCTATATAACCCCTACTCCTTTGGTTGAAAGTGACTGAGAGGAGATGATCCCATTTTGGCGACAGCTGTATTCAATGACCAAATTGCCTTATAAAGTTTTCTTTTTTGACCAGGAAAAGCTAAGGGTGTAGAGTCAGAGCTATTTTTTAATTGATTTTTGCGGAGGCCATTCTAATGATCAACAATAACAGATACCTATGGATGGTAGGAAGTGTGGAAGTTCCAGGGAATATCTTAACTTTTGTAATAAAAGAAGTGCTATTGTAAGACTAGTGAAACATGGGAATGTTGGAATTGGACATCCAGATACATAACAAAGATTAGTTTTAAGGGCCATAAAAGTATAGCCAAAGTTAGTTGATTAAACTGGAACAGTAGCATTGTAATCTGAAAACGTGTCAACTGCAGTAACGCATCCCAGAGCCCTGAGAGGTCCAATGTAGTCAATGTTTCAGGAGTGGAGTGCAATGCTCTGTGTAACAGGGCCATCCTCACCACACAAGAAAGACACATAAACTTTGTCAGGAGTTATAAGTCTTGCATGCAGTGACAGTCTTTGCATGAAAAACAGAGGGTCCCTTACCTGTGTCCAGTCAACGACAGTGGCTATGTTGCCATATCCAGTACAATGATGGATTCAGATAGAAAGAGTGGCAATGTGGGCAGTGAAGACTGACTCAGTAGCTTGATTCCAGTTGGTCTTATCAGAGAACGAGCCTTTACATGAATGTCTACATGAGTACCCAGATGATTCAATCAGCAGCTGTAATTTATTTCTGCTCTTTATGGACCGAAAAAGAAGCACATTTAATTTGCCAGTCTTCAGTTTTCCTTGTGACAGACCAAACAGTTAGATCGCATGCAGCTTCCCAAAGGCCAAGAAAAATCTAACAATGTTCATCAAAAGAAGTATTGGCAAGAGCTTTGAGAATGGTCTTGAGTTCTGCACACTGAGCAGAGCAACAATGTCTACTTTTGGTTTTGCATAGTTGGTTCAGAGTGTCTATAGCTTCAGTAGCACAGCAGACATTACTGGGTTTCAACTTAGCCTAACCATTAGTAACTCAGACCCGGGAATTTAATGAAACCTGGATGAATCAAAGGCCCCACTGAGCCAGCAAATTTGCATCAGGTGCTGGAATAGGAAATAAAGTTTCCTCCAAAGAGATAATTGTCATTCTTTCATTTAAAGCTCAGATGTCAATAGGGTCAGACCATCTCTGTTCTTAAATACACAATTAACATTTGCAAGCAAGGCTTATTAGGTCATCCCCACCTAGTTGGTCATTAAGTTGAGTTGACACATCCCAGAATGTGGATATCAAGCGAGACAGTCAGAAAGCCTCCGTGGATCAGGCATTAAGTTTCTACAAGAGCCTAACAGCAAGTTAATAGCTACTTTTCAAAAAGGGCCATATGGTAGTCATATCAGGAAAGCAACAATTCTAAAACCCTAAGGGGTGCACATTAGGTGGAGATGGCCTCCCTTTGCTAGAAATGTAAATTGTCAAAATCATCATTAACAGAGACTTGTAGCTTAAAGGAATCATTAGGTTGTGGGATCCCAAATGTACTAAACTTCCTACAATGACTTTTCCTAGTCAGGATACTCTTCTCTGGTACTTATGCAGACAGGAAAGTACAAGCATGTAACACATCAATTTCCTACTTTCTATTCAGAAGAGACAGCAACAAAATAGTACACTGAATTGGCCCAAAGGGCCCCACCCACAAGGTCACTTTATCCTCGTTTCTCTACTGTGAAACTTGCCCAAATCCCACCAGTTTAATTTTGGTGGCCCTCCCTACACGGCCCCAAGTAGGATGGTGATTTAGATGTCTGTATCAATAAAACAAAAAAAGTTGGAGTCCCTTCCCTCCCAGAAGTTCCTCTGCATACTCAAATCGAGAAGTTTGTATTTGTTTCCCCTCGGGAACAGGGAAACTTCAGCCCTATCCATAATTATCTTTCTCCTTAAAGCTGTTGAGGTTAGGTCAAAGTTCCATGCCATTAAACGAGGCTTCACGCTTACTTTCAATTTTGCGTTGTGTGGCAGCAGTTTGCAGTTCACCTAAGCAAACTTTCAAAACTCAATATTAATTGGCAAGGTCATCATTACTGACACCATCTACTTGAACACATTGACTTAGCAGTCATATCCACTTCACGCTCCTGCTGACGCCATGGGTCTTCTCCTTTTGGCTGATGGGCTTGATTCTCAAAGCAGCAAATGTTTAAGGAGACCACATTAATCCAGAACATATGTGTCCCCATTGCTGTAACATCTCTTCAGTTCTCCCCTGGTTTCATCATAAAGGTGAGGACTGACTGCACAAATTTATTTAGACTTATTAGCATCATTTCTCATTCTCCAGTGGATAAATTTCATCAACATTACAAATCCAATCCAGGTAATATACCACTGAATATTAGTAAATCTTTCATCCATGGTTTAGCATAGGAGTCTATTTAAGAAATCGTCCCAAGAGAGTGAAAGCACCCTATTGCCACCAGGACTCACTAAAAAATATTCTGAGACCATTTACTGCCATGCCCAAATACATTTAAGATTGGTAGATTATGAGACGTCTGGCTCCTGGCCAAAATCCTATGTGTGATCTTTCAGGCCCACTCATAGATAATTACAGAGGCTTTACCTGGACACCCCATGGGGAAAAGTTACCCACTCCACACCAGACTTGGTACACAGCCAATGTTCTGTAGTTTCTGAAGGGAGTTGCAGTCAAGGACTCAGCCCCCGCTGGACAGAAATGTTTTTACACGTATCAGCAAGTAGGTTTATAAAGGGATGCTCAGGCTGAGGCTTTCCACAGCTTATTAATTTCCCTATGGGTTGGACCTGAGACTGACAACCGGATTATCAAGTAAATGTCCATGCCAAGAGGAGAATCTGCAAAACACTCCACACTGTTTGGGAAGTTCTCTTTAAACCTACTTAACTTTACCTGATCTGCAACCATTTCTCAAATTCCTACTTATTAACAGGCAATGAAGTCCTGCTTACTACTTGGTTGACCAGACAATCTGGTCAACATGTTTACTATTAGTTCCATGGACTTTCCTAGAATCCTGTTAATTGAGCCACAAGGCCCTCATGCTTCCTCTTCCAGAAAGCCATGTATTTGTCCGTATGCCATCCTCATAGCCAAAACTGTCAAGAACTGTGAAAGGTCTGAGATTTTACTCTTTGCTTTACTTGCAAACTATTTACCATGCCACAGTTTCATAGATGGCAGACATCATGAGACTCATTGGTCAGAGACAAAGGACTTTATTACTCAGAGCAACAGCATTATCCAGAGGATCAGCATTTTCTTATTCCAGTTCTGATCACCAATTACCACACATAAATGCAAAGACAGACAGGTGACATAAGCACACGCAGCAGGTTGCCTTAAAGGGGAGGAGCCTTGAACTTAGAAAAGCAAATCTTATTTTATAATGAGCAATAAACTTGCCTGCATTTTGCTCCAGCGAGACGCAATATATTTTCTAAGGACGTTTTCTATACAAATATCTTTGAAAAGACAGTCCATAACAAAGACAGTCAGTGACTCTGCTCATAAAACTTGCAGAAATGTAGAGACCTATGCAGAATTATCTACCATAAAAGTGCTAAATTGTTCTCAATAAAATATGCATCGATTGTACGGTTTTTTCACACTTTTAAAAATACATACCTGCCCAAAGTCTGTTAACTGGGGAAAAGACAGCCTCTCTAACAACTGGTGCCGGTATAACTGGCTATCCATCTGCAAAAAACTGAAACAAGACCCATACCTCACACCATGCACAAAAACTAACTCAAAATGGATCAAAGACCTAAATATCAAATCAAAAATGATAAAGATCATGGAAGAAAAAACAGGGACAACGCTAGGAGCCCTAATACATGGCATAAACAGAATACAAACCATCAGTAACAATGCACAAACACCAGAAAAGAAACTACATAACTGGGAGCTCCTAAAAATCAAACACCTATGCTCATCAAAAGACTTCACCAAAAAAGTAAAAAGACACCTAATTTTGGCTACAACAAATCTGATCAGTGTCTAACCTCTAAAATCTACAAGATACTACAAAACCTCAACAACAAAAAGACCACCCAATTAAAAAAAATGGGCAAAGGATATGAACAGCACTTCACCAAAGAAGACATTCAGGCAGCTAACAGACACATGAAGAAATGCTCATAATCATCAGCCATTAGAGAAATGCAAATCAAAACTACAATGAGATACCATCTCACCCCAATAAGGTTAGCATTAATAAAAAAAAAACACAAAATAATAAATGTTGGAGAGGTTGTGGAGAGACTGGAATGCTTACACACTGCTGATGGGAATGTAAAATGGTACTACCACTTTGGAAATCGATCTGATGCTTCCTTAAAAAGATAGAAATAGAAGTACCATATGATCCAGCAATCCCACTCCTTGGAATATATCCTAGAGAAATAACAGCCATCACATGAATAGATAAATGCACACCCATGTTCACTGAAGCACTGTTCATGGTAGCAAAAAGATGGAAACAACCTAGGTGCCCATCAACGGATGAACAGATAAACAAATTATGGTATATTCACACAGTGGAATACTATGCAATGATAAAGAACAATGATGAATCCATGAAACTTCTTATAACGTGGAGGAATCTGGAAGGCATTATGCTGAGTGAATTTAGTCATTCACAAAAGGGCAAATATTGTATAAGATCACTATTATAAGAACTCAAGAAAAGGTTTAAACACAGAAGAAAACATTCTTTGATGGTTACAAGGGTGGGGAAGGAGGGAGAGGGTTATTCACTAACTAGATAGTAGACAATAATTATCTTAGGTGAAGGGAGTGACAGCACACAGTACAAGGGAAGTCAGCACAATTGGACTAAATCAAAGCTAACAAGTATCCTGAATAGAACCAAACACTTAAGAGGGACAGAGTAGCAGGGGCAGAGGTCTGGGGACCATGCTTTCAGGGGACATCTAGGTCCACTGGCATAGCAAAGTTTATTAAGAAAATATTCTGCATCCTACTTTGGTGAGTGGCATCTGGGATCTCAAAAGATAGTGAGCGGCCATCTAAGATGCATCATTTGGTTCCAAACCACCTGGAGTAAAGGAGAATGAAGAAGACCACAGACACAAGGAAAGTATTAGCCAAGAGACAGAAAGGGCCACATAAACCAGAGACCACAACAGCCTGAGACCAGAAGAACTAGATGGTGTCTGGCTACCACCAATAAGCGCCCTGATGGGGAACACAATAGAGAGTCCCTGTTGGAGCAGGAGAAAAGCAGAACTCAAATTCTAGTGAAAAGACCAGACTTAATGGTCTGACTGAGACTGGAGGAACCCTGGAAAGTATGGCCCTTGGATTCTCTGTTAGCCCAAAACTAAAACCATTCCCGAAGCCAACTCTTCAGACAAAGATTAGACTGGACTATGGGACATAAAATGATATTCATGAAGACTGTGCTTCTTAGCTCGAGTAGATACATGAGACTAAATGGGCAGCTCCTGTCCGGAGGTGAGATGAGAAGGCAGAGAGGGTCAGTAGCTGGTTGAATGGACATGGGAAACCAGGGGTGGAAAGGAGGAATGTGTTTTCACAGTACAGGGAGAACAATTAGGGTCACATAACAACGTATGTATAAATTTTTGTATGAGAGACTAACTTGAATTGTAAACTTTCACTTAAAGTACAATAAAATAAAATAAAATAAATACATACCTGATTACATTTCTTAAAGGTATTAGTCACAAAATAAATGATCTAACTAAAAATAAAAATAATACAGTCATATTTCTAACAGAAAGTGTGCAAAGCAATGTAATTTCCTATCCCCCTCCATGCGTCTGTCAGTTTGTCATACTGTGGTGGCTTGTGTGTTGCTGTGAAGCTGGAAGCTCTGCCACCCATATTCAAATACCAGCAGGACCCATGGTGGACAGGTTTCAGCTGAGTTTCCAGACAAAGACAGACTAGGAAGAAGGACCTGGCGGTCTACTTCTGAAAAGAATTAGCCAGTGAAAACTTTATGAATCGTAACAGAACATTGTCTGATACACTGCTGGAAGTTGAGCCCCTCAGATTGGAAGGCACTCAAAATACAACTGGGGAAGAGCTGCCTCCCAAAGTAGAGTCATCCTTAATGACATGATGGAGTCAAACTTTGCGGACTTTAATTTGCTGATGTGGCACAACTCAAAATGAAAGAAAGAGCTGCAGATATCCATTAACAATAGGAATGTGGTATGTACAAAGTATGAATCTAGGAAAATTGGAAGTCATCAAAAATGAAATGGAACTTATAAACATCAACATCCTAGGCATTAGTGAGCTGAAATGGTCTAGTATTGGCCATTTTGAATCAGATAATCACATGGTCTATTGTGCCAGGAATGACAACTTGAAGAGGAATGGCATTGCACTCATCATCAAAAGAACACTTTAAGATCTATCCCGAAGTACAATGCTGTCACTGATAGGATAATATCCATAGATCTACAAGAAAGACCAGTTAATACAACTATTATTCAAACTTACACACCAACCACTAAGGCCAAAGGTGAAGAAATTGAAGATTTTTACCAATTTCTGCAGTCTAAAATTGATCGAACTTGCAATCAGGATTCACTGATAATTACTGGTGATTAGAATGTGAAAGTTGGAAACAAAGAAGAAAGATTGACAGTTGGAAAATATGGTCTTGGTAACAGAAATGATGCTGGAGATCATGTGATAAAATTTCACAAGACTAATGAATGACTGCTTCATTGCAAATACCATTTTTCAACAACATAAACGGCAGCTATACACATGGACCACACCAGATGGAATACATAGGAATCAAATCAACTACATCTGTGGAAACAGACAATGGAAAAATTCAATATCATCAGTCAGAACAAGGCCAAGGATCGAGTGCAGAAAAGACCATCAATTTCTCATATGCGAGTTCAAGTTGAAGCTGAAGAAAATTAGAACAAGTCCACCAGAGCCAAAGTATGACCTTGAGTATTTCCCACCTAAATTTAGAGACCATCTCAAGAATATTTGACTCATTAAACACTAATGACTGAAGATCAGACAAGCTGTGGAATGACATCATGGACATCATACGTAAAGAAAGCAAGAGGTCATTAAAAAGACAAGAGAGAAAAAAAGACCAAAATGGATGTCAGAAGAGACTCTGAAAGGTACTCTTGAATGTGGAGTAGCTAAAGAAAACAGAAGAAATGATGAAGTAAAAGAGCTGAACAGAATCAAAGTGCAGCTCCAGAAGACAAAGTAAAGTATTATAATGACATGCGCAAAGACTTGAAGATAGAAAACCAAAACAGAAGACACACTCGGCATTTCTCAAGCTGAAAGAGCTGAAGAAAATATTCCAGCTTCAAGCTGCAAAACTGAAGGATTCTACAGGGAAAATATTCAGTGATGCAGGTAGCATCAAAAGAAGATGGAAGGAATACAGAGAATCACTATACCAAAATGAATTGGTCAACATTCAGCCATTTCAGGAAGTAGCATATATAATCAGGAACCAATGGTACTGAAGGAAGATGTCCAAGCTGCACTGAAGGCATTGGTGAAAAACAAGGCTCCAGGAATTGATGGAATACCCACTGAGATGTTTCAACAAATAGATGCAGCACTGGAAGTGCTTACTCATCTATGCCAAGAAATTTGGAAGACAGCTACCTGGCCAACCGACTGGAAGAGATCCATATTTATGCCTATTCCAAAGAAAGATTATTCAACCAAATAAGGAAATCATTGTACAATATCATTAATATCACACTTAAGTAAAATTTTGCTATGATCATTCAAAAGTGGCTGCAGCAGTACATCGACAGGTAACTGCCAGAAATTCAAGTTGGATTCAGAAGAGGAAGAATGAGGGTTATCATTACTGATGTCAGATGGATCCTGACTGAAAGCAGAGAATACCAGAAAGATGTTTACCTGTGTTTTAGTGACTATGCAAAAGCATTCAACTGTGTAGATCATAACAACTTATGGGTAACATTGTGAAGAATGGGAATTCTGAAACACTTAACTGTGCCCATGTGGAACATGTACACTGATCAAGAGGCAGTCATCGGAACAGAACAAGGGGATACTGAGTGTTTTAAAGTCAGGAAAGGTGTGTGTCAGGGTTGTGTCTTTTCACCATACTTATTCAATCTTTATGCTGAGTAAATAATCCAAGAAGCTGGACTATATGAAGAAGAACGAGACATCAGGATTGGAGGAAGACTCATTAACAACCTGCATTATGCAGATGACACAATTTTGCTTGCTGAAAGTGAAGAGGACTTGAAGCACTTACTGATGAAGAGCAGAGACTACAGCCTTCAGTATGGATTACCCCTCAACATAAAGAAAACAAAAATCCTCACAACTGGCCCAATAATCAACATCAGGATAAACGGAGAAAAGATTGAAGTCATCAAGGATTTCATTTTACTTGGATCCACAATCAACATCCATGGAAGCACCATGGCGCACTGCATTGACCAAATCTGCTGCAAAAGATCTCTTTAAAGTGTTAAAAAGCAAAGATGTCACCTTGGAGACTAAGTTGTGCCTGACCCAGGCCATGGTGTTTTCAATTGCCTCATATGCACGCGAAAGCTGGATGGACAATGAATAAGGAAGACCGAAGAACTGATTCCTTTGAATTATGGCGTTGGCGAAGAATATCGAATATACCATGGACTGCCAAAAGAACGAACAAATCTGTCTTGGAAGAAGTACAACCAGAATGCTCCTTAGAAGCAATGATGTTGAGACTTGTCTCGCATACTTTGGACATGTCATCAGGAGAGATCAATCCCCGAGAAGGACATCATGCTTGGTAAAGTAGAGGGTTATCGAAAAAAAGGAAGACCCTGGGGAAGACAGATTGCCACAGTGGTTGCCACAATGGGCTCGAGCATAACAATGATTGCAAGGATGGTGCCAGACCAAACTTGTGGCCGTTGAGTCGATTCCAACTCATAGACAGAATAGAATTGCCCCACAGGGTTTCCAAGAAGCAGCTGTTGGATTCAAACTGCAGACCTTTGGGTTATCAGTCATAGCTCTTAACCACTGTGCCACAGGCTACTCAAGTATAGCACTCTCCAAAAAATCCTTCTCTCTGATCAAGTCAAAGTCAGTTACTTCATTTTTAAACATTTATTGAACAAATGATCTCAACTAGACACAGAATTATTATGTATTATAATACAAACTTCAGGCTGTGAGTTTTTATTTTAAATTTAAGCATTCTTTTTTCCAGGAAACTCTGAGCTCCCCTAGGCTTTTGTATCCCCAGAAGGTTTACGGCAATGGAAGTGTACAAACATATGGTAAGAGTTAAAAAATTATCATTGACTAGTAGTTGAACCAGATGTAGCCTTCAGAGACTCATAGGTATGGCTGTACATGTGAACACACTCTTAGATTGATTTTTGTAATTTTTTTTATGTTTTCTCTTCACGATATATATATTAGAGTGAAAAATTTATTCATTAGTATTCTAAATTAATTACGTTCACTTTTTTCCCTAGGTCGTCCCTAGCAGTTTATAGTAGATTAATACATCCAGTCTTCTTTAGGTGTTTTTTCACATGATTCTCATCAAATAATTAGCAGCAAAGAAATTTTTGGCATCATCTGATCTTTGATATGACCCTGAAACATAACACCCGTTTTAGTTTATAGTGTTATAACATAACTAGGTCTGTTCACCCACAATAAAAACAGGTCGGACTAGATGATCCCTAAGATCTTTTGTAGCTCCAAATTATACTGCAATTATAATGATGATAATAAAGCAACAGTATCTGTTTTTTGCTACGGTGCTTTTACATTAACCCCTTTCGTATGTGTATTCTTTGGCTAATTTGTAGACTTCAGAAAATTGTTTATTATTTGATTTCAGTATGTATTAACTGCCATTTATATTTTGAGTAATGAGTTCAAATTACTACTTAAGTTTAAATTTAAGTAAAGTATAAAAATATCATGTGTTGTGGTTTTGGTATAGCAACATATTTACGAACAAGTAATACCTGCATATTCAAATTACAGAAGTTAGTATAATTAAGAATCATACTTATAAAACCAAAAGATGAATTCCTGAAGGGAATATTATCTTTGTACTTCACATTTTGTGATTAAAAAAAGTATTGGGATTATTTCAGGAAGGATAACAAATTTCTCGGAGCAGGGCTATTTTAAGGAGATTAACTGAATTCATGTGCTCCACCAGTTCCCTCAAAAGTAGAAAAACAAATGATCACACGCCACATATAACTATATGCAGCTGTACCTTATATGTTGCTAGAAAATCAGATTAAAACTAGATATTTATAGGCAAGGTCTGAATTTTTCTCCTGCAATAGCTTATAGCTGCTAATTCACCAAGTTTGTAGCCAGCTAAGAAATGTGGACTTGTGAGCTGCATTAAAACATCTAAAACTCACTAAAAGAGAAATGTTAAGCAATTTAAGCTAATGTTAATTATGAGAAATCTATCTGAATAATTCACGGTCAAAATTAAATATTCTACCGCCTGCAATGCCATCTACTTCAAAGGGAAAAGGAAGAATATAATAATAACAACAATAAAAAAATAGGGAGAGGCGGGGCAAGATGGCGCTCTAGGCAGAAGCACCATGCCGTCCCTCCACAGCAAAGATCCAAAAAACTAAGCCTAACAGAGAATCAACAATCCTGAAACCCTAGAACACCAAACGAAGAGATAAAGAACTCAGACAAACACCAAACGGAGTGAGAATACTAAAAGAGAACGGAGAGCGAGGAGAGACTCATGCAGAGATTCCTTACCAGCTAACGCAGCGTGGATACACCATCTTGGATTCCTATTGGAGACCAGCGAAAGGGAGAGCAGCCTCGCAGAGCACCCAGCGGGAGACAGAATGACCGATAAACTGCTGTGCGCGCTTTCCCACCCCCCACCCCTCTCCACCTCGGCTGGGGCTCCCCTGCTTTCCGTGGCCAGGGTCCCTGGGCTGGGGACCGCCGGTGCTTGGATTCCACGCGCCCGGGCTGGCGGCTTTCTGAGAGCCATTTGCTGGCTGATGGCGAAGCTTTTTCTGCTGCCTCCCCCTCCTTTCGCCTGGGTGCCTGGTTCCGAGCGCCCTCTTTGCTCTCTCCTGCAGGGCTGTGGGGCTGCATTCGGGCGTGTGGCTCCTTCCAGGTCTGGGCTGCCGCGTTGGTGAGATCCCAGGGCCTTTGTTCGTTCGTCCATCTACTTCCCGTGGCCACGGTCTCTTAACCCCGAGACTGCCGGCTGCTTGGAATTCGCGCCCCTGAGTGGGGGCTCTCTGGGTCCCATTTGTTGGCTGTTGGTGTGGCATTTTCTGCTTCTTCTGGTTTCTCGCTTGCCTCTCGCTGCCTCCCCCTCCTTTTGCTGGGGTGCCTGGTTCCGAGCGCTGTCTTTGGTCTCTCTTGCGGGGCTTTGGGGCTGCGTTCGGGCGTGTGGCGGATTCCAGGTCTGGGCTGCCACGCTGGTGAGATCCCGGAGCCTTTGTTCATTGGCCCCTCTGCTTCCCGTGGCCACGGTCTCTTAACCCTGAGACTGCCGGCTGCTTGGAATTTGCGCCCCTGAGTGGGGGCTCTCTGGGTCCCATTTGTTGGCACTGACTGCTGGTGTTGCTTTTTTTTTTTTTTAATTTTATTTTTCTTTTTTTTTGATTAGTTTTGTCATCTCTTCCCTCTTTTTCCCTTTTGTTTTTCTTCATTGCTTAATTTCTCATCTCTCTATCTCTTCCTTCTCTTTCTGATCCCCGAATACCCAGCGATGTATGCCTCTGTACCTTCTGGCCAGGCTGTGCTGTGAAAACTGAGACCGACTCCCCCAGACCTCATAGCTGCATCGGTGGGATCCCTGGGAACTTTGCAGTTCTTTAACTTTTCTGATTTTTATTTGTTCATTCTTTCCTCTTCTTTCTCTTCCCCCTTCTGGTTTCCTCCATCCCATAAACTCTCATCTGTACATTCCAAAGACAAGCTCCCCTAGCATTCTTTGATGTTTGTATGCTTTTTGCTCCTGCTCCTCTCTCCTCTCTCCTATATCCAGCTTAGCTTCACACATAACCATCTTCCCGCTGCACCCTACCTACCTGCACCGTGCACTTGACATCACACCACCAAGCTGTGCAGGCACGCCCTATTGGAACCTGCCCAGCACTGACTACCGACCATCCTGGTGGCTGCGGTGAGTGCCACAAACAACCCGTCCCAGTGGCTCCTCTTCAGCTAGATCTGCCCAGCTGTGCCACAAGGACGAAACAAAAAAAAAAAATTTACAATCAATAAATGAGAGAAATATCTACTGAATGCCCCGAAAACGGCAAACAATATCAAAACATTTACAAAAACAAGACAAGATGGCTCCAATAGGCGTCCAAATTAAAACACCAGATAACTCTCCTGTGGAAGAAAATGCACCAGAAGTACCTCATAGGGAACTCAAATCACTAATACTCGGAATTTTCCAAGAACTGAGGCAAAAAGCTGACAAACATGAGGAAAAAATAGACAAATTTATGGAAAATACAGACAAAAAATTGGAAGAATTCAGGAAGATGATGCAGGAACAAAATGCCAAAATCAATTCACAACTCGAAATTATACAAAAACAACAATTAGAAATCCAAAAGATAAACAACAAGATTTCAGAAATGGACGGTGTCATAGAAGGGCTGAGAAGTAGATTTGAAACCATGGAAGACAGGATCAGTGGAACTGAAGACAAACACTTGGATACAACTCTGTTTCAGGAAAACTCAGAAAAAAGAACAAAGAAAAATGAAGAGACCCTGAGAGTTATGTGGGACACAATTAAAAGCAAAAACTTACGAGTAATCGGCATACCAGAACCGGGGGAGAAAACAGAAAACACAGAGAGGATCATTGACGAACTGCTGACAGAAAACTTTCCCAATATCATGAAAAATGAAAAGCTGGCCATCCAAGAAGCTCAACGAACGCCATATAGAAGAGACCCCAAAAGAAAATCACCAAGACATATCATATTCACACTCGCTAAAACTAAAGACAAACAAAGAATCCTGAGAGCAGCTCGTGAAAAACAAGAAGTCACATGCAGAGGAGAAACAATAAGACTAAGCTCAGATTATTCGGCAGAAACCATGCAGGCAAGAAGGCAATGGGATGACGTATATAAAATCTTGAAAGAAAAAAATTGTCAGCCAAGAATAATATATCCTGCAAAACTCTCATTCAAATTTGATGGTGAAATTAGGTCATTTCCAGATAAACAGAAACTAAAGGAATATGCAAAAGTCAAACCAAACTTACAAGAATTATTAAAGGGAGTTCTTCGATCTGAGGACAAACAGCTTCAGCCCTCAGGCAGGACCTAGGACCTAGGACGCAGGTTCATATGAACCAGATACCATTCTAGGAACTGAACTACAGAGGACTTTCCAAAAACAAAATAAATACAACAGGGAATCAGAGAAATCAATCAAAGGATGACAACAACATCAAAACAATGAAAGAGGGAACAAACGGCATAGGTATAGAACCTTCTAAAGGAGAGGAAGGCAAGGCAATACCAAGTAAGGGTAGACTGCTTCAAACTTATAAAGATAAGGGTAAAATTCATGGTAACCACAAAGAAAGTTAACAAACCAACTCATAAAAATAAAGACAAAAAACATAAAGTCTCAACAAAAACAAAACCTACAAAAACAAAAGAAATGAACACAAAATCCACAAACAAAAGTAACTTAGCACAAGAGAGTAAGAAGAACAAAGGAAACTTCAGCACCACAAAAAAAAGCACTACAAAATGACAGCAACAAACTTCTATCTATCAATAATTACACGGAACGTAAATGGACTCAATGCACCCATAAAGAGACGGAGAGTGGCAGAATGGATAAGAAAACAGGATCCATCAATTTGCTGTCTACAACAGACACACCTTAGAAACAAAGATGTGAATTTATTAAAAATCAAAGGTTGGAAAAAAATATATCAAGCTAACAACTATCAAAAAAGAGCAGGAGTGGCAATTCTAATCTCAGATAAAATAGACTTTAAAACAAAATCTACCATAAAAGACAAAGAAGGACACTATATAATGATTAAGGGGATGATCCATCATGAAGACATAACCATAATAAATATCTATGCACCCAATTACAGGGCTCCAAAATACATTAAAAAAAAACTCTAACAGCACTGAAAAGAGAAATTGACAGTTCCACAATAATAGTAGGAGACTTCAACACACCACTCTCAGTAAAGGACAGAACAACTAAAAAGAAACTCAGCAAAGATACAGAAGACCTAAAGAACACAATCAGCCAACTGGACCTCATAGACATATATAGAACAATCCATCCAACCGCTGCAAAGTACACATTCTTTTCCAATGCACATGGAACGTTCTCCAGAATAGACCACATCTTAGGCCACAGAGCAATCCTCAACAAGATCCAAAATGCTGAGATAATTCACAGTATCTTCTCTGACCACAATGCCATCAAGGGAGAAATTAACACTAGAAAGAGCAAGGAAAAAAAATAAAACACATGGAAACTGAATAATAATCTGCTTACACATCAATGGGTAATAGAAGAAATCAGAGATGGAATTAAAAAATTCCTAGAATCAAATGAAAATGAAAACACATCATACCAAAACCTTTGGGACACAGCAAAGGCAGTCCTCAGAGGACAATTTCTAGCAATAGATGCACATATCAAAAAAGAAGAAAGGGACAAAATCAGAACATTAACTACAGAACTGAAACAAATAGAAAGAGAACAGCAAAAAAAGCCTACAACCACCGGAAGAAAGGAGATAGTAAAGATCAGCGCAGAAATAAATGAAATAGAAAACAGAAAAACAACAGAAAGAATCAACAAAACCAAAAGTTGGTTCTTTGAAAGAATCAACAAAATCGACAAACCACTGGCCAGACTGACAAAACAAAAACAGCAGAGGGCACAGATAACCCAAATAAGAAATGAAATGGGGGACATTACAACAGACCCAACCGAAATAAAAAGGATTACAACAGAATATTATGAAAAACTATATTCCAACAAATTTGAAAACCTAGAGGAAATGGATAAATTTCTAGAAACATACGGCCTACCCAAACTACAACAAAGTGATATTGAAAACCTGAACAGACCCATAACAGGAGAAGAGATTGAAAAGGTAATAAAAAAACTCCCAACCAAAAAAAGCCCTAGCCCAGATGGCTTCACTGGAGAATTCTACAAAACATTTACAGAAGAGCTTGTACCAGTTCTACTCAAGCTATTTCAGAGCATAGAAGAGGAAGCAACACTTCCAAATTCATTGTATGAAGCCAGCATAACGCTGATACCAAAACCAGGGAAAGACATCACAAAAAAAGAAACTTACAGACCAATATCTCTCATGAATATAGATGCAAAAATTCTGAACAAAATTCTAGCCAATAGAATTCAGTATCATGTCAAAAAAATAATACACAATGACCAAGTAGGATTCATACCAGGTATGCAAGGATGGTTTAACATTAGAAAATCCATCAACGTAATCCACCACATAAATAAAAGGAAAGAAAAAAATCACATGATCATTTCAACTGACGCAGAAAAGGCATTTGACAAAGTCTAACACCCATTCCTGATAAAAGCTCTCAATAAAATAGGTATAGAAGGGAAATTTCTCAACATAATAAAGGGCATCTATGCAAAACCAACAGCCAACATCATTCTTAATGGAGAGAGGCTGAAAACATTCCCCTTGAAAACAGGAACAAGACAAGGATGCCCTTTATCACCACTCCTATTTAACATTGCGCTGGAAGTTCTAGCTAGAGCAATAAGGCAAGAAAAAGAAATAAAGGGCATCCAAATTGGTAATGAAGAAGTTAAACTCTCCCTGTTTGCAGATGATATGATACTATACATAGAAAACCCTAAAGACTCCACGAGAAATCTACTGGAACTAATAGAAAGATTCAGCAGAGTAGCAGGATACAAGATAAACATTCAAAAATCAGTTGGATTCCTATACACCAGTAAAGAGAACGATGAAAAGGAGATCAGGAAATCAATACCATTTTCAATAGCCCCTAAAAAGATAAAATACTTAGGAATAAATCTGACCAGGAATGTAAAAGACCTGTACAAAGAAAACTACAAAACACTGCTGCATGAAACCCAAAGGGATCTACATAAATGGAAAAACATACCATGCTCATGGATAGGCAGACTCAACATTGTGAAAATGGCAATTCTACCTAAAGCAATTTACAAATACAATGCAATCCCGATACAAATACCAACAACATTCTTCAAAGAGATGGAGAAACTAATTATTAACTTTATATGGAAAGGGAAGAAACGCCGAATAAGTAAAGCACTACTGAAAAAGAAGAATAAAGTTGGAGGACTCACACTACCTGACTTGAGAACCTACTATACAGCTACAGTACTCAAAACAGCCTGGTACGGGTACAACAACAGAGACATTGACCAATGGAACAGAATTGAGAACACAGATGTAAATCCATCCACCTAAAGTCACCTGATCTTCGACAAGGGCCCAAAATACATCAAATGGGGAAAAGACAGTCTTTTTAACAAATGGTGCTGGCAAAACTGGATAGCCATTTGTAGAAAAATGAAACAGGACCCATACCTCACACCATATACAAAAACTACTTCAAAATGGATCAAAGACCTGAATATAAAGCCTAAAACTATAAAATTCATAGAAGAAAAAATAGGACCAACACTACAGGCCTTAATACATGGCATCAACAGGATACAAACCATAAACATCAACACAAAAAACCCAACAGATAAACTAGATAACTGGGATCTTCTAAAAATCAAACATCTATGCTCTTCAAAAGACTTCACCAGAAGAGTGAAAAGAGAAGCTACAGACTGGGAAAAAATTTTTGGACAGTACAAGTCAGACAAAGGTCTAATCTCCATAATCTACAAGAAAATCCAACACCTCTACAACAAAAAGACAAACAATCCTATCAAAAAATGGGCAAAGGAAATGAACAGACACTTCACCAAGGAAGACATTCAAATGGCCAACAGACACATGAGGAAATGCTCGTGATCAGTAGCCATTAGAGAAATGCAAATTAAAACCACAATGAGATACCATCTCACCCCGGCATTACTGGCACGAATCAAAAATACTGGAAATAACAAATGTTGGAGGGGCTGTGGGGAGATGGGAACTCTTATACACTGCTGGTGGGAATGCAAAATGATACAACCATTTTGGAAAATGATATGGCATTTCCTCAGAAAGCTAGAAATAGACATACCATTCGATCCAGCAATCCCACTCCTAGGAATATATCCTAGAGATATAAGAGTCATCACTCGAATAGACTTATGCACACCTATGTTCATGGCAGCATTGTTCACAATAGCAAAACGATGGAAACAACCTTGATGTCCATCAACAGATGAATAGATACACAAACTATGGTACATACACACAATGGAGTACTATGCAACAAGAAAGAACAACAATGAATCTGTGAACCATCTCATAACATGGATGAAACTGGAGGACATTTTGCTGAGTGAAATAAGTCAATCACAAAAGGACAAATATTGTATGAGACCTGTATTGTAAAAACCCATGAAAAGTTCACATGCAAAATGTAACAATCCTTGTTGGTTACCAGGGATGGGAGGGGGGGGGGATACTAAATAGGCAATAGATAAGTGGTACCTTGGGTGAGAGGTGAGATAGTACACAGTACAGGGGAAACTAACACAACCTGCACAAGGAAAGGTCATAGAGGCCCTATAGAAACATCCAAACCCCCCGAGGGACTGAACTGTTGGACGGAGGGCTCTGGGGACCATGGTCTCGGGGAACATCTAGCTCAATTGGCATGACACTACTTATAAAGATAATGCTCTACATTCTACCTTGGTGAGTAGTGTCTGGGGTCTTAAAAGCCTATGAGCGGCCATCTAAGATACTCCACTGGTCTCATCCCTTCGGGAGCAAGGGAGAATGAAGAGAACAGGATACAACGAAAAGATTAGTCCAAAGGACTAATTGTCCACAGCTACCAAGGCCTCCACCAGACTGAGTCCAGTACAGCTAGATGGTGCCCGGCTACCACCACTGACTGCTCTGACCAGGATCACAACAGAGGGTTCTGGACAGAGCTGGAGAAGGATGTAGAGCATAATTTTAACTCCCCCCCCCCAAAAAAAAAAAAAAGACCAGATTTACTGGCCTAAAGAATACTGGAGAAACCTCAAGAGTGTGGCCCCCAGACACCCTTTCAGCTCAGAGGTGAAGTTACCTTCGAGGTTCGATGTGAAGCCTGGGAGTGGACAGCCCAGTAAAACTGAATGGGACTAACGAGGTACAGGAGCCCGGTGACAAAGGCCAGAAGGCAGAGGGGGAGTAGGAAACTGATGATAAGGAACACAAATTGAGTAAGGACACTGTCGATGTGTTGTGAGATTGTTGACCACTGTTATAGGGCAACATTTGTAGTAACTATTAAATGGGAGGATGTTTTGTCCTGTAAGCCTTCATCTTGGGTGAGAATGGCAGCACAATTGGAAGAGTACAGTCAATATCACTTAAATGTGTAAGTAAAAAGTTTTGAAATGGTGTTAAAAAAAAAAAAAAGCAAATGAGACTAATGAGGTACAGTAGTCTAGTGACAAGGGCCAGAAGACAGAAGGGGACAAGGAAGTCCCCTGGTGATAGGGAACACAAGGTGGAGTAAGGATATTCTTGATGTGTTGTAAGATTGTTAACCATTGTCATAGGGCAACCTGTGTAGTAACTGTTAAATGAGAAACTATTTTGTTCTGTAAGCCTTCATCTTAAGTGAGAATAACAGCACAGTTGGAAGAGCGTAGTCAATGTCACTGAACTGTGTATGTAGAAATTTTTGAAATGGTGTATCTTTGGCTATCTGTATTTTCATCAAAAAAAAAAAAAAAGGTTGAGAATTTAGAGGCTTAATATGTTGTGGGGTTGTTAACCAATGTCATAAAACAACATGTGTACTACTGTTTCATGAGAAACTATTTGTTCTGTAAGCCTTCACCTGAAGTACAATAAAATATAAAAAATAAAAATAAAAAAACAATAAAAAAATAGGATCCTTAAATCCATAGAATCCTTTGTAACCATGGATAAAATGCTTTGTGCATAAAGTAAAGCTTTTGAATGTTTTTCATACAAGAAAAAAATTTAAAAAGCCTTTATTCTTTGAAACAGATCATTTAAAATGGACTTTCTTAGACAACCGTCTAATGGGCTAGTATAGAAAATACAAACCTTGTGGGTTTTATTAACAAATGTCCCATAGAAGATAGACAAAACAATCTAAATTGTGAATAATACTCAATTTTACTCTTAAAATTGAGAAATGCACATGAACAAAAGCATATGAAATATGTAAATTCATTCATTTTTAACACAAGGTCACTATAACCTCTTCTTGAACCTGTAGTTATGCAATGTGCCAACACAACCTACTATTTACAGTTAATTTTCTATAAAAAACTGAAAATCCACATAATTTTTAAGTATTTTGAGATCTGGTTTAGAAGTTCTGGAAAGCTATCCTCCACTTCCTGCAGATTTAATTAAAAATCATGCTCCTTAATTTGTAAAGATTGACATTTGCATAGAAACTGCAGCTATGGAAAGACCAGTGAAATCATGAAGAAAGATGAAGGCACCTAACTTGCCAGGCACAGCAGCCAAGACAACTCACAGGTCATTGTGCTGGCAGACATCTATGCTAGATGGCTCCAATAACCAACACACTGCCTTGCATACAATACCAACAACCTTTTTTGGAAAAATAAAGAAGAACACAAACATTTGCTGTGCTATTTTGATTAATGTTTTATAAATAATTCTGTTAGGTAAAACTCCCATGATAAAAGGAAAAAACAATAACATGAAAAGATGGTGCTGTTATATATTTTAATTTTCACCTGATTAAAAGAAAAAAAATACTGGAAATGTTGTCATTACACCAGATCATCCTCAAGTTATTAAAACAGTATCATAATATTACAATTAGCTAAAATGAAATTAATGAGCACTATCTACCAGGAACTGTTTCAAGTGCTTTTCATATATTGATGTAATTAATTTTCACAAAAAATCCCAGAGAAAATTACTATCGCTATCCTCATATTCTATGTGATGAAAATTTAAAAACAGAAACATTAAGTCAAATGACCAAGATCAAACTGGAACTAGCTTTCAACCCTAGAATATCTGACTTACTGATACTATGTGCTTATTCACTACACTAAAACGCACACTCCTTGCTGTGGATTGAATTGTGTCTCCACCCCCCACCACCCCCGCCCCCAAAATATGTGTTGAATTTCTGGCCTGTGTGCCTGGGAATGTGATCCTGTTTGGCAACAGAGTTTCTCTTTTGTTATGCTAATGAGATCATACAAGTACAGGATGGATCCTAAACCTAATCACTTTTGAGTTATAAAAAGACCAGAACAAACACAGATAAACACACACAATGGAAAACAGATGCCATGTGAGAATCGTCTACAAGCCGAGGAATGCCAAGGAACACTCAGGGCTATGACAAGGAAGGAATAGACAACATGGCCGAAATCCTGATTTGGCCTTGCAGACTCCAGAATGCTGAGAAAATAAACTTCTGTTCTTTAAAGCCACCACTTGTGGTATTTGTGTTACAGAAGCACTGGATAACTAAGACATTCCTTGAGTGGGATTTTCTTCTGTTTCTTTTTTTGTTTTGTTTTGTTTTCTGTTTTTTCCCCAAATGAAATATTTATCATTACTTCTAGAACACAATTTTTAGATATTTGTCTGTTTATTCTATTCTATGTTCCTTTCTCTCATCATTTTGCTTTTATAGTGGTTAGATAATTACCATTATTCCCTTTTATATTTTATCTCAACTTTTTTTCAAGTTGGCAATTCTATCAATATCATATAATTGCTCTGATATAGTGTGCCTGAACATTACTTAGCCTTCCATATTGATTGTTTACCTGTTGCTAAGAGCTTCACATTAAAGATGTGGTATTATTGTATGCTTGAAGGTTTAAAAAAAAAGGTTTTTGATGATTTATATGTATGTTTCATTGTTCATCAATTTATTAAGAAAACATTTAGTAAATTTCAGATATCATCAAAAATGTAAAACCAATACTAGTAAAATGGTTTAGAAGCATTAAGCTAAACACAAATTATCTGAGTCAAAGAGGCCCAAAAGGCTATGAGTTATTGAAAATTATCTCTCTTTACTTTGTCATCTTACGACAGATGATTCCAAGTTGTCTACATGTTGTTTCTAAGAATATCTACTTACTTTTTTCAGTTAGTTAAATGGTTATGTATGAAATTAATGAAATACCCTAGACTGTGTCATTTATATTTACCTTGCACTATTTATGAATTGCAATTGACTTGACAGCGACGGGTTTTTTTGTTTTTTTGTTTTTTGGTGTATGATAAAAACCCATTGTCACTGAATTGATTCTGACTCATAGAGACCCTATAGGACAGGGTAGAACTGCCCCATACAGTTTCCAAGGAGCAGCTGATGGATTTGAACTGCCGACCTTTTGGTTAGCAGCCAAGCTCTCAACCACACTGTGCCACCAGGGCTCTAAGAAAAATGTAAGTAAAATAAACCTGAACCTCAAATGAATTGTTTAAAATACACTATCATCTTGATTCCAAAGTGATTAAAATACTGACATCTTCATCTTCATTTGTTATTAAAAAAAACCTGGATAGAAAATAGTTTTTGATAAAATTTCTATTTGGAAATAGAATTGAAATTTTAAAAATGAAATGGGAATGACCAATAATAATAACATTATGAATATACTGTCTTGATAGATTTGCTATTGCCATTACTTTAGATCTTAATGTTACTATAGCTATGACTATTAAACTGTTTTACTGGTAACCAAGGTTTAAATCATTCTCATGATTCCTTTTATAGCTACACTGAGCTTTATTATTTTGGCTCTGAAATTCAATTTTTGGCCAAGACTACTAATTTAAAAATTTGATAAAATGCTGTAGTATGCAAGAAATAATTATTCTAAATACTATTAATCTCACAATAATATGCTAGAAGAAGAATTAATGCAATGATAATCTCATGGGTGTAATTGATGTTAGTATGGTCCTAACACATTGCAAAAATGTTCATTCACTTATCAGTTATGATTATCTAATAGGAGTATTTAAACATGAATTTAGTTTAAACATGACTAAGTGTAAAAGAATGCAATCACCTTTCCGCTCAGAACACATTCAGATTCTGTCACCCAATCCAGCACTTGTTAATATATCTATGCTTTTCTAATTCTCCAAGTATTTTAAAATGGTAAACATCCTATGGTATAAGAGGCTTTCACTAATGCCATTGAGAAATAATTTGGTGTCAACTAACATGGCAATAGAATTTGAATGAAAAGAAGAATTTTAAGGCAGTAAGTAGACTTGACAGGTGCAACAGTTAAGAGCTCAGCAGCTAACTGAAAGGTTGGCAGAGCTAACCCACCATCTGCTTTGTAGGAGAAAAGGTCTGGCAATCTGCTCTAGCAAAGATTACAGCCTAGGAAACTCTATGGGGCTAGTCTATTCTGTCCTATAGGGTCACTTTGAGTTGGAATCAACTTGATGAAACAACACACAACAGACTTGATAGGAATGGGTGATAAGGGAGGGCTGGAGTCAAGAATACTGCTCAAAAATCAGATTTGGGCTCCATTGTGGTAGGGCTTATTATATAAAAAATACAGAGGAATGAATTTAAACTTTCTGTGGAACAGTCAAGTAGAGATGTGTCGCAGAAGTTGGATGCTCAGATTTGGAGTTCAGAAGATCATTCTGGCCTGGGGTACCCAGCACATGCATGGTAAGTTGAAACAAGAAAAGTAAATGAGAACAATGAAAATATTATGGAGTGTAAGGGAGAAAAAGGCAGAAGACCATTCTGACAATGAACATTCAAAATGTGATTGGGCTTTGTCATGGATTGAATTGTGTCCCCAAAAAATATCTGTCAACTTGGCTAGGTCTAGGTCATGATTCCCAGTATTGTATGATTGTCTACCATTTTATCACCTGATGTGATTTCCTTATGTGTTGTAAATGCTATCACTATGACGTAATAAGATAGATTAGTGGCAGTTATATCAATGAGGTCTACAAGATTAAGTAGTGTCTTAAGCCAACCTCTTTTGAGATATAAAAGAGAGAAGTGAGCAGAGACATGAGGACCTCATACCACCAAGAAAGCAGTGCCGGGAACAGAGTGTGTCCTTTGGACCTGAGGTTCCTGTGCTGAGACACTCCCAGATCAAGGAAAGTCTAATGCATCACAAGGACCTTCCTCCATTGCTGACAGAGAAAGAAAGACTTCCCCTGGAGCCGGTGCCTTGAATTCAGACTTCTAGGCTACTGGATTGTGAGAGAATAAACTTCTCTTTGTTAAAGCCATCCACTTGTGGTTGTTATAGCAGCATCAGATGACTAAGACAGGCCTAGAAAAGTCTACATGGAAATTTAGACGAATTAACAAAAGAACAAAAACTAGAAGTGAGTAGTGCTACAGAATCCAGGGGAGACATTAATTAATGTAATAAAGTTCCAAAGAGTTGTGAAGGAATGAATTCTGGAACTCAGAGCCATTAATCTCGGGACAGGAAAAAAAAACAACTTCCTTTGTGAGCGTGGACAAGTAATTGAAATGAACAGGTATAGATCAACTTGTAGGGATAAATAAACTTGTAGGTGTTTTCAAAAATAAAAAAAGAATACAATATACTTTTCTCAACCACATGGATATATACTGGTTGGATGGAGTAATGCTGCACTGTTTCCTTTTATCATCAATAATTTATTTGATAATCTAAGGTTTGCTTATTTGTTTGTTTGTTTTCTGTATCAGTTACTGACATATGCTCAGATGGTATTAGGTTTCCAAGCATTTTTCAAGATTAACACATTCTCTGACATTTCATAACTTTGTGTTCAAAATATGTGAAGAAAGTACATTTAAACTTTAATGATATGTTTAACATCTTAAGTAAATCATAACCTTGACTTTTTAAATTTCAATTGCCTTCATCATCTATAAACCACTATTTAAAACTTAATGCCCAAACATGAACACAACAAAGCTCATTATGATGAGATTTTTGGGAACAATGCCATTAAACAAAGAAATATGAGACCTCTTTGTAAATGAGAGTACTGTAAGATGAACATTTTTTTCTTCTTCTGTAACTAGACTTTTTTTTTTGGTAATGTGAACAGGAATAAACCAAACCAAACCCGTTGCCATCGAGTTGATTTCAACTTATAGTGACCCTTATAGGACAGAGTAGAACTGCTCAGTAGCGTTTCCAAGGAGCAGCTGGTGGATTCGAACTGCAGACTGCTCGGTTAGCAGCTGTAGCTCTTAACCACTGTGCCACCAGGGCTCCAACACATCTTTATACTGTATACTCTGTAGCAAGTATTACCATATTTCCAGAAATTCCCTGGTAGTCTGAAGATAAAGAGAATTAATTTTGTTAATAGTAAAAAGGGGTTCAGTAAGTTAAAAATTAAAAACAAAAAATCCAATATAAATCAGTGATTATCATACTATTCAATAGAAGCTAAGATATATTGGTTGGGTTTCAGAAGTTCCACAATGTTTATCAATGTAATTCTTTTTAAATGAAGAGGGTATTTTTGTTTGTTTTTTACTTTCTTTTTATATCTATAGTTCCCAATGCAGAGGGTTGAGGGTGTGCTGAATGAACAAGTTCACTTCCTCTAAACTATACTTAACCAAAGACGTTAAGCTACCAGCTCCTCCAGCTTCTGGCAAGCATAGTAATTTCGTCTTGCAGCCTCTTATTTGGTAGCAGGACCTAATGAGGGGCCAGAGAGGTAGGCTGAGCAGGCTAGGCTAAGGGACTATCCCCAATTCTAGAAGAACACCCTGACTCTGAGATACCACATAAAATACCTTTTTTCCTGTAGCTAAAAAAAAATTACAATCCAGTAATTTATGTAAACGGAAGAGGTATATTTTTTTCTGAGATCTTGACATACTTTCTGTTTTAGTAGATTCTAAATAAATGCCCCACCACTCATCAGTCAGCTTGTTGTATTGTGGTGGTTTGTGTGTTGCTATGATGCTGAAAGCTGTGCCACCATATTTCAAATACTAGCAGGGTCACCCATGGTGGACAGGTTTCAACTGAGCTTCCAGACTAAGAAAGACTAGGAAGAAGGACCTGGCAGTCTACATCTGAAAAAACTGACCAGTGAAAATCTTATGAATAGCAGCGGAACACTGTCTAATACACTGCCAGAAGATAATCCCCTCAGGTTGGAAGGTACTCAAAATACCACTGGGGAAGAGAAGCCTCCTCAAAGTACAGGAAACCTTAATGACATAGATGGAGTCTAGCTTTTGGGACCTTCATTTGCTGACACTGCACAACTCAAAATGAAAAGAAACAGCTGCAAATATCCATTAATAATTGGAATGTGGAATGTACGAAGTATGACTCTGGGAAAACTGGAAACTATCAGAAATGAAATGGAACACACAAAGATCGATACCCTATGCATTAGTGAGCTGAAATGGACTGGTACTGGCCATTTTGTATCACACAATCATATGGTCTATTATGCTGGGAATGACAAATTGAAGAGGAATGGCATCACATTCATCATCAAAAAAGAACATTTCAAGATCCATCCTGAAGTACAAGGCTCTCAGTGATAAGATAATATCCATATGCTTACAAGGAAGACCAGTAAATATTATTATTCAAATTTACACACCAGTCAGTAATGCAAAAGATGAAGAAATTGAAAATTTTTACCAACTACTACAGTCTGAAACTGTTCAAACATGCAATGAAGATGCATTGATAATTACTGGTGATTGGAAAGCAAAAGTTGGAAATAAAGGAGAAGGATCATTAGACGGAAAATATTGCCTTGGTGATAGAAATGACTGGAGATCGCATGTTAGATTTTTGCAAGACTAATGACTTACTCACTGCAAATACCTCTTTTCAACAATACAAACAGCGACTCTACACGTGGATCTCATGAGATGGAATACACAGGAATCAAACTGACCACACCCGGGGAAAGAAATTATGTAGAAGCTCAATATTATCAGCAAGACCAAGCCCGGGGCTAACTGTGGAACAGACCATCAATTGCTCATACGCAAGTTCAAGTTGAAGCTGAAGAAAATTAGAGCAAGTCTTCGAGATCCAAATTAGGACACTGAGTACATCCCTCTCGAATTTAGAAACCATCTTAAGAACAGATGTGATGCACTGAACACTAATGACCAAGACCAGACAAGTTGTGGAATAACATCAAGGATATCATATATGAAGAAAGCAAAGGTCATTAAAAAGACAGGAAAAAAAGAAAAGACCAAAATGGATGTCAGAAGAGATTCTGAACAAGGGCATATAGTGTGGTTTAAAGTCAGGAAAGGTGTGCATCAGGGTTGTATCCTTTCACCATACTTATTCAATCTGTATGCTGAGCAAATAATCCAAGAAGATGGACTATATGAAGAAGAATGTGGCATCAGGATTGGAGGAAGACTCATTAACAACCTGTGATATGCAGATGACACAACTTTGCTTGGTGAAAACAAAGACTTGAAGCACTTACCGATGAAGATCAAGGACTACAGCCATCAGTATGCACTGGATCTCAACAAACAGAAAACAAAAATCTTTACAACTGGACAATAAGCAACTTCATGATAAACAGAAAGCGTGTATCCCTGGTTACCAGGTGCTCTGTCTCCTGTTGGGAGCTCCATGAAGTTGCCTTCCTGTATTCCCCGTCTGCTGTTCTTGGTGGCTGAGGTCCAAGAGGGCAAATCTGTGCCATGTTAGCTAGTAGGGGACCTCCACTCCATAGTCCTTCTCATTCTCTGTTCTCTTTCAGTTTCTTATTCCATATGGTGCTTGACTGAGTTCTTCATTTGATGCTTAGGGTTCCAGGATTGACATTTGTATTGGCTTTACTTAGTTTTTCAGGTTTTTGCTGTAGAGCGACAGCATGGTGCTTCTGTCTATAGTGCCATGCTGGTTTTGCCTCAGAAATATTTTTTATTTCAATGTACTTTAAATAAATCAAGAGTAAGATGGTGTGGCAGCTAATATGATATCATATAATTTGTAGATGTAGCACAAGAACAGCTGGACATGTTAAATAATGAGAACTAAAGCCCTCTCATTTAATGCCTCTAATGTTCTTTTCCCATTAGTCCCTCTACCATCTCTGCAAAAAAAGGGTACCCTACTTAAAGAGCCATCTCAAATGCCTTTTGCTATAAAAAAAATTTCCTAACCACCCCGACCGCATCAGAACTCTTCTCCCTTATCTCTTTATCCATAGAATTTTTAAATTTTCTTACATAGCACACACCACATTTATTTTTATACGTAGGAACAAATATGTCTTATTATCTTAGGAAGAAGTTCAACACTCCATGAGAAATGTCATCAAATCCTTCACTTAAAAGACGTTTTTTATATTGTCTCAAAAATATACAAAGAAAAGATTCTAAGTACCCCTTATTTACTTTATTGAAAATATTTAAACAAATGTTCACTATTTACTGCTGAATATTGTTAGGTTGCACAGTTATTATTGTTTCTGCTTATATAGTGACTGAGATTTGTGGACCTAAACTGGAAATAAGGACTGGGGTCATTACAACTTTACGTTCCTTCTTTCAAACTGAACCCCGGTTTAGCTGTGTGACCTTAAGCAAATTATTTAGTCTCTCAGTGCCTCTATTTTCTCATATGTAAAATGAGTATAACAGAATTATTATGTGAATTAATGAGTTAATATTTGTAAGCTCAGTGCAATAGTGTTTAATAAATAAATATCTTAGTTTCATATTTATTTTAAATAATAATGTATATTTACTTGCAATTATCCAGGGCAAATCCATAAATCTACATATTAACAAAATTAATTTACACAAATAACTCAGAAGTCATCTCTTGTTTGAAACTATTGATGCCATTTTGAGCCTGGTTCATTCCAGTCAGACTGCCGAGTATACAGTGATGCCCCTCTACTCTAACAAAACCTCTGGCAAGTAAAAGCAGAGCAGACTGAAGACTGAAAAGATACAGGGATGCCTGTGGCTATAGTGATCTCCTTGCAGAATCAGGGCAGAAGAAGTGAATAAACCAGTGAAAGGGGAATTAAGTTTTTAGTGAACATATATCTGGGACTAATTGCAGTTCCACTCTAATACTCAAAAGAGATTTTAGTTAACGTTCTGGACTGAACTGTGTTCCCCAAAAAGTTATGTTGAAGTTCTTCCCCTTCTATCTGTAAATATGACTCTGGAAATAGGGTTTTCTTTTGTTACATTAAGGAGGGCATACTGAAATAAGATGGGTCCCATATCTAATCTTTTCTGAGTGATGTCTTATAAAAAAAGCAGAATCCATACAGACATACACAGGGAAAGACACCATTTAAGGCACCATCGGCGAGCCATGGAATGCCAAGGCACACCTGGGGCTACCAACAAGGAAGGACCCTCCCCTACAGCAGATGCCCTGAGCTGGACTTCTAGCTTCCAAAACTGTATTTTGATACAGCAGTCCTAGCAAAATAGAAAACAATATGAGCTCATTTTAAACAGCTTATACCCTTTTGCTTCTCTGACTCAAGCAATTTATGTATAACTTAATATGTCTAGAGCATTTTACTAGCATTGTTTTAACCTTAAAGATGATCTCTGAAAAACTCTAAGAGTTTTCTTAAATTTCATATATATTTTTAACTGGATGATTTTATATTAAGCATATGCCATTTTGGCATTTTGAATTATTTATCACCAAAAACCCCTCTACTCTGTTACTCCCTTTCAAGAACAGTGAAGAGTCTGAGATTTTCCTACATGTGTTATATTATCTGTCCAAAATTTAGTTGCATGGATTTTGACAGCATGCATGAGATCCCTGGTCAGAGATAAGAGATTTTATTACTCACAGCAGTAGCAGTAACCAGTGTCAGCATTTGCATGGGTTCTTTGAACCCTATTTTCCACAGGGCCAGATGATACCTGCGCATGCACTTGGGTACACAAGAGAGCAACTCGAGGCTTAGATAACCTGAATCTTTTACAATGGGTAGTAGCCTGCCTGAATTTAGCCCCAGAGAGAGTTTATTGCAGTGAAAAGTAAACAAACTTGCCCTTTGCTCTGGATAGACACTGTATCATTGAAGACAGATTTTTTTCTATACAAAAATCATTGAAAAGGTAGTCTGAAACAAGGCAGTCAGTGCCTCTGTTCACAACACATGTAGAAACACAAGGCACCCATGGAGAATTATTTCCCAATACCCTCTGGCCATATAAAAATGCAGATTGATTAAGAGTTTATTCTAAATCCATCTTGACACCTCAGCCTTCTTGTTCCATGTAAAGGTAATCCAAAATTCCCAGAAAAATAGCCAAAGAGGAAAAACAGAAGAAAATAAGTTGAACATATCTTTAAGCTAGATACTGTAGAGCAGATGAAAAAAGGAGAGCTGGAGAAGAAACTCAGGTTAAGGAGACATGAAATACATGTCACTTGAAATGGTTGCTACCAATTATTGAGTACCTACTATATGCTGAGACCTGAAAGAATATTAAACCGTTAACAAGCTTTATCTCATGTAATCCTCACAAATACACACACATACATTATTTACACACATATGTTATTTCTACTTTGCAGATGAAGCAACTGAGACATAATTAGGTGATATGTCACACAATGGTAATATCAGTATTTGAACCCAGAATTTTAAAAACTTATTTTTTAACTGTAGTTCTGAACTATTTCCCTGCTGCCACAGAAAGCACTGTATATGTTTGAAGAGTGCCTGTTCTTGTAAATGAAAACTATAGATTGTCATGTTTTAGGATTTGGATTCATCTGACTCATTTCTAGAAACTTAAATTCAAAGTATGTTGAGTTAAAGTCACCTGCAGGTTCTTCAAAGCTTTCACCTGCACAAAATGAACTATGGATATATCAGTCTATAGAATCATGCAAACTAGTATAGTAAAAACCATTCTATTTTGTTTGTCATGGTTATGGTATCAGAGTAAATGAAAATATTATAATGAAAGGAGAGCACTGTAAACAAATTTAATTAACTATTAAAGTTAAGTACTGCACTGAAAACTCACATTATTTATTTCTGAAGGAATACGGTATTTTCTGTATGTAAAGTCATATTCATTACGTTGGTCATGATCAAGTAGGGATGGGTGAATGCTGGCAGGAAGACAGCTATGAAGAACTCCTTGCTGCCAAATGGAATCTTGGCCCTTATCAGATAAAAGATCATGAAAAGTGAGAAAGCCTCTAGGTTTTCAAGCTTCCTGATTTACAGATTAAACATATGCTGCACAAGTGATGTTTTCTGGTCATGTAAGTGTAGATTATTGATTAAATAAATTACTCTCACAAAACTATAGTCAGAGTTTGAGTTTCCCTATAAATTAGCATATCCCCATGTCCTCTAGGGGTGATATGCTCAGTATATATAAGCTACTGGTACTAGCAAATAAACAAGACATACTGTACAAACTTGAATGTTTTCCAAAAGTAGTTATAAAAAATAATATGTTTATAGTGGTTTACAATTTTTAAAACATTCTCACATACTATGCTTTTAGTGAAAATGGCTTTGTTAGCATTACTCCCCCACTTGAATAATGTGAACTAATGATTGTTTACAGTTTCCTCTCCCTGGAATGATCTTCCCTTTGTGTTACTCCTATCCAAATCTTACTATCATCTCTTCCATTAATCCTTTCAGTGGCATTTAGGTCTGTCATTTATACCTCCTCTCTGAATTCAAAATATATCTTGCTTTAAGATGCTCATTTGGCAAATGAACATGTGATGTCATATGACATCCAATTACTATCATCACATTTTTATTTGACTCTCTTTTCATGAATTTTGGAGCATATATCTCCAGCTATATTTTGAATACCTTATCAATGAAGTGAGCATCAATAATTCCTGGCTTCCTGGTCTAAGTGCCTTATGAAATATTTAACACATATTTACTGATTATTGTTTTTGATTAAGCAATCATAACCTACTTGCCAATGAACAGTCAAGAATGTTAATGCCTCTGTTTCACTTGTTTTTGATTTTATTATCTTAAATTATAGACAACTAAAACTTCATTTTTGCTGTCACAAAGTCTTCCAATTTGTTTTCCCTTAGTTTTGATTTTCTGCATAAAACATTACTAACCTATATTTTAACAACATAATCCATATTTTTTATTATAATATGATAAATTAGGAAATAAACATCAACATGAAATACTAATTCAATCTTCTTTGCTACTGAAATGTATTTAAGATGCACTTTAAAATGCAGTCCACAAATAATTCTCAAGTACTGGATGCATTTTGTTCAAACTATTATTAGAAAGACAATAACTAACATTTATTGAGAATCCTTTTGTACTAGGCACTATTTCTAAGTACTTTCCATGTATTAAATAATATCTATAATTTCAGACTTCAGGTCAGGAAAATGTGTTTAACTCATCTGGCCAATGTCATACAGCTAATTAGTAGTGATACGCGATATATGAGCAGGCAAGGCGATGTGACTCCAGACAGAATCTCTGACTAAACTCGTATGTGTACTTTCGGTTTTTTCTTTTTTATCTAATTTGATAAAAGATTTGAGACCATGAAAATGTGTACTAGATAAAAGTAAACAAAATCTTCAGAAAAAAAAGTAATCACACACTGAGGCGATTATTTGACATATTGTATTATTTACTTGGAGCCCTGGTTGTGCAGTCATTAAGGGTTTGGCTGCTAACCAAAAGGTTGGCAGTTTGAATCTACCAGCTGCTCTTTAGAAACCCTATGGGGTAGTTTTACCCTGTCCTACAGGGTCGCTATGAGTTGGAACTGATTAGACAGCAATGAGGTTTTTTGTTTGTTTGTTTTAATTATTATTTCCTTATTTTCAAAACATCTTTCATCAAAATTATGAAGTTCTTGTTTGTCTCTTTGTTTTCTTACTTACAACTCAGCTAAGAACCAAGCCTCAACTAAGAACGAAGAGATACCTGACCAAGGTTCAACTGATTAGGTTTTAAAGTCGTGAATTCCATGAAGGACCTCATATAATTTTTTGAGGCACTTCATATAAGGTTGTTTTCATTGTTGAGATAATGATTTTTAACAGTAACAACAGGGGTAAATTCTTCTTCTGTCTGATCACAATATTTTGAGCTTTATTGGGTGGAACTTGCTTTCAACAAGGCTTTAACAGTTGAGAAGCAGTAAAACCCTTTTACTTTTTACTGTCTAGTAAAGGAGTCTGCCTGATCACTGTGATTGACCTTCTAAATTGTATCAATAAGAAAGAAGCAGTAACATTCATTCTTCCATTAGTGATCATTCTTTTTGTGACACAAACCATGATTTCTCAAATTTTAATCTTGTTACTTAAACTCTTAATCAAGGAATGAACATTCTTCTTTAAGCACTTCTTCGATTTTTAATAATATCACAGGTTATCTTTTTATATAAGTGTACATAGCATTCTGTAAATATTGTTAGGAATGATGAAGGCTAAAATCTTTCAGATTCATGAATTTCAAATCCTGGGGAACATTAATGTTCTCATTTCTTAGGAGTATTCTCTGACACACAACATTTTTCCTATGTCCCAGTTTGGTGTTCCTCCTCAAAACATTTCTGAATCATAACCACTTAGATATTAGCAGAATGTGAGTCTCTGATAATTTATGTTTTATTTGAAAGGCTCATACTATTACACAGGAAATACACTACTACACAGGAAATCAAGTACAAAATCACTAAGATTGTGACTTTACAAAGTGCAGTACTGCCATCAAGTGGATCAAATTAAGACTAACTATATAGGATACCAACTAAAATTCAAGTTTCTTCAATAGGTGACCTATACCTAATACGGAGAACTCTATTAAGAATACATAATTATAAAAACCATCTCAGACACTTAAAAAGTAATTTCATTATATATTTGAATCTTCCAAATACAGATGACTGAAGAGAATATTTTGTGTAGGTCTATTTCTGTATGAACTTATTTTGACAAACTCACTATCCGTCTTAAATTCCCTAAATTTTCAAAACCGCATAATATAGAGAATCTCTGTAATTTACTTATGATGTAAATATTATAGATTCATTTATCTTGCCTGGCATATTAGATACTACCAGAAATTACTAAAGAAATAAATACAATGTATTAAATACATGGATTTATTTACGATTTGTATTGGATAAATAGATGGGTTACTGATATTTAAATCCAATAACAACAAAGGTAACAGTTACAATTTATTGTCTTCTACATGCTTTAAATTGATTATCTTGGTTAATTCTCTCCTCTAATCTATGATGTTAATATTAGTATTCTTGTTTTGTAGATAAAGAAACTGAGACTTTGACATTTTAATTTTATGTTCCACGGTCACAAAGCTAATAAATGTTTAAGGTAAGTCAGTCTGATTTCCAAGGCTAGCTGTTAATTACTACACTATAAACTTTAGAGCTTAGATTCATTTTTTTTACATAAAACACATGATAATTATCCATTCCAGAAACTTTTATAAATACAATGAATTCAATATTCATCCACTAAAAATAACTGCAAATATTTCAATTATATTAAGATAATTAGTTCTTAAAATGAGTAATTAATAAATAAGTACTTCCTCAAATGAAAATTCAACTCTACATACTAGATGTGGAATGTAAGAAATATTTTAATTCTTAATAGAAGTTATAAAATTTTATAGCTACACAGATACTAAAAAGCTTAGACATAAAATAGATGTATATAGGTCTTCTATACACTTTAAGTTGTGTATTTGTTTTAGTGAAACAGGGAAATTTGTCAGGATAATTGCAGAAGTGTTCTTAGAAATTATACACTATTATAAACACATATAATGCCAAATGAATCAAATAACACAGCTGAAAATTTTGATGTCTAATGATTTGTAGTAGGCCAATTAAGACAATGGACTAGTTAAGAATGCCTACCAAATGGGCCAATTCATATTTGACTATTTATAACATGAAAGTAATCTCTCCATCCTGGAAAGGGGATAATTTATATTTACAATTATTCACAATAGTCTTTTGGCAGCCATGAGGTCCTTGGAAATTTTTTCTTTCCAATTGGTTCAGCAAGTGAAGAAGTTAGTAAATTCCATCATAAGTGCCATTAAATCAGCATCTGAAAGGATGCCAAGAACCAAGGTGATTTTTCTTTCAATATTTTTTCTAAAAGTATAATTACAGGGCAAAAAGAATGTTACATCTGTGCATAGCCTCTACACTACTCTACCATGGTGTAGTGGGAAGGAGACAAGTTGTAGTCTTTACACTTCCATTCATATTTCATGTCCCCTGCTTAGAAGCAGTGTGTGAGAACTTTAACAAGTTATTTATCCTCTCTGAAACATCAATTTCCCCATCTGAAAATAGGGATGATAAAGCTTATTTCATAGTATATTTAATGTCTACATGTAGATATTAACAGTCCTTACTTACAGGATTATGAGAATAGCCCTTACTTACTGTTGTTGTTAGCTGCCATACAATTGGCCCTGACTCGTGGTGACCCAGTACACAATGGGATAGGCCCTTGTGATCCACAGTTTTCACTGGCAGATTTTCAGAAGTAGATCACCAGGCCTTTCTTCCTAGTCTTTCTTAGTCTGAAAGCACTACATAAACCTATTCAGCATCACAGCAACTCATAAGCTTCTACCAAAAGACAGGTAGTAGCTGTACATGAAGTGTATAGGCCAGGAATTGAACCTGGGTCTCCCACAAGGAAGGTGAGAATTCTGCCACTGAACCACCACTGCCCTCTCATAATGTAACTAGATGCCAACAAATCTAGAAGTATAAATAAAATAATTATTATAAATTGCATGTAAAGTGAGAGACCCGACACAAAGTAAGCGAAAAATCTTCGCCAGCTATATGGCAAAAATGCTGGTTAAATAAAATAATTTAAAATAAACCTTTCAAAGAACTGTTTATTTCTTTCTTTATAAAGAAATATAAAGAATTCTCTATAATCATAATTACTCTATTTCTTCTGGAAAATTAAAAAAAAACTATTGTCATCAAGTCTAATTCTGACTCACAGCAACCCTACAGGACAGGGTAGAACTGCCCCATTGAGTTCCAAGGCTGTAAATCTTTACAGAAGCAGACTTGCCACATCTTTCTCCCGCAGAGTGATTGGTGGGTTCAAACCACCAATCTTTCAGTTTGCAGTGGTATAAGTCCACGAGAGCCAAAGTACAACCTTGAGTATATCCCCCATGAATTTAGAGACATCTCAAGAACAGATATGACACGCTGAACACTAATGACCGAAGACCAGACGAGTTGTGGAGTAACATCAAGGATATCATAATTAAGAAAGCAAGAGGTTATTAAAAAGACAGAAAAAAAAGAGAAAACCAAAATGGATGTCAGAAGAGACCTTGAAACTTCCTCTTGAACGTCGAGTAGCTAAAGGAAATGGAAGAAATGATGAAGTAAAAGAGCTGAACAGAAGATTTCAAAGTGCTGCACCAGAAGACAAAGTAAAGTATTATAATGACATTTACAAAGACTTGGAGATAGAAAACCAAAAGGGAAGAACACGATAGGCATTTCTCAAGCTGAAAGAACTGAAGAAAAAAGACAAGCCTCGAGCTGCAATATTGAAGGATTCTATGGGGAAAATATTAAACAACACAGGAAGCACCAAAAGAAGATCGAAGGAATACAGAGTCACTGTACCAAAAAGAATCGGTGAACATTCAACCGATTTCAGGAGGTAGCATATGATCAGAAACCGACAGTACTGAAGGAAGAAGCCCAACACGTACTGAAGGAATTAGCAAAAAACAAGGCTCCAGGAACGGACAGAATACCAACTGAGACGGTTCCACAAACTGATGCAGCATTGGAAGTGCACACTTGTCTATGCCAAGAAATTTGGAAGACAGCTACCTGGCCAACTGACTGGAAGAGATCCATATTTATGCCTACTCCAAAGAAAGGTGATCCAACCAAATGAGGAAATTATCAAACAATGTCAATATCACATGTAAGTTAAATTTTGCTGAAGATCGTTCAAAAGCTGCTGCAGCAGTATATTGACAGGGAACTGCCAAAAACTCAAGCCAGATTCAGAAGAGAACATGCAACCAGGGATATCCTTGTTCATGTCAGATGGATCCTGGCTGAAAACAGAGAATATCAGAAAGATGCTTACCTGTGTTTTATTGACTATGCAAAGGCATTTGACTGTGTGGATCATAACAAATTATGGGTAACACTGCGAAGAATGGGAATTCCAGAACACTTAATTCTGCTCATGAGGAACCTGTACATAGATCCGGACGTAGTCATTTGAGCAGAACAAGGGGATACCGCGTGGTTTAAAAAAGGAAACGTGTGAGTCAGGGTTGTATCCCTTCACCATACCTATTCAATCCATATGCTAAGCAAATAATCTGAGAAGCTGTACTATATGAAGAAAAACAGGGCATCAGGACTAGAGGAAGATTCACTAACAACCTGCATTATGCAGATGACACAACCCTGCTTGCTGATAGTGAAGAGGACTTGAAGCACTCACTGATGAAGGTCAAAGACCACAGCCTTCAGTATGGATTACACCTCAACATAAAGAAAACAAAAATCCTCACAACTGGACCAATAAGCAACATCATGATAAACGAAGAAAAGATTGAAGCTGTCAAGGATTTCATTTTATTTGGATCCACTATCAACACCCATGAAGGCAGCAGTCAAGAAATCAAAAGACGCATTGCATTGGGCAAATCTGCAGCAAAACACCTCTTTAAAGTGTTGATGTCACCTTGAAGACTAAGGTGTGCCTGACTCAAGCCATGGTGTTTCAATTGCCTCATATGCGTTTGAAAGCTGGACAATGAATAAGGAAGACCGAAGGATTGACGCCTTTGAATTGTGGTGTTGGTGAAGAATACTGAATATACCATGGACTGCCAAAAGAATGAATAAATCTGTCTTGGAAGAAGTACAACCAGAATGCTTCTTAGAAGCAAGAATGGCGAGACTACATCTGATATACTTTGGACATGTTGTCAGGGAGGACCAGTCCCTGGACAAGGACATCAGGCTTGGTAGAGGGTCAGCTGAAAAGAGGAAGACCTTCGACAAGATTACCTGATACAGAGGCTGCAACAATAGGCTCAAGCATAACAACTACTGAGAGGATGGTACAAGCTTGGGCAGTGTTTCGTTCTGTTGTACATAGGGTCACTGTGAGTCGGAACTGACTCTACGACACCTAACAACAAAAAACAGTATTTCTGAGTTCAAGAGGACAGTTGTAGTTCAAGAGTAGAATTCTCGCCTTCCATGCAGGACACCCAGGTTTTACTCCTGGCCAATGCACCACTGTCTGTCAGTGGAGGTTTGCATGTTGCTGTGATGCCAAACAGGTTTTTGTGGAGCTTCCAGCTAAGTCAGACTAGGAAGACATGTATGGTGATCTACTCTCAAAAATTAACCAGTAAAAACCGTATGGATCACAATGGTCCAATCTCATCATGCATAGGGTTGTCATGTATCAGGGTCAAATTCAATGGCACTAAACAACATTTCTGGATTCTGTTCAACTGATCTATAATCTCTCCTTCCGCTAATACCACTTACTTGATTACTGTTGCTATATGTTACTCTTGTTAGCTGCCATGGAGGCAGCCTCTGACTCATGGTGACCCCTTGCAAAACAGAATGAATGCTATCTAGTCCTGTGCCATGGCCACGATTGGTCCAGGAGAGTCTATTTTGGTGAATACTCATTGGCACTTGGGGAAAGGAAAAAAACAACGACAACTGTGTATTATGGTGCTGTTGGGTGGTGTGTTCTGTATCTATATATCAAATAGAACTTCTTGGTTGATTCGGTTGTTGAGATCTGTATCCTTGCTGATTTTCTGTATAGTAGTTCTATCAGTTGCTGATAACAGGAGGACTTGGATTCCCAAAATATAACTGTGGATTTTTGTATTTCTTATTTTAGATCTATCAGCTTTGCTTCATGTATATTGAGGCTCTGTTGTTTAGTGTGTATACATTTAAAATTGTAGGTCTTCCTGGTGAATTAATTATCATTATTTGATGTTCCTCTTTCTCTGTACTAATTTTCTTGGCTTTAAAGTCTACTTTATCAGATATTAATATAGCCACTCCTGGTTTCTTTATTATTAATTTTTCATAGTATATATTTTTTCTATACTTTTACTTTCAACCTATCTATGTCATTAGGTTTGAAGTGAGTTTCTTGTAGACCGCATGTAGTTGGGTCATGTTTTATTATCCACTCTGCCAATCTTTGTCTTTTAATTGATGTATTCAGACCACTTACCCCCTTTGCACTACTTCCCAATTCATGTAGAATAAATACATGTAAATTTACATTCCAGATATTTAAAATGTGGTTCACAGATATAAAGAGAACACTGGTTTAGGAAGATTAGGTAGTGATACACACAATGGTTTGTGAGGAAAAAATAGCTTGGGTGAAGGGACAAGCCAGAAGACTACTGTAGTAATTTAAATGTTCCTGTAAGGTAAACTAAAAAGCTCACTATTCTATCCATGAAGCTATTTAAAAAAAAAAAAAATTAGATGTTAATATTTATCACTGCATGTTTAAAAAACCGTACAGCATTCAGACTCCCAAAGTGAAATTATTTAGTTTCTCATAAATTGGCAGTTTGATAAAACAAGAAAAAAGTACTGAACAAATTTGTCCTATTATTAATGCTTTTCTTACTTCAATTATCCTTTAGAGTGCTTCTATATAATATGTAATCACAGACAGAAAAACTAAGAAAATATAAAATTAAGTGATAAACATAAAAACAAAATAGACTTACCATTCTTTTACCTGAAAACGAACACCTCTCAGAAAGATCAGGACTATAGTATTCTGGGAAGAACAATATATTCTTTCAAATAATTACAGGAAAAAAACAGATTGATATTCACTTTTGGAAAATATACAAACATACTTATAAAATCTGATCTGCTTACACAGCAGAATTTTATTGTTTCTTCCATTCAAAGTAATATTGTCTACTGCAGCCTAAATTAAAGGCTCTTGTGAAAAGAAATTTATTTTTGTTTCTGAGTTGTTAACATTTATGTTATTGCATTTTATTAATTAGATGCAATATTATAAATAATAAAGATGCAATATTATAAATAATATGAAAATGCAACAGTTCTTTACATTTTCATTACTAATTCAACCTACATATAAGAACAATGTGTTCTCCAATGTAACATGTTTTTATATAAATGTAAGTATTATAATACATTCTTTCTTAAGTGACATAGTCCAGAACCATAAGCATACATACTCACACACATTTTTGGGTAACACTAAATCATGACCATTTTGACACTTGCAAATATTCATGAATAAAATTTGTTCAACTACTTCAAAGCAGTTCTCAAATCTAGACAAATTAAAAATGAAGGATTATTTGATAATGGCAAGCATTCAAAGTTAAAGGGCTTTCAGGTTTAGTATCCAAATTAAATCTTGTATTTTAAGTGGAATTATGTTGAGTGCAATCTAAGCTTTCACTGACACTTAATCTAGCTATTACTGAAATATCACATAATTATATAAAACACAAAATAATATGAACATAAATATACAGAATTTTACCATTTTAAATAAGAAAAGACATATAAATGGTGATAAGTGCTTAAGAAATATATATCTGACTGCACAGTATAAAATCTAGATAAAATACTAGACATGTATATACAATTTTAAAAATATTCTATGATCACATTGTGTTTATTAATATTTATGCATAAATTCTTTTGTAAAGACATAATATTTCTATAAATTTTACAAAGGATTCTTTAACAGATTGTATCTGTCACCATTGGTCACTTATTTTGGACTGATTTTTAACCTCATCAAAATACTTAAAGAGCATGTCATATGGAGAAAACATTATATAGCAAGGTCCTATGGCCAAATAAATTAGGATTTTCAAAGAAATTAAAGAAATGAAGTGCGGTTAGTAAAACAGAGAGAAAGAGGGAAGAGTGATATGGAATGAGTCTGAAAAGACAGGTAGGGGCCAGACCATCACAAATGTGTAGAGGAAAAAAATAAAAAGAAACTTTTTTGGTCTTTATTCCAAAAGAGCAATGGTAAACCTCTAAAACATTTTAATCAAGGAGATGATATAATAATACTTGTGTTTTATAATGATCACTCTGTCTAAAATGTGGTTTGGAGGTAGACAGAAATGGAGAGATCCTATAGGATGCTATGAAATTAATCCAAAAAAGAAATGATGCTGGAGGGTTTGGAGAGAGTTAGGGCCTTGTGTCTAGTTCATCGTTGTGCTCTCAGTTCCTTTAGCATAAGTTCAGTAAATGTCTTTATTTTTGTCTGTTTGTTTATTATACGATTTAAAGTTATTCTCCAAAGCAGTTATCTTCTATGCTCAAAACTCTATGTATTTAAGGGACATCTTTCACACTGCTCATTTTCAAACAGACTCATGTAGGAAAGCAGAAAACTTCCCTCTATTTCTGACAATAATTAAGAACAACCTACCCTGTTGTTATAAAGTATCACAGTCGTAAAGATTATCACTGGCATCCAAAAATTTTTTTAAAAAGGGGGAGGGCACTCTTTGTTTACCATTTACCACCACAAAATTTTATATACAGATATACCCCGTTGCCATCAAGTCAATTCCAACTCATAACGACCCTACAGGACAGAGTAGAACTGCTCCATAGGGTTTCCAAGGAGTGCCTGGTAGATTCGAACTGCCGACCTTTTGGCTGGCAGCCAAACTCTTAACCACTATGCCACCAAGGTTTCCATATATAGATATAGATATAAATATATTTATCAGTTCCAAAATATTAAAAATGGAAAAAATATAGTACCCCTACAATTTGGGAGATATCTTGATATCTTTTTGTTACTTCCATTCAAACATTTTATGATGGTTAAATCTTTCTTTTTTAAACTTTTGTTTTACCTTTTAGAAACCAGAAAAAGTTCTCATGATCACATTTTGGTTGGTCAGTTATTTTTATTTGTTTAGGGTTTTTTGTGATATTGTTAAGGCTCCAAGTATTTCCTTTTTTTGATTGTGCACTGCCTTAGTTATCTAGTGCTGCTACAATAGAAATACCACAAGTGGATGGCTTTAACAAAAAGAAATTTATTTTCTCACAGTTTAGGAGGCTAGAAGTCCAAATTCAGGGTACCAGCTCTAGAGGAAGGCTTTCTCTCTTTGTCTGCTCTTGGGGAAGGTCCTTGTCATCAGTTTTCCCTTGGTCAGGGAGCATCTCAGCACAGGAACCCCACATCCAAAGGATGCACTCTGCTCCCAGTTCTGCTTTTCTTGGTGGTATGAGGTCTCCCTGTCTCTCTGCTTGCTTCTCTGTTTTATATCTCAAAAGAGATTGACTTAAGACAGAACCTAATCTTGTAGATTTAGTCCTGCCTCATTAACATAACTACCTCTAACCTTGCCTCATTTAACATCATAGAAGTAGGATTTATAACACATAGGAAAATCACAGAGATGACAAAATGGTGGACAATCACACTACACTGGGAATCACAGCCTGGCCAAGTTGACACATATTTTGTGGGGACACAATTCAATCCATGACATTCATGTATATTTTTTCTTTAGGTTACCTGTGATGGTAAACCTGGAAAGGCAGCTATTACTCAGCTTTACTCTACTGCATATATGGAATGGAATTATCTTATGGTGCTCCTCTTGCTGTCTGTCATTTTTGAAGGAATAGTGGAGATAAGGTCGACGCAGGCAATTAATATCTCTAGACATGTTGGTTTTCATTTTCTTCCTCTGTCTTTCCAAAATTTTGAACATGATATGGTTGAACAGAGAGTCTCTGGTGGCACAAAAGGTTAAGCACTTGGCTGCTAACCAAAATGTTGGCACTTAAAACTCACCCAGTGGCTCCATGGGACAAAGATTTGGCTACCTACTTCCATGAAGAGTACAGGCAAGAAAACCCTATGGGACAGTACTACTCTGTCACGTAGGGTCGCTATGAGTTGAAGTCGACTTGACAGCACTTAACAACAACAACATGGTAGAACAGGGTCCTTAGGAAACACTTGAAAGGGAGATTCTGAGTATCCCAGCCTGGAAGTTGTAGTCCCTCTGGAGCTTCATCCTACCATAACCAAGGAGAGCCCATCAGCACTAGAGGATTCAAATCCTTCACTCCTCCTAGTAGCTTCCAGCTCTTCTTTTCTCCTCCCTGGATAAGAAAAAATCCTACATCTATGCCTGTTATACTAGCTGTCTTAGTCATCTAGTGCTGCTCCAACAGAAATACCACAAGTGGATGGCTTTACAAAGAGAAATTTATTCTCTCACAGTCCAGTAGGCTACAAGTCCAAATTCAGGGCATCAGCTCCAGGGGAATGCTTTCTCCATTGGCTCTGGATAAAAGTCCATGTCATCAGTCTTCCTTTGGTCTGGGAGCTTCTCTGCGCAGGAACCTCAGGTCCAAAGGACGCGCTCTGCTCCTGGCACTGCTTCCTTGGTGGTATGAGGTTCCCATGTGTCTCTGCTCGCTTCTCTCTTTTATATCTCAAAAGATGTTGCATTAAGACACTGATCTTGTTAACCTCATCAGTATAACCTCAACACAGTGATAGAATTTACAACACATGAGGAGATCACATATAATCTCATCATAGTGGGAGAGTTTGCAACACATAAGGACATCACATCAGATAACACAATCATACAATACTAGGAATCATGACCTAGCCAAGTTGCTACACACATTTTTTGGGGGACACAATTCAATCCATGACACTAGCCATGTCAACAGCATGGCAATCAATGACTTCAACTTCTGTGGTTCTGCCATTATATTTTTACACATATTTTTCTGATAAGTGTTCTTTCTAAAGACCAGCTTACATACAAACACACTCTTTTAAATGCTACTGTAGTCAGTAAATTCATTTTTGGTTCTCACAGTAAATCATTTGATAGTGTCAAAGACTGATTGAACACAATGTGGTTTTACCATTTTCTTTTTTTTTTTTTTTTTTTACTTTTTCTCTTTGACAAACAGACTCAGTCTGTTCTGAGTTGCTCAAGTGAATGTTATAAGAGAACTGAATTTAAAAAATTGCAAAATTTTATATGCACAATGAGAAAATGATCTCATTGCTTATAAATTTCAAAAACAAGTCAGAATCTTTAATACACAAAGGTTCTATTTTGATATTACTGTATTTTTTTTTTCTTACGTGGTCATGTCTATTAGAATGTTCATACATACATTCAATTAAGTGTTCATGAACCTTTACTAAGCACAAGTTATAAAGTGTGGCAAGGGGTAGAAGGATAAGTAAAATATAACTTTTACATTTATGCTGTACTAGAAACCATTAAAAAAGATGAATAATATATAAATATGTGTAAATCAGTGTAATAAGGACAATAGGAATATGCATGCAACACAGTACCTTGGGAGAAGATTTAGGAGTTAAATCTTGAAAGATGAGAATGGGATGGGTAAATTGTTTGTATGTCAAGAATATTTTAGGAGAGAGAAAAATGAATGCAAAGACAGAATGAAATTAATTTGTTTTCAAATAATTTGGCTTGGTATGATACTCCCACAATTTGTAAGAATAAAAACATTTATAGAGGTGAGGGTGGGCAATAAAGGCAATCATGAAGTCCTAAAGAGACTTCTAAAGAATTTGGACTTTATTTGGACTCTTTTTAAACTGCAGAAAAGTAATATGGTATATTTTGTGTTATGTAAAAATTACTATGATAAAAATGTGAGAATAAATTAGAGCACGTCAAGACTATAGAATAGAGATTAGTTTGAAGGCTATTAACTATTGCTGAGGTGATAAAAATATGGGTCCTGAATTCAGGTAATGGCCGTAAAAATGAAAAGAAGACGGACTGAAGTGCTAATTAAGAAGCTGGATTAATAGGACTTGATAATTAAAAGGGTATGGGAAATGACTTTGATACGTGAGTTAACAGATCCCAAGATGGAATATAGAGGAAAAGAAAGGCTGCAGGATAATGAGGATGGTCCATTTTGAACATATTAAAAATTACATGCCTGGGGGGTCATTTAGTTAAAAAAGTTTGATCTGAAGATAGAGATTTTACTGTCATCAACTAAGGGTTGAAGCAGATTACTGTATTTTTATGAAAATAACACACATTTTCTACATTTTTTTGCCAACCCTCTCTGCTCCTGCAAGGTATTTTCATTAGCTCTGCTATATTGATTTTTTTTTTTTTAACATATGGCTGTAAAAAATAAATTAGCATAGCATGCTTATGAAAATACTTCAGAGAGGGAAGAGAGTGGTTGGCAAACAAACGTAGAAGACATGAGTTATTTGTGTAAAAATACAGTAAATCATGTGGAGAAAATGCATTGAAAAAGAAGAAGACTGTTCAAAAAAAAAAAATCTGGAGAATGTCAATTCTTAAGAAAGAGACATTACCAAAGGAAACCAAGAAGAAATGAGCAAGATGATAGGAAAAGAAGAATACAATGGTTTGGAGGCCGAAAAAGATTGTTTCAAGAATAAGGGAATAATTAACAATATAAAATGATAGAGAAAAGAAGGATGATGCAAAAAGAAGGATGAGCCGTTTTGCCAAAGTGCTGGAGTCTGTTAAAAAAATTAATCGTTGTGACAAAATGAGAGAAAATAAGTTATTTTTCAAGGTGAATGACTAGGAAAGGAAAGAGAAAAGAACTTCTGAAGGATAGAACTTTCCTTCAAAAGTAAAATGAAAGAAGTGATGATGAATTCAACTGTATATATATTTGTACATGGGAAGTAGTGTGGGAAATTGAGAGAGTTCAACTACTATAGCCTCCAATTTCTTTGTGTAAAGGTAGGCAAGGTTAACTTTCTTAGAATGAAGAATGGGAAAGGGGGTTGGTGGTCAGTATTTGAAAGAGTTACAGTGAGATACAGAGAACAAGTTGACTAGTTGTTAGGTGCCAATAGTTTGGTTCCAACTCACAGTGACTCTATGTACAACAGAACAAAAGACTGACCAGTCCTGCACCATCCTCACAATCATTATGCTTGAGCCCATTGTTGCAGCCACTGTGTCAATCCATCTTGTTTAAGGTCTTCCTCTTTTTGGCTGACCCTCAACTTTACCAAGAATGATGTCCTTCTCCAGGGACTGATCCCCCCAGATAACGTGTCCAACATATGTGAGATGAAGTCTCACCATCTTTGCTTCTAATGAGCATTCTGGCTGTACCTCTTCCAAGACAGATTTGTCCGTTCTTCTGACAGCCCATGGTAGATTCAATATTATTCACCAACACATTAATTCACCATAATAAGTTGACCAGAGACGTATAAAATTATTGACCATAACAATTATTAGTGATAGGAGGTGAGGACAAGATGGTGCAGTAGTCAGATGCTTCCTGTAGTCCCTCTTACAACAAAGACCAAAAAAAAAAAAACAAGTGAACTGATTACATGTGACAATCTAGGAGCCCTGAACATCAAAGGCAAAGTGAAGAATTAGACTGAGTGGCAGGTGGAGGGAGAGACAGTTCAGAAGCAGCGAGGAATTGCCAGGCCAGATCCAGAGGGAGCTGGCACCCTTCAGGCTGGATCAGCTCAAAAGAGCAGTGAGGCAAGCAGTGGTGCTCAGGAGGCATTTTCCACATCAGGAGAGACCCAGAGGCATCCAGAACCAGTGAAAAGAAGCACTCAGTCAACAAAAGATAAGTACTCGTGTCTGGCGTACCATGCAGATTAAATAATGCCCCCTTTGGGGAAAACCTCTCTCCCATTTACCTCCCCCTCCCTGCTCTGCACTGGGTCCTGGGCCAGCTTCAGCAATTGCCGTGTCCCCTAGGATGGAAGTACTACTCATCATGCGCCCTGAGCCATTCTCCTGGCCTTGGAGAGGGAACAAATTAACAAACAGGGAAAGAAAAATCTGCGGTCTCCCCTAAGACAGGAACTCAGGGTAGGCACAGCGCCTTTGCCTAGGCACAGGCATAATGGGTCCTTGGACTTTGAATGTCCTTCACCTCTGCATATACTTGTGTGGGCCCATTTCAACAGCGTAGGCCCTCATTACCACAGTACAGCAGAGTATATACCTAAAGTCTAACTTCAACTGTTTCAGCTGTGAAGTAGAAGGTTTGTGACATTTGACACTGTTCTGCCCACTGGGTTCCTTGTCTGCCCACACAGGGGGCCTGAGGACTGGTGGCTCCACTTACGCCACCTAGCAAACCATGACAGGGGTCCAAGAATAAGTAGTGCCCCCTAGTCCTTACAACCAACAGCACTGGGTGCTAGTCCAGCTGCAAAACCCACCCATCTACATGCTCTAGGGAACAGGGACACTCTTAACTCCTGGGCACTCAGTGGTGGCCATTGGCCCCCTGCCTTGCTCAGCACTTGACCCCCTGCTGCAGCCATATGCCTGTGCCTACACCCAATCACCCATGACTGTCTAGGACTATAGGTGAGAGCCTGCACCACACACTTGGTGGGCCGACTATCTGGACACCTGAGCTGAATCTATACAGGAGGAGTGGGCGGACTCCTGGGCTCACTTAGTGGCAGATCTGGCCACCTGGTGGCAGGACATTGGAGCTGCAGGCATACTGGTGATCGGGCTAGCTCAAACGAGCAGCCTATTTGGACATATCAAAACAAATCAAAACAAGAAGCAAGGACACAGTAAACAAACATAAAACAAATAAGTATAATAATTATTGATGGCTCAGAGACAACAGTCAGTATCAAATCACATAAAGAGGCAGACCATGATGGCTTCAGCAAGCTCCCAAAATAAAGAATCGAGAAATTTTCTGGAGGAAAAGAATTTCCTGGAATCACCAGAGGAAGAATATAAAAGATTAATATACAGAATGCTTCAAAATATCAGGAAGGAGATCATTCAAAATGCAGATCAAGCCAAGGAACACACAGACAAAGCAACAGGGGAACTTAAGATGATTGGAGAAGAGCAAGAGCATAATGATAAATTTAACAGGCTGCAAGAATCCACAGAGAGATAGCAATCGGAAACCCAGAAGATTAACTATAAAATTTCATAATTAGACAACTCAATAGAAAGTCCTAGGAGCAGAACTGAGGCAATGGAAGTCAGAATTAGTGAGATTGAAGATAAAGCACTTGACACCAACTTACTTGAGGAAAAATCAGATAAAGGAATCTTAAAAAATGAAGAAACTCTAAGAATTATGTGGGACTATATCAAGAGGAATAACCTATGAGTAATTGGAGTACCAGAACGGGGCGGGGGGAGGGGGATAACAGAAAATACAGAGAGAATTAGTGAAGATTTGTTGGTAGAAAACTTCCCTGATATCATGAAAGATGAGAATATATCTATCCAAGCTTCTCACTGAACTCCACATAAGATAGTTCCCAAAAGAAAGTCACCAAGACATATTATAATCAAACTTGCCAAAAATAAAGTGAGAATTTTAAGAGTGGCTAGGGATAAATGAAAATTCATCTCCAAAGGAGAGTCAATAAAACTAAGCTTGGACTACTCAGCAGAAACCATGCAGGCAAGAAGGCAATGGGATGACATATATAAAGCCTTGAAGGAAAAAAATTGTCAGCCAAGAATTATATATCAGCAAAACTTTCTCTCAAATATGATGGTGAAATTCGGGCATTTCCAGATAAACGGAAGTTTAGGGAATTTGCAAAAACCAAACCAAAATTACAAGAAATACTTAAGGGAGTCCTCTGGTTAGAAAATCAATAACATCAGATAACAACCCAAGACTAGAACACAGGACAGAGCAACCAGATATCAACCCAGATAGGGAAGTCACAAAAATAAATCAAAGTTAAAACACTGAAAATAGGTAAACAGAGATATCAATGTGTAAAAGATGATAACATTAAAACAAAAAAGAGGGAGTAAAAAATGTAGACATAGATTTTTCATGTGCAAAGGAAGTCAAGACGATGTAAAGAAATAAGACTGGTTTAAGCTTAGAAAAATAAGGGTAAATATTAAGGTAAACACAAAGGAAACAAGGCTACACATCAAAACAAAAAACAAGAAAAATATAAAGACCCAGCAAATACAAAATCAACAACAACAAAAAAGATGAAAAGAAAATACATAAAGAAAAACAACTCAGCACAGAAAATTAAGGAACAAAGAAACTGTCAACAACACACAAAAAAAGACATCACTAAACTCATACCTATCGATAATTATGCTGAAAGTAAATGGACTAAATGCACCAATAAAGACACAGAGAGTGGCAGAATAGATTAAAAAAAAACACGACCCATCTATATGTTGCCTACAAGAGACACACCTTAGACTTAAAGACACAAACTAAAACTCAAAGGATGGAAAAAGTATATCAAGCAAACAGCACTCAAAAAAGAGCAGGAGTGGCAATATTAATCTCTGACAAAATAGACTTTCAAGTAAAATCCACCACAAAGGATAAGGAAGGACACTATGTAATGATTAAAGGGTCAATACACCAGGAGGACATAACTATAATAAATATTTACACACCCATTACAGGGCTCCAAAATACATAAAATAAACTCTAACAGCATTGAAAAGAAAGACAGACAACTCCACAATAATAGTAGGAGACTTCAACACATCACTTTTGGTGAAGGACAGAACATCCAGAAAGAAGCTCAATAAAGACACAGAAGATCTAAATGCTACAATCAACCAATTTGATCTCAAGGACATATACCAAACACTCCACCCAATAGCAGCCAAGTATACTTTCTTTTCCAACGCACACAGAACATTCTCCAGAATAGACCACATATTAGGCCATAAAGCAAGCCTTAACAGAATCCAAAGCATCAAAATATTACAAAGTATCTTTTCTGACCATAAAGCCATAAAAATAGAAATCAATAACAGAAAAAGCAAGGAAAAAAAAAATCAAACACATGGAAACTGAACAACACCTTGCTCAAAAATTACTGGGTTATAGAAGAAATTAAGGACGTAATAAAGAAGTTCTGAATACAACCAAACACTTCGAGGGACAGAGTAGCAAGGGCAGGGGTCAGGGGACCATGGTTTCAGTAGACATCTAGGTCAACTGGCATAACAAAGTTTATTAAGAAAATATTCTTCATCCCACTTTGGTGAGTGGTGTCTGGGGTCTTAAAAGCTTGCAAGTGGCCATCTAAGATGCATCAGTTGGTCCCAACCACCTGGAGTAAAGAGAATGAAGAACACCATAGACACAAGGAAAGTATTAGCCCAAGAGACAGAAAGGGCTACATAAACCAGAGACTTCATTAGCCTGACACTAGAAGTACTAGACGGTGCCCGGCTACCACCAGTGACCGCCCTGACAGGTAACACAACAGAGAGTCCCTGATGGAGCAGGAGAAAAATGGGGTGCAGAACTCAAATTCTAGTAAAAAGACCAGACTTAATGGTTTGATTGAGACTGGAGGGACCCTGGAAGACATGGCCCCCAGATTCTCTGTTACCCCAAAACTAAAACCATTCCCGAGGTCAACTCTTCTGACAAAGATTACACTGGACTATGGGACATAAAATGCTACTCGTAAAGAGTGTGTTTCTTAGCTCAAGTAGATACATGAGACTAAATGGGCAGCTCCTGTCCAGAGGCAAGATGAGAAGGCAGAGAGGGTCAGAAGCTGGCTGAATGGATACGGGAAATCCGAGGTGGAAAGGAGGAGTATGCTGTCACAGTATTGGGAGAGCAACAATGGTCATATAACAATGTATGTATACATTTTTGTATGACAGACTAACTTGAACTGTAAACTTTTGCTTAAAGCACAACAATTTAAAAAAAAAAGAATTACTGGTGATACAAATTGAAAAAGTGTGGAAACCTCATATATGCAGTGGTATCATGTCACTCAGAATCCCTGGGTGGCACAAATGGTTAAGTGCCAGACTACTAACCAAAAGGGTGGTGGTTCAAATCCACACAAAGGCACCTCAAAAGTAAAGCCTGGAAATCTGCCTTGAAAACCCTATGGAGTATAGCTCAACTTTGCACACACGGGGTCACCACAAGTTGAATCAACTGGATGGTAACTAACAACATCATGTCACTCTGTTTCTCTAAAAGTATTAGATTCCTGTATCTCTGAATTGTTCTCAACCATTCTCAGCTGAAAGTTTTCTTTGATGATCTAGAGAAGATAGCAGATAAACACGTTCTCTGGTATACTGCCTCATTTCACTTCTCTTGTCTTACATTCAGTTCTCATACAATGTCTGCTGTTTTACTTTGCTGGTGGGTCTCTGATAATTTCTTCTGGGACTAAAGACGGTCATTTGAAGTTTAAAACAAAAACTAAACCTATTGCCATCCAGTCGATTCTTACTCACAGGGCAGAGCAGAACTGCCCCACAGGGTTTCCGAGGCTGAAATCTTTACGGAAGCACGCTGCCACATCTTTCTCAAGTGTAGCGGCTGGTGTATTCAAACCGCCAACCTTTCGGTTAGCAACGGAGCTCTGAGCCACTCCCATCACTGCCAGCTAATTACAAGTCAACCAAATTCAATGCATAATTATATCTATGCATTAATATAAAGAGTTTTATTAGTTTATCTGTAAATATAAGTTAAGCATTCTGTAGAAAAATATACTACAACATATACTCAGTTTCTTTTTATCTACTAGTTTTCAGTTTCATTTCATCTCCATAATTAAAGAAGCTTCAGCTCAGAATAAATTATTCCCCAATAAAGAGTATTTATTAATCAATCTTATTTGGTGTGATAATAAATCAAGTTCAGCCTAGGAAAAAGAAACTGAATTCATTGTCTTAAGATACACAGTATCACAGCCATGCTAACAAACTAGAGCTTTTATCCATTAACTATAAAATACAATTCAGTATAAATGTAAATAGGATTGGTAAATAAATATAAAAGATTGACTATTTGACTCATCAGAAGTGGTAAAATAAATAAAATAACAAATATAATATTTGGAGCCCTTAAGAAATACTGTGATAGTCCTTGGGGAGGTAATTTTTAGCTCTCTTAGTATTTTTATAAAAAGAATATTATACTAGAAAAGTTTCCTTGTAGATTTATAAACACCAGAAAGTCAGAAATTCAATTGTGTTATCTATTAGGCATCATAAACTGATTTATAAATTTTCTAAACCTTGACAAGTTAATGTTAAAGATAAATGCAAACAAGAAATATTTTGTGTCCAAATGATAATAATGAAACTCTCATAAGATCACAAAGCTAAAGCATTTCATCCAATAACAATTTCAGTGATTTCACTTCAAGCTGCATGGATAAAGATGTTTTGGTAAAAGTTTATATGTAAGAAAATAGATATTTTTAAATGGAGTGATTTTCAAAAAGAGCATTCACATTATAAATCCTATAATAACAGCAACAATTCTAAAAATCATATTATATTTGAAAATGCACTCAGATCATAGTGTATCTTTCTTTATAATGAAGGGCCATTACTGGTACTCATGTCTTGATCATTTTTTAAGTCACATGTTAAGGTGTGCACTAAAAATACAATGTAAATTGGCTCAAAACTTTATTCTTACTAAACTTATCCAATCCTTTGTTTAAATTTTCAATGTTCTAGCTTAGTACCTAATTCAAAGATGAACTGAATGTTCAGTTTGACAAATGTCACTAAGCCGAATTGTCAATAACTCTCTGAAATGGATGAATAACTATAACTAACAATGAAATTTTAAATTAATGGATACTGTACTCTGAATATATTAGTATTTCCAAGACTTCCGTGAATCTTGTGGGAATGGTTAGAAATAAAAAAGAGGAAACCTATTAAATTTCTAAAAAATGCCAAGTTATAAAGCTCAGAAAACTTGGCATGTTAAATTAATTGAATTACTGACAGTCCAAAATTACAAATCATGTAATCTATACCATTGCTGATTCAGTAGCTTTAATTTTTTCATTGCTTTATAACTGCCATAATTATAATCTCCTCAGAATCTATAAACTATGGCAAAGTGTCTGATTTCTAAATGTTTTACACTAGCACAAATTCACAGATGAAATTCAATTTGACAGAAACAATTTGAGGAATAGTGCAGCTCTCTCTAAGGACATTTTTATTTTTATTTTTTAAACAAAAATATCTTTCATTACACAGGAAATTTACTATGAAAGAACAAAGGAGTCAAACTCTCCTTGCTTTTAGTGCTTAAAGGATGAATGTAAATCAATGCTTTAGAATAAATAAATACGATTAGAGCCAGTAACATCACTAGGATTGGTGTCACCCAGTGTGGAAACTCATGGTGTCATCCTACCCATGGACCACCCTCATACCAGACCAGAGAGTCCTTAGTAACGCTTATTATCAATTTCTATCATAGAGTAATATGTGATAGAGTTGTAACTTGCTTTAGTATTTCTCAGATTATATGAATACTAACAACAAAATTGTGTTATAAAATCTTTCTACATTGAATTACAATATTAGTTACAATATTATTAGTAACTGAGTGGAAATTTTTTTTTCCTCCTTCTTTTCCTTTAATTTACTACTTAATTCTCAAAAAAAGTTATTGATACATGTTCAAAAATACTAATTACCACAGTATTGTAGCTAGAACACCAAAAAATTTCACAAAATCAGCAACTATAAAAACACTGGCAGCAACAAAAACAACAGGCGTGCTTGTAGCAGGTGCAGATAAAATCAAGTGATTTTAAGCATCACTAATTGGGAAATAATGACAGCTCTGACCGGAGTGCATTAGAAGGTTCAAAAAGTAAATTGTAGATATATCAACATATGTAAACTGGGCTTAGAAAAAATGTTTTTGTTGTTATAACTAACTACAGGGATATTCTTATTAAAAAATAATAAATTTCTGCTGAATCACAGCACAAAAGTTTTATAGACGGTCATTTTGGAGTCACCCCTTCTGACAGTGTCACCTGGTACAGTCTGCACCCCCCACACCCATTTAGTGATGTCACCGATTGGAGCCAATCACACACTATGGTGTATATTGTAATATAAAAATCATTCTAAACTTGTTGCAATTCTCCTTTTGTGTGGCCAAGAGAAAAATTAGTATGTGATTCAGTGCTTTATAAAAAGGCTGTTTTAGCAAAGCCCTACTCCAATAGTATAAAACGATTTGAAGTCTGGGATAAATTATAATAGTAGATGGATTTTTTTAATTGTCATTGAGGAAAAAGTACAACATAAAAGGTTACTATAAATTTATAGATGTCTATTTTCTCCCCAATTATTCATTTGTTCATCCTTCCATTTGTTAATATGCATTCAGTGCTTTCTTGGGTAAGTCCCTGTTCCAGGCCTTGAGAATGATTCATTATTAAAAAAAAAAAAAAAGTCCATGCCCTCAAAGATCCTTAATTCCAATATAGAGTGAGACTAACAATAAACAAAGTATATAATATGTATGATGCTGGTAAGTGCTATGGAAAAATAAAGCAGGGTGAGGAAATACAACTAGCCTGGGTGGTGCAAGCAGTTTGTAATCAGCTGCAGAGCTGAAGGTTGGTGGTTTGAACACACCCACCAGCTCCTCAGAAAAAAGGTCTGGAGAACTGCTTCCCTAAAGATTACAGTCAGAAAACCCTATGGAGCAGCAAGGTTAAAAGATACAATTCAGGACTAACCACCTCCCCTCCTCAGGAAGTAGGGAGGCATGATGCAGTAGGATGTTTGTTAGCAGGGTTAAAAAGAAACAAGTAGTCACTTAGGCCTGGGGTATAAAATAGCTGGGAGAGGAAGTTTTCTTTATCTCCTCAGCTATGGTGCAGATGGTGCACACACTGCATAAGCTTACAGTCCACTTAAGTGGACCTATCTGGCCAAGGGGAGACTGGAAGTACATAGGGTCCCATTTAGTCCCCTCACTCATGACAAAAAGCAGGGCATGCAGGGAAGAGTCATCATCTCTGCCCAGATAGCTTTTGAGAGGGGACTGCTCGTTGTGGAACTTTTCCAGTTGTATGTTGTCTGATTCTTGTAATAAAAGCTACTATGCACGTGCTAAAGTGTGTTCAGGTTCTGATCGGAAGGCATAATGTTTATGGAGCAATCCATATTAGTTATTGGTGCCCTTTTTCTAGTGGACTCCTAGCAATCTAAAAATTGGGTACAACCTGTGAGCATCATGCAGATTTGGAGAGTTGTCCCACAGCTATTCTACACAGAATGGTCAAGGATAATCCCAATGATAAAATAACTGAGCAGAAACCCAAAGGAAATTAAAGAGAAAGACATGCAGAAATCTGCTGGAAAGCTGTTCCTGGTAGAAGGAATCACAAGTGCAAAAACATTCAAATGGGCACTTGTCTGTTGTTGTTATTAGGTGTTACAGATCACATGTTGCCTGGTCCTGCTCCATCCTTAAAATAGTAGGTATGTTTGAACTCATAGTTGCAGCCACTGGGTCAATCAATCTGATTGAGGGTCTTCCTCTTTTTCGAGGACCTTCTACCAAGCATGTTCTTTTCTAGCGATTGTTCTTTCTTGATGACATGTACAAAGTAAGCAAGATGAAGTTTTGCCACCCCTACTTTTAAGGAGCATTCTAGCTTTACTTCCTCCAAGACAGATGTATTCATTTTTCTGGAAGCCCATGGTATATCCAATATTCTTTGTCAACACCATAATTCAAAGGCATCAATTCTTCTTTGGTCTTCCTTATTCATTGTCCAGCTTTCACACGGACATGAAGTAACTGAAAATACTATGGCTTCGGTCAGGTGCACCAAGTCGTCAGTAGTCAAAGTGGCACCTTTGCTTTTTCATACTTTAAAGAGGTCTTGCAGCAGCTTTGCCCAGTGCAATGCATTGTTTTAATCCTTGACTGCTGCTTCCATGGGCATTGACTGGGGATCCAAACAAAATGAAATCCTTGACAATTTCAATCTTTTCTCCGTTTATCATGGTGTTGCTTACTGGTCCAGTTGTGAGAATTTTTGTTTTCTTTATGTTGTGGTGTAATCCATACTGAAGGCTGTGGTCTTTGATCTTCATCAGTAGGTGCTTCAAGTCATCTTCACTTTTGGCAAGCAAGGTTGTGTCATCTGCATATTGCAGATTGTTAATGAGTCTTGGTCCAATAATAAAATTGGACTAGCTAGAGAGAAATTAGGTGAATGGAGTGAGCAAAACTTAAAGTAATAGAAGGTAACTGTAAAGAGAAAGCAAGTAAAGATCGTTTAAAGAAATTTATACTGTTGTAAGGCCTTTTGTTTTTGGGGGGGGTATGAGTAGGAAGTCATTGGAAGATTAAAAAACAGACATAGCATAATGTAATTTAGGTATTAAAGGAATCACTCTAGCTTCTCTTAGAAGAGAATAGAGCAGAGGTGATTAAAGGCACAGCAAGTTATTTATTCAGCAGATACTGTTTTTATCCGGATCCCTTGTAGAAACTAAGCTTCTCACCAGTAGTGCATGCTCTGCACATTGGAAACTATCACACTAATTTGAACTGATTGCTTTATGTGGTTTTACCTGGATTAATTTATGATGTGAATAAAACAATAACATATTTCTCATGTGGAATATCTGAATAGCAATCAATCTAGGTATAATAGGAGATATCTTTGTTACTGTCAATGCTCACTACAAAAAGATTAGTCATTTTATTTGAAGTGGACTGCATGCCTGCTTCAACCAACTGTTCTCAGTATTCCTTGTATGAGTCAAAGTGAAAAGCTAAAAGGTGCTCAATTAACTTAAGCTCAGCAAACATTGACTGACTGAATACTGTGATTAGGCATTGTGCTGGGGATAAAACAATGTAGAAGCCTCCACCCCTGGCAGAGTAATCAGATTGAAATATTTTTATTTGTTACAGAAGATGGCATACTTTTGGGTTTTGTTTGTTTTTCCTTTTTAAACTGTAACAGAATAAAAACTGATAGAAAGCTGTCATTGTTTAAAATGAGTTCCTAATATAAACTCAGATAAAAAAATAACAGAAAGTGAATGGTACAAAGAAGTACATAGAAAACAACAGGAAAAAGCAGAAAGCAATGGCAATCAGAAAATTATTTGAAAACAAACAGTTATAATCTTCTTAAATTAGCTGTTTGTAATTCGGTTCCTTATGAAATATGTAAGCACAATCAGGCCTCCAAAAGTTCAATATTTGACTTTTGCTGCATTCATTATTACAAGAACCTGCAAAAACTTGTAACAATAAACTCAATGCTTCATAAACAAGAAGGTTAATGCTGACCATTTTCTTCAAAAAAGAGGATAGTAGTATATTTAAAAGTAAACAGCATATAAAAAGGAAGACTTACAAATATGTTGAGATAATCAAATTTTCTGATTTTATAAAGGAAAACAGAAAATTCCATTAAGGCTAAGTTATTCAGACAATAAATATTTATTGCATAGCCAATAACTGCCAGGCAGTGTACTCCTGTTAAGCTTAGGACGGTGATCATGAAATTTCACCACTCCTGTTTTCATGAAGTTTACAGTCTAGTGGGAGAGAATGATACTAATCTCATCTAGAATACAATGAATGTAGAGTGCATCTGTTGGTCAGTGCAGAGCTGTAGAGACCACTTCCCACTGTCCCACCTTGGGACAAATCTGAAGGGCCATCACAGCTCACCTGTATAATCAGCTGAGGCACTGTTCACACTGCATGGCAGTTCAACTTCTCCTTCTGCCCAAACCTTGCTTCCTTCATCCCTTTACAGGCATAATCCCTAAGAAACTCTCCAATCAACATCCTACAAGTCAATCACTAGGTCGGCTCTTCAGAACACAGCCTGTGAAATATATTATATGTAAAGTGCTGACAACAGTGTTTGATAAAAAGTAAACTCTTAATAAGCACTCACTATTATTATCAACTCATACATTTACCATAATTTATATACAATTAAAAAGCAAACAAAATAGGGAGTAATAGCATGAAGAAAAGTATGTTAATAGTATTAAGAATTGTATCTGGAAGAGTAATCTAAGAAAATTGGAGGTTCCATTTGGGGAGTGTTAAAAGTGCACCACTCAAAATGAAAAGAAACAGCTGCAAACATCCATTAATAATTGAAACAGGGAAGGTACAAAGAATGAATCTAGGAAATTGGAAGTTGTCAAAAACCAAACGGAAGCCTTGAAGATAGATATCCTACAATTAGTGGGTTGAAATGGACTGGTATTGGCCATCGTGAACGGTCTACTATGCCAAGAATAACAAATTGAAGAGGAACAGCATTGCATTTGTCATCAAAAGGAACATTGCAAGATCTATCCTGAAGTACAGAGCTGTCAGTGATAGGATAATATTCACATGCCTACAAGGAAGACCAGTTAATACAACTATTATTTGAATTTACACACCAATTACTAATGTCAAAGACGAAGAAATGTATTTTTACCAACTTCTGCAGTCTGAAATTGATCAAACATCCAATCAAGATGCATTGATAATTACTGGTGAGTGGAATGTGAAAGCTGGAAACAAAGAAGAAAGATCAATAATTGGAAAATATGGCCTTGGTGATAGAAATGATGCCAGAGACTGCATGAGAGAATTTGGCAAGACCAATGACCTATTCATTGGAAATAACTTTTTTCAACATTAACAGTGACTATACACGTGGACCTCACCAGATGGAATACACAGTAGTTAAATTGACTGTATCTGTGGAAAGAGACAATGGAGAAGCTCAATATTATCAGTCAGAACAAGGCCAAGGGCTGAATGTGGAAGAGACCATCAACTGTTCATATGTAAGTTCAAGCTGAAACTGAGAAAAATTAAAACAAGGCCATGAGAGCCAAAGTACAACCTTGAGTATTTTTTACCTGATTTAGAGACCATCTCAAGAAGAGATTTGATGAATTGAACACTAATTACCAAAGATCAGACAAGTTGTGGAATGACATCAAGGGCATCTTACATGAAGAAAGTAAAAGGTCATTAAAAAACAGGAAAGAAAGAAAAGACCAAAATGGATGTCACAAGAGACTCTGAAACTTGCTCTTGAATGTCCAGTAGCTAAAGCGAAAGGAAGAAATGATGAAGTAAAAGAGCTGAACAAAGATTTCAAAGGACAGACAAGAAGACATAGTAAAGTATTATAACAAAATGTGCAAAGACCTGGAGTTAGAAAACCAAAAGGGAAGAACACGTTTGGCATTTCTCAAGCTGAAAATACTGAAGAAAAAATTCAAGCCTTGAGTTGCAGTACTGAAAGATTGTATGGGCAAAATATTGAACAACACAGGAAATATCAAAAGAAGATGGAAAGAATACACAAAGTCACTGTACCAGAAAGAATTGGTCAATGTTCAACAATTTCAGGAGGCAACATATGATCAAGAAATTATGGTATTTAAGGAAGAAGTCCAAGCTGCATTGAAGGCATTGGCAAAAACAAGCTCCAGGAATTGACAGAATACCAACGGAGATGTTTCAACAAACGGATGCAACACTGGAAGTGCTTACTTGTCTATGCCAAGAAATTTAGAAAGAGCTACCTGCTCAACCAATTGGAAAAGATCCACATATGTGGCCATACCAAAGAAAGGTAATGCAAAAGAATGCAGAAATTATCAAACAATATCATTAATATCACATGTGAGTAAAATTTTGCTGAAGATAATTCAAAAAAGGTTGCAGCAGTACATCAACAGGTAACTGCCAGAAATTCAAGTCAGATTCAGAAGAGCATGTGGAATGAGGGTGTCTTATTTGTCTAGTGCTGCTATAACAAAAATACCACAAGTGGATGGCTTTAACACAGAGAAATGTATTCTTTCACAGTTTAGGAGGTTAGGAGTCTGAATTCAGGATGCAACCTCCAGGATTTCTCTCTCTCTCAGCTCTGGGGGAAGGTCTTTGTCATCAATCTTCCCCTGGTCTAGGAGCTTCTCGTGCAGGGACCCCAAGTCCAAAGGACGGGCTGTTCTCCTCCCTTATGTTTCTTGGTGATATGAGGTTCTCATGTCTCTTTGCTCACTTTTGTCTTTTATATCTCAAAAGAAACTGACTTAAGACACAACCTAATGTTGTAGATTGAGTCCTGCCTCATTAACATAACTGCCTCTAATCCTGCCTCATTAACACCACAGAGGTAGGATTTACAACACATAGGTGACAAAATGTTGGACAATCACACAACACTAGGAATCTTGGCCTAGCCAAGTTGACACACATTTTAGGGAGACACAATTGAATCTACAACATTCCACCGTTTTGCCCCTAAAAATTCATGTCATTGCCACAGGTTAAACACACTCATCCCCATTATATCATAGCAAGTCTTAATTCAAATGCAAGTACAAAATCCAAAAATACCTCTTCATCTCTGAAACCTAGAATATAAATTAATCAGTTTCCAAAGTACAATAGTGGAAAATGCACAAGCTAGACACTTTCATTACAAATGGGAGAAATTGGGAGGGAAAGAAGGGATAACAGGCACCAAGCAAATCAGCAGAATATGTTACATTAGTCCTCAAGGCTTGAAAATAATCCTCTTCTCTGAGACCATTTAGACAATGGCCCTGTAATGTTTCATTCTGTTGTATATAGAGTCTTTGTGATGGTTCAGGTTTTGTGTCAGCTTGATTGGGTCAGGATCCTCAGTAATTTGACATTTATGATGTAGTTTGGTAGTTATGTAATCATGTAACCACCTCCACGATGGTTACATGATCTGATGTGATAAGCCAATCAGTTACAAGGGGAGTTTCCTCAGGAATGTGGCCTGCATCCAAAATATATGGGTATTCTGGAAAAGCTCACTGGCTTTTGCTCGCTCTGGATCCTGCATCCAGCTTGTCATCATCTGACCTCTAGTTCTTGAGACTTGAGCCTGAGGCCTGCTGTGGGGATATATGCCATTTAAACATGGCTGCACTATTGACAACTGCAGCCCCCACAGGCCTCTATGCTGTATATGACATGTTGCAGACTTGTCAGCAATAAGAAAGAGATTAGGCATGACTTGTTTTCCCAAACCTATTGTCCTGTTACTGATTGCCTTGTTTACCTGAATTCCTTCTCCCTTGCCCGAAACTTACTGTTACTCACCCAAAGCCCATTGTTCTGTTATTTGCTTCACTGCTTGCTGTACTGACTATAAATAAACTCCTGGGACTGGAGCCGGGGGTCGACTCCTCGGAGTGATCCTCCTGGCCCCACTTCTCTGTAAGAGTTGTGTTTGGCTACTGTCTTCGCCGCCCCAACAACCGTCACCGCTGCGACAGCCTGCCATATTGCCTGCCGATCTTAGATTCGTCATCCCCACAGCTACATGAGTCAGGAGAAGCCTCTAACCTGAAGCCTGACCTAGGGACTTGGTTCTTGCCAGCCTCTACAACCACATGAGCAGTTTCCTTGAGAAAAATCTCTCTCCATATATGTGTGTGTCCATATATATGTGTGTGTGTATATATATATATAGGTATATATATATGTATATATGTATATATATATATGTATACACATGCTTCACTGCTTTTGCTTCTCTAGAGAACCCAGCCTAAGACAGTCTACGTAAGTTTGAACTAACTCAATGGCACGTAACAACAAGAAGAGGAAAATTTGAACACGATGGGACGTATAAATGGAAGGCCTTGAAAGCTAGAATTTGGACTCAATTCAACCTTCTAATGGATGAATACAAGAAAGATGTTTACCTGCGTTTTATTGACTATGCAAACGCATTCAACTGTGTGGATCATAACAATTATGGATAACATTGCAAAGAATGGGAATTCCAGAACGCTTAATTGTGCTCATAAGGAACCTGTACATAGATCAAGAGGTAGTTGTTCGGACAGAACAAGGGGATACTGCATGGTTTAAAGTCAGAAAAGGTGTGCATCAGGGTTGTATCCTTTCACCATACCGATTCAGTCTGTATGCTGAGCAAATAATCTGAGAAGCTGGCCTATATGAAGAAGAACGGGGCATCAGGATGGGAGGAAGACTCGTTAACAACCTGTGTTATGCAGATGACACAACCCTGCTTGCTGAAAGTGAAGAGGACTTGAAGCACTTACTGATGAAGATCAAAGACGACAGCCTTCAGTACAGCTTACACCTCAACATAAAGAAAACAAAAATCCTCACAACTGGACCAAAAAGCAACATCATGATAAACAAAGAAAAGACTGAAGTTGTCAAGGATTTAATTTTACTTGGATCCACAATCAACACCCATGGAAGCAGCAGTCAAGAAATCAAAAGATGCACTGCATTGTGCAAATCTGCTGCAAAAGACCTCTTTAAAGTGTTGAAAAGCAAAGATGTCACCTTGAAGACTAAGGTGTGCCTGACCCAAGCCATGGTATTTTCAATCGCATCATATGCATGTGAAAGCTGGACAATGAATAAGGAAGACCAAAGAAGAATTGACGCCTTTGAATTGTGGTGTTGGTGAAGAATATTGAACATACCATGGACTGCCAAAAGAGGGAATAAATCTGTCTTGGAAGAAGTACAACAAGAATGGCTCCTTAGAAGCAAGGATGGTGAGACTATGTCTTACATAGTTTGGACATGTTGTCAGGAGGGATCAGTCCCTGGAGAAGGACATTATGCTTGGTAAAGTAGAGGGTCAGCGAAAAAGAGGAAGACCCTCGACGAGATGGATTGGCACAGTGGCTGCAATAGTTGGCTCAAGCATAACAATGATTGTGAGCATGGCGCAGGACTGGGCAGTGTTTCATTCTGTAGTACACAGGGTCGCTATCAGTCGGAACCAACCTGAGGTCACCTAACAACAACAACAACGATGGGTGATTAATGCATTGGAATAGGCTGAGAACAGATGTTTAGGCCTTGCTGATTCTGCTATGAGCAGTGTTAGTCATAATGAATAGTTTCTTGTGAGGTCCAGACAAGATTTCCAAACAACCACATTTTCTGGGTAGAGGGTCTTCTGGCAAATGGGGTGTCAGGACCACCCTCATCTTTAATATTTGAACTTCATATCTTTCAGTTTAAATTTTTAAACTACCATGGGATGGTTTTATCACTCTACTGGAAAAATAGGACTCATAACTCTAGCTGCTGGCTTTGCTTCTGGAAGGCCTATTGCACTAATGGCTTTTGGCTGCCATGATTAAAGGTGGTCCTTTGAAGCGGTGCCTTGAGATCTTTGAAAGCAGCCTTCACTGTAAAGGTCTCTTTCTCAAACACAGTAGGAATTTAACTTGGCTGCTATCAAGCTGTATGAAAGGGGCTCAATTTTAATTTATACTTCATCTTCTTTTCACAACAACTGTGTGAAATAGGCATTAAAAGCACAGTTTTTCAGCTCCTTGAAAATCCAAGAAAGTATGTTCTTTGTTAAATCCAAGCTTTCTGGTTTTAAGCACCATATTCTTTTTACTTTATCTCACTTTCTGGCTTACATGTTACATTCTTGTACTGTGTAATGTTATAGCAATAAATCATTTATTATGTGTTCAACTTTGTTTTCAGGCCACCCTGTACATGGTCCTAAATAAGTATCAGTTATTGTTGCTAATCATGAATGCACAAAAGGGATTTTCTATTGAGCATATATTACAATTAATCATTCTGCAAAAAAATAATACCCCCTCCATATTGTTTGTTTTATAAATTTGTATTTTCACATATTGGATTTACTTTATCAAAGTGCACTCATACACACACATCATCACCATTAACAATGACAATTTTTCTGACAGTATGAGCAAAACTAAATTCCCCTACTCATTAATACCTCTACTCAAGGACACAAATCTAGGACACCCCTCAAGGATATGGACCAGGATGATGTAATTCTTCTTGCATAATGATAAAGTCAATCAGAAGTTTTTTTTTAATGGCTGTAACAGACTATCCTCCTTCTTACTTAAAACTATAATTTCAAAATTACTATAAGAAGAAGAGGAATGAAAACTGGTTAAAATTAAATAATACTCTATTAATAAGGCCACAGTATTGTGAGCAGGAGGGACCCTATGGCACAGAGGTTAAAACATTTAGCTGCTAACCGAAAGGTTGCTGGTTCAAATTCACCAGCTGCTCTGTGGGATAAAAATGTGGCAGTCTGCTTCCATAAACATTACAGCCTTGGAAACCCTATGGGGTCAGTTCTACTCTGTCCTAAAGGGCCACTATGAGTCAGAATTGATTTGACGGCAACGAGTTTGGTTTGGGTTTTATTGTTAGCAGGATTTGTTCCCAAGCATATTTATTCTTTTTTTTTCTTTTTTTATTAAACACAGAATCATAGGTCTAGAATATGAAATATCGTTCCAAAGATCAGTTACCCTAAAGAGAAATCCTTTACCGCATTCATATAATCAAAATAAATAAGTGTATCATTGTCTTTTCTGTCCTTTAACTCAAGAATACATCACTGTCAGTTCAATTCATCTAGCCAATAACCAAAATAATCATTCTCTAGAAATTTCTGTTTTTGTTGTTAGGTGCCCTCACACCTACTCATAGCAACACTACGTACAACAGAACAAAACACAGCCCAGTCCTACACCATCGTCACAATCGTTGCTATGTTTGAGCCCACTGTTGCATCCACCATGTCAATCTATCTCGTTGAGGATCTCCCTCTTTTTCGATGACCGTCTCTTTTATCAAGCATGATGTTTTTTCCAGGGACTAGACTTTCCTGATACCATGTCTAAAATATGTAAGACAAAGTCTCATCATCCTAACTTCTAAGGAGCATTCTGTCTGTACTTCTTCCAATACAGATTTGTTCATTCTCCTTGCAGTCCATGGTATATTCAGTATTCTTTGCCAACACTGTATTTCAAAGGCATCAGTTCTTCTTCGGTCTTCCTTATTCATTATCCAGTTTTTACATGCGTATGAGGTGACTGAAAATACCATGGCTTGGGTCAGATGCACCTTAGTCCTCAAAGTGACATTTTTGCTTTTTAACACTTTAAAGAGGCCTTTTGCAGCAAATTTGCCCAATGCAATATGTCGTTTGATTTCTTGACCCCTGCCTCCATGGACATTGACTGTGGATTCACGTAAAATGAAATCTTTAACAACTTCAATATTTTCTCTGTTTACCATAGTGTTGCTTATTGGTCAGGGCCAAAATCTCTTAGAAGGAAATAAATCATTTTTCAACTAAAGAAGTTCCAGAGTTCAGTGTCCAGAAAAGGAAATAATCATCACTCTCTAATCAGTGTGCAGTTTACATGTGATTTATGCTGGTTGTCAGTAAATGTTACATGTTTTTAAAGATTATTTACCAAAAAAAGCTTAACCAGTAAATTGATAAAATGGTGAAGGTTCTGAGTATCGAAAGAATTTACAGGTTTTTAACCAACTTATAAAAAAAAAGTCATAAATATAAAAAAAGCTTTAAATATCTGAAGGACTAGAATTGTGTGAAACATCAGAGAACTTGACAGGAGTCATAGAAAGGTAGGATTCAATTCAATAGGACAGAGAGATTTTTAATGACTACAGATTTTTATTTTAATAAAAATGCAAAGAACGCTATACTGAGAATCTTTTTTCTTATTATTTCAGTTGTAAACATTAAATAATATTTTCCAGATGAAAACTGACTAATACAATCCAAGATACATAATAACCACTAAACAAATATTAACTTCCGTCTTTCCTGACTCCTCACAATGAATTAATTTATAGAATAAATTTTTGCTTACATAATGGTTTAAAAAGGACAGGTAAAGTCATAAGAATGTCTAATCCTGAAAATTATAGATGAAATTGTCAGAGAAAGCATCTGTCTTTAGGCATCAGGAAAAAAAAAAAAATCTGAAGGCTCCTGATAATAAATCCTTGACAAAATTAAAGTAACTGAGATAAAATTATTTCTTTCTCCTTTCCTCAAACATTACTGGTTGCATTTCCCACTTCTGGACCACTTATCATTAATTAATTAGTCTGGTGTTTTTAAATTCACTCTCTGAACTGGTTCAGATGACATGCAGACATCTTCTTGGACTTATTTCAAAGTTTTAGATAATGGATAACCATAAACCATTATCCTAGGATAAGCCAAAGAGAACAGTAATTTAGACCTAGAACAATTCATGAGTAACTGCTTTAACACAGGAAGCATTTCGGAAGGCAGGAGTGTTGGTATAGAGGTGGAATGTGACAACAGATGGTGTACAGTGGTATTCTATCAATGAAGAAGCCCATATGATAATTGATTTTTCTTTCCTTATCATGACTTACATCATTTGATTAGCAGAGAAGCTAGCAATCACTGAGATAAACTTTATCTCCCACTCCTCTTTCCCCCATATCCATCGCCTTCAGCAAAAAAAAGATAATGCTTTCAAGAAGGTAGTTGATTCTAGAGTGTGCCCACTAAAAATTTTCCAAAAAAATTCTGCTAATTACAAGGCAATCAGAGTAATAGTCCCTACACTCACAACCACCATGCCTACAATTAGGCTGTCTGTTTCAATAAGCTCCTCCTATTATCTTATGTCACATTTCACTCTACACTGTGTGCAGTTACATGCACATTTTATAGGTTGACAATTTCAGTTAGTGACTAGGAAGAAAATGGTTTGGCTGCAGGATGAGGTCTTCTTAAATTAGGTTGTGTGACTTCAGTTGCTGCAAATTATGGCACCTTTAACTGCACTTATCATTTTGAAAGGTAAATAAACTGTGGAGTAAAGAAAAATAGCCAAAATATGCATAACTCTAACAGTGCTTTCCTTCTCCTAGAAATATCTTTATTGCTATTCCCTGTAAGTGTGAATTGATAAATTAGTTATTACTCCTTAATTATTCACTAATGGAAAAGCTTTTAAATAAACAATTTCAAAAATTTAGTGGGCCAAAAATAAAACTTAATACATAATTTATATAAAAAATGGAACTTCAACTAAGTGCTGAGAGAATAGTTTTCATTTAGCAGCAAAGTGTCTAAACCAAATTGGAATATAAAAAGTTTATCTCAAATGTCAGTGCAAAAACAATATGCTAGTTTTGCATTCCAATAATAATAAAAGACACTGCCATTTTTCATGTAAGGCATTTATCACTGTAACCTATAGCCACCTACCTAATTTAATTCATTTAAAATTGGATGAATAATAATTCTAAAAGGCATATCTTATCAATCTTATTATGCCATTATCCTGCTTAAAATCATCAATGGCTCCTCATTTCCTACCATTTACTATCCAAAATTCTTAGTATATAATGCATGACTATCTTTGACCTAGCTTTTCCCTACCTCTCTCCCCCTATCTATTGTAACATCCCACTTCTGTTCCAACACTCCTGCCTTACCGAAATATGGTGCAGTGAATTACTTATTATGGCCCTTCTAGCCATGCATGGTCTTGTGAATCCCAAAAAATGACTGGGTGGGAGTAACTATGCAAACAAGGTGTTTGTGGCCTACCAAGGGGATTGGACAGCCTGCTAATAATGCAAATAAGGTGTATGCAACCCTAATGAGGGGATTGGTCAGTTTTGTCATCCTGCTAGGCTTAAAATGAGCTCATCCCAGATGTGAGGAGAGAGGACCTCACTATCATCAAGACAGAAGAGCTAGGAGTAGAGCACATCCTTTGGACCCGGGTTCCTACACTGAGAACCTCCTAGTCCCAGGAGACAGTTAAAGAGAGCTATAACACCAGAGATGGTGTAAGACAGTAAGAAGCAGTGGCAGAGAAATGGTGACAGCAGAACCAGAAGACCAGTGTGAGATGGCGCAGTCATCTTCCTGGCCCACTGAGCAAGGCAGCTACAGTGGGTGAGCCAACCCACAGAGCGAAAGAGCTGAGCACATTTGGGCAGGGTGCTTCCCGGCAGAGTAGCGTGCCTCCAGGCACTTATTGGCGAAGCTCAAGAGTTTTGTAACACCTGAAGGAGCAGGGAAGAGGCTGGGCTGGCCCAAGAGTCCCAAGAAGCCCGAATGGCTGAGGGGTCGAGGGGCCAAGGGGCCAAAGGCTAGGACGAGGCCTGACTGTGGGCATTGCCGAGACGCTGTCCTGACTGAAGAACTGTATCCTAAGTCATTCCTGATCCTGAATTGTAACCTAGTACTTCCCTAATAAACCTCAAAATTGTATTGTCTGTGAGTTCTGTGTGGCCATTGCAACCAGTTACAGAACCCAGTATAGAAGTGCCATGGAGAGTCAGCTATTGTCAGAATTGGTAAAAAGGATGGTGGAGGTATGTTTGACCTCCACCTCATAGGAATCAGCCTTGGGATGATGTTTATCTTAATTCTCTCCTCCCCCTTGTGAAGTCGGACAAAAAAATCAGATGCTGCTGCCGTGCCATTCTTACAAAAATGCTTCATGCGTTAATGCAATTACTTGTGAATTGCTCTAGGTCTAAATTACTGGTCTTTTGGATTCTCTTGGGCTCACCATGGAGTAATGGTTTAAGGTTAAGAACCATTATCCAAAACTTAGAAATGAATCCAAGAAGATGACTGCACATTCTTTTGATACCATATTGAAGTATTGTTTATAAGGTCCACACAAGGATTATTTAATTCTGTAGGAGACCGTCCTATTGTTTGATTTTGCTAATTCACTATTAAGGACTCAGACTCAATGAAGTTACATATTTAGTTGCAAATTTGTATCTAGAAGAGAAATAAATGCTTTTTGTCTAGTTATTGATTACTGCCCTGTAGGAAAGTAATTAACCAGTTTTGTATCCAATCTTGCAACCTTATTCTAACATTCTTTTATTAAAGTGCTATAAATAGTCAGTTCCTCAAATGCTCTTGGAAGTAATTTTACCATCTTGCACATTGTCTTATTAATTAACAAGTAAATCTTTGATAACTGTCCAATCGGTATTTGTATGAAGTCATGTTTTAAACTTTGAAAAATTATACTTTGACAGTTTTGAAGGACCCACTAAGATATCCAAGTGCATGCACAAGCCAAGGCCAATTAAACTACCTGTACACTGCTGGAGGAGACATTCCACAGTCTGGGTAAGATCAGGCATATTTCTTTCTGGATTCCAAAGTAGCAGTTGAATTTTACCTTTGATGATTTCTGTTTATCTGTTTTTATTTTCTTTTGATTGTGTGGTTTCTTTGTTTCTGACAAAGCTTGTAATTCTGTTTCTTGTCTACTCCTGGTTAGGGCTGTGTTCCTTTCCATAAGCAAGCTTGGGAACTATTAAATCTGTGTCCCGTCTGGAGCGACTAGGTCAGTTTCTACTGTATAGTTGAGGGAATACCCCTGTGTAAGATTCATGGCCTCAGCTGTATTCCTTTCCAGAGTCAGGTGAGCAAATAGTGAGCAGTGGACCACTAGGTGAGTCTCAACTACATGTTCAAGGGAGTTCCATGTGCATATGTCGGTCCGTTTTGCATACAAATAGTAATTCCTATTTGTGGGGTACCTACTTTTATGGTCTGATGACTTAATAATCTCTGTTGGATGGATAATGGGGATGACCTATTCTTGATCAGATAAAAGACAACAGAGAATCAGACATGTTAGTCTTTTTTGTGTGTCTATTTGTCTTCTTACTGCTTTGGAGCTCAAATCTATTAAAAATGTTGTGCCCACTGAAAAGGAGAACGGCTCTTTGAGTTCTGGATCAGGTTCTCAATAAAGGGCAGTCTCAGAGCCTCATGGAAGAACTGTACCCACCACTCTTAAATAAAGACACTTCCTGGAAGGCCAGGGACCTTAGCAAATTTTGGAAACCTCAAGATGAAAGGGATTTACAAAATGTATAGGTACTACATGTAAAACCTCATGCAAAACAGGCTTGGTTTCCAAGCTTCAGGACTGAAAAGTAAGTAACAGATTTTTTTTTAAAAGATCTAATCCCGCTACCAAGGCCTCCACCGGACTGAGTCCAGTACAGCTAGATGGTGCCAGGCTACCACCACTGACTGCTCTGACCAGGATCACAACAGAGGGTTCTGGACAGAGCTGGAGAAGGATGTAGAACATAACTCTAACTCACAAAAAAAAGACCAGATTTACTGGCCTAAAGGAGACTGGAGAAACCCCGAGAGTATGGCCTCCAGACACCCTTTTAGCTCAGTGGTGAAGTTATCTCCGAGGTTCACCATTCAGCCTGGGAGTGGACAGCCCCGTAAAACCAAATGGGACTAATGAGGTACAGTAGTCCAGTGACAAGGGCCAGAAGGCAGAAGGGGACAAGGAAGCTGGTGATAGGAAACCAAAGGTTGAGTAAGGATATTGTTGATGTGTTGTGAGACTGTTAACCATTGTCATAGGGCAACGTGTAGTAACTGTTAAATGAGAAACTATTTTGTTCTGTAAGCCTCCATCTTAAGAGAGAATAGTAGCACAATTGGAAGAGCGTAGTTGATGTCACTGAACTGCACATGTAGAAATTTTTGAAATGGTGTGTCTTTGTCTATGTGTATTTTCACCAAAAAAAAAAGGTTGAGAAGTTAGAGGGTTGATATGTTGTGGGGTTGTTACCCAATGTCATAAAACAATATGCGCACTACTGTTTCATGAGAAACTATTTGTTCTGTAAGCCTTCACCTGAAGTACAATTAAAAAAAAAAAAAAAGATCTAATCCCATGTTTCCTAATGAAATTTCCAGACAATAGTTACTCACTACTCTGTGCTCAAGGACATGTATATAATTAACACTTCTTGCTTGTAAATAATTAGGCTGTTACACAAAATAGAATCAGTCTTTTTCTGAGATCAATAATAATCTTTGGAAAACAGATATAATAATTTTTTGGAAAATATTTGGGATCAAAAAGAACGATGTTAAGAAAAGTATCCAAATATTATACATAAGGCCAAGAGGATGACTCCATGTCTTGCCAATATCATATTACTGAATTATCTAGGTGACTACATCTTTTTTTTTTTTTTTTTTTTTGCCATTTACTAAGGGCTTACACTGTGAAGTTGCATGCTACTTTTTGTGTTCAACAGAGATCGTATTTTCTGTCTAGTAGAAAGGACACATCATATATGTAGTTTTCCAGCTAAAAATGGAAACATATACTGAATCAAATAATGAAATAACTGACAAACATGAAATGACAAAAACTCTACAAAATAACTGTCAGGACTGTTAATGCCACAAGAGACCAAGAATTATGAGGAACCATTCCAGATTAAGGGAGACTAAAGAGATATGATAACTAAATGTAACATTGATTCTGGCTTGGAGCTTGGATTGGCAAACAATTGAAGCAACTGGGGAAATCTCAATATGGATTTATGTTAGATAATATATTGTGTCCATATTTGCTATGTATACTATGATGCAAAAGAATGTCCTTATTCTTAGAAAATACATTGGGAAGTATTTAGGAGTAAAGAGTCATGATGTCTGAAATGAACTCTCACATGTTTCAAGAAAATCTATGTATGGATGGATGTGTCAGAGAGAGAAGGACTGAGAGAGGGAGAGAGAGAAATGAAGCAAAATGTTTAATAACTAGTGAATCTGGGTGGAGGCTATATGAGAATTCTTTTTACAATTCTTCTTTCTTGTAAGTATGTAGTTAGTGCAAAATAAAAACAAAATATATTTAGTAAAACTAAAGCAGTATGCTGTAACTAAAGTGATGTAGACACTGTACAGTCCCAAAATAAGTGTTTTATTTTTTTAAGTGAACTTAACTTTTAAAATAAATAAATACAGGGAAGCTTCACATGAGGAAATCAGTAGAAGTAATATCTAATGTATCTGCTCTCTTGAATCTGATTACTATTAATACGAAACTGTGTTTGTTTTGAGTCATGTTTTATTTTGATTGCTTTCGGGAAGTGAGGTGAAGCTAAGAAGAGGGGCAGGGGAAAGGAATAGTCAGGCAGAAGCAAAAAATGGAGGCAAAGACAGCTCATTCCACTTATTGTGAGTTCTATTTCCTGTCAGTTCTGTTTGGTGAATATGACAATTTGTGGAGAGAGACAATTTGTGGACAAAAACATGATACAATCTGTAAGTAAACTGTTTTAAATTCCTTCACACGATTCCTAGCCCAGTTTCTGATTCAAAGTTGAAACTCTACAATTGTTCACTGGGGAAATGATTTGGACTCGTTTTGCTTAAGCCTTCGCTCTGCTTCTGCAATAAATGAAAGCTAATTATATCCCTTTACTTCCATTTTGATGACATGGCATTTTCAATCGCCTCACACACATATGAAAGCTTACAGATGAAAAAGGAAGACCTAAGAAGAACTGATGCGTTTGAAATGTGGTATGGGTGAAGAATATTGGATATACCATGGAATGCCAGAAAAATGAACAAACCTGTCTCGGAGGAGGTACAGTCTGAATGCTCCTTAGAAGCAACGATGGTGAGACTTTGTCTTACTTGCTTTGGACACATTATCAGGAGGGATCAGTCCCTAGAGAAGGACATCATGCTTGGTGTTATAGATTGAATTGTGTCCCCCCAAAATATGTGCTGTAATTCCTAACCTCTATGCCTATGGTTATAATTCCATTTGGGTGTGTCTTGAGTCAATCTCTTTTGAAATATAAAAGAGATTAAACAAGCAAGCCAGTTATCAAAGATGGGGGAAGAGAGATGCCAAGCCCCATGAACACTGTCCAGGAGCAGAAGCTCAAAGAGACAAGGACATTGCTCCAGAGCTGACAGAGAGAGAGCTTTCCACTAGAGCTGGCACCCTGAATTAGGACTTCTGGCATCGTAAAACTGAGAAAATAAATTTCTGTTTGTTAAAGCCACTCATTTATGGTATTTCTGTTACAGCAGCACTGATAACTAAGACGCTTGGTAAAGTAGAAAGTGAGTGAAAAAGAAGAAGACCCTCAATGAGATGGATTGATGCAGTGGCTGCAACAATGGGCTCAAACACAGCAATAATTGTGAGGATGGCACTGGACTGAGCAACGTTTCGTTCTGTTATACTTGGGGTCTCCATGAGTTGGAAATGACCTGACAGCACCTAACAACAAAACTTCTATTTTGGGAGTTATGAAAGCTAGTTATATCCCCTCACTTCTATTTTGGGGGTTGTCAGTGGGCTAGTCACTATTTGAGTCATCACTTAGGTCTGTAACAGTCAGAATACAGAAGCAGTCATTTTTTACCTACTCTCATTAGGTCTCCTTGAGGGCAAGGAACCTATCTTTCTAGAATGTAAGATTCCCATGACCCTCAAAAGAAATATAATTTATTTTTAAAGCAACACTGTCTTTTATTTTTCTTTTAACACTTTACAATTGAGCTGCCATGTCCACCTGTTCAACATAATATCCCCAAGCCCTGAAACAGTGCCTAATACCCATGCTGGTCACATAGCTAACACTCAGTTCAACTGAGAGCTCACTTTACTTGGCCTTTTAGACCATTTAAAATAATTCTCTCCTTACTGTTTCTTCAATTCAGATAGCTGCTTTACCCTGAGCATACCCTTTGCTCAATTCTAAGAACAAAATTCTGCTATTATGTTATTATGCAATCCTCTTTTGGTAAAATAGAAAAAGTACTTTTCTTAATGAAGCTTTCATCTATTGCTTTAGTAAAATAGATTAGCTTATTGAATCAGAATAATTTGCTATTTTATGGTAAAAGGTTTTTCATTTTTCAAAGAACATAGGACTTAGCAAACTGATAGTGTAAAAACTGGCAAATCACTTTGTGTTGTTTTACAGCAACAAAAAACACTTTCTGTAGAAATAATTTGTACAGGTCAATTGTTCTGATTTCCTAAAAATTACCTAATAGTCTACCTATCATAGCAAGGATAAAATTATGAAATGCTGAAATCTTAGCATCTTTTATGTTTAGCCTCAGTGCATTGAATCAGAAAATACAAAATAAAACTATATATTGAAAAACAGTGGCTATCTTTGAACTTCTCTAGGTAACAGACTTCATAAGCTTCCAGCTGCGTAGAAGTAAATTCCCTTTGAAAAATGGTAGCATCACTTCATAAAAATTCATGGTGTTCCAACATCCTTTTGTTATGCAGGACTTCCTAGAGACATAAATGCTATTAACTGTTCTTTTCTCTTTTACTAAATGTACGCCCAGCATCCATAATTCAGTTCTTTTTTTCTCAGCTATTAACAATTTCCAGATAACTGCTGGGTTAAGTTAATGCTTTTGGATCAGTGTACTCTGGCACCAACTTGGCTCAGTGATGGTTCCTATATACATTTTTTTTTTTCAATTAAAAAATAAAAGAGAGACAGAGAACCACTGTGACTCATGAACCATAACTCGGTGGCTGATTTTATTTTCATTTAAAATCACTGTTTGTATTAATGCAGCCGAATTTCTTTGGAACATAAGTCTACTCAAGGCAACAGTATGCTGAGATATACCGTCTCATCCCAACCAGAGCCTAATCCATGATGTGAATTATCTGACAGCTGGCTACTTCGTAGTTCAAATTCATATGGTTTAAATATTCAAGTTGAATAACCTACTGGTGAATGTATTCTTCAAATAGAAGGAAGAAAGACAAGAACTAAAACTTGAGTGTGTTAGGAAAGTTTCTCCCACAGAAGTTTAGAAATCTTAAATGATCGTAAAACCAACTAGTCTTATGCTAAATACAATACAGTTCAAAAATTATTTTCAAAGTAAAATAAATAAAGCTTTCTATAAGTAATTATTTTCTTTAACATTTTTTGTCTTTTTGGTCATTGCCTATTTATTTTGGATAGCACTGCCTTAAAACTGAGCAGAAGATACTTTTGAATTAGTAATGTATCAAGTTAGTTTTAAAAACAGAGCTCATTATATAAATGCTCACAATAGTTAAATTTGCTTTTATTTAAGAAAACAAAACTTTACAATTTCTGTGCAAATAGCCAAGACATTTATCTGAAGGGCAGATGCTTTTTGCCTAATTAAAAATCAGGAAAAACTGAGTTTAGTAAACATTTTCATTAAAGTATACCATAAATATTATCAAGTACACCATCGTAAGTATAAAGCTTGATTAATTTTTTTCTAACCAATATAAACTAAATGAGTTTCCAAAAAATAATAAATGAGAAATCAGATAAATAATGCATTACATTATAAAGCATTAATATGTAGATATCTTGAATGTTTAAAGGACTGTTTTTGCTGTGGCTTACAGAAGCCAACTTACTGCCATGATAGATAACTTTAAACATACGTTTTGCTTTTAAAAATATCTTTGTGTCTAAATGATTACTTTAAAAGTAATACTATTTCTATTTCAGTATTTCTAGCTTTGATTCATGTAATTATTAAAAACAACTATCATTTTCATTGGTGTAACACTTTAAAATTTAAGTGAATGAGACGGGACTGCAATTTTGGCGTCCTTTTATCAAATCCATGCTCTTTTCATCACACCATACTTGCTTAAAGTAAAAAATTAAAATTCCATATAACTGACACAAAAAGAACCCATATTTTGTAAATTTGTCTATTTTGACAAATTTAAGAGAATCAGTTTTGACTTTGACTTTTCAGTAATTGGCTTTTATTCTGAACAAGTTTCACAAAGTGAAAATAAAAAGCATATTTTTCTAATAGATTAAAAATCAGAATGCACTAAATCGATGTGGGGAAAAGTGTGAAAATATTATAAAACTGTTTAAGTGTTTACTAACCTACCACATTTGAATTAATTTATTACATTTTAGTTAATTACATTTTAATATGTTTAAGAATTAAAGATATTTTATGGATTTTCTTCCCTTCTGAAGTTGTGGCAAAAATGGCCTGCTCACACACACACATTGTACACACCATAGGTTCCTCTTGGACCAGAGTCAGCTTGATCCCTTCTCTTGGGAGGCTCTGAAGCAGACAAGGTGGAAACAGCAGTGGCAGAGTTCTCAGTGTAGGACACAAGTGAACAGTGTGGGGTTCTCTGGTTCACCAGTTCTCTGGTTGGTTGCCAAGTTTCCTGGAAGGTCAAATACGTGCTGCTTGCACAACACCCACAACCTCTACCACTGTCTGACCTTTGCTCAACTTAAGCCGTTGCCAATTTTTAAATGCATAATGGTGGGTGATAACAGTGAGGATAGAATTTATTATTGCAGTGTATCACACTGATTATAATAAGGAGGTCTTTCAAGTGATTTAATTGTTGTTCTCCAATGTAATTTTAAAAACAAATGGGGAGGGTTGAGAATTACTGGGGTATTGTAAAAGGATGCTGAAATATAATGTGTATAACAATAGAAATTAGAAGAGTAACCTAAATGGAAAAACATATTTAATTGGTGAAGCCATTAAATATTTGGACAAAAGTCAATTCACTATATATTTCTCTACCTCCATTCCAAAGATAATAATCCTCAGAGTTTTACCTACTTTCCTTACACAAACAACTCTTTCACAAGTCCTAATTCTATTCCCAGCAATGCAATGAACTGTGCTTTTCATTGTCTAAATTTTTGGTCAGATTTCTGATAAAGGTTCTTGGAATTTTCATTTGGAATCTACATTTGGAATACCTTCCCTATGTGACAGGCTGAATTATGTCCCTTAAAAAGATATATGGAACTCCCACCCTTGGTATCTGTGAAGGTAACCTTGTTTGGAAATAGAGTTTTTGAAGATGTAAAGTTAACATGAAGTCATAATAGAATAGGGTAGGTCCTAATCCCACCTAAGTCACACCGTTCTAAAAGAGAAAAAGAGACAAAGACAGACAGAGGAAGAACACCATGTGATTGTGCAACTGCAAATCAAGGAAAGCCTGGAGCTACCAGAGGCTAGGAGAGAGGCATGGAACAGACTCCTCCATCAAAACCACAAAAGGAATCAACACAGCCGACACCTTGATCTCAGACTCCCGGCCCCCAGAACTATGAGAAAATTAATTTCTGTTGTTTAAAGCCACCCACTGTGTGGCACTTCATCAGATAGGACAGGCAAATTAAAAGACAAGGTCAAAGACCAAATGCCAAATAATACCTGCATTTAAAGCACGGATGTAAAGAAGTAGCCTATAAAGGAGTCTGGGAAGGCAAAAAGAAGAGAGAGAATAACCAGAAGAGAGCACAGCAAAAAGGAGATGAGAATAATATAAACAGCGCCTCCAACGGTGTTAGATGATGAAAAAGGTACTTAAGAGAAGTCAAGAGAAATGAATATCGGGGGAAAAATGAAAATTTCAAAGTCACTGATGACTTTAGAGTCGTTTTCAACCTGGGAAATTCCTCCCAGAGGAGTTTGGCAATGTCTGGAGGCACTTTTCCTTGTCACAACTTGGGGGTGCCACTGGGACTTTAATGGGCAAGTGGTGCTATTAAACATCCTACGATGCACAGGACAATCCCTCCCACATACACAAAGAATTATCCAGAAAAAATGTCAACAGTGCCAGTGTAGAGAAATGTGTATCATAGAAGCTAAAATAAATGAAACTGAAGCATTCATGGGCAGTGAAGAAATGAATATGGCAAGTGAGCCTATTCTTTTGTATAGGGAAGAAGGTTCAGAGGATGGATAGATGAGGGTCAGGGAGGAGACAAGAATCTTTTTTCTTTTTCTCAAGTATGGAAAACATGACAGTGTTGTAAACTAACAGCAATGAAGCGAATGAGACTAAACTGAAAAAAAAAGAAGAAACATACTGGTTAAAGTTCTTTAGGAGATGAGAGGTTGAAATCAAGCTGACTAGTAGAAACATTTTCTTTCAAAGGATGCAAGGAAACATACTCCTCTGAGGTCAGAGAAAACGAAAGACTAACTTCCAAAACTATGGTTGTTTGGAAGGTGGGCAGCTGAAACCGGAGAGACAACTTGAAGAATGTGTTCAAAGTTTATAGTCACTGACCAGGAAGAAACAAGTTAAGCAGGTGCTCTGAGATCCATTTTCCCAGCTATAGCAGAAGATGTGGTTTAATTTCTGGAAAGAAAGAAGGCAGGTGACCTGGTCTAATCTAGTAAACATACGAATGACAGACTTTCTGGCAAACCAACAAACTAAGTGGCTTTTAATAGCAGAAGAGTCTGCCTATGGAATCCTTTCAGTAGGCTGTGCCTAATTGTCTAGTATTGCTTATGAAAATTAAATCTGGAATCTAGAAATTTATGATGTGGCTCCCTTGAAAACCTCCATGTATGCTATGTAACTATCAGAGTATAAGATGGGGATGTTTTGTACTGAGATGGCTCCTTCTGTGAAAATGAGGTGATCAGATACCTTACTTAGAAACTTCACTCAACAGCCTTGACCAAGGCTCATCTAAGGCAGAAAGAAAGGACCTGAGGATCTAGGTAGATATTCCTGATCTCTCCCTGCTTCACCTGTGATACCTGCTAAGAATGCTAATTCATGCAAGTCTCTCTTAACAATAAAATTATTTGCATAGTGTTGAAGACAACTAGCTGAGTATGGAAATCATAATTTTCTAAGATAATTACAAATGTATAAAGAGCCTAAGAGAGGGAATTAAAAAAAAAAAAAGAAAAGGTTCTTACATTGTGTCATGTTGGATATAACAAGCTAAGAACAGAAGGAGACCCAAACAAAAGAGGAAAACTTTTAGCACTAGAGTGAAATGATCACTGAATCAAATTATAAAAGTGACAAATGATAGCTAGTTCAATTTAGGAAAGAGTAATTTAAACAAAATGTCTTCACATAAGAAGACTGTGAAATTGTATATGCATGATTCACTTGTAAATCACACCTCTTTATCTTACCCTTGCAAACATGACGGCTTGTGAAATAATTATAAATGTGACTCAATTTTTAAAATATTTGAAAAACAATGTTCATATATTATAATGTTTGTATTTTTTCTATAACCTGAAACTATAATGGTCAATAGTGGATATGATTCTATTATTACATATTGGATATAATACTATTAACATATTTCTGGACTTTGGAAGTCAAGACTTGTTTTGCTTAAATAATTTACTAGAATCAATTCAATGTACTTAAATTTCAAAATAATATTATAAGTATAAAAAAATCAATTTTTTATTATTTTTTCTCTGACTAGAATAATAAGCAAACTTCAGATTTTAGTCACTACCCCCTCAGAAAAAGTTGTTATTTTAGTCAAGGTCAATTTTGTGTTATAGATTGTGCAGCTGTTCAGATGGCCAAAGATTTGTCATGGATTGTGAATTGATAAATATTCTCTGTCATTCGTGAAAGCTGTGCCAGCCCCGGGAGTTACCTACGTGAGGCATAAAACAGTTTTCCTCTCACACAAAATTAAGAGATAAATTTGACCCAGTTAAAAATAAAACTGTTTATAACTCCAACAATGAAAAGTTAACAACCTTAGTTTTCTAATTTCTCAGTTTTAGAGGGATATAAACATTCTAAAGAGTATCCTAGATGAAGTATGGTTAGAAAGAAATAATTTTTACTTTTCCTCTACTACTGGCCTCTTTAATTATTTCCTTCATAAATAATAATAAACACCAATATGTACTATTCTTAGTGAAGATTATACCATTTATTATTTAATATTGCTATGTTATACCCTGGTTGTACATATATTAAATTTTAATAATGTCACCACAGGGAAAAATTACACACCATGCACATTCTTGTTAGAAGTGTATGAAGAAAAATGGCAACAAATATGATACTGAAATATTACTTATTTACTCAAGCTGGTCTTAAAGTCATTTGAGATGAAGTAAGTGAACTCTATCTATAAGCTATTTATAATACTGAGCACCAAGCATAAAAACTGTGACAGCTTGTAAATGAAAATGACTCATTCTACAGGATAGGGGAAAAAATGAATAGAGTATTTTATCTAAGTCTGCTTTTAAAGGCAATTCTGAATGTTCAACCTAATAAGGAGGAAGAGGAGCCCCACTAGATAAAATAGACAAGGGGTTTTAAAAGTCTCATTTTAAACTTATTTGACCAAGAATATATGTTTTTAACAGATTCTCCAATAAATACCACAAATAAGAAATTTATTTCCTCTTTGTATGACCAGTTCCTAATTATTCCACAGATAGGATCCTGGAAACCATGGCACAAGTCTGATAATCCTAACAAGAATTGTTCCCATTGGAACAATGTCATAATTGAGATGAACTTCCTGACCAAGGACTTAACATCAATGAACCAAATTAGCATCAATGAACTGAACTTTATCAAATAATGCATCATAAACATATTTAGTGTACATCTATAAAATAAATTATAATGTCAAAATTATTCTTACAAAATGTATATAATCATATCACACATAATGATTGTGAGAGCTGACGGAAGCCTTGATTCATATCTATATGACTATAACTCATTATCTGATCAGCAATTTTACCTTCCATTCATTAATATTTACTAAATGCCTATTTCTGCACAAGGCACTTTACTAAATACTATAAGGATGCCAATATGGAAATTTTTTCCCCCTATTTTCTATTTTAAAGCCTGCAGTGTAATAGGTAAAAGGAGATGCATTAAAATAAGTACGTGATAAGTGCCATATATGTGAACGAACCCAGAATGGCAGTAAAAGGAAAGTATCATTAGTAACTTGAAAAATCAATAAAAGCATTATGGATTAGGGTTATTAATCTAAAATTAATATACCAGTTATCAAAAAATGTAATTACACATTTAATGAGTGATATTTGTGCTTTTCCTTCTTAAAATTTATAAGGATTGAGAAAAATGATTTGTGTAGCTCCATTTCCTTAAAAATATTGATGGCTTCCTTTTCTCATTAAATGTCCTTGCAGCATGCGATATCTGCTTTAATTCCATTAACAATGAGTTACACCAAAAGTTGGGATCATTATTTAATCTCCAAATAGTCATTAAAAATTTCAAATATTTGTAGCTCTCATTAAGGACTTCAGAATTAAGAGGAAGCATTTATTGAATCAGTTCTTCCAACCTTTGCTCTTACTTTAGAGCTGGAACAACTTCCATGCCCCAACATGAAGTATGATGGTGCATGTACCAAACAAGGCCCATACAACTCTTTTTGCCTGGTGGATGATAGAGTGGAAGTGTTTCACAAATGATTCTTTGGATATTAATTTTACGATTTATTTTGTACCTTCTTCTTTACTGTCCTCTGCCTCTGAGAGTCCCTGCTCAGGACTAGCAGCTGGGCTGCAGTGGTAGAAATGAGCAAAAGTCAACAGGAAGTAAAGTACATATTTAATAGTGTCATTAACTGAGCGTGTAACATAAAATACATATAAATTAGGGAAACAGGAGTTCATGTGCTCATTTTAAATCCTTTCCACTTTTGGTATCAATGGTCACAATCCAAATCAAGCATGTTCTACCCATTCTGAATTTTAAGATGGTCAAAATGGTTAAATCAGGTTTATTGACATGTTTATGTTCAACCTTCATGTCTCCCTAACTAGGAACTCTAAAATCCTCAAGGGCTATCTCTTTCATGCTTGTGTCTTCCGAGTAGTGTCCCAACAAGCATTTATTAAAAGAAATTGTGAAAAAATGAATGAATGCATAAAGGATAAGATAATAAATGAGAAAACAGCAAGCCCCAGAAAAGTTAATGAGTAGCAAAGTGCTTTTGTTTTTTGTTTTTGTTTCCCCTACTACTTAGTCTTAAATTTTCAACTATGGTCAATAATAACTAAATTCTGGGTTCAACAGACAAAAGAATATGACATGAGATGCTAATGATCTGCAAGTAACTCTTCTATTTTTTTTTCCTCAAATTTAAATCTGGTCTGTTGTTATACCAAAAAAATTCCTAACAGCTTATGTTTTTCCTGTAGCATTCACAGTTTCTACAGAAAGGCAGCAGGATGCCAAACGGCAAATGAGAGAAATGATGCTGTGTCAGAGTAAAACTGGCCGAAAATGAATGCAGTCAGAATCACCCAGCACAAAGCATCCAGGGAAACTCTGTGGATGCATTTGCTAAGTAATCTAAAAATAATACAACTTTCTAAACCAACTTTTTAGTGTAATAAAAATAAATGCTTTCAAATATAGTAGGATTCCCATACATTGAGTCAAGTGAAGAAGTTAGCTTATTTCATTTAAGATACACAGCTCTAAGGCCTTTAAGTCAGAGCACAACCAAAAGGACAAAACTCATGGTTAGGCATGAATCCTTCCATCTCGGAGAGCTCATCGTCTGTTTTCACCACAGCAATCAGCACAGTGTGAAACAAAAAGTCAGGGCCCTTTAAATGATTGTGGATAAAAGAGAGGGGAGAGACAGGCAGGAAGTTTCCGCCAATTAGACGAATACTTAGGATTTTAATAGTCATTACTCACCAAATATTTCTGGTTCTACACCTTCCAGACACAAGGGAAGATTGCACTTCTAACTCCCTTCCTGGCTAGTTTGGGTCATGTGACTGTGCTTGGCCAATAAGTTGTGAGTGGAAATGAAGTGAGTCTTTCCTGGGTCAGAACATTTTATTACTGGGGCCAGGGCCTCCAGTGACGTCTTTTTGCCACGGTAGAAGGCAATGTTTGCGGTAGTAGCTGCTGCAATAGCCTGGATACAGATGGAGGAGACATTAAACAGAACTCCCAGCACCTTCCACAATGAACACGTAGCATGAATGAATATTGTAAAGTCACTAACACTTGGGAGTTACTGGTTATCACATGAGCCTAGTTTATCCTGACTGATACGCTGATGCACTTCTTTTCCTTGAAAAATGCCAGGTCCTCTGAATTGTTCATTACATATTAATGTATCCTCACATTTAGAGCAGGATAATCCTATCGATAATTGGAGCTAGACTGCAGTGTTAGAGAAACCACGACAAATTCCTTACATATATCCATGTACATAAAATACTTTGGAAAGAAAGTACCTAGTTAAAAAAAAAAGCCTATTTCCAGAAAAAGCTTTTCAAAAATGTTTGACCAGCCTAATAAAAGTATAAAGTTACTCATTAAAAGAAAAATTAAGGAAAGTCTTTATTTACAGTGGTTTGATAAAATGTAATAGATGTAAATACTTATAAAATCGTTCCAGATATATTTTGGCTTCTTGTAATGAATTCAAGGAAATCCCAATTTCTTCTGGGCCATTGATGTTCAAAGAGTTAATGTACTCTGTCCTTTCTCTTTCAGATTGAAATATCCAAAAGTATACAAAAACCTTGGAAATGTGGGATATTGAAACCCATTAGGGCATATCTTTGGTCATTCAGAAACCCTGAGCATCTAAATAAACAGAACCGCACTCCATAAACTTTGTGGAGTCTATCCCCTCTAAGGACTCCAGTTACTACTAAGTATGAATATCTTGTTTTGTGACTAAGTCACTTTTAAGATGAGATATCTCTCAGTAAGTACCTTGATAGCATTCATCAGTGTATCAAGAAATATTATCAAATTTTAAGTTCAGAATAGGCACTACGTTTTTTGTTTGTTTTCCTTTTTTTCAAATCTTAGAGATTGCCACAGTCTAGGCTTAGAGTAAGCATATAATTTCCTTAAATTTGTTGATCTCATAACATAGAACTTATGCAAGAAAAATTTTTTAAAAATGATTCAAATTAAATTTAAATCTAATACACTTCCCCAAAAGCATGTAGGGTTTGAAGTTAGACAGCTAGGAACAAAATCCTATCTTTGCCATTTATTAGCTGTGTGATTTTGGGCAAGTTACTTATCTTCTGTGTCTTATTTCCCACATTTGCAAAATGTGTATAATAACAGTAACATTTAGCATGAAGTGTCGTTGTGAGAACTAAATGTGATAATACATTTGAAACATTAAGAGTTGTACATTGATTCAAGTAAGTATTAAAAATGTTATTATTACCCTAAATGCAAAGAATAACTGAAGCATGGATTCATTCATAAATACATACATTCACTTATAATATTATGGGAGAGGTATAAAGAAAATGTAAGTCACTTTTCACACACAAAGTTTAGTAAAGCAAAAAGAAAAGTTTTATCTGGCATATATTCAAAAAGGCAGAAGTGGGAAACGGACAAGCAGGCTGCCGCAGCCATGTCTGCCAGCGTCCAAGGAAATATCACAGAACAGACAAAAGTGGGAAAATAGACAAGCATGCTGCTAGAGCCATGTCTGTCCAAATCCAAAGCATATTACAGAATAGGCAAGAACGGAAAAACGGACAAGCAGGCTGCCGCAGCCATGTCTGCCCGAGTCCAAAGAACAGTTACAGAGCCATCTGTATATATTAACATTACAAATGAGCAAAACCATTGAAAACTTAGCCTTTTCAGACTGGTTAAAACTGTGATCCTACATTTTGAATTGTCTTAACAAACCATACAGGTTTCAGTAAGGACAGTCAGGAGGGTCTTCATTGGTCCAACAAATTTTTATTCACTAAATGCTAATAGAAAAAGATAAGAGTAAAAAGCCTTTTGTTTTCTGTTGATTGGCTTTATGTGAAAGTTTCCCTAAAAGATATTTTCCAAGATTATCCTAGCTACTGTCTTTATACCTCAGGGCCCAGTTGATATGTTCTTGTGAGTCCTTGTGAGCCCAGCTCCAGCTTGGTCACATTCTCTATGCTCAAGGAGAGGGAATGTTTCTAATTTTATTTCCTAAATCACACATGTATCTAAAATTACCAAAGAAATCCTAGCATTTCTTTCTTATATTATTATGAGTTAAAGAATATATTTTATGCATTTTAAATTAACTGTTAAGATGTAAATTAACTGTGAAGATGTAAATTAACTGAAGAATGAGATTAAAAAAAAGAATATGATACAAACTGTAAAATCCAAAGGAAAACAGAGAAATTATAAAGTACTTTTTTTGATAGATTTCTTGTGTAAATTCAAAAGCTCTGGTATTTATTTCAACATATTTTATCGGTAAATCCAATGAACATGTGCAATATTTCGACCAAATCTCTGTTCCAACCTTGAGTGTTCACCACTAATGGCAATGGTGTTATCCTGCCACCTAGTGGCGTAAGTGTATCACTGCAGGGAAGTGTTCTTTGAATATTTGTGAAAAACCACAAATAAAAGCACTAAAATTAAGATTTTTGTGTTTTTTGCTTTTTGAATTTCAAATCTCGAAATCAGATCACAGAAGAGTAATTTTTGTAATCTTCCATGGAGAATTGTTTATATAAAATTAGTATCAGAAACCCATGAAATATAAAAGAATAATATACAAAAGGCTCTACTTTGGCCAAGTTTACTAAACAGTAAAAAACTATTAATAAATACCTTTCTATGTAGATGTAATGAAAATTTTGTAAAGACATATGCTTCATAATACTTCATTATCCATAAATTTTGATCTTACAATAATTGTAAACATTTTAACATGTTCTTATAAGAAAAAATATATATATCAATTGTAACAATAATGATACAACATTTCAAAGCACAAAGGACAGAAGGAAAGATGAAATATGTTTCTATATATACAAATGTAAACACACAAACACACAGAATTATTTTTTTAGAATAATGGAAACAAGATGCTCATTATCATTTCTTGTTTTGTAGTTAATGATTTACCCAAGATTAAATACAGCCAAGCCGGAACTAATGATTGGAATTTCACACTTCGAATGCCATGTTTTTTTAATCACACAATGTCAACTCACTAATGTAAGATTTCTTTATGATACAACTGTCAGAATGGGATGATCTAATATTTTCATTTAAAACCCAGTTATCTGAGATACAGTGTGATATCATAAGTTATTTATTTTTGAATATTTTTAACATATACCTATTGTTAAATGGGCAGATAGATTTACTTAAAAAAAAAAACACTGTTAAATATTAGAAGACAAAGACAACGCTGCAAAAAGCACATCTGTGGAAAAGGGAACTCAGAAGGCAAACCTAAGCTAGTATTTCCGAGGCCTAAGGCCTTGTGGACTACCCAGATTGCAGTCCATGCCTCATCACCTCCTACTCTGATACATCTTCTTGCAGACACTCTGGTCCACAAGTCCAAACGCAGACCACAACCCCCTCCACACACACCCCACCTCCACCTTTGCCCTCAAAGCAGGCTCGCACAGTTTGGACAAGGAATTCTGGAATCACGGCTACCTGCAGTGTATTATAGGTTTGGATGGGCATTTCTCCTTGGCCACCAAGGGATCCTCATCCCAGATGGAGGAATGCTGCAGAAGGACAGTCAGACTAGGGCCCACTAAAGGGTCTAAAGGCAGGACTGACGTGTGTGGTTGTAGGATGGAAAGGTGGTGTGAAATGATACTATTCAAAGGTCCAAGGGTATCGTCATCATCAACATTTCTCTTAGCTTGTGAACCCAGGATCTTGTTCTAAAATGGAGAGTATCAAGGGTTTCCATCAAAGCCAACAAAACAGGAACTATGGGTAGCTGGTGTGCACCTATCTGTTGTAACCCATGAAAGTGTCAAGTGGAAATTAGCATCCCTGACCCTTGACATCAACTACAGAGACCAATTTTCCCTTCATATATGAGATGTCCATCCTTAAGTATGTGTTCATTTTGCAGAAGGCATGAACATGCCCAATATATAGGACACACTTTTATTATGTGTAGACATATGTATACACTTACCATGCTATTCATTTTTGAAGACGAGGAGCCTGCTCTCTGCTTTCTTAGACTATTAACTTCTTCTATATTTCCATCTTTTGGTTTCAAAATCATTCTGCTACTCCCTGCAGTTCCTTCTGATGAGGATCGCAGTCGCCTCTCTATGAATCTTCCTTCACGATATGGACTGAAGCTACTGGCAAGAACTATGAAAGGAGAAATAAACAGAAATTAACACAGATAAACAGGTAGCTTTTGAAGACAAATGGGAAAGCACCTAGTGTCATTTAAAATTCTCTATCACAAAAACTTTTAAGTTAGTAGTGGTAGTTTATAGTTTATGTAATCATGTAATCTCTTTGAAGTTCAAATCCTTTGGAGTCATTCTTGGTTTCTTCATATCTCACATTTATCATTTATCCTATAAGCAAATCTTGTCCTTATTACCTTCAAAATGTACCCAGAATCTGATCACTTTTCACTACATCTCCAACTAATATCCTTGTCCAAGCCCCATCAACTCTTGCCTTGACTCATGCAACCACCAGTTGTCATCCAGTCGATTCTGACTCACGGCGACCCCATGTGTGTCAGAGCAGAACTGTGCTCCATAGGGTCTTCGACAGCTGATTTTTCAGAAGTAGCTCTCCAAGCCTTTCTTGCAAGGTGACTCTGCATGGACTTGAACCTCCAACCTTTTGGCTAACAGCCAATCACATTAACCATTTTTACTACCCAGGGATTCCAGATTAATGCAATAGCTTTCTAATAGTTCCTCTTACCTCGTCTTCTCCGATCCTCTCCTCTTTCACTCTGCTGTTGCCACACTGGACTTCTTGCTGTTCCTGGAACATGGCAGGCATGCTTCTGTCCCAAGGTCTGCACTGAATATTCTTCTGTTAAATATCTGTATTGCTTACTCCCAGATCTCCTTCAAATTTCTGCTTAGTATGTTACCTTCTCATTAGGTACTATCCTACTCATATTTAGAAAAATGCAAACTACAACCCCAGCCTCCACTGCCTAATTGTTTATTCTGCTTTAAGCTCATCCTCAGCAGTTATCACAAAATGACATTAATTTATTTGTATATTAATTTTCTGAGTCTCCCTAACAGAATGTAAGTTTCATGAATGTAGAGATTTTTGTCTATTTTGTTCCTTGCTATATCCCTAGTGCCTAAAACAATGCTAAAACAAAAAATATTTTTGAATGAATGAATGAATGAATGAATTGTCCTATTTAGGTTCATCTACTGGTTGATTTCAAGACTTCTGGATAGAATCAATTAGTTCAATGAATGGCACTTCTTTTCAAATTACTTGTTAAGCCAATGAATAAAAAATTGTCAGAGAACTTAATATTCCATTATTAATTATGATATAATTTTGTACCTAATATACTCAGATGTGTACTAAGTATACCAGCTTAAATATGCTTCATAACAGATACAGAATAAATGTAGCATGATTAAATTTAGTGGTTACACCAATTCTTCAAAGCAGAAAACACACTTACTTATCCAATTTTTAAACTTTTAAACACAAAATTGTAAAACCCTCATGAATAGGAGGAAAATACCCCACAAAATAAAGAAGACTATACTATCATTTTTTCTTTATTGATGTTACCAGTGTATTTGAAAATCTCCTTCTATGTTACTGTTTTATCAAGCTGTAAATGATAATGGCTAAACAGCTAACGTCCAAGTAAAAGTAACACGTTGTCAAATTCAGCGGAATAACTTTAGTGCACTAAATGGCTTAACATTAAGATTCCAGTCAATAGATTACTAGTCAGCAAGATAATTGTGATCATTCTCTAGTTTCCACAGAAATAAATTTATACAATGTTCAATTAGACATTGAGGAAAGCCATCGCTGTTAAACAAGATCTGAGATGCACCATTTGCTAACAGTGTGACTTCATGAAATTAATCCTCTTAGTTATCAATCACTACCACATAAAATTTTTACAAGGATTAAATAAAACAGTGCATGTAAATTACTTAGCACCTTTTCTGGCACATAGTAAGTATACAGAAATGGTAATAATCATCACTGTTATCATCATTATCATCATCGTTCTTATAATTCTGTTTTTCTTTACAAAGTTAAACAGGTATAACTCAAGCCAAGAGTACAAGCAATGCTATCAAGTTCAAAAAGTGAAAAAAGTAGGCAGTTGCATAAAAATGATCTTGTATCAAATGTGACAAGTATAATATTGAGACAGCTTAAAAAAGGAGTAAATTAATTCATGCATTTAAAACTTTAAAACGGTCATGTTTATGATGGGACCAGTTAGAGAAATCATATAATCCTACCATTCTTTATGCTATAATAGATCATTTGCCCTATTATTAATTTTATTTAATATTTTTGCATTATTCTTAATGTGTTAGGGAAAGCTGGGGTCAAGGCCTACAATACAGCATATTCTTTAGAAGCCTGAGCTTTGGGTTCAGATAGCAGTAATTCCATCTGTGCTACTTACCTGGTGTATGATCTCTGGGCCACAGTTTTCACATTTATAAAATGTGGAATATACTAGTGCCTAGCAATGGTTAAGCACCTGGCTGCAAACTGAAAGGTCAGCAATTCAAACCCACTAGTGGATCCATGGGAGAAAAGACGTAGTGAACTGCTCCTGTAAAGATTACAGGCTTGGAAACCCTACGAGGCAGTTCTACTTTGTCCTATAAGATCACTATGAGTCGGAATCAACTAGAAGGCACACAACAACAACAAAAGGAGTCCCTGGTTGGCGTCAACGCTAAAGCACACGGCTACTAACTAAAAGGTTGGCAGTTTGAACTGACAGAGGAGCACTGGAAGAAAGTCCTGGTGATCTGCTTCCAAAAGGTCACAGTCATGAAAACCCTATGGAACGTATTTCTACTCTGCAACACATGGGGTCACTACGAGTTAGAACTGACTCAAAGGCAACTGGTTTGGTTTTGGTTTTACTAGCAACTACTTCATAAGATTTGTATCTCAATCAATTACTAACTTCGCGACTCTGGACAAATTACTTTACCTATCTCTCTTCCAGTTACCTCACCTGGAAAATTAGTTACAATAGTAGTAGCAATTTCAAGCAATCATTTGAGGATTAAATGAATTGATACATGAGTAATGGTTAATTCTGTGTCAAATTGGCTAGACTATGGTGCCCAGTTGTTTGTTAAAAGACTAATCTTGTTGCTATAGTTACACGTGATTAAAACAGTTGGCCTTAAGGTAAAGCAGACTACCTCCCATAGCGTGGGTGGGCCTCAACGAATCAGATGAAAGCCAAAAGAGTAAAAAGGGAGCTTCCCCAGGTGTGCTCTGCCTTCAGACTATACATAGACATTTTGCTAGAAGAATTCTCGCTCTCTTTACTTCTTCTCTTGCCTGACATACAAATTTTGAAACACAAGTCTGCAGAATTCTCCAGCCTGTCACCTGATCTAATGATTTTGGACTTGCCACAATCACATGAGCCAGTTCCTCAAAGTAAATCTATATGTATATTTATATCTATATGCACATCTCACTGGTTCTATTTCTCTAGAGAACTCTAAGACAGTACGCAAAGTGCACAGAACAATATATGCGATGTAATGACTACTCAACAGAATTAGTAGTACAATTGGCAGCCAACAGCAGCAGTAGTAGAGATAGTAATAGCAGGGAAGTAAGCAAAAAACATACTGTCTCATACAAGCCAGGTGTTATGGATTGAATTGTTTCCCCCAAATTGTGTGCCAACTTGGTTAGGCCATGATTCCCAGTACTGTGTGATTTGTCCACCATTTTGTCATTTGATGTGATATTTCTATGTGTTGTAAATCCTACCTCTATGATGTTAATGAGGTGGGATCAGCTGCAGTTACGTTAATGAGGCAGGACTCAATCTACAAGATGAGGTTGCGTCTTAAATCAATCTCTTTTGAGATATAAAAGAGAGAATCGAGCAGAGACATGGGGACCTCATGCCATCAAGAAACAGGAGCCAGGAAAATAGCAAATCCTTTGGACCCAGGGTCCTGTGCTGAGAAGCTCCTTGACGGGGGAAGATTGATGACAAGGACTTTCACCCAGAGCTGACAGAGGGAGAAAGCCTTCTACAGCTGGCACCCTGAATTCAGACTTCTAGCCTCCCAGACTGTGAGAGAATAAATTTCTCTTTGTTAAAGCCATCCACTTGTGGTATTTCTGTTATAGCAACACTAATAACTAAGTCACTAGGAAAAAACCAAACCCGTTGCCTTTGAGTCAATTTTGACTCATAATAACCCTATAAGGCAGAGTAGAACTGCCCCCATAGGGTTTCCAAGGCTGTAATCTTCATGGAAGCAGACTGTCACATCTGCCTCCTTAGGAGTGGCTGGTGGGTTCGAACTGACAACCTTCCAGTTAGCAGCCAAGTGCTTAAACATTGCACCACCAGGGCTCCTTAATACAGCCCAGTAGATGTATATATTCAAAAATTTTCTCAAATTGAATTTTATGCTAAATTACAGAGTTTTCTGCAGCCAGAAGAGAGTAATTCAAGCCCCGCTCCCCTTTATTTAAACTAAAGAGAAGGTGTGAAAGGTAACACAGCTAGTTAATGACAGAAGCTGGGTTATAACCAGGGTCTCCTGGCCCCAAAGACAATATTTTAAATGCTTGCAATTCTACTGTATCATGAGCTATGGAATATTTATGCCAAACTATGGATCCTTTTTAACAATGAAACCATTATGGAACTAGAAAATGGAATTTAAATTATACAAATTTATTTGATAGTGATTTTGGTTGGAATATATCCATTTCATCAACTAAGAAATACCAATACCTCTATAATGAACTTTTAAAAAGACAGTCTTTAAGATATAGCCACATTGCAAATGAAATTAATTTCATTTCCATTTTATTCTGATAATTAGTATATGTGCAAAATAATTTCTGAGGGTCAGAATCTGGATAGCACAACTAAGAAAAATATTGCTGAATTAGTTTTCGCATAATAAAATTCAAGTAAGCTTAAAATCAAATAGGGAAAATATTTAAAACTTATAAATAGGGAAAGAATATTAGAGAGTGAAAACCATGGAAAATGTGGTATCTGTTCATAGATGGAGTAAGAAAACAATGTAAATTAATGAAAATCAATCCATATCAATAGCATACAAAGAAAATCAGCATACCTTTGGTAGGATTTGCTTCATAACCATATGATGTTTTGCTAAAAATATGACGATCACCAGAAGAGGGTATGATCTTTGAATCTGAAATAGGATGGATCCCTTTAACACATTCAGGTATTGCTTTATGCTGCTCATAAAATCCAAGTTTCCGTGGGGAGCTTGTCCCCGGCATTGTTTCACCGTTTTGTAACACTGTATTTTCTTCTCTTTGATTATCCATCGATAGGTGAAGCTCTGAGTCATTCACATCCATAACAGGTAGTTCAGTGATTTCTAACAACACTTCCTTCTGGTTAGCATCAGGGGTTTCAGGTAAGGAATTAGATTCAGTACTACATCGACCTTCTAATCTGTACTTCCCAGGAGACATAATTGCACAGGGAACATTTGCCATAAGTTCTATTGTTGTCTTTGTAACAGCAGCAGGATTGACAGAGATCTGAGAGGTAGAATCATTGTGGCCAAAGTTGTCACAGTGGGATGCCAGGCTTCCACTTTGGGGAAATGCATCCGCTTCAGACACAGAATCTTCAGTCAAGGCTAAAAATTCTGAAGGTGTCTGAGCTGTGGTAAGATCAGCAGAAAGCAAAGGAGATTGTAAGGAGCTTCCTGCCCGTTCTGTTACATCCACAGAACAAGATGGAGAAGCTCTTACTAATACAGATTCTCTCTCTTGGTATTGTGTAATTTCCAATGAGAATCCAGACTGTTGTACCAATGAAACAGATTGGCTCTGTGGAACTGGCTTAGAGAATTTATAGTGAGACGAAAAAGATTTAGGAAGTAGCTTTCTTGTTGAGTGTTTAACAGAACGATGAGTTTGTTCTTCTGTGAATCCAGAATCATCCCCCTCACTTTTGCCAGAACTTAGGCAATTTATAAAAACATTCTTATTAGCTGAGTGCTCCTTTTCCCTTTCAAAATCCTCTGTCAAAGATCTTGTTATCTTCTTATTTCGTGAACTACTAAAACCAACAGAATGTCTTCCCCTGGTTTTAACATGCTCTTCTAAACTCAGTTTTTGCATACTGCCATGACCAGGTTGAGCACCATTTGAAATACTAAGGTTCTGGCTGGCAGATTCTTGCTTCGGCTCACTCCCCTTTTTATGGTGGAAGCTAATGGAAGGAGTACGGAATATGCTCCTGCGTTTACCTGTACTACCTGAGCTTGAGTTAGTGCTGGAAGGAGAAGAACTGTGGACACCAACTGTGTTATTTGAGGAGGGTGAAGAAGGAAGAGAATCATGTCTTCTGCTGATACTTCTCCTGAATATTGGCAACCGAGAGACCAGGGTAGATCGTCTTGATCCTGAGTCCCCCATTGGGACTCCAAGGCTTGAACTGTGATAGCCAACTTTGCAGCCTGATAAAAATTAAAACAGAAAGAACAAATCAATAAAATTCAATTATAAATATAACATTTTAAGACAAAATACAGTTTTTCTGGATACTACATAGATTTGAGTTTATACTAAAAAAAATACAAAATAAAATTCTGGTAATTATTTTTTGTTAATTTATTAGCAGCAAAATGACCTAATAACCTGGATAGAAATTTTACGATGCAAAAATTTGAAGGTTACCAAAAATAGTTAAAGTCTACTTGAAAGAGTTTTGGGTGGGAAACACAATATATCTCTATTCAAGACCCACCATTACAGCTCACAACTGGTTCTATGTAATTGTGGTAATTGTTTTTGATTTTTTTCCCTCTTTTCCAAGAGATTTATAATTATGACAAGCGCAATTATTTGAAAACAATTGAACACAGTCTCTAAATGAAAACACATTCCTATTACAATGACTTTAACTAAGATGCAAATATATTCCTAAATATAACTGACACTACACAGTAGGGTTCAGGTATCAAGTTCCAGTAGTACTAAAGAATTGATCAGAATCTTAGCCAGTGAAGCCCAAACAAATAGTATCTATCCTAGAGTCCCTAGACCCTTCTCCTCCACTGCATATTGCCACTAATTTAGAGGTAGTAGGCGGATGAACAAATCTGCCCTGGAAGAAGTACAGCCAGAATGCTCCTTAGAAGCAAGGATGGCGAGACTTTGTCTCATGTACTTTGGACATGTTATCACAAGGGATTAGTCCCTGGAAAAGGACATCATGCTTGGTAAAGTAGAGGGTCAGTGAAAAAGATGAAGACCCTCAATAAAATGGACTGACACAGTGGCTGCAACAATGGGCTCAATCACAGCAACAATTGTGAAGATAGCGCAGGACCGGGCAGTTTCCTTCTGCTGTACAAAGGGTTGTTATGAGTCAGAATCGACTGGACGGCACCTAACAACACCATCAACAAGGCATGTGTCAGCCATGATAACTGCCCCTTTGGGTTAAATGACCCAAATTTTTGAAGGACAGCCTTACAGAGGCATGTCTTGCACTAAATGACCCAACTATTTATTGAACTGAGTTTAATAAAATCCCAGATTAGCCTATGGTATGGCCTAATTCTAGAATTCCCACCCAAAGAAAAAACAATTGAGATGGATTCCTCCTCTTGAAGTTTGATCTAGGAAGTTTAGAGATAAGCCGGCCCTTGGTAAAGGGAAAAACTTCTAAGGGCATAGTGTAGGGTAATAAACAAGTTAAAGTTATGAGGAAGCCACAGCTATGACTTGAAGAACCAAAAACCTAACCCACCGCCATCGAGTTGATTCTGACTCATAGCAACCCTATAGGACAGAGTAGGACTGCACCATGTGGTTTCCAAGGCTGTATTTATAGTAGCAGACTGCCACATCTTTCTCCTGAGAATCAGGTAGTGGGTTTGAACCACTGACCTTGCAGTCAGTAGCCAAGCACTTAACCACTGTGTCACCAGGGCACCTTATGATTTGAAGAAGACGTAAATTAAATTTAAGCTATTTGGTAATGTTGAGAGAAATGAAAATACACATTGAGAGAAGCAGAAACACGAAAATGTATGAACCACTGATGATGACAATTATAATTTTGATGATGATGATGATGATGATGATGATGATGATGATGATGATGATGATGATGGAGGAGGAGAAGGCAGTGCTTGGCTGTAATGTGCCAAGTACTTTTACACATATTATCTCTTTTAATGCTTAGAACTCTAGAAGTAGGTAACATTAATTACTATGAACATTTTACAGTTGAAAGGTAACTTGCCTAATGTCACTCAGCTAATAAATTGTAAAGCAGGAAGAAGAAACCAAGCCTTATCTAACTACACAGTCAGCTCATAATCAGCATGGTATATACTTTCAATGAAGCGAAAAGACAAAAGTTTTCTGCTGCTGAAGGCCCACATATACTTCCACATCAAAACTCCTGTTGTACTGTCAGTCTCCCTGTGCTGGTAAATGCTATTTTCCATTGGCTCTCATAACGTACCACAATTTGGATGCCTATTTTGTTTTGGTTTACTTTGTTTTTCAATTTTTCTTAATTCCTTACACGTGATGTACACACCCTCTTTGTCAACTTAAACCAGGCTGTGTTTTTTGGTTTGTTTGTTTGTTTGACCAACTGAAACAACCTAAAGAAACCCTAACAAATATACACAAATGACAAGCTTTCCATGGTATCAGCCTTCCATATATATTATCAGAATTAAAATATTTTCATTTCCTTGAAGAAGAATGCAGCAAAAGTGGAAAATACTTTCTCACAGAGGCATTTATGAATATTTGAATTTTGTTCCAAATGATAGGAACTCTGATAAATTTGCATTGTAAGATTTTTGTTGGATAATTTTTAATCAGAATCACTGAATTTGAGTACAAATTAGATTATATGCGAACCCCTCCCAAAACATTTAAGTATTTTTATAAGGCTTATGGTAAAGAAAGCTTCAAATGTAAACAAAGACATTCTAGTTCTCGAAAGCTTTCAAAAATTAAAAATGTCCAATTTTTCTCTCAGCTTATATTTTCCAAAGTGGATACAACGAATAATACAATTTTTCCCTATGATTTCACTCTTAACAATGTTTTAATTATCATCATTCTCAGTTGTGATTTTTTATTTATGTAATACAACATTTCTTCCAATTAATGCTCACTGAAGATTTTGCTCTAATCAGAGCATTAGCAAACCTAATGATTTCCAGTTGCTTGTGAACCTATGGCTTTCTATACATTAATGTCAAGATATTTACATTATTATTGAAATATAATAATTTATGTATATTGAAACATTTATTGAACTTTTTTTAGTATTTGCATTTGGATTAGCATTTAAAAATAAAACAGTGACTTAGTTCCGTATCTCTTTAGCAAGTATTGAAAGGATTTAACTATTGAAAAAAAAATACTATAATAATTACTCATCTTCCTAAATACTAATGAAGACAATCAGATTTCCACTGAGCACAAATAATATGTTTAGGCTATGACACACTGGCAGATGAACCCAGTGTAGCTCATGGTTAATGTTCAATAACTTAAGCTATTGTCATGAACAGTTAACCATGCTTGTGCTGTCAATAGCACATGTTTTCATTTAGCTTTCCCAGGCTCTCACAGCCAGAAGTTCTATTGCTTCTACACGTACACTCAGCACTGGCCATTTCCTGAGCCAATCCTAGACAGGACAGGAAAGTTATTTGAGGCCTCAAAACCCTCAGTGGGGCTTGGAAATGTTACTACTAACAACACATCTTTGAATAAATAGTGAGATATCCAATATTACAAACATTTTATTATCCTATCTCTTAAAAATGTTTTCAATTCAACCACACCTTGTTTTTGACCCAAAACAATATTGACCATGTTGATTACCTTCCTAACTACACAGGTCTGGATAATTGTTCACCGTCAACAAAATAATTTAGTCTCCAAGAAGCAAAGAACTGACTCAACAGTAACAACAACAAGAAAGCATTTCTGATTTACTTTTATTAGTAAAACTAATAAACTCAAATAAAAGAAATACAACAATATATGGTCTATCAAAAACATTACATAATGTGGAAGGATTAGACATATGCATGTAAATGTGTTAAAAGCAACTCTGTGGATTACAGCAAAATTAATAATGGTGGTTGCCTCTGGGAAGGAGAAGGAGAATGGAACTGAGCATGTGGGAAAATATTTGTTTCTAAAAATAATTTGACCAAATATGGCAAAATACATACTGTCAATTCTGAGTGTTCTAATAATCTCTTCAAATGTTTTATATTTTTAATGTAACAAAATATCGAAATAAATAAAACATGGTAAGTGCTAAGAATCCTTAAAATGATATAAATCTTCATATTTTTCATTAAGTTTCATTTTAACATTGTTGTTGTTAGACGTCATCTAGTCAGTTCTGACTCATAGCTACCCTACGTACAACAGAATGAAACACTTCCTGGTCCTGTGCCATTCTCACAATTGTTGCTAGGGTTGAGCCCACTGTTGCAGCCACTGTTTCAATTCATCTTGTTGAGGGTCTTCCTCTTCTTCACTGATCCTCTACTTAATTAAGCATGATGACCTTCTCCAGGGATTCATCCCTCCTAATAACTTGTTCAAACTACATGAGATGAAGTCTCACCATCTTCACTTCTAAGGAGCATTCTGGCTATACTTCTTCCGAGACAGATTGGTTCGTTCTTCTGGAAGTCCATGGTATATTAATATTCTTCACCAACACCATAATTCAAAAGCATCAATTCTTCTTCAGTCTTCCTTATTCATTGTCCAGCTTTCGCGCGCATATGAGGTGATTGAAAATACCACGGCTTGGGTCAGGCGCACCTTAGTCTCAAAGTGACATCTTTGCTTTTTAACACTTTAAAGAAGTCTTTTGCAGCAAATTTGTCCAATGAATGCATCTTTTGATTTCTTGACTGCTGCTTCCATGGGTGTTGATTGCAGATGCAAGTAAAATGAAATCCTTGACAATGTCAATATTTTCTCCGGTTATCATTAAAATTTAAATTTAAAACATTTTAACATTAAAATTTATATTTTACAGGACTTTCATTTCAAACTGTATGTGTTTACAAATTGAGATTTACTTTCCTGACAGCTTGAATTCTATTTAGATTCATTACCACATATTTTCTTTCTCTTTGAAAAACTCTGTTTTTTAAACATACAACAATTCATCAAAAAATGCTGTCAGTGATATGTTAAAGACACAAATAATTCACCCCAGGTTTTTCACCATTTTTTGATGTTTCAATATTCGTATAATAAAAAATGTTAGGTCACCACAAATGATTTTATATACATTGGCTGATAAATTTGACTTATATGATGATTTGGAAGCATGTACTATTATGACTTTCACATTAATAATAAACGAATGCCATTATATCTATTCATTTTAAGACTACTAAGCAAATCAGATAAATCAGTTTATATTTTGCTTGTATATCCAAAATGTGCATTCCTACAATGGTTCATTTGTTTACTAAATACTAAAATGACTGGATTTGCCTTACTTTTTTTTTTTTTTTTTACTAAAAATAAGAACCAAGTTTATAATAAATAACCTGCAATTGCAGGTATGTACCAGCAGAAGGTGCAAGAGATCATCCTTTTGGACAATAAAGTCAATTTGGTTAATTTTCACTTTGAAAACCAATTTAAAGATCTATGGAGCATTTAATTATCAAACATCACAACATCTTTCATTTAAATGTAAAATAAAATTACCCAAATACATCTACAAATTTTCTTTTTTTTAACAATCAGTATCTGATAAACATAAATTGCCTTTTGAAGGGAAGACCCTCCCCCCAACTTTTCACTTGAAAAGTTTAAAGTAATAGCTAGAATAGTAAAAATGAAAGTTTCCCAGTTTTTTTAACTTATGAATTTGTATAGGACTTACATTTTAAGAGGAATTCAGGTTCATACATGTCAATCTAAATGTATTATTTATTTTCATTGTTTCTAAAACAATAAAACATATGCTTAAAATAATACTGCATTGCTTAGTAGGAAATACATTGGTGCAAAAAGTGTCTAAAAGCAGTAGTATATTTTATTCCTATTATAAGTCTGCAAATATCTATCACTTTATTTTTCATTTTATTTAATATTTTCTGGAGAACTGCTAATGGTCATAGACAAATGTATACAAACATAAATAAGACAAGGAAATTTTATGACATATGAATATACAATGATAAAAGCACCAGACGAAAAAAAATTTAAAAACAGAAATTAGAATACATATTAGGAGATTAAATATAAAGATAGCTACACTGAACATTTATATGTGTCTGTCTGTCTCTGTGTGTACATAGTCAATGATATGGACATTTGACAATATCAATCATCATGTAAGTAATATGGATCCCAACATTTTCAATGTATGCTTTGGTTCAAATACAAATGTTAGATCAATATAAATGAAGGTCAGAATTGTTCTGGTGAAATAAATAAATAAATAAATGAGAATATCCACAAATCATTACAGCCTTGCTTTTGTTATAAATGCCATTGTAGTTGTACCCTTTATAATGCTGACTGATGCATGTTGAAGAATATGCTGATTTCCATTAAGCTATATATTGGCATTGAGTATAAATTGTGAAAATAATTTTAAAAACAATCTTGGATTTGTTTTCTTGTTTTAAAAGGTATTGCTCTGAACTCAACATACAATGATTATGTTCATCAATGAAATTGTTTCACAATATATCTGTGGAGTTTTATTTCTTTTGGATTCTGTTTCCTCATTCATAAAATTAAAGAACTGATTTAAAAAGTATTTTATGAGTCCCTCTAATTTATTACATTCTATACACATACATAAAATCTGTGAAACTTAGGGATACACACACACACACACACACACACACAAAGACACACATACAAACACCTGGTAATAAAATATCATTCTGAATATGTTTTATAGTTCAAAGTTAATAATGAACTAGAGTTGAGTAGTTTTTCATAAGTAAAAATAATTTCTAGAAACTATCTTTACAACCTCAGATGTAGTATATTTAAAAAGAGAGGGAGAGTGCATGCCAAAGTGGAGCTGGGAATGTGGTCAATTTGCTACATGATAAAATTAGACACATGATGGATGGCAGGTTTCTTCTTTCTCTATATATTATGTTCCCTTACATAATCAATGAACTTGACCAAATCATATACATAGTCTTTTATACTTCTCTCCTCAAAAAGATTCTTTAATATTTTGGTTTGCAATTGATGAATTAGAACAGGGATATAGCTTTCAGAACATGAGGAGCAAGGGATGGCTGGTACTTAACACATTTGAATAATAAAATCCTCTGCGATAATACAATACCGGCTTGAAATTATTTCAGATTATGTAGAGATACATTTTTAATTGGGAGAAAAGTCCAATATTAAACCAACAATTACATTCATAAATTTTAATTTAAAGCATATTTTAATAAATATATTAAAGTGTATTTTATTACCTGTATTGTTCTTTGACTTCAAAATTCATTTATTTTTAAGGGTACATAGCATTGATCAAGATGAAGATGTAATAAATTCAGCTTTTTTTTTTTTGAACTCTTAAACCTTGCTAGTAAATTCAGTACATTGTTAATTAGATGGAATATTTAGAAAGATTTGTATTGATGCTAAACAAGACGCTTTAGTGATGTGCTTGTCTTGAGTTGCCACTAGATGGAGATTTTGCAACTTGGAACATTTAAGGAATTCCACCTTGGCGAGCAACTATTTCCTTAATTGTCTATTTGGAAGGTGGACTTATTTCTAAGGATGAGGAGATGGAAACACAGATTGATTAAGAATCTCATTCAAAGACATACAAATAGGTAGCTGCACTAACATTTACAGGAATCAGTGTTCTTAATAATGGAATTAAATCTAATCCAATAAAATAAAAAGCAGATCCTCTGCCACTGCCAGAGACATGTCCTTGTTTCAGACTAACCAAACACTCCTACTCTGTAAGCATCTGATGTATCTTTGTAATTTAATATTATTTCCAATTTTGTGTAGTTTTGAAACAAAATTTGTTTTTCAAGGAATTACATTAACATAATCAGTATTCTCTTACTTTCCTTTAGTAGCTTTCTTTTAACTTAATTAGAAAGAAATTCACTGGAAGAGTGAGCATATAATTTGCACCAAGTACTTTACAGAGTTATCTCATTTTATCCTCCTAATAACTTTTTTAGATAACTATATTATTCTTTTCAGATAAATTTTAAAAAAAATTGAGATCAGGGAGGTAAAGTTGAGATTTTAATCCAGGTTTCTCTGCTGCTAAAGACAAAATTTGGAAATTATTATCACTGTCTCAATGCAGAAAAGAGGTATCATACAATTGCATATACCACAGTAATAATATCATATGATTTTAAATAATAATGTCCTTAATGCTATTGTTGCTGTGAGAATGTTTAATTGGGAGTGCTTTAGTATGCAACTTCTTGTTCAATGGCAGATCCATTGTCAGGTAAGACCGATCAAGAGTTTTAAATTATTCTCTGTAACTAGGATCTCAGAACATTTCATGATTCATGATAAAGGCTTCAAACCAAGAAGCAGACATCCTAGCTTAGAGAAAATGGAGAAAGAGTATCATACAAAAAATAGTTAAGGGCCCCCAGGATCTGGAAAAAGACCCTGAAAGGGGCCTGGTTTGCTTTGTGGAGAAATCACGTACTGGTATTGAAAGCTAACGCATATATTCATTATATGGCAAAGAATATATACTATATATATTTATAGTGTATATAGTATATATATATATTATATTCTGTATATATATACCTACTGCCATCGAGTCAATTCTGACTCATAGTAACCCCATACAGTTTCCTAAGCTGTAAATTTCTATGGAAGCAGACTGCCACTTCTTTCTCCTGCAGACCTGCTGGTGATTTTGAACCACCGACCTTTAGGTTGGCTGTCAATTGCTTTAACTACTGCGCCACCAGGGCTCAGTATATACAATATATTCTATGGCATAGACTATACATATATATTCTATATGTTGTTGTTGTTAGGTGCCATCTAGTTGGTTCTGACTCATAGCAACAACATAGCGTACGTAAGAAGGAAACACTGCCCGATCCTGGACCATCCATACAAAAAGTGTTATGCTTGAGCATGTTGTTGTAGCCACTGTCTCAATCCATCTTGCTGAGGGTCTCCCTCTTTTTTGCTGACCCTCTACTTTACCAAGCGTTATGTCCTTCTCCAAGGACTGATCCCTCCTGATAACATGTCCAAAGTACGTGAGACATAGTCTCGCCATCCTCGCTTCTCAGGAGCATTCTGGCTGTATTTTCTTCCAAAACAGATTTGTTTGTTCTTTTGGCAGTCCATGGTATATTGAATATTCTTCGCCAACACCACCATTCAAAGGCGTCAGTTCTTCTTCGGTCTTCCGTATTCATTGTCCAGCTTTCGCGTGCATATGATGTAATTGAAAATATCATAGCTTGGGTCAGGCACACTTTAGTCTTCAAGGTGAAATCTTTGCTTTTTAACACTTTAAAGAGGTCTTTTGCAGCAGATTTGCCCAATGCAATGCGTCTTTTGATTTCTTGACTGCTGTTTCCATGGGTGTTGATTGTGGATCCAAGTAAAACGAAATCCTTGACAACTTCGATCTTTTCTCCATAACGGGTGACCCTGCTAGTATTTGAACACCGGTGGCATAGCTTCCAGCATCAAAGCAACACACAAGCATCCACAGTATGACAAACTGACAGACACGTGGGGGAAAGTCTATATATATAGAATGTACTCTATGTCATAGAATATATACTATGCTTATATAGTATATATTATATATATATTATACTTACATAGTATAGATTATATATACTATACTTACATAGTATACATTATATATACTATACTTATATAGTCTACATTATATATACTATACTTATCTGGTCTACATTATATATACTATACTTATATAGTATACATTATATATACTATACTTATATAGTATATACTATATATACTATATATGTTATGTGTATATAGCATATATTATATTCTATGGCATAGAATATATACTATATATATAGTTGTTGTTGTTAGGTGCCGTCCAGTCAGTTCCGACTCATAGCAACCATATAGGACAGAGTAGGACTGCCCTATAGGGTTTCCAAGGAGCGGCTGGTGGATTTGAACTGCCAACCTTTTGGTTAGCAACCGCACTCTTAATTACTATGTCACCAGGGCTCCATATATATATTAGTATATACTATATATCACTATATGAAGCAGAACACAGCATCAGGGTTGCAGCAAGACTCATTAACAACCTGTGATATGCAGATGGGACAACCTTGCTTACTGAAAATGATTTGAAGCGCTTACTGATGAGCGTCAAAGACTATAGTCCTCAGTATGAGTTATGCCTGAACTTGAAGAAAATGAAAATCCTCACAAGTGGACCAATAAACATCATGATAAATGGAGAAAGAAATTGAAGTTGGAAGAGATTTCCTCCTATTTGAATCAACAACCAATGTCCATGGAAGCAGCAGTCAAGAAATACAATGACGTAGTGCATTACATAAATCTACCTCAAAAGACCTCTTTAAAGTGTTAAAAAGCAAAGATGTCACTTTGATGATTAAGGTGTGCCTGACTCAAGCCATGGGCTTTTCAACCACCTCATATATAAGCAATAACTGGACAATGAAAAAGGAAGACAGAAGAATTGATGCATTTGAATTGTGTTTGGCAAAGAATATTGACTATACCATGGACTTCCAGAAGAACAAACAAATCAATCTTAGAAGAAATACAACCAAAATGCTCCTTAGAAGCAAGGATGGTAAGGCTTTAGCTTGCTTACTTTTTGGACACGTTATCCAGAAAGACCAATGATTAGAAAAGGACATCATGGCTGTTAAGTAGAAGGTCAGTGAAAATGAGGAAAACTCTTACTAAAAGCTGGATTTACACAACAGCCGTAATAATGGACTCAACCATAACAAAAATCACAAAGATTACACAGCACTGGGCAACAGTTTACTCTGTTACACATAAGGTCACAATGAGTCAGAGCCAACTCGATGGCAACTAATAACAATATATAAATATATTTAATAATCTAAAGAAACAATTATAGAATGCAGATCAAAGTTGTGTCTTTTTTTTTTTTTTCTTTCTTCCGAACATCTTAATATCTTATTCTGATTTCGTCCTGTATAATATATTAGGTAGAAACCATCCTAGAGACACATTTTTCTGGATTTGGATTCTGGCTTCCATTCTCATTAACATTGGATAAACTACTTAATCTTCCTTTGAGCCTCAGTTTCAACGTGTGTAAAGGCGGGACATAGAAAGTACCTACTATACAGAGTTGGAGCCCTGGTAGCATAGTGGTTAAGAGTTTGGCTAATACAGGGTCGGCAGTTCAAATCCACCAGCTGCTCCTTTGAAACCCTATGAGGCAGTTCTACTCTGTCCTATACAGGGTCGCTATAAGTCAGCATCGACTTGATGGCAACGGGTTTTATATAGAGTTGCCGTCAAGTCGATTCCAACTCATACTTTGGACTTGTTATCAGGAGAGACCAGTCCCTGGAGAAGGACATCATGCTTGCTAAAGTAGAGGGTCAGTGAAAAAAAAGAAAACCCTCAACAAGATGGATTGACACAGTGGCTACAAGAATGGGCTCAATCATAACAACGATTGTGAGTATGGCGCAGAAACTGGCAGTGTTTCGTTGTGTTGTACACAGGGTCACCATAAGTTGGAACCAACTCAACAGCACCTAACAACAACAACATATAGTTAACTGTTATGAGGATTAAATGAATTAATGTGTGTTAAATGCTTAGACCTGTGCCCAACATGAAAGACACACATAATACATGTTAGCTATTTTTATTATTACAAAATTATGAGAAGTGCATCCTACCATTCTATTTCAATCAATATTTTGATGCTTCGAGACCGAGGGAAAAAATATTGAAGCAGCACTCTATCCAGAATTGTCTCTTAATAAGACTTACTTGTTTTATTTGAGGTAAAAAAAAAAAAAAAAAAAAGTTAAGATAGTGTGTATTTGGATAAAGTGAGATATCCTTCCACAAACCCTTAGGGTAAAGACCTGCAATGCTGGCTTGGAAATTAGGAAAGGTGGAGGTAATAAACTTGGACATTCTATGAGAAAGTGGAACTCTATTTTTTGTTTTCTTCTACTCAAGTGTATTTTATGCTGAGCTATCTTAGGCAATTTTATGTTGTAGACATTGTCTAGCACACTACTTTCAAACTTTTTTAAAGCTAAAACAACTTTGAAAATCTATATAATACCTAGTACACATAAAAGTTAACCATTAAAATTTTTCCATAAGGTTAAATATGGCAAAGGGTGTATTTTTCTGCTCTATATGCATTTTAAATATATTTTCATAAATACTGTGGCGCTGCATATTTGACTCATTCAATTTAAAGAAATTGTATGTAAAACAATATCATTATAATCTAATTGGTAAAGGCAAACCTCATTGTTAAACCTATCCGTCAATGAAGATTCTCCTCAGAAGAAAAGATTTAAAATTATGTATTAACCTGTTAACACCTCGTGTCAACTTTCTCATTTTCTCACTTCTGAAATCTAATAGAGATGGAGGGAAAGAGGGAGGGAAAAATGAGAGGGAGGTAAAGAGAGAGGCAGAGAGGAAAGGAGAGAGGAAGGAAAGTATTGCCTCTATGACTTAAGGTACTGTCCTCTCTAATGTGTCATTAGGAAGCTTTCAAGAGGCTTCCTAGGAATTAAACCTTTGTTTGGTACAGCAGAGATTTTTAGAGACTGGGAAATGCACCCTGGAATGATTCAGAATAGGTGAGGGGTTTGCCTTTCTTTTGTAAATTAGGAGACTAAGGAAGCAAAGTGGGGAAGACAACCGATCACCTCCAGAAGTTTTTTTAAACAAGGACTTGGCATGGAAAAGCACAAATGTCAATGGAGGATCTGGAAATTAATCCTCTTAAAGGTGTCCATGCTATGTAAGCCAGTGGGAATCCTTAAGACTCTAGTGGTATTATAGTATCATCTGAATACCACTGCTCTAGCACATACAAGGAGTCGCTCAGTGGCACAATCAATGAAGCATCAAGTACTAGCCAAAACTGTGGCAGTTCTACCCTACTAAAAGGCTCCTCCAAACATAGGCCTGGTGACCTGTTTCCAAAAGGTCACAGCTTTGAAAACCGTATGGAGCAGTTCTACTCTGTACACATTGGGTGGCCATGTGTCAGAATCTACTCTTTAGCAACTAACAACAACAGCACATACAAAGTGCTCAGTGGATTTTCATTCAAATAATTCAAATATGGGAGACATGCTCTTTTCTAGGCACAGAAGATAATAAGAGAGACTAGGTCCTGTATCTGGTGGAGTACATATTGCAGTGAGGGAAACAGAATATAAACAGAAAATCAAATACATATGTTAGATGATCTCTGACAGTGATACGTGTCATGTAAAAAACAATCAAGCTTCAGGCTGAGGCAACATCAGTGCAAACTCCCTGGAGCAGACATGAGCTTGATCTACCCAAGTAACGGTGTGAGTAAAAGGAATGAGTGTATGAAATGAGGTAGGTGAGGAGGGCAGAGGGCCAGATACCGGCGGACCTCATAATAGGCCATGGTAATATGGTTGTGTTTTATTCCAACTGTTATATTAAAAAGATAACCTCACTGTAGAGGATGAATTGCAGGAGTAGTCAGCCAGTTAGGAGGCTATTACAATAAAACCAAACCTGTTGCTGTCTAGTCAATTCTGACTCATAACGACCCTACAGGATAGAGCAGAACTGCCCCACAGTGTTTCCAAGGGGCGGCTGGTGGATTCAAACTGTTGACCTTTTGGTTAACAGCCGAGCTCTTAACCACTACGTCACCAAGGCTCTATTACTACAATAGTCCAAAGAAAAGATGATGATGGTTTAGCTCAGATAGTCATAGTGCAGATAAAGAAGGCAACAGACTTAGTTTATCTTGATGGGAGCATCAACAAGACTTGCTGATGGATGGTGTCATGGATTGAATAGTGTCCCCCAAAAATACATGTCAACTTGGCTAGTTCATGATTCGCAGTATTATGTGGTTGTCCTCCATTTTGTGATCTGATGTAATTTCCCTATGTGTTGTAAATTCTAATGTCTGACTGTGGTTAATGAGGGAAGATTAGGTTATGTTAAAGAGGATCAGGGTGGGATGCAACACACTCAGGTCACAACCCTGATTTGATGAAAGGAGAGTTTTCCTGGGGTGTGGCCTGCACTTTATCTTACAAGAGATAAAAGCAGAGAAAAGCAAGCAGAAATGGGAACCACCAAGAAAGAAGAGCTGGGAGAGGAATGCGTCTTTTGGACCCAGGGTCCCTGCACTGAGATACTCCTAGACCAAGGGAAGATTGACGACAAGGACCTTCCCCAAGAGACAACAGAGAGAGAAAGCCTTCCCCGAGCGCTCGCGTCCTGAATTCAGACTTCTAGCCTCCTAAACTGTGAGGGAATAAACTTCTGTTTGTTAAAGCCATCCACTTGTGGTATTTCTCTTACAGCAGCACTAGATAACAAAGACAGATAGGATGTAAAGGATGAGAGAAAGAAAGGAATCAAATAAAATGCCTAGTTATTGTTTGTTTTAACTAGGGGAAGAAGTGTTACTTAAAATCAGTATCATAATGGTAAAGGCTATATGCAATAGATAAATGAAAAACAGATATCCAAAGTCTTAAAGTAAATTAAGATTAAATATTGACTCATAAGTAATGTCTTTTTGTAATTGACAACAAAGTACAGCAAAGTCTTTCAAAATAAGTTCAAACCTAATCTCAAAGTTAGAAAATGTAGGAAATCTGGTGCCTACAGGAAAATATAAAAAATAAAAAGCATTTAATCCCATCAGCGTTACCAGGTTATTCTCAAACACAGGGAGTCCTCACTTTGCAGGGCACTATTGGTGGTGCCATGGTTAAGAGCTTGGCTGCAAACCAAAAGGTCGGCAGTTTAACTCCACCAGCTACTCCTTGGAAACCCTTTAGGGCAGTTCTACTCAGTCCTATAGGGTCACTATGAGTTGGAATCGACTCAACGGCAATGGGTTAGGTTTTCTTTGTTTGTTTGTCTTAACTGAAACACATGAATATGGGAACTATATCCCTGATTTGCACAATTCTGTGGTACCTAAATCTCATGAGGTTAACACAGTGCATGCAAAGTGAAGACTGCCTATTTCTTTTTAAGCAAATTTTACATCATTAAGCTAAAGTGCCTATAAAATGTTCCATCTTTTTAAACAATTTTTCATATATTATCAGTTCCTCATAAAAACTTTAACAGTTCGATACCATTTCTTAAAGGGAGCTATCGTAATTAAGCTTTTTCCTATTGTACAGCATGTAGGTAAAATCATTTGCTGTTAAAAATAGATATACTATTCCATTTTAAAAGTAACTAATAATTTTTACTCCTAAATAATAATTTGATAGCATTAAATGCCTTTGTTTTGGGCTCACACAGTTTCTGTAATTTTTATTAGTGCAAGAACTCTAAGTGATGTTTTGGATTTCAGCCTGCTTCTATTGCTTTCTATTGCTTCTTTTATCGGTGTAGCTGGGCCAAAAGTCCTATGTGTAAATCTCTTTGTGGTAATAAATGAAGTTGTTCTGAAGCCTCTTTCAGGCCACTAGGGTACCATTTAGTAAATTACCTGAGCAACACACTGGGGTTGCAGCCACCAGAGGCAGATGTGTCTAATCACACACTATGTTACTTGTTCTCAAGATGTCTCTCTCCCATTCTTCAATGATTAATTCACTCAAAGCCATGTAGACAGAGTAAGAACACCTCTTTGGAGCAATTTGAGCGGTCAGGTCAGAAAGGCAGGCTACAGGGTGAAGTTTCCAAAGAACACTGACATGGAGCTAGAACATTTCCAAACAATGTAAATCTGTGTGGACATAAATGATTTAGTAAACACTAAAAATCTGCTTAAGTGGAGGTTCGGTACTAATCATAAAAGAAAATGCAAAATAAGTACAGCCTTGCTCCCTGCCTTAAAAAGTTTATCATCTAAGTGATGAAACTAACATAAAAGGAAACAGAGGCCAATGTGAATGATACTGTGGTACTGACTATAAAAGCAATTACAGTTCTGAGAAAAAAAGAAAATTATGCAGACCAGAACACGAAACTCTTAATAAAGGAGTAAATTAAGGCATGAAAATGTGAGACAAAATAGTTTTCATAACATTTTGAGATTTTTAAAGAATTGAGGAGTTCGCTTATTCAATAAACATCTAATGAAAAGTCTACTCGGTTTCAGGTAGGACTGAGGGTGCTCTTTCCCTTTCTCCTTCTCCTTATCTACTTGTTTTTACACCAAGGAATACAAGAACCATGAAGCACTGGACCTAACTGATGAGCATCTAAGCCATCTAAGTGTGGTCCTCTGTCTAGAAGTGTCAGCGTCACCTGGGAAATTATTAGAAATACAAAGTCTTAGGCCCTACATCCAAAATACCAAATCAGAAGCACTGAGGGTGTCAACCTGCAATCTATGTTTACCAAGACCCCCAGGTGACTGTGATGCACTGATGCCTCCTAAAGATTGAGAACCACCGATCTAACCTAACTAATTAAGAAACTGGAGGCTAACATGAGGCGATTTCCTGCTAGTTAACACGAGAACAAGAAATTGCATCATGATTTCTAACTTATAAGAGAGCGTTCTTTCTACCCCACTATAAAACACATGCAATTTTTTTCTCTTGAGCCCAGTAATTTCTATTTCCCCCCCTTTCCAAACACAAGCCTTGGAAAATTCAGATGCTATTTTTAATAGCGTGGGAGTCCCTGGGTGGTGCAACTGGTTAGGGGACTCAGTTGCTAACAGAAGAAAGGATGGAGTTTCAAGTCCACCCATAAAAAAGAAAAACTCCTTGCCGTTGAGTCAATTCTGACTCATAGAGACCCTATAGGACAGAGTCGAACTGCCCCGTGGAGTTTCCAAGGAGTGCCTAGTAGATTCGAACTGCCAACCTTTTGGTTAGCAGCTGTACCACTTAACCACTACACCACCAGTCCACCCATAGGCACCTCAAGAGAAAGACCTGGTAATCTAATTCTATAAAATCAGTTACTGAAAACCCTATGGAGTACATTTCTACTCTGACCCATATGCAGTTTCCATGAGTCAGAATCAACTCAATGGCAACTGGTTTGTCTTGCATTTTATAATAGAATGGGCTTTATTAAATAAGTAAATAAATAAAAACATATTACCTTTTCATTTGATAATGAGCTAAGCAAATTAAGAATCTAGGTATCAAATCTCTTTTGTAAATTATTTTTATTAATTAAAATTTTGTAATTCTAAAAGTAAAATAAAACCAAAAACACCAAACCCATTGCCGTCAAATCTATCTCAACTCATGTCACCCCCATGTGTTACAGAGTAGGACAGCTCCATAGGGCTTCCTTAACTGTAATCTTTACGAAAGCAGATAGCCAGGTCTTTCTACTGTGGCTCCGCTAGGTGAATTTGAACTGCCAGCCTTTAGGTTAGTAGTCAGCCTAAACCAAACCTAAACTACCGCACCCCTCAGACAACCAAAAATAAAACAGAGGTTAAAAAATTTAAAAATACAGGAAAGGACATAGAAAGAAAACTCTTTTGATATTCTTTTTCCATTTTTCTTCAAGATTGTCTTCAGGTTTTTTCTTCACTGATTTGTTAATATTCTTTATGTATTAAAAATATAGCTCTTTATATTTATTTTATTACTTCATTTTTTGCTATTTTAACCTTTCAAGTGTTTTCAATTTTATGTAATCCAAATATTATTCATAATCTTTATTATTTTTCAGTGATCTTATGCTTTGAAAATTTTTGTCTTTTTTAAGAAATGGTGAAAATTTACCTATATTTTCTAAAATAATTTATTAGTTCATTTTTATGATTAACTCTAATTCAACTAAATTTTTAAGTGTAAATCTCAAATTTCAGTGTACATTAGAATCAGCTGAAAGGCTTGCTAACACTCAGATTTTAGGGTCTCACTCCCAGAGTTTCTGATATAGTAGGTCTGATATAGTAGGGTCCTGCATTTCTAACCAGTTGCTAGATGGTGCTGATGGAGCTGCTCCTGGAATACACTTTGACAACACTGGATAAAGAAGTCTATCAACAAGCTTAATACTCTTTATGTGCATACAGTGTTTAGGGGTTGTGTGCTAGGTTATACTAGATTAGTGGGTAAGATGCAAAGAGGTGAGGTCAGAATGAGATAAAGGACAGGTTTCGGGCTACAGTGCAGATTATCTTTGAATTGCATGAGTATGGATTTTTTTCTGAGGCTACTCAAACCCTGTCCAGGATTGGAGAACTGTATCTATAGAAAATGTTCACTGATTTTGAATTAATTAAAGCTTCAACATCACTCTGCCTGAGAAATCATATGCTTTTTAATTGTAAGCTAATTACTTCTCTTTAGTTATGTTGCATTAATCTTCACCACCAGGGAAAAAAAAGTTTTTTTGTTTGTTTTGCTTTGTTTTTTGTTTTGTTTTCTCTTTTTTTTAATAAAGCATCTATTAAGGCAATTGTTTAAGGGATACAAACTATCAAAATAATTCTACAAATCTTTATTTTTAATCAGCCAAACTTTTTTTCTGCTTTATTAAAATTTAGTTGTCAACGGAAATTTAAAAATCTGCTTTTCTTTTTCAAATAATAAAATTGCAAAATGAAGGAAAACTACAAATCAAAGATGAATAGATTTAATCTTATTATTATAAATTCTACTTATATACTTTAGTGGTATATAATGTCACCTAATCATTCAGTACAGCACTGAGTTATCTGATTTTAAAGTTATACCAATGATGAGATACTTTTTAATCACAAAATACCATGAGGTATTAGGACTTCTACAAGAAAGATGACTCACTAAGAAGTTTACTTAAAAGGTAATGTCAGTAGAATAACATGTTATCACCAAATAATGGTTCCCCACTGCTATATACAGTAGACTGCAGGGAAGAAATATATGAGAAATAAATATCCAGATAAAGCAAAATCATTTATTTTCAAAGCAGGAGAAAGCAACCTTAAAGTAATGCTGTACGACAATCATTTTCTTCCTTATCCCAAATGCTTTGATGTAACTTTGATCACTCAGTGCTCCCTATCCCTTCACTCTGGATACAAAACTCTTACCAACATTAATAGGATCTAAGAGTGGACTGAACAAAGTAATGGGTCTGAATGTGACTCCTGTGAAATACAGTGACCCATAAAAGTCTCTTCCATGAATTATGCAACTTCTTTAAAGAGTCATCTCCAAGAGGCTCATAAGGAATGCTGCTTCTACAGTAACCTAATTTGGTATATAGGTTTGTTAATAGATAATGTTTAGGGATTTGTGACAGAGCTCTGGTGATACAGTAATTTGGGTAAGACAAGATGATCATCTGAAACATCAGTTATTTCAATGTGTATAAATCTCAAGTTTCAATTCTAAATTTATGCTTGTATTTATTTAACCCCATAAAATGTTTTAAAAACACAGATGCCAGCAAGTTAAAAGTTCATTCATATTCTAGATTGTATTTTAGAAATTAATAGCAATGACATAACTATATATATATGTGTGCGTGTGTATATATATATATATATTTTTAATAATGTAACCTACTTCATGGGGCCCTGGTGGCACAGTGGTTAAGCTTTGGCTGCTATCCAAAAGGTTGGCCGTTAGAACCCACCAGGTGCTCCTTGGAAACCCTACAAGGCAGTTCTACTCTGTCCCCTAGGGTTGCTATGAATTGGGATCGACTCGACAGCATCGGGTTTGGTTTTGGAACCTAGTTCATAGAGGGATTGCCTACTTTCTATATCATTTGACACCAATAACCACTAAGAAAAATCGACATGTCAAAATGTTCATATCATGCATAAAAAAGAAATAACACGGTATATGATGTGTATTAGTATAAGATGATAACCCATTAATAAACCAAGTACAGTTTAAAATGCTTTTAGTGAAACTGGAGTAAAAAAAGCTTTGTAGCAAAATGTCAGCAACTAAAAAGCACTCAAACATATTTATTTAAGTCTAATTGGTATGCAGATGCAATTAAGCTGATTCAGGAAGTGTAAAACCAAGATACCATATGGTTCTTAGTTCTCCAAAATTGCAGACATAAATGTAGATTTCACACACTGTATCTCAGTGGTATCTTAGCACAGCATAATTGATAACAGAATGCTTTGCTCAGTCATCCTAAGAGCCTTTTTTGAAAATTCAGTTTAGAAAATACTGTGTTTTTATCCCATCAAAATGTGTGAGAGTGAAATGTAGCCAAATAGGCATGTCAATCATGGGTATCCCCATGGTGATTCAAGTTGGATTGTTTTCAGTGAATATACTAATGCATCTCAGTTACACACTTCTGTGTATTTTCAAGTTTAAAAGTTCCGGATTATAAAGCAATTGTAAATGGTGTGCATTTATCTATCTACACACATTATTTTCAATAGGTTGGTTATCATTCGTAGTTTTCAGACCTTCCATACTGTAATGAAAAAGCTAACACAGATGAAAATAGATCTGAGAATATCAGTGATGCATGCTATAAATTGCTTTACTAGGTATGATGAAAGTCTTCTCTTATTTTCACATCAAGAGACAAACAAAGAGCATTATTAGGGCAGAGTGGATGGAAGATACGTAACTCAAATTACCACTGCTTTAAAAATATACAAAATATGCAGGAAATTCTTATTATTTATACTACCACAAAGGAGCCTTGGTGGCACATTGGTTAAACACCTTGGCTACTAACAAAAAGATCAGTGGTTCGAACCTACCGGTTGTTCCATGGGAGAAAGATGTGTCAGTCAGCTTCCATAAAGATTTGCAGCCTTGGAAACCCTATGGGGCAATTCAACTCTGTCCTATACGGTCACTAAGAGTCAAAATTAACTTGATGACAGTGTTTTGTTTTGTTTTGTTTTGTTTTTAATACTACCTCATGGCTGGATTTGTTTAGTAAACAAAATGAGACCATACGTTTAAAATCCAACTACTTTTAACACTGAAAATAGTATAGATATATGTAAATATCAGTATGATGTAAATGTTTCTGGCCTATTTAATTTCAAATAAATTTATTTATGAACAAACATTGGACTATGTAGTGTGACCATATGATTTGCAAACCAATAGGAATAGGACTACTAAAATAATGATTTACGCTGAAACATGACTCTAAAGCTTTAACACTACTTTATTGGAAATGTTCCAATGAGTATTCAAGCAGTGTGATGAAATATTTAGATTAATGGTTAAAGACATTCTCATGTGTCAGGAGAGTCTAGGACTTTCTTATTCTAATTTTCTAACTTGGCAAGGGGCACCACATTTTATTTTGTAACTCCCATTGAAGGAGAGAGGAGGATAGTTGGAGAATTTACTGTGTAAACTAGGGCCTAGGTTAGATATAATTTATAGCCTTTTGATTTCTACTTTCTTGGTTACCTTGTGTGAGATCAATCAATTAAGCACTATACACCTCAGCTCTTAAAACAGAGACCAACTTATTGGGGGTCCAGCAGTCATACAAAGAGAAACAGCACACAGAGTCCTCCCATTCCTTTTCCCCGCTTCTGCCCAGAGTAGTGACAATACTTAGTGCTCGGTTCAGTGAGTCCTTGAGATGAAGGGGGGGGGGGGGGGAAGCAAAAAGAAAGAACTAAAAAAAAAACGGAGACAGAGGAGAAAGGAGGGAGGGAAGTGATGTAATGTGACCCCATGCTGTGCAGGGAAATATCTTCTGGAGTCTAAAAGACTTATCACAAAACTGTCCACCCGATTTGGAACAGTGGCTCTACTCCTTGTTTTAAACTTCAATTTTTATAAGTTAGGCTTTAAAAGATTATCAAACTTTTAACAAAATTAGGCTGATCAGCATGCCCCTATAGCAGTTATTACTTCCCTCCACTATGCATACCTCTTATATTTGAAAATAATCAAAAAAAGTTTGAAAAGAAATTCTTTTAAATTGCTTTTAAAAAGCACTGAGTATATTCACATTTTTTTGGGAATTGTATCCTCAAAAACAGATATGCTGAAATTGTAACACTTAGTTGCTGTGAAGGTGACCTCATTTGGAAACAGGATCTTTGGAAATGGTATCACTTAAGAAAATACTGGAGTAAGACGGGTGCTCATCCGTTCTGAGTGGTATCCTTATAAAAAAGAGACACAGAGAGACCTTACAGATTGTTTCTGACATCACTTTTATAAATACTCCTGGGTAATGACCAAGCATGTTCCCTGCATATTCTATCTACTGTACCCAGACTTCTTATAATGGTAGGTTTACACACAATTCAACCTAACAAGCAAGCCGGCTTCATGGGAGTGTGGCCTGTGCAGTTGCTCTTGGTTAATGTTCTGCTACCACCCTCTTGAAATACTTGATCAAGGGGCACCACATTTTATTTTTGCACTGCAAATGATGCTGCCAGCCCTGCTAAAAAGGATCACCAAAGAATTTAGATATTTAGCAAGGTGATGACGTTCTGAGTACTTTTATAAATTAGGCTTTAAAATATTATCAGACTTTTAACAAAACTATCCTGAGGCAAATGCCCCTTTTATTTTCATACTATTTATTATTCTCCCCTTCTATACATCTGTCATAGTCAAAGTACTCCAGGTAAACAGAATCATTGAGATCTATATCTACATCCACATCAATATTGATATCGATATAGATATAGATCTCACTGATTATGTTCCTCTAGAGAGAGAGATTTACTCCAAGGAGGTGGCTCACCGGATTGTAGGGGGCTAGCAAGTCCAAGATCCACAGGTCAGGCAAGAGGCTAGAGACTCCTGCAGTCTTATGTCCCAAAAGCCATAGGTTAGGTGAGGAGCAGAAGGAAAAGTAAGAGTGGTCTGGCAAAATGTCTATTTACAGTGTGGAGGCAGAGAATTCCCCAAGGAAACTCCCTTTTTGCTCTTAAGGTTTTTAACTGATTGTTTAAGGCCCTTCCACAATATGGAACATAATTCATTTTACTTCAGGTCAACTAATTTAATCAGATGTAATTATTTCATAACAGAAACTAGACTAGTGTTTTACCAAACAAGTGGGCACCACAGCCCAGCCAAATTGACACAGAAATTAACTATCACAGCATCCCCTTGTATTATAGAGTAATCAAAAACAGTTTCAAAAGAAATTATTTTATAATTGCTTAAAGGAAGGACTGAGTATATTCGCATTAGTTATCACATTAGTGTGACTATACTCAGTCCTTCCTTTAAGCGATTATAAATATATTTGAAAATTCATTCCTAATTCAACTTGCTAATGAAAAAGAGATTTATTTACAGGAAACAACAACAAAAAAGGCTAGGATTCCAGTCTGCCAATTGATTATGAAAGTATATGCTGACTACTTCAAAAGCCTTTCAATGAACTTCTATCTACCCAGAGAGAATAAACAAATTCCTTAACACCACACAATAATAAAATTCAATGCCAAGAAATTTTTAATATAAGTCATTTCTGAGTTTGCTCACCAAAAAATGATTAGGTGCATATAACAATCATTCTTCCTTTTTTAATGCTTATGATATCCCTGGTAGTATCTTAATTACAATGCATGTTTTATACAGAAAACATATGTCTTACAGCAAGTTGGTAGCAGTCCAACCTTTTCTTCGGAAATTATTTCTAATTTAATCTTTCCCTTTTGATATAGCCAATGCATAAATTTTAAAATTTGAATTAACACAATTTAGTCAGTAATTTTGTGATTCAGTGATTCAGTGTACAACATAGCCAATTCAGAATATTTATTGTTAGAAAATACTGTAACTATGATATGCTGGGACCAAGAGAGCTAAGTTCAAAATCTTAAAGAAAAAAATAGCTTGTGATTATAATCAATAAAGATATAAAAGAGTATATTTTGGTTCTACTTGTTGTTGTTAGGTGCCTTCGAATTGGTTAGGACTCCTAGGGACCCTAAACCTATAAATATCAGATAATGGAATTTTAACCATAGTTTGCACTTCTTATTCATACCCAACTCTAGTCTTAACTCCTAAAAACCTCGCTTGGAATTCTCATTTGACCACTGAGTCACAAACCAAATAGCCTACATTACTGTTTCATATCTTAGTTTCCTCAATAGCACAGCAGATACAACATTTATTCAAGAAAACACAATGACAAAGTAATGATGAAATGATGCACGCAGCATGAAAAAGATTATTCTGCATGTCTTTAGTGAACTGTTTTTTAAAAGTCCAGTACTCTATAAATTCCAGGTAGTCTTCTATTCTTTTTTCCCAACTATGACTTCCATAACTGATGACAGAAATCCACCTAGGTGAAGTGAAGCCTCGTGTCCTTACCCAGTGTTCTTTCTTGAAGTATCTGTGAAACTCTACTCTGATACAAACTCTTTGTCATGCAAAGCCAGGGGAAGGAGGGAAATATATATGGGTAGTACTCACTACATTGAAAATCTGCTGCAAAAGACCTCTTTAAAGTGTTAAAAAGCAAAGATGTCACTTTGAGGACTAAGGTGCCCCTGACCCAAGCCATGGTATTTTCAATTGCCTCATACACATGCCAAAGCTGGACAATGAATAAAGAAGACTAAAGAAGACTCAATGCCTTTGAATTACAGTGTTGGTAAAGAATACTGAATATACCATGGACTGCCAGAAGAACGAACAAATTTGTCTTGGAAGAAATACAGACAGAATGCTCCTTAGAAGCGAGGATGGCAAGACTTCATCTCACGTACTTTGGACATGTTTTCAGGAGGGATCAGTCACTGGAGAAGGACATCATGCTTGGTAAAGAAAAAGGTTAGCAAAAAAGAGGAAGATCTCAATGAGATGGATTGACACAGTGGCTGCAACAAGGGGTCAAACATAGCAATGACTGTAAGGATGGTGTAGGACCAGGCAGTGTTTCGTTCTGTTGTACATAGGGTTGCTGTGAGTTGGAATCAACTTGACGGCACCTAACAACAACAACAACCTACAAAAACAAAAACATATGTTTTTAATTTGCATTACTCTTAAATATGAGGGAGCATCTTACCCATGGATCGTCTTCTCTGTCCCCCTCACACCACAATTAATAAAACTTATAAGACCCAACAACCTCAAAGAATACACAGTTCTCTTCTCCTCTTTTATTTATTTCTTGTACCAAGGGGAGTTATTCCTGGCAGTCTGATCTGATGCAGACAGAAAATCTTTGCTCCTACTAGGATGGACTATAGGGTCGCTATGAGTCAGAATCAACTCAATGTTTTTTTAATACATTTTCAGTTCTATATCATTATGCTCAAGAAAAAATAATTATTAACCAACCTTAATTTTGCACTGGTGAAATTTAATTACTTACCACAAACTTACCAGGTTACTTTTTTTTTAATTCCTAATAAATCATGATTGTCATCTGTGATGGTTAATTTTGTGTGTCAATTTGGCTAGGCTATTATCTTAGGCTGGGTTCTCTAGAGGAACAAAACCAGTGAAATGTATGGGAACACATATAGAGAAATTTACTTCAAGGAAATGGCTCACACAATTGTGAGGAAATGGTTCATGCAACTGTGGGGTTGGCAAGTCCCAAGCTCTGAGGTCAGGCGACAGGCTGAAGACATCTGCTGGCTCACGTTTGTGGGGGTTGGCAAATCCAAAATCTGGAGGCCAGGTAGCAGGCCAGTCTTCTGCAGGCTTACGTCCCAAGAACCAGAGGTCAGGCAATGAGAAGAGTACAGGGTTGAGAAAGTGAGCATTGCCAGAACATCCATTTATATACTGGAGGCAGGCCCCACCGTCTAGGAAACTCCCCTTTCAACTGATCGGTTGCTCACATCAGATCACAAAATGGAAGATGATTACATAGTATCTGCCAAACCACTGAGAATCATAGCCAGCCAAGTAGACACATAACATTAACCAACACAACTTTAGAATGTTTCCAACAGATGCAATGTTATCAATGTTGGGGAGATACTGCAATATGATCATTTCTTTTGCTGCCTTATATTAACTACATAAATTGGCTTTTGTGAGTTAGCCTAAAAATTTCATTACTATCCACATAAAAAAAAGTCTCTAAGAGAAAATGTTTTCTGAGATTAAATATCTCAACGTAAAAATCTGTTTATGGAATATACAGATAAAAACACTATACATACATGAAATCAACAATGATTTACAAATAATGTAGAGGAAATAATTTCATGAGTTTTCCAAGCCACACAACATTCAATTCCAGTTCTATAATGACAATTATCAGAGACCCTGGGTGGTGCAAATGGTTAAGTGCTTGACTACTAGCTGAAAGGTTGATAGTTGGAGCCTACCCAGAATCGCCTTGGAAGACAGGCCTGGTGATCTGCTTCAGAGCGTTAACATCCTGGAAAATCCTATGCAGCAGTTCTACTCTGTACGCATGGGGTCACCATGAGTCTGAATCAACTTGAGGGCAACTATAAACAATGATAATTATTAGCGTAGTCTCTAATGATAATTAGGAAGGAACAGAAGAAGGGAGAGAGGAAGGTTAATTGGTTTCGACAGTTAAAATTTAAAAAATATTTCCATACTTTTATAGTGAATCATATAACCTGAAATACTGGAATTTTAAGATAAATTATGGTGATTCTTGTCAGCCTTATTATACTAATTATTATATTTATTAGATCTATGTTTTATCAGGATTCGTAGTTCTATATATTTAGCTAAGGCCGTAAGTGAAATAATTTAAAGCTGAATATGACAATTTCATTGTCCACATATTTAGGACTTCAAACGCTAATCAAGTTAAGGACACTGCTGCAAATATCTGACAGCTAAAACAGAACTCGTGTTGTATTTAAAAGACTAAAAATGCTGATGTTATAACAGAACTATTTAATCAGAGCCTCAGGATGAGATTCTCAGAAGATGGAGATGCATTTTATTCTATATATCTATTCAATCAAGAAAATTAAATAAAATGATGACCAAATTTCTGCAAAATTGGCCTGAATTTCTGAAAATAAAAGAAATTCTTATCTTTAACATCGTGCAATTAATATTTGATAGAGTAAAACAGCTAAATTCAGCTTTTAAGTATGAATTATGCCCTCCTCATTACACTCACAGGGAGTCCTGGTGGTGCAGTGGTGAAGTGCTCAGCTGCTAACCAAAAGGTCAGCAGTTTGAACCTATCAGCTGTTCCACTAGAGAAAAATGTGGTAGTCTGCTTCCATAAAGATTATAGCCTGGGAAACCCTACAGGCTAGTTCTATTCTGTCCCATACGGTGTCTGTGAGTCAGAATCAACTAGACAGCAATGAGTTAGGGTTTTTTTCTTTTTTTTTTTGGTCATCACCCTCAGAAAGATACTTCGGTTTTATAATAACTCAAGACATAACCTCATAGTACAGAATATTTGATTTTAATTTCTAGTAGCTTTTTCATTAGAATTATTGACAATACAGCAATACAAACAGTAATTCCTTCAAAATGATTTTGATGTAATTATACATATTTATACATTTAGAGCCCTGGTGGCATAGTGATTAAGAGCTCAGCTGCTAACCACTACCACCAGCCACTCCTTTGAAACCCTATGGGGCAGTTCTACCCTGTCCCATAGGGTTGCTATAAGTCAGAATCAACCCAATGACAACAGGTTTTTTGTTCTGTTTTTTTTTTAATACATTTTCAGTTCTATATCATTATGCTCAAGAAAATAATAATTATTAACCAACCTTAATTTTGCACTGGTGAAATTTAATTATTTACCACAAACTTTGCTGGTTACTTTTTTTTTAATTCCTAATAAATGATGATAGTCATCTCTGATGGTTAATTTTTTGTGTCAGTTTGGCTAGGCTATTATCTTAGTCTGGGTTCTCTAGAAAAGCAAAACCAGTGAAGCATATATATGTAGATATATATAGAGAGAGTTTTATCTCCAGGATGGCTCATGCGATTGTATAGGCTGGCAATTCTCAAGTCCGTGGGTCAGGCATCAGGCTAGAGGCGTCTCCTGACTCTTGCAGCTGCAAGGGCTAACGAACCCAAGATAAGCAGGTCAGACAGCAGGCCACTGGCTCATGGGCTGTAGAGGCTGACAAATCCAAGATTGGCAGGTAAGATGGCAGGCTGTTGGCTCACAGGCTGTGGAGACTAACAAATCCCAAGATCAGAAAGCAATATGGCGGGCCAAGTCCCAAGAACCAGAGATCAGAAGATGACAAACCGAATGCAGGATCCAGAGCAAGCAAATAAGCTTTGCCAGAATGTCCATATACATACATATATATATATAGAGAGAGAGAGAATGCAGGCCACACCACCAAGGAAACTCCCTTACAAGTGACTGGCTGATCACATCAGATCACATCATGGAGGACGACTACACTACTACATAGCTGCCAAACTACATCATTAGTAACTGCCAAACCTCTGAGAATCATGGCCCAGCCAAGCTGACACACAACCTTAACCATCACAGCTATGTGCCCAATAGTTTGGTCAAACACTAGTCTAGTTGCTGTTTTGAGGTAATAGTAGTTATTGTCGTTATTATTAGGTGTCTTCCAGTCAGCTCTGACTCATAGGGACCTTATGGATAAGGCGGCATATTGAATGGTCCTGAACCATTATCATGGTCATTGCTATGTTTCAGTCCATTGTTTTGGCTATATATCAATCCATCTTATTGAGGGTTTCCAACATTTTCCCTGGCCCTCTATTTTACCAACCATGATGCCCTTTCTTGATGATGTGTCCAAAGTAAGCAAGAGGAAGGTTTGCCATCCTCACTTCTAAGGTACATTCTCGTTTTATTTCTTCTAAGATTGATTTGTTTGTTCTTCTGAAAGTTCATGGTATAGTCAATATTCTTCACCATTCAAATGCATCAGTTATCTTCTTTCTTTTTCACTGCCTAGCATTCACATGCATATGAACAACTGAAAAACACTATGGCTTGGGTCAGGCTCATCTTAATCAACAAAGTGATATCATTGTTATTAAAACTTTATAGACCATAGTCTCGGGGGACTACTTAGTCAATTGGCATAACATAGTGCATAAAGATAACTTTCTACATCCTAGTTTGGTGAGTAGCGTCTGGGGTCTTACAAGCTTGCGATACAACTATTGGTTTCCACTGTTACATAGCAAAAGAGAATGAAGGAAATCAAAGGCTCAAAGAAGAAAGTAGTCTATGAGACTAATAGCCCACACAAACCACAGCCTCTTCTAGCATGAGACCATTAGAATTAAATGGTGCCTGGCTACCACTACCAGCTGTTGTGACCAGGGACACAATAGAAGGTCCCAGATAGAATGGTTAAGAAGAGATGAGCATCTGAAACATCAGTAATTTCAATATGTATAAATCTCAACTTCTAGTTCTAAATTTATGCTTATATTGATTTAACCACATAAAATGTTTTAAAAATACAGATGCCAGCAAGTTAAAAATTCATTCATATTCTAGTTTGTATTTTAGAAACTAATAGTAACAATGACAAAACTATATATATATATATATATATATATATATATATAGTATAGATATATATATATATATATATATATGAATCATGTAACCTAGTTCATGGAGCCTTGGTTGAGCAGTGGTTAAGAGCTTGGCTGCTATCCAAAAGGTCGGCAGTTCCTAAAACTCAATTCCTAAAAAAGGCCAGACCTACTTGACCAATAGAGACTAGAAGAACCCCAGAGACTACTGCCCAAAGATACCCTTTGAACTTAGAATTGAAGCTATTTCTGCAGGTTACCTTTCAGCTAAATAATAGATTGGCTTATAAAATAGACTATCACCCATGAGTAATGTGCTCCTTTCAACAGTTAACTATATAAGACCAAACAGTCAACATTTACCCGAAAGCAAAGACGAGAAGGCAAAGCGGGGAAGGGAAGCTAGATCACTGGAAACAGAACAAACAGAATGGAAATAATGAGAATGCTGACACATTGCAAAAACTATAACCAAAGGCATGGAACAATTTGTATAAAAATTGTTAAAGGGGAACTTAATTCACTATGTAAACTTTCACCTAAAACACAATAAAATATTAACAAAAAAGAAGGAAAAAAGCCCCTCCACAAAAAAAAAAAAAAAAAAAAAAAAAAAACGAGGTTTTTTTTGCAGCAGATTTTCCCAATGCAATATATCTTTTGATTTCTTGACTGCTACTTCCATGGGCATTGACTGTTGATCAAAGTAGAATAAAATTGACAATTTCCATTTCTTCTTCCACAATGATGAGGTATTTATATGTAAATAAATCAGTTGAGCTTATTAAGTGAAGCAGATTACCTTCCATAACATGGGTAGGCCTCAGTTAATCAGTTGAAGTTCTTAAGAGCAAAAATCAAGCTTCTTCTAGGGTGTATTTTGCCTCCAGACTATAAATAGACATGTTGCCAAAACGTTGCACTCTTCCCTAGCCTTACCTAAGAATTTTGGGACACAAGATTGCAAGGAGTCTCCAGCCTGTCACCTTACTTACAGATTTTGGACTTGCCAAACCCATTGCCATCGAGTTGATTCCAACTCAAAGTGACCCTATAGGACACAGTAGAACTCCCTGTGAGGTTTCCAAAGCTGTAGTCTTTACGGAAGCAAACTGCCACATCTTTCTCTTGTGGAGCGGCTGGTGGGTTCAAACTGCCAACCTTTCAGTTAGTAGCCAAGCACTTAACCACTGCACCACCAGGGCTTCTTTTGGACTTGCCAAACACCCACAACTGCATGAGCCAATTCCATATAATCTTTCTCTCTCTCATTCTCTCCCTTTCTGTGTGTGTGTATGTGTGTGTGTGTGTATTTCTGGTTCTGTTTCCCTAGAGAAGCCTAAGATATCTAAATTTGATACATGTGTATACAAACACAAACATAAATGTTATTTGAGAAGTTAAAATAATTTTTCTTCAAAGCTTATTTTTGATGTAAAGCTCTGTCTTGAAATACATTCAAAAGTTTAAAGTAAAGAAGATAAAAGTAATTATGTTACCCTGGAAATAAAGTTACATGTTGTTATTTTGACATAACTAATGTACCAATAATACCCATTTTGGTATAATTATGTTAAGAACTAAAAAGTGGTAAAGTAAGAGATTACAAGTAGTTCATGTCCCTTTCTCCCCAACATAAACTGCATAAGGATCTATCTTTTCACAAAGTTAAAGAATGCCTAGGAAACGAGACTATTCTTTATTAGATACTATTTGTTAAAGTATTCTTATACTTTATGGAAATGGAAGTGAAATTATATTCTTTATTTAAAATAAGGTAGATGGATGAAGAATATCACAAAAGTAGAATGAACTATGTTAAGTGGGAAAATGTGATCTGGAATTTATTAAGGGGACTTCTTTTTTGTGAATAAATGAATTCTGAATTAATATACCAACTTAGAGGATGAAGAGAGGGAAAACTAAGTTAATGATAAAGCTAACCTTAGTATTTTGGAAAGGAATATTAAATGCTCAGACAGATACAGGTATAAATGTTCAATTATTTACCTAGAAATGTTCCAGGAAATACAATCATGCAGAGCACCAGCAAAATGTGAGGGGGGAAAGAAAAGTGCCCTAGACTGCTATGTATACATTGAATGGGATAGATTTGTTAACAGATATCAGATAAAGTATAGAATTATACCAAAAAAAAAAAAAAACCTATAAAAAAGCATTGTAGTAAATAGGAATGTATCACAATATTGAGAATGTTCTTGGTAGTTCTAATCTTGCTAGCTGATATTATGTGGGGCAACAGAAATAACCCTAACCTAAAAATATTTCTGTATTAAACTCACCTTTTATAAATTTAATAGTGCAATTTCTCATTCCAGTTATTACTGGAATGTCTCCCCAGAAACCATGTTAATGTCTTTGGGAGCCACATTCTTACTGTAAACAACCAAAAATATAATGCAAATGAATGCAATAAATTCCAAAGTAAAACTGCAAAGCATGCAAAATTGCACTATTTTATTAAATTAATGAAAGTGATGTTGGAAAATTGCTTAAAACACACACAAAGCCATTGACAAATTAGGACTGGAAGACACATCAGTTAATTATGGAAGAAGAGAAAAACTGACAAGAATAGCTATAGTTTGTACGTCTAAACAGCATGCTTTGAATATCACAGAGTATGCCCTTAAGGAAAGTAATGAATCCCTCAAATACAGTTTACAAGAGGTACTTTTCATGATGGTGCTCTAAAACTCAAATGTGAATTGAAAGCTGTTTCTTTCTATTAAATCTTTATGTCTGAAAAATTACTTCTCCAAATCCCTTGACCATTCTTTATTCATTCTTATACTGGAGGCATAGTTGCAATTATTAATAAAACTTACATTTTATTTTTTGAGACAAATTTCCAAATTGTCCTTTTTCCTCCAGATTATTTACTATGAATTTTGGGTCTACATTTTGTATGTATTTATTTTAGTGTTTTTTTTTTTTTTTCTTTTCAGGATCAATTAACATCCTTCATTTTAAAATGAAGGCTCCTAAAATGAACTGCACCAGAACCAGTTATAACATTGAAAGCTTTCTTAAGGGGATATGTGTTAGTGAAAAAAATCATCACATTTATTATTAGAACAACTCCTTTTCCTATGAAAACATCTTCTCAGCTATGACCTAACTCTTAGTAACCATTTTCTCTCGCCTAGACTACTCAAAAGCCTCCACTGGACTCCCTGCTTCCATTTCTCTCCCTGTACAACCTCTCTCTCTCTCTTTTTTTTTTTTTTTAATATTTCTTATCACTCCCTCACTTAAATTCTTTGAAAGGCTTACCATTACACTTAGAATTAAATGCAAACAAATTAATACAGTTAACAAAGCCCTGCCTCTCTTATCTCATAGGAGGTCATTCTCCTTACTTGTCCTGCTTCAGGCACATTATCTTTTCTTTTTCCTCTTTATTGACCATACTAAGATTATTTGCACCTTAGGGTCTTTATATTTACTCTTGCTGCCCCACTAGACACTTTTTGTTATTCATGTCTCAATTCATATTTCACCTTCTCAAAGAGACCTTCAGATCATTCTATATATCAGATTGTTCATTCTCCTACCTCATCACTGTTTGAGCACAGCTCCCCACCCTCCACAACCACTTCGATGTGCAGGCAGTCTCTGTTTTACTAACATCCGACTTACGGACAACTCATATTTGCCCTCTAATGTTATGTATATTTGCCCACACTTTGAAACGATTAAACAACCCCTACTCACAACAAATTCTTCAACACAATCACCTTCATTTGCTGCATGTGCAGCTTTTAAATCATTGAAAAGGCTTAGAGCCTTTTCTTGCACTAAAGTATGGCTAAATAAGAACCATATGCACTTGTTCTGACTTACCCACAAATTCGACTTAAAGACATAAAGACACAGAAAGGGATCTCCTTCATAACCCTGGGACTGCCTGTACTCCTCCCTCTCTCAAACTGCTTTCTTTGGTATTGTCTGCCGCTACAGATAGGAATATGAGCTCCACATGGGCAGCGACTTTATCTTGCTCACTGCAGGACCCTAGCACTCAGAACAATGCCTGGAATATAGTAAGCACTAAAAAAAGGAATTGTTTATGGGATGAATGAAACGGAACAGCATTCAAAACTGTCTCTAACATTTCTATATTAGAGTCACACGCAGTTTCTGTGATCTCTTAAGAGTGAACTGGCTTCAGAGATCTCTATATCCCAGGAGAACTTCATTACCTTCTATTTTAAAAACAACAGTGAAAATAGTTCTAAACAGAGTGAAATAGGAAGGATTCTTCAGCTACAAGGAGCCCTGGTGGCACGGTGGTTAAGCATTCGGCTGCTAACCAAAAGGTCGATAGTTCAAATCCACCAGCCGCTCTTATAAAACCCTATGGGGCCGTTGTACTTTGTCCTATAGGGCTGCTATGAGTTGGAATCGACTCGACAGCAATGGGTCTGGGGTCAGTTTTTCCTTAAGAAACAAAAGTGGACCCTTAGTATTTGAGTTCAGCTCAGTGTTACCCAGGATAGCTGACAACTGTTTGAAATTATATCAGATAGACATTAAAGCCAAAGAGAACAAAGATCACATGCTCATGATTATAATTACTTTTATTCTATACCTAATTTTGTGAGGAAATGAGGATATTTTTAGACGTTCTATGGCCCACTGGCCTTTAAAAATGTACAAGTACAAAAAACATATAAATGGGAGAAGGGAGCTTTTCTGGCTTTGTTGAATATAAAATACTATAACTTATATTTATCAGTCAAAATATGAATTTTTTTTTAAATATATCCATATAAAGCTTTCTGTTGTTTTTTTTCCGATCAATATAACTTTATTTTTGCCAAAAACATTCCCTTAAAATCATTTCAATAACTGAAATATCCAGTTTCAGTGAATTCATACATGATAGCAATATATACAAAGTGTATTACAAACCATTATTTTATACATTTCAGTTTCCTCTTATCATTTAAAATCTTTATTAACAATGCTATTTTTTAGATATGAAGTTTATTTAGCACAAATTTTTTTTTTAATTTCCAAAAGATCTTATCACAAAATAAATTTGATTCTTTCCAAATTTTTTAGCTTTAGTTTTAGGATATGGTCCACATGACAAAATACTTTTAATAGAGTAAGTGTTCCAATTAAGCTTATTCCAAAGGTAAGACAGTCACATAGAAATATAGAATTTGGAGATTCCTTACAGTCCGTCTTATTCCTCGTCTGTAATTGAAAACACATGCAACTATAAATGAGAAACTTTTTATTTTTTAATATCACCATACACTTTTAAAAAGCCTTTGAATTCTTTATTATTATTTCACTCTGGCAAAAACAATAAAGTAAAAATTCATTCATTCATTCACTTATTAACCCTTATTAACCATTCAATAGCCTTCAAATACAAATTGTTGGAGTCATCATTCTATAGTCACCAGAACATATATTCACTGGCTACAAACTCTACATTATTATCATCTACCTGGAACTTCAACTTCAAGACCATGATTGGAGTAACAGATAAATTGACCGGGATGCTATATAACCTAGAATGAATCACTCTTTTCCACTACCATAAACCCCTGCCTTACTCATTTGAATCAAAAACACAACAAAATGAATTTTGTTTGCTCCCTTAATAATTTTTGAGTGTCCATTATGTGTCATGTGTTATAAATATTTAAAAAAGAAAACTATACAGAGCCCCTGTCCCAGAAATATCAGCACTAATTTATTTTAACAAATAGCAGTGCTGCATTATTGACAGTTGTGATGGTTAAGATTCTGTGCCAGCTTGGCTGGGTCATGATTCTCAGTGTTTAAATGTGATCACTCCCATGACTGAATATACTGTGAGTAGCCAATAAGATGAAAGGGAGTTCCCTTGGGGGTGTGGCCTGCATCTGAATATAAGCAGACATTCTGGCTTTTTGCTCACTCTGGATCCTGCGGCTGCCTCCGGTCATCTCATCTCCGGTTCTTGGAACTTGAGCTGTCAGTTTATCAGCTGAACTTGGGATTCATTGATCTTCACAGCCTGTGAGTGGGAGCCCTGCTCTTTGACCTGCTGATCTTGGGCTTGCCAGATTCTGCAGCTCCATGACTTGGAAGAGGCCTCTACCCTGACCCACGGACTTGGGATGTTCTAGCCTCTACAATAGCGTGAGCTGTTTCCTTGATATAAATCTCTCTCTCTCTCGAGATAGATATATATATATATATATATATATATATGCTTTACTAGTTTTGCTTCTCTAGAGAACCCAGCCTAAGACAACAGTTCTCATGTTATGACACAGACAACTTTAACATAAAGCCAACATTGGATATATCTGAACACAATGATATTTTATGCCATCTCTTTTCCTTCTTTTGCCAAATCATGCTAACTGTAAATAAATTTAATATCTACCATATTACCACCACTATTTTTCAAAATGATGAATTAACAAAACTATTACTGATCCACTTTTTACTTTACTGTGCTTTTATCAATCTGCCACTGCAATCTCAAAGTGAGCTATGTAAACTTAATTCTCATGACTAATCTTTGATTCTCAGTTTCTCATCTTTAATTTAGGGTTAATAGTAACTACCCCCAGAAAAGTGTTCTGATGACAGCATACTCAAAGATCCTGCAACGCCAAGTACTCAGTAAACATTTTAGGATACCACAGGGAATATTGGGAAGAACAAAGTCTTTGGAACAAATGGGCAGAATTCTGATTCAATACTTACAAACTATGTAGCCAAAAGTACATTAGTTAACTTCTCTCATGCTAACAGTCTTATCTGCAAAGCTGAAGGAACAATGCTCACTCTACAGCATTAAAAAAAAAAAAAAATCTTTTGCCATGGAGTCAATTCCAACTCATGGCAACTCCTGTTACGGAATGGAACTGCTTCATATGGTATTCTAGGACATAATCTATGAAAGCATATCACTGGACCTTTCTTCCACAGCACCACTGAGTGGTTTCAAACCACTAACCTTTAGGTTAGTAGATGAGGGAAAAGCATTTGCACCACGTAGGGGCCCTATTCATTACCATCGAGTTGATGCCAACACATCACAAACTTATAGGAGAGAGTAGAATTGCCCTGTAGGGCTTGCAAGGCTGTAAATCTTTATGGAAGCAGACTGCCACATCTTTCTCTCACACGTTCAAACCTCTGATCTTTCAGTTAGCAGCGGAGCGCTTAACCACTGCACTACCAGGGCTTTTTCCTAGGGAGCTTAATGAGGATTAAATGAGATATATGCACAAGGCACTGAAACAAAACATGGCACAATAGGGTTTGACTCTTACATCCTTCTTAATCTTAACCATTTTGTGTCTTTTGTATTTTTGCAATAAACAGAATGGAGCAGGTCACAAAACATATTGTAAATTTCTGACCAGGGAACTCATGGGGATTATAGGAATGGGCCCCTCCAACACTCCAAACCACCAAGTTAAAAGAATAGAGAGAACTCCAGTTGAATCTGGAGCAGTGTCAAAAACTATGTTTTTAAAAAAAATGGAATATAAACAAATAACTATAAAAGATGAAGAAAAATCTTTCCACACTTCTGAATGTAATGTAGCAGAGCGAGAACTCTGGAATTAGGCTGCCAGGGTAAATGTCACACTTCCAACATTAACTAGCTGTGGAAACTTACGCAAATTACATAAATACCTGCAGATTTAGTTTCCTCATCTATAAAAGGAAAGATAAGTTCCTACCTATGATTGGATGAGATGACACATGTGAAGTGAAGAGTATCTGAAGTACAAACAGTGAACATTAGATATTATCACACTTGTACACTGGCTACTAGTGATCTACTTGTATAAAGACTTTTCTTTCTCTTAATTGCTCTTTTACTATTCTTTGGATGACTGATACTAGTTATTTCAGTGTAATATATCGTATTTTAAAGGCTGGAGGTCTATTCTGTAATGAATAATTTCTGTAAAGCTTATTCTAAGAATTGTTGTGTTGTTGTTAGGTGCTATCGAGTTGATTCCCACTCATAGCAACCCTACAGAACAGAGCAGAACTGCTTCATCGGGTTTCCAAGGAGCAGCTGGTGGATTTGAACTGCCAACCTTTTTTGTTAGCAGCCGAGCTCTAAACCACTATGACACCAGGGCTCCATTCTAAGAATAGGCATCTGAATTTTTTTTAGAAAGTCCAAATGATAAGTCTGCAAAATATTTTCATACACTTCTAAATTATAGGTTTACCACTGTCAATTTATACACTAAATTTTTAAAATTACTATCTTTATGTTTGCAACGTCTTAATTGTTTATAACCTGTATTCTAATAAATTGATTAAAATTTCTATAAGAGAGGGTGAAGATAAAAAAGAGCAAGCAAAAAAAAATTGGCTTGACACCATTGATCATTCCAATTATTAACTACTGTTCCAATTCCACGGTCACCAAGCTACCCTCTGAGGGTGATCTGGCTTCCCATGTAGATCTCTCTAATAAGAAAAAAAAAATGTCATGGTCATGCTTTTTAAAATAGTTCTGTCTATGTAATGGTTATAATTTTCTTTATAAATTAATAAATTAGAATTTGGGTGGCATTTTAAAAACTGTTGTTACTTATTGATGAAAAGCACTACAGTAAATCATAGTTAACTTATGCTTTGAAAAACTCATTTGATTAAAAAGAACACTTCTAGAGGCAGAATAAATACAGGGAGGAAAAAAGTTCATGAAAAAGGTATATATATGTGTAAATTTTTATAAATGAAAGTAAATGTTAAAATGCATTACAAGAGGCATCTAGCTGAAGGAATTATTAGGGATTACTTCAGAAATTAATAAAATTTTCACAAATGTATCTATTCTAACTTTAATGTTCACATACTTGATTTCCTTAAAGCATAGTACAGCTGCAAACTTCCACATATCACCTATAAACTACATTTCAGAACTTCATATGGATACCAGCAATATTCAGTTAAATATCCTCAATTAGAATCCTGTGAACATTGATCTTCATTTTTTTTTTCCAATACAAGCATTATTCAGATTGAAATGTCCAACTCTGTTTCTCAAACAACAAAATTCGGCTAGATAATCTGAAGGGCTGTTACAATTTAGATCAGATTTTCACTTTCCACACATCAATGGCAGGCATTACCAAGCAACAATAAACACTTGAGCTCCCTAGAAGAAAGGGTTTTTTGCAAATCCACAGAATAAATAATACATATTAAATCTGCATTAAAGTCTTTGGTTTTCCACACTCATTCAAAGTCCCACTAACCTAATTTACAGGATGTTTCAACTTCACAAAGATGAGTTTCACATACAATGATGGAAAAATGGCATTGATTAAACATAGGGTTGCAAAGCTGATTAATGTAATTATTGTTAATAAGTTGTACACCTGTAAAAAGTTGAACTGGCAAAAGTTGTGTGATAGATACATTTACAATAACGACAAAAATAAACAAAAAGGAGTAGCTGCTGAGGCTGCTTATGTACAATCAAACACTTCATGGAACTTGGTTCCTTGTTTTGGAGGTTTAGGGTCATGTTTTCAAAGGACATTCCAGTTAATGGGCCTAATATAGTGTGTATACCATTCCTGTTACCTCCTAGTTTGTTGCATAGTGCCTGGGGCCTTAAAAGCTTGCTAGTGGCCATCCAAGGTAAAACATAATTGGCCTCTATTCGCCTGGAACAACAAAGGAAGGAAAGAGTCAGGAATAGGAGGAGGAAATGGAATGTGTGGCTAACTGCCTCCATGAACAACTGCCTCCTTTGCCATGAAACCAGAAGAACGGGATGGTACCTGGCTACCACTACTGAACATTTTGATCAAAGATTCTATAGAAGAATCCTTAACAAAAGTGGGAAAATGCAGAACAGAATTTAAAATTCTCATAGAATCCAGCTTTTCTGGGGCCACTGAGGCTGGATGAACCCCTGAAACTATTGCCCTCAGATAATCTTTAAACCTTAAACTAAAAATACCTCCTGAAGCCTTCTTAAAACCAATGTTGTTGTTCTTGTTAAGTGCCATCAAGTCAGTTCTGACTCCTAGCGACACTATCTACTACAGAACGAAACACTGCCCAGTCCTACACCATGCCTACAATCATTGTTATGCTTCAGCCCATTGTTGCAATCACTGTGTCAACCCATCTTGTTGAGGGTTTTCCCCCTTTCACTGACCCTGTACTTTACCAAGCATGATGTCCTTCTCCAGGGACTGATTGCTCCTGACAACATGTCCAAAGTATGTAAGACATAGTCTCCCCATCCTTGCTTCTAAGAAGTATCTACTTGTACTTCTTCCAAGACAGATTTGTTTGTTCTTTTGGCAATCCATGGTATATTCAATATTCTTCACCAACATCACAATTCAAAGGCGTCAATTCTTCTTCAGTCTTCCTTATTCATTTGTCCAGCTTTCCCATGCATATGATGCAACTGAAAACACCATGGCTTGGGTCAGGCAAATCTTAGTCTTCAAGATGACATCTTTGCTTTTCAACACTTTAAAGAGCTCTTCTGCAGCAGATTTGCCCAGTGCAATGCATCTTTTGATTTCTTGACTGCTGCTTCCATGGCTGTTGATTATGGATCCAAGTAAAATGAAATCCCTGACTTCAATCTTTTCTCTGTTTATCATGATGTTGCTTATTGGCCCAGTCGTGAGGAATTTTGTTTTATGTTGAGGTGTAATCCATATTGAAGGTTATGGTCTTTGATCTTCACCAGTAAGTGCTTCAAGTCCTCTTGCCTTTCAGCAAAGCAAGCTTGTGTCATCCATATAATGCAGGTTGTTAATGAGTCTTCCTCCAACCCTGATGCCCCATTCTTCTTCATATAATCCAACTTCATTGATTATTTGCTCAGCATACAGACTTAATAGGTATGGTGAAAGGATACAACCCTGATGCACATCTTTCCTGACTTTTAACCATGCAATATCCCCTTCTTCTGTCCAAACAACTGCCTCTTGATCTATGTACAGGTTCCTCATGAGCACAAGTAAGTGTTCTGGAATTCCCATTCTTCACAATGTTATCCATAATTTGTTATGATCTACACAGTCAAATGCCTTTGCATAGTCAATAAAACACAGGTAAACATCTTTCTGATATTCTCTGCTTTCAGCCAGGATCTATCTGACATCAGCAATGATATCTCTGGTTCCACGTCCTCTGCTGAATCTGGCCTGAATTGCTGGCAGTTGCCTGTCAATATACTGCTGCAGCTGCTTTTGAATGCTCTTCAGCAAAACTTTACTTGCATGTGATATTAATGATATCATTCGATAATTTCCACAGTCAGTTGGATCACCTTTCTTGGGAATAGCCATAAATATGGATCTCTTCCAGTTGTTGGGTTGGCCAGGTAGCTGTCTTCCAAATTTCCTGGCATAGATGAGTGAGCCCTTCCAGCACTGCATCCATTTGTTGAAACATCTCAATTGATAGCCTGTCAATTCCTGGAGCCTTGTTTTTCGCCAGTACCTTCAGTGCAGCTTGGGCATCTTCCATCAGTACCACTGGTTCCTGATCATATGCTACCTCTTGAAATGGCTGAACATCAACCAATTCTTTTTGGTATAATGACTCTGTGTATCCTTCCATCTGCTTTTGATGCTTCCTGCGTCATTTAATATTTTCACCCATAGAATCCTTCACTATTGCAACTCAAGGCTGCAATTTTTTCTTCAGTTCTTTCAGCTTCAGAAATGCCAAGCATGTTCTTCTCTTTTGGTTTACTATCTCCAGTTCTTTGCACATATCATTATAATACTTGACTTTGTCTTCTAGAGCCACCCTTTGAAATCTTCTGTTCAGTTCTTTTACTTCATCATTTCTTCTGTTTCCTTTAGCTACTCAATGTTCAAGAGAAGTTTCAGAGTCTTTTCTGACATCCATTTTGGTCTTTTTTTCCTTTCCTATCTTTTTAATGACCTCTTGCTTTCTTCATGTATGATGTCCGTGAAGTCATTCCGTCAGTGTTCAACGTGTCAACTCTATTCTTGAGATGGTCTCTAAATTCATGTGGGATACACTCAAGTTTGTACCTTGGCTCTTATGGACTTGTTCTAATTTTCTTCAGTTTCAACTTGAACTTGCATATGAGCAACTGATGGTATGTTCTGCAGTCAGCCACTGGCCTTGTTCTGACTGATAACATTGAACTTTTCCATCGTATCTTTTCAATAGATGTAGTCAATTTGATTCCTTTGTATTCCATCTGGCGAGGTCCATGTGTAGAGTCACTATTTATGTTGATGAAAAAAAGGTATTTGCAATGAATAAGTCGTTGGTCTTACAAAATTGCATCATGCAATCTCCGGCATCGTTTCTATCACCAAGGCCATATGTTCCAACTACCAATCCTTCTTTGTTTCCAACTTCTGCATTCCAATCACCAGTAATTATCAAAGCATACTAATTGCATATTCAATCCATTTCAGACCGTAGAATGTGGTAAAAATCTTCAATTTCTTCATCTTTGGCCTTAGTGGTTGGTGCCACTAAATCTGAACAATAGTTGTATTAACTGGTCTTCCTTGTAGGGGTATGGATATTATCCTACCATTGACAGCGTTGTACTTCAGGACAGATCTTGAAATGTTCTTTTTGACGATGAATGCAACGCCATTCCTCTTCAAGTTGTCATTCCAAGCATAGTAGACCATATGATTGTCCAATTAAAAATGGCCAATACCAGTCCATTTCAGCTCACTAATGCCTAGGATATTGATGTTTATGCATTCTATTTCATTTTTGACAATATTCAATTTTCATAGATTCATACTTCGTACATTCCACATTCCAGTTATTAAAGGATGTTTGCAGCTGTTTCTTCTCATTTTGAGTCGTGCCACATCAGCAAATGAAGGTCCCAAAAGCTTGACTCCATCCATGTCACTAAGGTCAACTCTACTTAGAGACAGCAGCTCTTCCTCAGTCATCTTTTGAGTGTCTTCCAATCTGGGGGAGCTGATCTCCCAGCACTATATCAATGTTCTGCTGGAATTCATAAGGTTTTCTCTGGCTAATTCTTTTCATAAGTAGACTGCCAGGTCCTTCTTCCCAGTCTGTCTTAGTCTGGAAGGTCAGCTGAAACTTGCCCAACATGGGTGACCCTGATGGTGTCTGAATACTGGTGACATAGCTTCCAAACATCACAGCAACACACAAGCCCCCACGGTATGACAAACTGACAGACACATGGGGGAAAACCAAACAATAGTTTAACTACTGACGAATTTCTCTCTTGAGCATTGTTATTATTTTTTTCATATTTTCCATTTTTGTAAATATTTTATTGTGGTTTTTTTGTGTGTGTATGTGTGTGTAAACTTTTATATGAGTTTTTACAGTAGAGGCCTCATACAATATTTGTCCTTTTGTGATTAACTTATTTCACTCAGCATAATGTCCTCCAGTTTCATCCATGTTATGAGGTGCTTCAAGGATTCATCATTGTTCTTTACCATTGCATAATACTCCATTGTGTGTTATGTACCATAGTTTGTTTATCTGATCATCTGTTGATGGGCAATATTTTATTGTGTTTTAAGTGAAAGTTTACATACCAAATAAATTCCCAGTCAGCAATTCATAAACAAATTGTTCCATGATATTGGTTACGGTCTGCACAATGTGTCAGCACTCTCATCATTTCCACCCCTCCTGCCCTGTTTTCATCCTTTTAGTTTCCCTGCCCTTCCTTGCCTTCTCATCTTTGCTTTTGGGTAACTGTTGACCATTTGCTCTAGTATAGTTGATTGTTTAAAGTAGCACACTCCCCACGGATGTTATTTTTTATTTTATAGGACAATCTACTACTTGGCTGAAAAGTGACCTCCTGGAGTGGCTTCAGTTCCAGATTAAAACTGTATCATAGGGTGATAGCCTCAAGGGTTCCTCCAGTCTGTATCAGTCCAGTAAGTCTGGTATTTTATGAATCTGAATTTTGTTCTATATTTTTCTCCCATTCTAACCAGGACCTTTTATCGTGTCCCTGGTCAGAACGGTCAGTAGTGGTAGCCGGACAACATTTCGTTCTTCTGGTCTCATTTGTCGAAGATCAGCTATCCAAAGATGGATGAATTTACTTTGGGTTCTCAATTCTGTTCCGCTAGTCGATGTGTCTGTCATTGTACCAGTACCAGGCTGTTTTGATGACTGTGGTTATATAGTAAGTTCTGAGATTGGGAAGCATGAAGCTTCCTACTTTCTTTTTCTTCAATATTGCTTTAGGTGTTTAGGGTTTCTTTCCTTTCCATATAAAGTTGGAGATTCATGTTTCCATTTTGTTAAAGAACGTTGTTGGGATTTGGATCCAGATTGCATTATATCTATACATCGCATTGGGTAGTACTGACATTTTCATAATGTTAAGTCCTCCAATCCATGAGTATGGAATATTTTTCCATTTATGTAGGTGTCTTTTGGTTTCTTCCAGTAGTGTTTTGTAGTTTTCCTTGTATAAGTCTTTTACATCCCTGGTTAGATTTATTCCTAGGTATTTTATTCTTTTGGGGGATACTGTAAATAGTATTGTTTTCTTGACTTCCTTATTGGTGTTCTCTTTGTTAGTGTAGAGAAATACAACTGATTTTTTATATGTTGTTCTTGTACCCTGCCACTTTTCTAAACCATTTGATTAGTTCCAGTACCTTTCTTGTGGAATCTTTGGGATTTTCTATGCATAGGATCATGTCATCTATGAACAGGGATAGTTTTACTTCTTCCTTACTGATATGGATACCTTTATTTCTCTTTCTTGCCTTATTGCTCTTTCTAGGACTTCCAGTACGGTATCGAATAAGTGTGGTGATAATGGGTGTCCTTGTCTCGTTACTGTTCTCAAGGGGAATGCTCTCAATCTCTCTCTGTTGAGAATAATGTTGGCTGTTGGCTTTGCATATATGCCCTTAATTATGTTGAAGAATTTTCCTTCTATTCCTATTTTGCTGAGAGTTTTTATCAGGAAAGTGTGTTGGAATTTATCAAATGCCTTTTCTGCATCAATTGAGATAATCACTTTGATTCTTTTCCTTTGTTTTATTTATGTGGCGACTTATGTTGATTGATTTTCTAATGTTGAACCAGCCTTGCATCCCAGGTTTGAACCCCATCTGATGATGATGTACTATTTTTTTGATATGCTGTTGTATTTTGTTGAGAACTTTTGTGTCTATATTCAGGAGGGATATTGGTCTGTAATTTTCCTCTTTTTTTTTGGTGGTATTTTGGCCTGGCTTTGGTACAGGGTTATGCTGGATTCATAGAATGAATTGAAGAGTACTCATTCCTTTTCTGTGTACTTGAATAGTTTCAGTAGAATTAGTGTCAACTCTTCTCTGAATTTTTGGTAGAATTCTCCAGTGAAGCCATGTGGGCCAGGCTTTTCGTTTTTTGTTAGGAATTGTTTTTATGACATCTTCAATTTCTTCTTTGGTCTGAGTTTATTTAGATTTACTACCTCTATTTGTGTTAGTTTAGGTAGGTAGTGTGTTTCTAGAAATTTATCCATTTCTTCTAGTTTTTCAAATTTGTTGGAGTATAATTTTTCATAGTATTTTGTTATGATCTGTTTTATCTTGATTGGTTCTTTTGTAATATAGCCCATTTCATTTCTTATTTTGGTTATTTGCATCTTCTCTTTTTTTCCATTTGTTAATTTGGCCAGTGGTTTGTCAATTTTACTGATCCCCTCAAAGAAACAACTTACAGTTTTATTTATAGCACTGTACTCTTTTAAGAGCTATCTGTATGGAATCAGGTTGACAACAGCAAAAGATTAGATAGAAAACTTAGGGGATAGTGACTTTATGTTAATGGAGGACGAACAACTTGGAAAATGAGGGTGAGAATGGTTGCACAACTTGAAGAATGCAATCAATATCAATGAATTGTACATGCAGAAACTGCTAAATTGGTATATGCTCTGCTGTGTATATCTCAATAACAACAACAAAAATAAAATAAATTATATATATAATTATATATATGTATGTATAACTTACTAGACAGATAGATACAGAGAGAAAGAGAGAGCCTAATTTTGACTTTTGGCTCTGGAAAAAATATACAATTTTTCTGGTTCTTCAGATAATTCAGACAGTGGCTAAAGGAAAGAGTTCTTATGAATCTACCATCAACCAGATCCTGGTAGAGTACCAGATACAGCTAAGGAGTAGGACCTGGGAGTCACAGGGTATTTAATGGAGATACACATCCAAGAATTAGGTAAGGACCTGAGCAGAAGACTGGTGTTAAGTGCCCAAAATGTTTAAGTTCTCTACTTACTGATGTGGGGCAGTGATGGTTCAATGGTAGAATTCTCACCTTCTGGAGGAGACCCAGGTTTGATTCCTGGCCAATACACTTCATGCACAGCCACCACCCATCTGTCAGTGAAGCCTTGTGTGTTGCTATGATGATCAGTAGGTTTTAGTGGCGCTTCTAGACTAAGACAGACTCGGAAGAAAGGCCAGGTGGTCTACTTCTGAAAATCAGCCAATGAAAATTCTGTGGATCACAACCACCATTGTAATTGTGCAAGACCAGGGGCATTTTGCTGTGCATGGGGTCACCGTGAGTCAGGGGCCAACTTAATGGCAGCTAACAACAACTACTACTTACTGATAAATAAATTGCTGACAAACTGTTTCATGATTTTGAGGTGGAATCTGTAGTACAGGACCAGCAAAGCCAAACCCAATCAGGAAGCAAGAAATAAGGAATAAAGTTAAGCGACATGAAGAATCCACTAAGGTATGTGAAGTTCAAGAATTGCTTGTTTACGTCTGGGGTCTTAAAAGCCTGTGAGCAGCCATCTCAGATACTCAACTGGTCTCACCCCTACGGAAGCAAGTGAGAATGAAGAAAACAAGATACAAAGAAAAGATTATTCCAAAGGACTAATGGACCACAACTACCACAGCCTCCACCAGACTGAGTCCAGTACAACTAGATGGTGCCTGGCTACCACCTCTGACTGTTCTCACTGGGATCACAACAGAGGATCCCAGACAGAGCTGGAGAAAAATGTAGAACAAAATTCTAACTCATAAAAAAAGACCAGACTTACTGGCCTGACAGAGACTGGAGAAACCCCAAGTGTATGGCCACCGGACATGCTTTTAGCTCAGTAATGAAGTCACTCCCAAGGTTCACCGTTCAGCCAAAGATTAGACAGCCCCATAAAACAAAATGAGACTAATGCGGCACAAGAGTCTAGGGACAAGGACTAGAAGGCAGGAGGGGACAAGAAAGCTGGTAATAGGGAACCCAAGGTTGAGAAGGGACAGTGTTGACATGTTGTAGGGTTGTTAAGCATTGTCATAAAACAATCTGTGTACTATGTAATGAGAAACTATTTGTTCTGTAAACCTTCATCTAATGTACAAGAAAAAAAGAAATGCTTGTTCATGCTCAGATTTTCATCTTTATCCTTGTATTTGAATGCATTCATTCATTCAATACATGTTTATTAAGAACCCATTATGTGCCAGGCCCTAGAGAAATAATGGTGTGCAAGAGAAAAAACATTATCCTGTCGGTATTGTATGGACCTCTTTCTAAAGTTCCATTCACCAATTTACATTTTTTCACTTTCACCGCATACACATAAAGAAATCTGTAAATCTAGTCATCAATGAAAAGACTAAATATTTGCCCAATTTATTCAAACTAAGTTATAATATAATATACACTTCCTGTCAGTATTTTATTTAGCAAATGTAGACAAACCAAAGTAAATTTTAAATTTTGTTCTTTTTTATGTTATTTTTGACCCAAAAAGATATGCTGGCATTCTCGAAAATTTTATAGTAAATAATACCCTGTTCTATATGATGGGAAACTGTTTAATTCTAAAAACAGGATCAAATATACCTCCTCTCAAGCAATAAATAAATCGGAATTAGATGATTTGAAAACAAAAGAATGGGAAAAGAAGATTTATTGTACATATATTTGAAAATAGCAAAGATTAATAGTCCAGATATCTCCTTATAGATGACTTATTTTGCATTCCTAATTGTACATGTTTATCCAGTCCAGATTCACATTATGCTAAGACAGCCACTTCCATTCCCTCTTGGTATAGAAACACATTTTCCAAGCTTCTGCATCATTTTCAAAATTCCAGAACTCCATAAACCTGGAGAAGTATTAATGCCAATTCAAAATGATCTATATTATCTTCTCAATTACTTTTCAAGTTGAAATCTCATCTTTACAAGAAAAGGTTAACTTAATTCCATGCAAAATTGTATTTTCAAACAAAATCCGATGGTGTGAAATGTGTTGGTCACTATAAGTTTATTATTCACTGCGCTCCAACTCCCACAGCAATTTTTGTCTTACTAATTTTTCTAAAGTTGTATCATCTATGTATATTTTCTTGAGATTGTTATTTGTGAATTATTGTTTAGATAGTAACAAGCATGTATCCACAACAACAACTAGTCACCTATTACCTGTTCTCAATTCTGTACTAGATGAAAATTTGATACTGTTTTTCCTTGCCTAATGTTTGGCTACTAACCAAAAGGTCGGCAGTTCAAATCTACCAGCTGCTTCTTGGAAAACCTGTGAGGCAGTTCTACTCTGTCCCATAGGGTCACTATGAGTTGGAATTAACTCGATGGCAATTGGTTTTTTCTTTTTTTTTTTTTAATGCTTGCTAAGGGATGAATTAATTTGATAACTAACTCTGGCATTGTATTTTTAAAACAGCTATATGTATACCCAAACTAACAACTCATAACAATATTTTCCAATTTACCTATATCCAGCATATTCTTTTAGTTTTTAATCCTAATCAATTCATAGATATAAAATCCCCCCAAAATATGGTATCTTTTTGGCGGGGCAAAATCAGAAGTTCTATTTAATCCGAAATCCATGTTTTTGATGATTTGTGCGTGTGTGTATGTGCATGAATGTTGACAAGCTGGAAAGCTATACTCTTGGCAAAAAAAGAGAGCAACAGAGAGCCATGTTGGCTATGAAAGTTCTATTTATCACCTCCACCATCTGTTTATCCCTCAGTCTCTATCGTAGCACATATGGGCCTTATTAAAAAACTTCAGACTAGCCCAAGTCTCAGTTTATCAGTAGCATGCAAAACGTGTAAGCAGACAAGAAGTAAGGTTTCACATTTGGATTCCAACCGCAATGCACATTAGTAACTAGGGTCAGAAAATAGCAAAGAGGCAAAGAAAAGGAACTCAATATCTTTCCAGACATTCCCAACCCAAAAAATTCCTACTTCCTCCAAATTGGATTGTCTTAGGCCCTGTTCTTTCTCAAGTTCCATTGTAATAACTCTCAAACTTATTTTTATCCAGATTAATCTTGGTACTTCTTGAATTATATGTGCAACTGCCTATTTGATATCTCCACAAGGATGTCTACAGGTATTAGGTTGAAGTATATGAAATTACCATTTTCAATGGTCAAAAATTGAACATCAGCAATTTCACATGGTTCAAGCTAATATTTCAAACTTAAGTTGGCCAAAATAACCCTCAATTTCCCACTCTAAACCTCAAATCTGTTCTATCTCTTGCCCCACCACCACCACCACCAGTAAACTACACCACCACACACCAGTATACACAACCAAAAGTCAAGGAGTTATCCAAGATTCCTCTTTTCACTCACTACCCACATCCAACCCACCCAAACCACCTTCACTTCTCACCTGGCAATAGTACATGCCTCCTCTCTGGGATCTCTGCATCCACTCTTGCCTCCTGCTCCCCAATGCACATTCCACAGACCTACAACTATCATCACGTTTGATTAAACCCTTATAGCATCTTCCCACTGCACATGAAGTCTATGCTCCTTATGGGATTTGGCCCAGCCCTGCCTTCTGACCCCACTGCCCACCACTCCGCCCCTTACTCATTACCGTCCAGCCACACTTAAGTTCTTTGCTCTGAGTAACATCCCCTCACCTTTCAGTCATCATATGACTGACTCTTGTTGGCCAATAAAATCTAAGATTTAAATGTCATCTCCGCAGGGAGACCTTCTCTGATTACCCAATAGAAAGAGGCTGTTACTTGTGATCATATCACCTTATTTTTAATCTTCTTCACAGCACTTATCACTACCAAATATTTTTACTGCTTGTTTTTCCAACTGATTATTGCTGCCTAGAAAACAACTAAGAAATATGCTTCATGGAAGCAGGGATTGTGTCCATCTTCTTCACAGTTGCATCCCCAGTGACTAGAGAAACACTAGTAGAGATGGAATAAATATTTGAATGAATGAATGTATAAATGAATGAATTTTTATTGAGAATGAAAGACCAACATTTTCATTTGTATTTGAGTTAGCAAGGCACTAAAAATCATAATGCAATTTAAAAAATGAGGGCACAGGGCAGCAAAAGATCAGGATTTAAAATCAGAACGAACAAGGTTGAAATTCAATTTTGTTGTTGCTTAACCGCATGACCTGATATAAAACAATATTGAAAATCAAAATACAGTCACACTACATAACCCCTGTTCGGACATCATCCAACCACATATATGTCCGTGGTTCTGTAAGGTTATAATAGAGTTCAGCAATCTCTATCAGAGAACAGGGCATAGCGAATTTAGGTATGTTGCACTGGACAATCATGATGATCCTCAAAAACAGAGAAAAAATTCTCTGAGCTGTTGAAGGACAGGCTCCACTGAAAGCTACAAGGCTAACTAAAACGTGAGAGGGACCTATATCAGACATGGAAAAATTGCTAATGACATGGATTGAGGACCAAACGCAAAACAGCACCTTGATTATCATTGCTGAGGCATGAAGCTTGCTTGAGATGCTTAAAGAAAAAGCAGTACCAGACTATGATATCAAGTTTATTGCTAGCTCTGGGTGGTTCAAGCACTTCAAATACTTTCGCTGCATAATGTGAAAGTGAGTGGTGAGTCTGTTAGTGCTGATGCAAAGGCTGCAGAAAAATTTATTGAAACCTTAGATAAACTAATTGTTAGGGAGGTTATTTGCCCCAGCAATTTTTAAATATGGACAAAACCTCCTTATTCTGGAAACAAATGCCTGAAAGGACCTCCAACCATAATATGGTGTTCTCACAATGTCCAAATCACGTAACATCCTATTTCACAGAATATATTATGGATGTTAAGCCACACATGACTGTAGTAATGTATGAAATATAAATGTAAAATTGTAGATGCTTAATAAAGTTTTTTTTAAATAATACTTTATTGTGATTCCAGTGAAAGTTGCTTAATAAAGTTTTTTTCCCCTCTTATCACTCCACAATCAGCCACATAATGTTGATCAACTGGTTTGTATTCTTAATAAATAAAAATGCTCCCTCCTGTGAGAGGGATAACTATTTCAGATAACTTAAGATTTAGAAAACAATATTAATTATCTTGTCTATGATCTCTGATTATATTTATTTCCTAAGAAGGAAAAAAAAGCTATTTATTCTGTCCAGTTTTCCTAGGCTATTAGATTCTTTATGATTGCAAATATTTTATAACATGTTCTTGGACATCTTAATTAGACATATATGCTCAGCATTTCAGAGCTGAACATGATTACTGCAATTCTCCATTTTGCCCTTTTGTTTCATAAACACTGGAAGGTGCAGAAGAGAGCATATGAAGTCAGACTGAAAGAACTCAGCAATAGGATCAAAATCAGAAACATCGAAGGATTTTTAAAACTAAAAAATAGCCATATATAGATCAATATTTTTTTTAAAAAAGCCATTGCTATCAGGTAGATTTTGACTCCTAACAACCCTATAAGACAGGGCAGAACTGCCTCATACGGTTTCCAAGCCTGTAATTTTTTACAGAAGCAGACTACCACATCTTTCTCCCATGGAGCAGCTGGTGGGTTAGAACCGCCAATCTCTGGGTTAGCAGCTGAGTAGTGCTTAACCACTTTGCCACCAGGCCTCTTATAGATCAATATACTCACTGGGAAATGGCACACAAATGTTAACTTGATGTACAGTGCTCATTTTTACACAATTGCTCTGATTTTTGCAAAACATATGAATAAAAACTCTGTAGTTAATTTTCAACCAATATTGTACTGTTGTTATAAGAGTATGTAATAAACCCAACCCAACAAGAATTTCTTTTTCCTGAACTCGGTGACTTATGAGAAGAAAGCTAAAAGGAAACAGATTAAAGATGCTAACACACCCACTAACTTAGAGGAAAGATCAGTCACTGACAGCTTAACCCTTTCCAATGAGGTATACCACGAGAGAGCCAAAAAAACATCGGGCTAAATCTTCTCAAAAACTAAAAGACTATATATAGCACATGTTTACCTTAAAAACAATGAAAATCATCTTAAAATGCTATTTACAATTTAAAATAGTCAAACTGGAGAAAAAGTAGGCCTTTTGAGATATTTCAAATTCCCCTGACTTTCTCCCCACAAAATTCAGAATTAATAAATAATCTGCAGTATAACAAATAATCTTTATCAAATACATCACTTTGATATTCTAAAATAAAAGTAGCTACATATATTTAGCATCTTCTTTGTATCAGATACTTTTTAATTCAACATCATATTTAATCCTCCCAGCACCAGTGCAAGAGAGATGCTATTATTTTTATTTTGTAGGTGAAGAAACAAAATTTAATTAGGTTATTCAACTTGGCTAATATCACAGCTAATGGTAGAGCTGGCATTCTAACCCTAGTAGTGTAACTCTAAAGCCCATTCTCTATTCACTAGGTCATGATGCCTCTAAGCACATTCATAAGCTATTTTTAACACTTCCACGTTTTTGGATCTTTCTGGCATTTAACTTTTGCCAGGTAATATCAAACTGACTCATTGTAAACGTAGTGGCTAATTTTTCTAATACTGGACCATATGTCAGGGCTTTTACTAATCAAAATGCAATATTTCTTATTCTAAACTAGTAAACTTTGTATACTATGCATAATGGACTAATCTTGCAAGAAATGTCAAAAACTCCAGAATCCATTAAACGTCTTACTTTCACATTTAGCAAAACTCTATTTCATAATTCTCTTTCCACTCAGAATAATCACTGCTAATGTATAATCTGTATTAAATAACCTCTGTGTGCTGCCTCATTAAGAGGAAATGGTCATACAACCTTTAAGAAGGTTGCTTTCTAATTCTAATTAGGGATACAATAAGTAATCCTGAAGAATATTCTTAACATATTCATTGGTATAATGGAATGACAGAAAACAGGTAACGATGATTAATAAACAAAAGGTAAATCTGATCATTCACTGTTATATAGTTATTATCATTACTGTAATATTTAACAAGCAATGTTTAAGAAGTGAGAATCTATAAATAACATACTGCAATGTGATGGATCACTTTCGTGTGGCCATCCAGTGTGATGGATCAGTTTTGTGTGGCCTTTCTTGCCCTGGTCTTATAACTCCCACCCAGGTGATTCAGTGGTACTGTGCAGATACGGTAACTGTAGCCCACCAAAGGGATTGGTCAGTTTTTGCCACCCCACTGGGCTTGAGGTGAGCCATCCCAGAGGCAGGAGAGAGAAGAGCCCACCACCACCAAAGAAGGAGAGACTGGCAGGAGAGACTTGTAGGAGAGACTGGCAGGAGAGACTTGTAGGAGAGACCGGCAGGAGATGGTGCAGCGGGCTTCCCGGCCCAAGGAGCGAGAAAGCTCAGTGTTTTTGGACAGAGGTTGAGGGCCAGGGAGAGGCACGGCTAGGAAGAAGCTGTCCTGATGGAAGAACTGTATCCTTGAGTGTTCCTGAACCTGAACTGTAATCTATTACTCCCTAATAAGCCCCATAACCATGAGTACGGTCTGTGAGTTCTCTGTGGCCATTGCAATGAATTACTGAACCCAGCAGAGCAGTAGAGAGTGCCGTGGGATGGACAGTTGGTGTCAGAATTGGTAAAGATGTCGGAGAGAGGAAGCCTGTCTGACACCCGCCTCATAGTAATCAGCCTTCGGCTGTTGATTTTGATTCTCCCTTACCGTTGTGCAGTTTGAGGAAGTCAAACACCGCCCCCAAGCCATTTTTACAGGTACAAATTTGAAATGAACAGACTTGACTTTTGTTATGTGACCTAAGAGGGAAACATGAAAATACCAGGGAAAATCTCAAAAGCAAACAGAAGATTCCCAGGTGAATGTAAGCAATGAAATTATTTTGAAAAATTGTAACATATTCATTCTGCTCATTTACATCACATTTTAGTTTTCACCTTGTTTAGGGAAAACAGTGCTAAAAGTTGAGTGATTATGTATCTAATAGGAAATACCGGCTGAATTTTCAGTCTTTAAATTCAGCAAGTTAATAAAATTCTCAAGGCCCTACACCTAACATGTTAAGAACCAAACACTTTAACTATTTAACTTTTAGAAGCACACTGTGTAACAGAAAGGGTCTTGGCTATGGAATGTACAATATGAGATTTGAATTTCTGTTCATAATCTTTAGCTGTGTAACCTTGTGCAAGTTTCCTGACATCTCTGAGCTTCCATTTAAAACTTGTAAGAGGTCCTGAATAATCTTTTTTTTTTTTTTTTTAAATAATACATATCTTACAGGACTATTGTAAGGATTGCTAAAAATAACCAGTTGGGGATATATCGATCACATACCTAGTGTGTATTCAATAAATGCATTCTATAATTAGTCATTACCCTTTATAGCCAAGAGAAAAACAAATTTGTTTTCAAGCTTAATTTTCAAAGAGCCATGGAAATAATGAGTTTTGTGGTTGTCTCTTAATTGATAATCAGAATCAACTCAGCAGCAACTGGTTTTAGTTCTTGATCATTTTATTGTCTCGTTAACATATTTATTATCATTTCATTTATTACCCTTTATTATCTTTAGTTTTTTGTTCTAAATTAGTTATGCATTTTGACTTATTATTTTGCAAATTTCTTGGTTCTAACAAGCAAAAACAAAATATTTACAGTTAAAAGCTATAGATCTTATGTTCATTAAAGTTGAGAATAGTATTTTACTTGTAGATCCCAGACCCACTATGTACATTTGAATGAACAAATCTGTCTTGGAAGAAATATAGACAAAATGCTCCGTAGAAGCGAGGATGTTGAGACTATGTCTCACATACTTTGGACATGTTATCAGGAGGGATCAGTCCCTGGAGAAGGACATCATGCTTGGTAAAGTAGAGAGCAAAAAAGAGGAAGATGCTCAACGAGATGGACTGACACATGGCTGCAACAATGGGCTCAAGCGTAATGATTATAGGTATGGCGCAGGACTGGGCAGTGTCTCGTCCTGTTATACATAGGGTTGCTATGAGTTGGAACTTACTCAATGGCACCTAACAACAATAACAATGTACATTTTGTTACACTCAAGGTAGTTAAAAACAAATTCATTCACAGACCTTATTATCATGCATTAAAATTCAGGGTTATTAGATTTTATCTTTATGTTAGAAGAGTCTTAGAGCATGATTTCACACCAAAGCATATTTCTTGTCATACAATCATTCCATTAATCATTTTATAGGTGTGTATCATAACGGTTTTTATAACATCAACTGTTTTGCACACTACAAATAAACCATTTGTACTTAAGTATTAGTTTCTCAACGTTCTTGATTCTTCAACACTCTTTTAAAAATGTTATTGCAAGCAATTTATCTGTTGGATTTACTCATGTTGGATTTTTTTTTTTTTACCACGTATAATAAAATAGCTTTGCCCCTTTCATCTTTTACCTAAAGAGAAAAAAAAAAAAGACACCCTGAGGAAAGATTATAAATACAAAGCAAATTGCCAAAGCAATTATAGTATCTCCACCAAAAGACTTTTTTCTTTCTTTAGCATAATAAAGAGTAAACCATTTATAACAAAACTGTTCTATGTCTTGGGTACTCTCAGGAAAAACAAACTCGCTGCCATTGAGTCAATTCCAACCTACAGAGACTCTATAGGACAGAGTAGAACTACCTGATATGGTTTCCAAAGAGTGGCTGGTGGATTTGAACTGCCACCCTTTTGGTTAGCAGCCAAGCTCTACCAGGGTTTCATGTCTTGGGTACTAGGAAAATAAAAACAAAAACACTTGTCACTGATAATTCCTAGGTTAAAGTACACTAACATAAATATCATGAGTGATTTAGCACAGGGCTGGTACTCTGGTTCATAATTAAGCATCTTTAAACCAGTGATTAGTACTTAATATATACATACGTATTTCTTAAACACCATATTTGACACTTGTACAACTATGTAACTGTCTCTTACATGTACATACTCTGTAATAGTTAACAACTCATTGATACAGAATTACTACAACAGTATATGACATATGAATTTAAATGATACCATCTATAGAACACCTAGGAGTCATCACTAATAATAACTTTTTCTCCTCTAAACCACAATAATGGTTGTACTAACAGCAGAGAAAAAAAAAATGACCGACTAGTATCAAATTGATCTATGCACTTGCATGTTCCTCAGCATCCCAAAATCAATATTGCTCTTTAGCTTTGCTAAATGAACTGTGTGCTATTTCTAGTGCAGACTCCAGAGGTAAACAGTTTCCTCATTTGCTTATAAAAGAGACCCAAGTGGTTCTAATTAACAGAGTTTATTGATACTCCATGAGTTGCTTCCACTGAGGTTACTCAAACACTCAATCTAAAGAATTTGAGCATACATACAGTAGAATATATAGATAGGCTTCTTATGCCACTGACGACAGCTATAGGTGGAGTGTATGAAAGATACAGTGAAAAGCAAGCACAGTCCTAAGCTCAGCTCCTCAAAGCAAGGATAATACGACTAATAAGGATAGAAAGAACAAGGGGCTACAATTGGGTCACCCATAAGCAACATGGCATTCTTAAGGCAACTGGAATTGTCAATTTTGCCATTATATTTTGTGAAGCAACTGTGGCAGTTATCAATTCATTGCCTCTCAATACTGAATCGAAGGAAACCCTCCATGAGATGGATTGACAATACCCACAACAATGGACTCAAACATACCACAGTCTTGAAGATGACACAGGACTGGGCAACATTTCATTCTTTTATACGTAAGTTTGCCATGAGTTGGAGCCAACTTGATGGCAACTAACAACTATAACAGCACTGAATGCATCCTTCAATATAAATTCTGTGATAAACCACGGATTTTTTTTTTTTTAAGCATTTCTCTTTTGCAATAAGTACTATGCTGAGCTTTCTCAGTAGAGGAGTCTGAGGGACCCTGTAGGAGGAAGGGGCTCTCCTTTGGTTTCCGGTGGCATGGGGTCAGCAGTGTGGGTGCAAGTGTGAGTGTGAGGATATTTGATGGAACTCTGCCCTGGAGCCCATAACACATGGTTCCTTGATGATCTTGCAGCCTCAGCCTGGAGATAACCTTTCTAAGCCCCTCTTCATATGGAAATGAGGCCATCTTCATAAGGAACCACCACCCTTCTGTCAGCTTGTCCTACTATTGTGGCTTGCATGTTGCTATGATGCTGGAAGCTATGCCACTGGTATTTCAAATACCAGCAGGGTCACGCATGGTGAACAGTTGTCATAGGAGCTTCCAGACTAAGAAAGACTAGGAAAGGCCTGATGATCTACTTTCAAAAATTAGCCAATGAAAACCCTATGGATCACATAATATTCCCTGAGACATCGATAACCTTACTTTGGCTGTGTCATCAGGAGGGACCAACTGCTGGAGAAGGACATCATGCTTGGTAAAGTGGAGAGTCAGTGAAAGCGAAGGAAACATTCAATGAGATGGACTGACACAATGGCTGCAACAATGGACTCTAACATACCAATAATCACAAAGATGGCACAGAACTGGGCAATGTTTCGTTCTGTTATATATGGGGTTTCCATGAGTCAGAGGTGACTTGATAGCAAGTAACAACAACATCATATGGAAACCAGGCTTTCAGCCCTAATAGCTCAGAACTCCCTCTGCAGATCTCACACCACCAGCCTGAGCCTCCGAGCCTCTGCTCCCTCTGCAGGCCGCTCACCCTACCCAACTGTGGCCTGGAGGCTTCCAACACCTGGCTCCTGCCTATGCTCATTGCCTCCAGCATGTCCAGTGACTGCAGACCAGCTCCTAATGCTTGGCCAAACACACAAATTTCTCTGCTATCCAATGAGATGAATTATACTCTGTCCCATAAGATCTGAACCCCTTCCGAGTTTGTCCTTTTTTGGGTACTCTCCCTCAGACGTGGAGTACCGTGTAGGTTTCCCCATATCTTATCAATACACTTTTGCCATAGTTTAATAATTCTTCATATTAAACTTCCCTTGTTTAAGCTACTGTGACGGTTTTACCTCCTGATTAAACCGGCGGATAGACGTGCTTCCAAAATCTGGTATCAAATCAACCTGACTGTGATCACATTTTGAAACAACGATAAGCTTGCTTATAAAAGATAAATAAGAATAAATGAAAACATAAAATTTATTAATTTATTTAAAGGGTAGTATTGGAAATTAAATGATTACTCAAAACAATGACAAGTAAATGCATTATTATTAATATTAGCAAACTATATCACTTAAGTTTCAAATATATGGCAGCAATCAATTTTCACATCAGTGTGTCCATCTTTCTATGACAGAGATCAATGCATAAAGTGCAGTACATGTCTCAGTATCACTGAAGTGATCAATATCCTTGGCTGTAGCTTTCAAAAGTTTGTTATTTAAGAAGATTAACTCTTATGGGATATAGGTGCATTATTTCCTAATTAATGTCCAACATGTACTTTTTATTATGTGAAAAAATCTACCAAAGTTAGTTTTTAATCACTGAATGTTCTAATTGTAGAGAAAAACCCTCCAGCATATTAATTAAAATGAACTCTTTGCATAACACGTTATTCTTCACAGAGCTCCATAACAAAAAAAAAAAATGAAATTTTTAAAAATGTCTTTTTATAATGTTATAAACCAAAAAAACCAAACCCACTGCTGTTCAGTCGATTCCGACTCATAGTAACCCTATAGGACAGAGCAGAACTGCCCCCGTAGGGTTTCCAAGCAGCAGCTGCTGGATTCAAACTGCTGACCTTTTGGTTAGCACCCAAGCTCTTAACCACTGAACACCAGAGCTCCAAAACAGGGACGACTATTTTCAAACAACGTACCCTTGATTATTTCTGTGTGTGTGTGTGTGTGTGTGTTTGTGATGGCAGGAAGTGATAGCTACCAGTGGCAGAAAAAATCGTATCAAACCAGAAGAGCTCTGCTTCCAGGACAGTGCCACCTGGCTAAGAAAATAATTGGTGGCAAAAAACAAAAACAATAACAAAACCTGCTTCTCAGTACAGTATTTCACAGAAAATGTTAGCTGTTGCATTATTTTACTTTTGGCAAAGCTTGTTTTTCCCAAGTGACCTTTCAATACCATTTGTACAATGCCAGACTGAACTCTCTAATGTCCCCCAAGCCTCACTTCATTAAGAACTTTCTGTAATCTAAAGGAAACATGTTGTGAAGAGCCTTAATCAGCTATCCAACAGAAGTAATCATTAATAGACCCTCAGTCTAGTTGATCACTGGCATGCCATTCCTGGAGTTTATTGTAGAGTATCACCATACCCCTGCCACCCTATTATCCTAGATAAACAACTGAAGTTATATAAAGTACAAGGGCTTCAAAGAAACATTTGACTTTTTGAGCTCTAGTAATTATTTTTTTATAAACAATGTATTTTGACAGCATTTTCCTCTTCCTATCAACATCCTGCGATAATATAGGTTCTCATTACCAGCACCTCATCCAAGAACACTCAGTTTCTGCTGTTGAAGGCTTTGATAAACATACAATCACTTTAACAAACACTCTAGGGAGAAGGACACACAATTCAGATTAAGAACCCTGTTGAATATTAACTAGCAGTGTTCCCTGAGACAATAGCTGAGCAACTGTCCTTGAAAAACACTATACTAAAACTATTCTCACTTAAAAAATGCTGGTGTTTGACAGCTACCACTGCTCTGAAAACCTAGAATGCATCTTATTTTCAGCTTTCGATAAAATCACTATAATTAAGGTGCTGTCATTACTTTCAATTTAAAGTTCTTTCACAGGTTAATAAATTCAGACATTAGAAGGAAAAAAAATCGGCACTGTGGTAGAATTCAGTCTAGAATTAGCATAAGACTTCAAAAATGGGTAGGTTTTGAGCCTTCCATTTCCAGTTTCCCTAAATAGTTCATGATTTTAATTGCTTATTTTCCAAACCATTTTTATGCACTGTCTTGTTTAAATTTTCTGAGGACCCATGAATCAGAGTTTTTTTTTACTTGTGTATAGTAAAGATAAAAAATTTTTAAGTCTATTTAGTACCTTAGTCAATAGACCCTTGAAAAAGCTATTGAGAAACACCTGCACCAGTTGCTCAAATATGAGCCTTAATTCTATTGATTTCAACTTTCATCTGCATAAAGTAACTATAGGTTTAAGCATAAGGGAAAAAAACATCTAGAAAAGGATCTTTCCAAGCACAGCACAAAAACGTCTTACACGTAACTGTTAAAGTGAAACGAAAACATTAAGTGAAGATCATACAGAGGATATTAAATACTCAAACACGTATATAGTGTATTTATAAATAAACGTTTTTATCCTAGAAACTTAAAAGCTTTACTCTACAATTTTAACTACATTAGAATACTAGCATCTTCATGCAAAAAGGCACAAATTCCCATGAAAAGCTAACAAATAAGAATTAGAAAGGTGAGAAACCTATATTATTTCTCTCTGCACTGCTTTCTCATTTTGATTTTACCCAGATAGAATTCCTTACAATACATGTAGGTCAAAAAATAATAAAACACTTATTGAGATATGAGGTTTAAGCACAAACAATATCATTTTTTTTCTTTTTAATGCTTCAGAACTATTTTTAACTCCAACTTTAAAATTAAGAGAAACAAAGCAATTAGAAATAAAATATGCACATTAAATACACTTTATATTGCACATATATGCTGTACATATATGCAACAACATCCTAACATGAATGTGTTAGGATATTTAAATACATAAATATATACAAATGGTTCCAGATGCAATGCAAGAGTCATTCTGCAATTCATACATTTGGCAAATCAAGAAGCTCACCCTAACCAAAATGCATGTGTTTAAGCATTATTTACCAATTCCCATATTCTGAAGTTTTAAAAAATGAAACACAAAACAAAACTTTCAACGGTTATTACTGCAGGTGGGGTGAAAATACAAACTTGCATAGTACTCAAGCAGGAAAATTGATTTCTTTGTCCATAAAGGAAAAAAAAAAAAAAAAACAAATCCTTGATGCATATCCAGTATCTTGATACAACCTTTTTTTTCCTGTTATTATTAGTAAACAATAAAAAAAGTTTCTGACACAGAGCTAAGAGCTTTCTTTTCCCCAGATGCATTTCTCAGTTAAAAAAATCAAAGAGGGTTTTGTTTTCAGTTAAGATGATGATTCAACAATGTGACATTCTTTTCCTCCAGTTAAAAAGTCATTATTTTGCATGCCCTTAATTAGTAGAGGTTAGTAAATTTTCACACTATTTCCTTGTTTTCCAGATTTGGGACAACACTGCCCTTTTTGTGAGTTAGGATTGTAACAAAATTTAAAAAGGAACTGCAAACATCTTGTTCCTGTAAGCCTTTTCATATGAGGTACATGAAGTATTGACAGGGCTTCAAAAAAAGGTTTGGCTTTTTGAGCTCTAATAATTATTTTTTGTATAAACAATGTAAATCACACTCAAACTACCTTTGCTTGATAGTAAAGTTGTTTATACTTACATCAAAATTCTTTATAATTAGCATTATCCAATTCTCGCACCCATTGCCGTCGAGTCGATTCTAACTTATAGCGACCCTATAGGACAGAGTAGAACTGCCCCATAGGGTTTCCAAGGAGCAGCTGGTGTATTCAAACTGCCAACCTTTTGGTTAGCAACCATAGCTCTTAACCATTGCACCACTGCAATTCTTGCCCAAATAAGTGTAGATTTACGTATATTCGTGATTATTAAATTTAAGTGATTTCAATTATTTCTTTCAAACTAAAATATTTAATGTAGTAGGGCGTCCACATTACAGTTAAACTGTGCTCATTCTAGGGTTCAAGAGTGCATGCCCATGTTAGTTGGACATTGCATGAGAGACCAAAGAACATCTGGGAAAAGAAATTCCTGGGGAAGAAAAGAGAATTGAGGTGTGACTGTTTGGTTCAGGGCCAACTGTCCCAGATGCTAGGGAAGATAAAAAATACTTGTGATTATCTTGTATTCCCACCTTCACGGACTTAAGGCTGAGTCCTAAGGCAGACGTGCTATAGGTAATGAGCAAGTGAGTCTAAAAGCAGCTGCTTGTCTGTGGAATCACCCTGGGACACTGAGAGCCCAAGGCATCAGCAGCACTGGCAAACAGCAGGGCTGGCACTGTAGGCAGCAGCACTAATGACAGCCACACTGCAGTTAGTGGTAACAACATATTTGGCAGCAGTAAAAGTTCCTACAACTCCCAGCACATCAGTTGCCTGCACCTTGAACATCCACAGCCCAGGTCTTGATGGCAGCAGCAGCAAAGAAAAAACTCTCCAGGCAATGCAGTGGTTACAGGAGCATAAACCATGCAGTCAGACAAGCTGGGTTAAAATCCACGCACTGTCATTTATGACAGTTACATTGGTGAAATTATTTAATCTCGTTAAATCTTGGATTTCTTGTTATTTAACCTGGTTAAGGCTTGGATCTCTTCTTCGTAAAATGGAAATAACAATAAAAAAATAAAAAAACCAAACCCATTGCCATAGAGTCGATTCTGGCTCAGGTGACCCTATGTGTTACAGAGTAAAACTGTTCCATAGGATTTTCTTGGCTGTCATCTCTACTGAAGCAGATCACCAAACCTTTCTTCCACCCAATGCTGGGTGGGTTCGAAATGCCTAACTACTTTTAGGTCAGTAGTCCGGCATAAACTCCTTTTACCGTCTAAGAACCTGGAAATAATAATGACCTCTACCTAATATGATTTTTGTAATAATTAATGAGATAATTTACATTAATATTGAGCATACTACGCACCATATAATAGGGTCTCAAAAAGGATGGTTTTAAAAAATAGGAGTAAAATAAAAAACTCCATGTGCCAAGAAGGCTATGTCTTATTACAGGTCTTACATGGTATACTCAAGGACTCCAAAAGTTATTACAAAAGAACATGATAGGGGTGGAGCTCCTGCAAATTATGCATAGCATCAGACACATGTTATATCTAGGCTGTTATTTTTGCCCTACTTTTACCCACTGTGTAAACAGGCGGTCTGAGAATCACAGGCTGGCCTAATAAAAGAAAGTTCCCTATAGTTTCTGAATTTCCTAACTTCAAACATTTGTTTTTGTGGTCGTGAGCTGCAAGTAAGCATTTATTTTCCATTCGTATCACATAAGCACAGCACTAAAAAGACAGAAAGATCTTCATTCCAACTCAAGGTTAAGAAGTTAAACTTTAATTTCCTCTAGAATTTCACATATAGTCTAAGAGAAGCATAACTTAATAGTTTCCATATTTTAAAACTGATTGCTATTCTTTCTGTTATTTGTTATGCACTAATGATGCAAGATCTGGGTGCATCATTCATGTTAGTAAGACATATCTTAATAGGCTACCAAAATGGAAGATTTTTTTTCTAAATTATAATAAATATCAGCATGGTGGATAGTTTTTCTACTCCTCTTTAATCATTTGCAACGTTAGTGCTATTTGCCCAGATAACACATATGTTTCAAGAAGCTTAGTTTAAAGACATCTTTTACTACACACTGGTGTATTTAATCTTTTTGTGCTGATTTCAGCAAATTCAAATGACTCCAAATACAGGTAGTCCCTGACTTAGGACATATTACATCACAACGAACTGCACATAGGACCGCCTGTTTTTGTTTTTGTTTGTACATCTTATTGTTGGTAGTATGTACTAGATACAATGTTGTAGAGCGTGATTTGCTGATGTTATCATTCTCAGATGTTGGCTTACATATGTTCAAAGATCAGATTTGCAAAGAAAGATACTGATAATAAAAAGCAATAATAATGAAAACCAAAAAAAAAAAAAAAGAGGTATTCGACTTATGTCAGAACTGACTTACAACGGAGTCATCAGAACGGAACCCAGTTATAAGTCAGGGAATACCTGTAGTTACAAATATTAGCAAATGAATTATATTTGAAAGACCAGAATCCAAATAAATCTTTGCAATTTTGAAGAAAACACAGATTTTCCAAAGAATAAACTTTGTGATTTAGATATGTGCCCTCTCTACCTCAGAAGGCATCTAATGTTACAAGCCTGGCTAGTCATTCCTAAAGTTATTGTAAAATGATTATCCAATTATTCCTAGGAGCAATTAGACTGCATCTCTTAACAGTATGGGACTGCAGGGTTGGAAGAGACTTTCAATTCTCCTAATCTGCCCCATCTGTCAGTTTAGTTTTCTCAACTGCATCATGTGTCAGCTCAGGTACTGAGCCAGAGGAAGGAGTGTAAGATGTTCATTGGGGAGGACTGCCAGAGAATGAACCAATCAGTCTTAGAAGAAATACAACAAGAATGCTCCTTAGAAGCAAGGATAGCTAGATTTCAGCTTGCTTACTTTGGGCACATCATCAGGAAAGACCAGTCACTGGAAAAGGACATCATGGTAGGTAAAGTAGAGGGTCAGCATAAACAAGGAAAACCCTCAATGAGATGGACTGACACAATAGTCACAACTATGGGCTCTAACATACCAACGGTTGTGAAGATGGCACAGGACCAGACAACATTTTGTTCTGCTATACATATGGTCACAATGACTCAGAGCCAACTTGATGGAAACTAGTAACAACAGCAACACCACCACCAAAGGAAGGAGGCTAGGAAGAAGAATTACACAGGGAGAGCCTCAGAATGCAATGCAGATCTCACAAAGTCTTGGCCAACCAAATAGGGACCTCTGGTGCAAAGACAACCTGTCAGACAGGTCCTGCACTGTCAAAAATGGCCAGTCCCTAGCAGCCCAACATGCTCAGTCATTGGGCAGGGGCTGCTCAGGAAGACCATGGCATTAGCTTGAATGCTGAAAAGGGCTTTGAAGGTGTTGCCACTGAGCCTGTCAGTTATCTACACTCCTCTTTCTTGATGGGAGACCAAGCACCAGGCTTCCATGGCTGCCACATTCATAAGATGGTAAGCCAAACCACCTTGACTGTCCAGCAATGGAAAACTTACTACCTTCACTGGGAGCCTGTTATGGATTGAATTGTGTCTCCCCGAAATATGTACGGAAATACTAACCCCTATACTGGTGGATATAATTCCATTTGGAAACAGAGTTTTTCTTTGCTATGTTAACAAGGTCATTATCAATATAAGGTATGTCTAAAGCCAATTACTTCTGAGATATAAAAGAGCAGATTAGGCACAGAAGCAAGGAAGCACACATGGGGGAAGGTACATGCCATGCCACTTGAAGATCACCAAGGAACAGAAGAATAGAAGCTAAAAAGAGACAAGGTCCTTCCCCCAGAGCTGACACAGAGAGAAAGTCTTCCCCTATAGCGGGAGCCCTGAATTTGGACATCTAGCCTCCTAAACTGTGAGAAAATAAATTTCTCTTCCTCAAAGCCACCCATTTGTGGTATTTCTGTTACAGGAGCACTGGATAACTAAGGCAGAGCCCATGCCATTTTTAATAGTCTATTACTTTATGACAATTTCATATTTAATTTCAATGTGAGGAAACCATCACGTTGAAATTAAACATATTTACTAATATGTGACTTCTGATTTTTTTTTTAATCTTTCCATTCATTGAGTTTTCAAAGCCAAGTATATTTCTCTTATCAATGCAGCCCTTAGGTAGTTGAAATCAGTAATTTTATCCCACTTGAATATTCATTTCTCTAGTTTTAACATCCCAAATCACTTAAACTTTTGTCTTACACAAGAGTGGGAGTTTATTTTATTGTTGCTGTTGTGTACCTGAAAGCCACTGTGGGCTCAGTGTATGTTAGTTACTCAGAAGAGTAGAAGCAGGGTGAGTTACCCGAGTTTGGCAGAGTAACACGGGACTGTCCAATGATAATAAAGTTATGTATACAGGACCTGAAAGAGTTGAGGCCTGCATACTGAACCACTGACAGCTGCTTGGGTACACAAGTCAGAGAGACTCCTATTTGGACTAAATGTCCCTGGTTTTGTCAGAAAATTCAGACTCATCCAAGTATATTAATTAAAAAAAAATGTTGCCCTTGAGTCCATTCTGACTCATAGCAACCCTATAGGACAGAGTAAAACTGTCCCATAGGGTTTCCCAAGAGCGACTGGTGGATTCAGGCTGCAGACCTTTTGGTTAGCAGATGAGCTCTTAACCACTACGCCACTACCGGTCCCTTATACTAATAAGCCAAACCAACCAAACTCGTTGCCATCAATTCTGACTCATAGCGACCCTACAGGACAGAGTAGAACTAACCCATAGCATTTCCAAGGAGCTCCTTGTGGATGACCTTTTGGTTAGCAGCCGTAGCAGTTAACCACTGTGCTACCAGGATTTCAGGCTAGGCTAATTATGATCCCATGACCTGCCTTTGTACTTGTGGAGACTCTCACAGTCCTGGAACTGGCAACAGCCCTCTCTCTCTCTCTTTTTTTTTTTTTTAATTGTGGCAAAATATGTTGTTGTAGTTAGCTGACATCAACTTGATTTTGACTAATGGTGATTCCATGTGTGCAGAGTAGAACTGCTCTACAGGGTTTTCAGGACTGTGACCTTTTGGAAGCAGATCACCAGGCTGTCTTCTGAGGCACATCTGGGTGAGTCTGAACCGACTACCTTTCAGCTAGTAGTCGAGCCCTATTCTAGATATTACATACAAGTGGGATCATACAGATTTGTCCTTTTGTGTCTGACTTATTTTATTTAGCATAATGTTTTCGAGGTACATCCATGTTGTAGCATATATTAGAACTTCATCTCTCTTCACGGTTGAATAATATTCCATTGTATGTATTTACTACATTTTTTAAATTTTTTTTTATTGTACTTTTGATGGTTTACAGAACAAATAGTTTCTCATTAAATAGTCAGTACACATATTGTTTTATGACATTGGTTAACAACCTCACGCCATGTCAACACTCCCTTCTCGACCTTGAGGACCTTTTTCTTGGTGAAAATATACATACCAAAGTAACACCATTTTGAAAGTTTCTACATGTACAATTCACTGACATCGATTACATTCTTCCAGTTGTGCTGCTATTCTCACTATCTTTTTCCAAATTATTCCATCACCATTATCTTCAACTCACTGTCCCCTAGGCTTCCCATCAAACCTTTTGAGTTGCTGTTGTCAATTTGATCTCACATAGATAATTCTTTTTTTTTTTTTTTTTTTGTACCTTAGATAAAGGTTTGCAAAGCAAATAGTTTCTCATTAAACAGTTAGTACACATATTGCCCTATGACAATGGTTAACAACCCCACAACATTTCAACACTGTCCCTTCTCAACTTGGGTTCCCTGTCACCAGCTTTCCTGTCCCCTCCTGCCTTCTAGTCCTTGTCCCTGGACTGCTGTGCCTCATTAGTCCTGTTTTGTTTTATGAGGCTGTCCAATCCCCAGCTGAATGGTGAACTTCGGGAGGGGCTTCACCACTGAGCTAAAAGGGTGTCCGGGGGCCATAATCTCGGGGTTTCTCCAGTCTGTCAGGCCAGTAAATCTGGTCTTTTTTTTCTGAGTTACAATTCTGTTCTACATCCTTTTCCAGCTCTGTGTATTTACTACATTTTGTTTATCCATTCGTCTGTTGATGAGCAGGTGGGTTATTTCCAACTTGTAGCTACTGTGAATAACACAACAATGTATCTGCATGCATCCCCGCTTTCAGTTCTTTGAGGCATATACCTAGGAATGAAATGCTAGATCATATGGTAATTCAGTGTTTAACTTTCTGAGGAAATACCAAAGTGTTTTCCACAGCAGCTGCACCTCTTTACAGATTGAACAGCAATAGACGAGGGTTCCTATCTCTCCACATCCTCACCAATACTAATTGTTTTCACCTTTTCTGGTTATATCCGCCCCAACGGTAGTGAGTGGTATCGACTTACTTTTCCCTAATGACTAATGATGTTGACCTATGTATCATTTTAAATGTACAAATTAAAAGTACCATCATTCATTGATTTAAAAGAAAAAAAATCTTTGTTGAGCATTATATTATACATCAAGCATCATTCCAGGAGCTTGGATACAGCTGTAAAAGAGACAAAATTATCTCCCCATGGAATGTATTTTAAATCAAGTGTTAATAGAACATATTATGTTATATTCATTTAACAGTATATATATACTCTATATGGTAACTGCCTCTTTAAAAAATGAAATATTTAGAGAACTGAAAGGAAAATATTGTTACTGTGGATTTGGATGGCAAATGTTAAAAATCATAAAAGATGAAGAAACTATATAAAAGACTTCATGCCACAAAGACCGTTTTCAATGGAGCCAGGGGTTTTCAGCATAAGCCAGTCTTCATTGTACAAAGCAGCACACTGAGCAATCCATTATGACAGTCGTTTCATAAAATATCTTTAAAATCACTTCAAATATTTGCTAGGTGATTCTGACACCCCACAAAGCAACGTGAATAGAAAAAGAGCAATGAAAAAAAAATAAAGTGAACAAGAATGCAAACCCTGGAGATCCCCATGTAATATAGCAACCTCAGGAGTCTGCCTTTTTCTCTGCCTTCTGGTGAATACTAGAGCTCTAACTAGGAACTCCAATTGATTAGCTGAATTCTGTACACAGCTACATGTAAAATTCCTGTCAATACGATTTGTATGATGCTGCTAAACCGAAATTTCAACCCGTTTCACACAAATAAATAAAGAAAATACTGATTTTAAAAAGTACTAGCATAATATACATTTACATATCATGGCTTCCCAACCTGGTAAACCATAGTGATTCAATACATATTTATTGGTGCATGTTTTATTGAGCTAAGCACAGAGGATACGAAGTTGCACAAAACATTATCTGCCTTCATGAAGTCATAAAGATTGCCAAAAAAATTAATTTTATTCCCTTTCTCATAGGATAAATAAGCTAAGAAAACACATAAATGAAATTCTATAACTGGGGTCTACAATTGAACAAGCTTCTGTGACCTCTGTCCTATTCAATACAATAACAAGGTTTTTTTTTTTTTGTTACATAATTTCTTCCAGATTCAAAATCGCATAATAAAAATCACTGGATGAAAGTGCACGCACTTAACACACTTGTTTCAGTACAGTTTCCTTCAAGGTCATAAGACCAGCTGGAGATAATGTAAATTATTAGGCAGCCTAACTCTAAATCCACTCTTTTCTCTCTTACATCCCTGAGAACACCTCGCCCATACATATTACACTCCAGTGATCAATGGACACACAAATCTTCCATGTTAAAAATCAATGCATTGTGGTTTTGTGACACAGAGTCAAATATTAATTGCAGGTAGTTTGCAGTATCCTTAACCGCTTAACTGGCTCTCAGCCCCCTCCATTAATACAAGTAATGAACAGTGACTTATTTCCATATATACTAAAATATAGAGGCATACTATATCATCCTGAACCTTAATAGTGAAATAAACTTGGTATTTTATCACATTCTCACAGTCGTCTGACCAAAAATCTGTGGTGAAAAAAATAAATAAAAATAACATACAGTGGTTGTTAAAAATCCATAGGGAAGGCTAATTCAAAGAGGTTACTTACTGCATGATTCCATTTTTATAACATTTTTGAAATGACAAAATTTTTTAAATGAAGGACAGATTAGTGGTTGTCCTGGGTTGGGAATGAGGGGGATGGTGTAGACGGGGTGAGTGGACAACAGGAAGGACCCTTGTATTGGAAATTGTTCAATATCTTGACTGTGGTGGTGAATACTAAAACCTATACACATGACAAAATCCTAGAAAACTAATTACACACACATACACAAATGAGTACCTGTTAACTGAGTGGAATCTGTGAATATCAATGTCCTGGCTGTGATCCTGTGCTATAATATAGCAAGAAATCGGGTAAAGGTACAGGGGATCTCTCTGCATGTCACAAATGCACATGAAGCATTTCAATAAACATTTCAATTACAAAACAATACGTAGGGAATATGTTTTCGTAACAGTCCCAATATGAAATGATACAGTGAAGCCTGTGAGAGGCAGAACTCGACTGGACTGCCTTCTTTTTCTGGGTCTCTGAAGTTTTTAGCCTTTGACAGGGTGCAGTGTTACCATTTTCTATCGCTCATTTTACTGGAAAATATTTTGGTTTTCCTTTTCTGACAGGTTTCTGCCTTTCACAGGTTTCATTTTTTGCTGGTTTTACCGTATAAGCATGAAAGATATTTATATAAATATAAATATGAAGGATATAAATTTAAAAAAAGGAAAAAAAATTAAAAAAATATAAAATAAACAATGCCAGAGTGAGTCCTAAAGGACAAAAAGTACTTTAAAATTTAAATAACAAAAAAATACTAATATAAAATAAGCACATTTGAGTTGTGCGATCTGTTCCCTTGTTCTACTTCCCCGTGCATTTTCATTTGGAAACAATATGCTAAGCCAGATTTTCAAAGCAACTCCAAAATCTAGGCAAGCCCAAACTTGCCTTAAAGAACAGAAATAATGCTATCAAAACAATTCACCCTCTGAGCTATGCACATAACTCCTACTAACAACAATGAGAAATGTTTAAATGTGGTGATGTGAATTATGAGGTGGGAGAGAAGAAAGGAAAGTTAATTATAAGAGCACAAAAGATTGGAATGGATCAAAGTATATTTTAAAATCCAATTATTATATCCAGGTCTCTTCTTAAATATGCTAACCAGTACTAAGACACCCTCTTTGGGAAAGAAGACCCAAATAAAATTTCACTTAAATATGTGCCCCTGTCCAAATATGGGACATGTTTGCCTCAACCCTGTACCTTTAAACCAGGGTTGCTTATTCAATCATCTAACCAACAACCTTAGTCATCTAACATTAGTCCCAATAATTACCTTAACTCTATCATTTGGGTAACCATATGTCCCAGTTTGCTTGAGACACTTCAGTTTACACACGTTGTTCCCCTTTCACTCTCAAAGTGTTCCTGTTTGGACAATAGTTTGTTCAGTCACCTATCTATCACGGACCTGATTTGTATTTTGCCTTGACCCTGCTCTTTCAGCCTGACCTCTATTACTCAAGCTTGACATTGCACCATTTGGTGGGGAAATGCCCAGAAAGGAGGAATCAGATTAGAGTGACAACACAGTTGTCTAATTTACTTACTAAAATAAAATTGTGTCATTTTAAGTAAAACTTTATAAGTCAGAATTGGCTGGAAGGCAAAAGGGTTTTCATCACCAGCATCTACCCCAGTCCCAAACCCACACACGTAAGTTAAAAAAAAACCTAATGAGTGTTAAAGTTTCCTTGGACCAAACAAGAATATTTTGAGAGACTGCTCACACAGCTAGAGTTTCCTTAACTTGACAGCAAAAGCCAAGGTTGAGATTTTGTAGACAGTACTTAGAACATCTTTTGTAAATAGTTTTTAAAGTTCTAGAAACCTACTAAATGCACACTACCATCCTTTTCCTCAGTAGGTAAATCTAGTGTGTTACTTTGCTTCCTAAAAAGATGCAACCAATTTTCACCAAGGCACTCAGAGCTATGGCAGAAACTGTTAAAGTACTGGTAGAAACTGCACTTCCTTGACTGAGGGGCTGTGATGGTTAAGATTGTGTGTCAACTTGGCTGGGCCATGATTCTCTGTGTTTAATGTAATCACTCCCATGATTGAATATACTGTGAGTAGCCAATCATATGAAAGGGAGTCTCCTTGGGGGTGTGGCCCAAATCTGTATATAAGCAGACGTTCTGGCTTTTTGCTCTCTCTGGATCCTGCGGCTGCTTCCTGTCGTCTCATCTCCCGTTCTTGGGACTTGAGCTGTCAGCCTATCTGTCGAACCTGGGAGTCGTCAATCTGCACAGCCTGTGAGTGGGAGCCGTGCTCTCTGACCTTCTGATCTTGGGCTTGCCAGCTTCTGCAGCTGTGTGACTTGGGACAGGCCTCTACTCTGATCCACAGACTTGGGACTTTCTAGCCTCTACAATCGCGTGAGCTGTTTCCTTGATACAATCTCTCTATCTATATACATTTATACACTTTACTGGTTTTGCTTCTCTAGAGAACCCAGCCTAAGACAGGGGCTTTCATAAAGCCAGCCACAACTTTCTCTGTAGCCCCACAATTATTTGTTATGGACAACCAGAAATCATTCCCATCTACCAGTTTGCTTTGTTACACTAGCCTGGCAAATTCACTCTTGAATCATTCAGTGTGTGTGCATTACTGTTACAGAGTGAAATATTTGAGTCATTCTTAAAATACTGCATAGAAAAAACAAAGAATAAATTATGCATTTGGGAAATGGATTTCATCTATCCTAGTATAGAAGAGGTACAAACAGAATGCTCCTTAGGATCAAGGATGATGAGACTTCTACTCATTTACTTTGGATACATCATCAGGAAAGACCAATCTCTAGAAAAGGACATCATGTTTGGTAAAGGAGAAAGTCAGTGAAAATGAGAAGGATTGACACAATAGACGCAGTAATGGATTCAAATATACCGATGATCATAAGATGGCAAAAGACCAGTCAATTTTTCCTTCTGTTATACATAAAGTCATCATGAGTCAGAGCCAAATTAACAGCAACTAACAATAATATATAAGCTATATTTTTATTAAACTATCCACAGTAAAAGTCAGGATGAGTCCTACTGCAATGTAGATAGGACAAACAAAAACACTGTTTATCATTTGACCCTTAAGTTACCATCCTATGCCAGCTCAGTTCAAATAGGCAAGACCTCTACACTCATTTGTACTTCATCTGCTTACAGAAGAGGTTATAATCAGCTCACTCATACTATCGGGTAGATGTTTATGAAGACTTGAAAAATAACTCTGCCCGGGGATAAATATATATATATATATGATTTATAAAAATACAAATATAATGCATATTTTCACAGTGATAACAACTTCAAGTTCTGAAATTGGATCAACAGAATTTTGGATAGCAAAAAGTGACAACTGAAGATATTTGGAAGACACCAGATTATGCTTATGTGTTATTAAATGCCATCTAATGCACTGTCTATATGTGAAAATGCTTGGTACAGGTCACAGCATATACTAGGTGCTATATAATTATGCTGAATGAAATAAAAATCTATAATAGTACCACATAATCAGGATAAGCTATACAGTCCACCTAAATAAAATATTAGCTTTGAATATATGTCAAAAAGATATAACTTCCCTACACTATGTGCCGTGTAGGGAAGTTATATCTTTTTAAAATAAAGATAAATGCTACAAATTTCCTAGTTTATAGAATGTAATTGTAGACTGAATTTTCCAGCATTTAATTTAATAACTCTTTATTTAAGCATGGAGAATTCACAAGGCATTGCTTTGGAGACAAAAATGATACCAAAACACAATACTTCCTCTATAATAATTATGTTTCTCAGTATCTAAACATGACCTTATCATATTAAATATAATTACCTTCTCTCTCCTACAATGTTGCCAAGATTATTTTTTTAAACCATCATTAGGCATATTTTTTCTAAAATTATATAATAATTTGGGAATTTATTCATTTTATGGCCCGTTCGCCATCTGAGACCTAAACATATTTAAGTGAAAAACTGATCTATGAATCACTATTGTGGAAATAATGATCTCTTACTTTAAAGCACATAATACAGCATAAAGATATTATCATTTTCTAAAAAATCAATTCCTGTTCATATAAATTTTACTTAAAAATGATCTAAAATTTTTTAAAAGCCAGATTATATCACACTTAATTTTACCAAATAATCAAACGAGCATACATTTATGTAGGTATTGATTTTTCCATAAAATTACAGAAAGGACCAAGAGAGAAAAATATATTGATTTTTCCATAAAATTACAGAAAGGACCAAGAGAGAAAAATAAAAACTCCAAGGATGCTAAAATATATATTTCTTCACACTGTGGTACAAGGATACATATAAATTGCTTCTGATCAGTTACATTTTTTTTTTTTTTAAAACCATACACATATCTGAAATGATCAGGACCAGCTCTAGCTGGTTCTAACAGATAGTCTTGGCACACTGCTGGTTGCCTGGTAAATTAAAGTGATTCATCAATGTCATTGCTGTTGCAAAATGCACAAGATTGGCTAGCAGAGATGGATACAAAGTACAGAAAAGGTGCCAGATGTGTTGGATACTTGATTTTTTTTTCAAACAGGATATACACTTCATATTATCTTGAAGTCTGTCAAAGCTGATCTCTGTTTTGTTATATTGTCAGAAATCTTTTTTATTGAAATCTTTCTGAGAATGATAGTTAAAGTCACTGAACAAGATGCAGTACATTAAATATCCTTAATTGTTATCTATATTTTCTTCCAAAATCAAAAGTAAATCAAGGAGAAATGTAAACATATATTCACGTGCAGGAAAAAATTTCACAAAGGTGGCAAAGTCAAAAAAAGAAAGAGAACATCATGGGAGAACAAGTAACAGAAAAGTGCCATTTTTCATTTTTGAGATATGTGTTACAGTGATGAAATTAAATATTTTAAATTACAAGGTTTTAGTAATATCTAAAGAAAAATGTTAACATCATAGAAATATTAACATTTTACTCATTTATCATTATTATGCTAACTTCCTGAACATCAATTTCCTTTTTCCTAGTTTATAGAATGCAATTATAAACTGAAGTTTCCAGCACTTAATTTAATCACTCTTTATTAGCGCACGGAGTATTTACAAGGCATTGCTTTAGATACAAAAATGATACCAAAAAAAAAATACAATACAATGCTTGCCCTGTAATAATTATGTTTCTCAGTACCTAAAACTGAGTAACATTCTATACATCCTATGCAAGTACCAGGATCAGAAAAATCCCCACTTCTATCTCCAGTGAATAGTAATATATGATTATTATTAAAAATAAATTTAAACTCACAAGTGAGGTGGTTAAATATATTTGGCACTGGAGTTCAGGTGAGTGATACAGACTGAGGACACAGATTTGAAAGCATACACACACACACACACACATATATATAATAACTGAAATGACAGGAATGGATAATATAGAAAACATGTAGTGTGGAGAATGGGCCCTAATCCTTCTCAAGAGAGTCAGTTATTCAAGGCACACCTGTCTACTAGATATTTACAACTGAATGTCCCATCTAAAAAATAATTTGGTGACATAAGAATAAATCATTTCCTTCCAAACCTCTTTCTCCTCCTATATTTCCCATCATGTTTTAAGCCCAAAACATAGGACTTAGCCATGACATTTTCCTCATCTTCTCACCACCTCCCCAACAATCAGTTTATCCTATAGATTTTTCCTCCTAAAACATTCATTTCTCCTCATCTGTATTTCCACATCTCTAATTTATGTTACCATCATTCTCACCTAGATCATTCAAATCGTTCCCTAACTTGCCTCTCTGCAGTTTTGTTGACTCACATGCTTTGCACCGTAGCTAGAAAGAGCTTTCTAAAATTCAACTTCATTCCTCTTAACGCCCTTTAAGATAAATTCTCTTTGACCTTAGCCTCAATTCCAGGCCTTTAATATGGCATCTCACCAACATAAATCCCTTCCCCATCACCAACACCATACAAACACATTTACAGACACCCTACACGCCATGCACCCTAATTTATTTTCATTTATTCAGAAGTGTCAGAATTTCTTATCACCCTTACCTTCTATTCGCATATTCTATCCCGTCTGTCTGGAGTTCTAAATCCATTCCCCGCCCATGCATAGTAAACACCTACTTCTAATGAAATTAAGACCATTTGAGGTTATCATTTACTCTTATTATGTAGCTAGTTGCATATAACTAGATAATTAAAGCCAAATCTTACAATCAGCTTAATGTTCTATTTATTTCATTTTTAAAACCTACTATTTATCAGCTTAAATCTATTTTACAAATGACATCTCAGATGGAACTCTAACATGGGCATCTTAAAAAATAAGATGCTCTATATTATTGCAGTTTTGTTGTTGGGATGATCCCTAATCCTGCAATCCTGGGGTTCTTTAAAAAATTTTTTCCCTAAACGACTTGATTACCTAATTTTTTGTGCGCTTAGATAATGGAAGTGTATGAACTCCAACTATAGTTAGAAATCCTTATATACTCTTTGCCTGTATAGTGCCTTAGTCCACAAAACAAACCTGTTGCCGTCAAGTCGGTTTCCTAGATCATATCCTTAAATTTAGCAGTCAGGAGAATCTGATGTGTTTTATTGTATAAGCATACTTCCACAATATTTGCTACCTGAGAGACAAAATATTGATTAAAAGCGGGGACATGCACAAGTATTGTAGCATATTTTTAAATTGAGATAAACTGATTTTCTTGATTTTCAGAAAAGTCAGCTTATGCTGATATCTATACAGGACAGCTTACTCACCCATCATTAAACCTGCTACTATGCTGGAAGTAGAATGTAACTGGTTTTATTTCTGGGAAACAAGTAAATTAAGGGCATCCTTTTCCTATTCAAGATGCTTAAGAAATAATATACATTGGTGAGAGAACTTTTCATTTACGAAATGCTCACCCAAGAGAAAGACACTTTGAAAATGTTTTATAAAGAAAGTATTTTTATAGCTAGCTTTGTCAAGAAGGTCTACAATGTAATCTTGTATTGTTTATGATAATGCTTCGCCAGCTGAGTATTACATTCAACCTATTTCTATGGAACACTGCACATCCTTTGTAGAATTTTTATATAACTCCTAATCATTTTTTAAATAACCAATTTCTTTTGATAGAATTCTATTTATCTAGAATAAATAATGTAAAAAGAAAAATACAGCATTCAAAACATTAATTCATGGCACATATCTTAAAAATTAATGACTTTTAAACTAGAATTCTTACCCATCTTTTCCTCCTTAATAACAAATTTGTCAAAAAGAATTTACATAACTGTACAATCAAACACAAACTGAAAAACCAAACAGGAATGCTCTACTAGAAGGAATAAAATTAGAATAAAATAAAACATTCCTTGAAGAGCATGCTTACTGCAATATTCAAAATTCTCTGTAAAAAGTAATATAAGATCCACAGTGGAAGATAAGGGATTCTTTTAACCTCTCTGGACTTCAGATTCATCATTTACAAAATCATTTACAAAATTCCATCTATCTAAAAAGTCTACATTGTCGTTTTTGATTTTAGGTGCTGTCGAGTCAGTTCTGACTCATAGTGACCCTACCTGCAATAAAACGAAACACTGCCTGGTCCTGCACCATCCTCACAATTGTTGTTATATTTGAGCCCATTGTTGCAGCCATTGTGTAAATCCATCTAGTTGAGGGTCCTCCTCTTTTTCACTGATCCTATACAAAAAATCTATATGATTGGTCAAATATCACAGTTCACTCCACCTAGCACATGATTAGTAAGAACAACGCTGATGTGTGCCTTTGCTGTCTATCAAATCCACTGTGCTTGGCTGATCTTCCAGCGTAATGGTCTTCTTTAGGAAATCCACATGCCTTCCATTGTCTTGTAATAACCTAGTAACTGCAAGGCTAGGTGCTATTTAAAGAAATGGGAAATCCACAATTCATTCAGTTTTTTGTGAACAAATACTTACTGATCCCTATGCTGACTGATCACATTTTAGGTTCAAGGATCTGAACCTTCAGTGTCTCCCTAGTGCTCTCCAGCAATACTATGAGTCCACCCCTCTCCAAGTCACCCAGATGATCTATTCAGACCTTTGCCTCTCATTTCCAACCTCCTCCTTCTACAACGTTCTCTCAGGTTCCTCTATCATTAGAAACACAGAGGCATTTTGAAAAAGAACTTCCCCAGGCTCCCAGTCCCACATCTCCAATTCACTTGCACCTGTGCCCATGTAGTCTGCTCCTCTCCATTATCAAGGTTAAACACTTCATGCACTGTGGGGATATGTGCCATTAAAATATGGATGTATAAAGGCCTCTATGCTGCCCAACATGTTGAGACTTGTCCCCAACATGTTGAGACTTGTCACGACTTGTTTTTCCAAACCCATTACTGATTGGCTTGTTTACCTGAATTCCTCCTCCCTTGCCCGAAACTTATTGTTATTCACCCAAAGCCCATTGTTTTGTTATTTGCTTCACTGTTTGCTGTATTGACTATAAAATAAACTCCTGGGACTGAAGCTGGGTTCGACTCCTCAGAGTGACCCTCCTGGCCCCACTTCTCTGTAAGAGTTGTGGCATTCGTTACTGTCTCCGTCGCCCCGACAACCATCGCGGCTGTGACAATGCAACAATCCAGCTCCAATTCCTCCACATTTACACTGAATTCCATCCCCTTTCAGCAACTCAATAGTTTTAATCCAGAAATAACTGTGCTGTTCTCTGCAGGGTTAATTTTTATCATCTCTTCTGGACCATTTCCATCAGATTATTCCCTACTAACATAATATATTCAATCTTAAAAACAAACACTTCCCTTAAACCCATTCTCCATCCACATACTGTTCTATTTCTCTTCTTCCCTTTAGAGCAAAACTACTTAAAAGATTTATCCACACTTTCTGTCTCCAATCCTGCTTCTTCCATTGTCTCTTAAACACTGCAATCAGGTTTTTATCACCACCATTTCAATAAAGTAGTTTTTGTCAAAGTAACCAATGATCTCTATAAATACTGAAACCACTGTTAAATTCAGTTCTCTTCCTGTCTAACCCATTGGCAGCACTTGTCAGAGATGATTAATCCTTTCCTGAAATACTTTTTTCACTTGACTTCTGAGACAAAACTCTTTGTTTTCCTGCTCCTCCTTGGCTGCTCCTTTACAATTTGCTTGCTGGCTCTCCCTAATCCTTCTACAACCTCTACATTTGCACACTCATCACAGCTTAGTTCTTGGGCCTCTTCTGTTTCTAATGTATACACCCTCCTGGAGTGATCTCACCTAATTCCACACTTTAAATACCAGCTATATACTGTGTCTCTAGCCTAGACCTCACCTCTGAAATGCAGTTCACATATGCTGCCTACTCAATATTTCCACTTGAAAATCAAATAGACATCTCAACCCTAACATGTCCCAACCGTAGCATGTCCTAAAGTAAACACCTACTTTTCACCATCCTCCCCATCTCAGTAAATGGCAATTCCATTTTTGAAGTCCAGCCCTAAAAACCTTAAAGTCATCCCTGAAGTCTCTTTGTGTCACATCTCACATCAATTCCACATGCATCACCCTCCACTGCTACCCGCCTAGTCCAAGTTGCCATCTGCTTTCAGCTCATTACCTTGCTATCAGAGTATTTTCAACCCTGAAGCTAAAGGAAACCTATTAAATCAGAAATCAGAGCACATCACTCCTCTTTGAAAACCCTCTTAAACTTCCTACATAACACAGAACAAAAGCCAAAGTCCTTACAAAAGCCTGCATAACCTTACTTCCCTCCATAAACATACCGAACCTCTTCTTCCACACTCTTCCCCTCAACCACTCTGCTACTGATCCATTGTTCTCTTAGCTCTTTCTTCAACAGGCCAAGCACTCTCCTGCCAAGAGGATTTTTGTTTGGTTTCTCTTTACCTAGGATGTTTTTCTCATTCATTTGTCCCCAAAAATATCTGCTCAAATGTCACCTTTCCAGAGAGGTTTTCCCTAAACATGTTATATAAAATCGCAATCACCTCCCACTCATGCTGCTTTACTTTCTCCATATGCTTATCAAATGTCACTATCAGATATACTGTCCCATACATTTCTGCACTTTTGAAGTTAAGAAATCAAACCTCTCCAAGTCACCAACTTGCAGTAAGTCAGTTACTGAATATTTTTGGTAAACAATTTTCTAAAATAATTAAATATTTAATATAGTTTATTCAGAGTTGAAACTATTTTCCACTTTGTTCATGTGTTCCTTTAAAACTTAAGAATGCTAAGTCAACCCTCCAAAAGCATTTAACTACAAGAGAAGGCCTTGTAGCTATGTTGTACTCACTCAGAACGGCTAGTTTGAGTGAGTACAACATAAAGAAACCAAACTTGATGGCAATAAAAATACAAAATTTAAAACACCTTAAGATAGAATTATCAACGTTTCACATTCTGTAGTAATAAAAATATTAGCAAATAAAAATGTGATTACTAGACACTCGAATTAGTTTCCATCACACATTTAAATAAACACAACCAATTTGTATACTGACACATCTGCCAACACAAATACAGCTGCTTTTTGAGTAGTTTTCAAAATCTGAGCTTTTTGCAGTTAATATTTAAGAGTTCAAACTGCCAATATTTTATTATGGCAACTTAAAGATCTCTGGCCTATAAGAGACATCAACTAATGACAAACCTAAATGTCTCCAGAGGAAGGTGTTCAATTTGATAATACATCTTGATTTTTTTTTTTTTAATTTCGTAAAAGGGTGTATGTGATAAGAATTGTATTCAAATACCCAAAGGGCTGTCATCTGGGAGATTCTGTACTTAATTATAACATGCCAAAGTTTGTCTCATTAAAGAAATACTCTTAAATAATTTCTTCAACTCAATAATAGCACTCTGTCATTAGCATATTCAAACAGAAGATGACCATTCATTACAGGATACTGTAAAAAGGATTCTTGTAGTTTGGAGATAGATTTATGAACTCTCTGTTGCCTTCCAGCTCTAAGATTATTCAATAGCTTTTTCTGTTTTCTTCCTGTGTCAGTGAGATCTGAATATAACTCTTGCTAAATTCAATTCAAGGAGTCCTGGTGGCGCAACGGTTAAGCATTTGGCTGCTAACCAAAATGTTGGTGGTTCAAACTCACCCAGTGGCTCAGGAGAAAGACCTGGCAATCTGCTCCCATAGATTACAGCCTAGGAAACCCTATAGGGCAATTCTACTCTGTCACTTGGGGTCCCTGTGAATCAGAAATCAACTTCACAGTGCCTAACAACAACAAATTCAATTCACAGTAGACATTTGGATACCACACAAAAAACTTATTAATTTTACATGCTTTACTTTTGACCATTAACTGAAGCTTAATATAAACAATGGAATGTTTTAAATAATTATTTTAATCTACCCTTTTCAAAACTACTGCCTAATTCAGTCATGGAGCCGTGGTGCAGTGGTTAAGAGTCGGCTGCTAACCAAAAGGTTGGCAGTTCAAATCCACCAGCTGTTGCCTGGAAACCCTATGGGGCAGTTCTAACTCTGTCCTATAGGGTCGCTATGAGTCGCAATTTACTAGACGGCAACGAGTTTTAATTCAGTCATACTATTATTGAGAGTCTGGCCATATGTGTGTCATATAATTTTATTGGAAATGATGGCATACTTGAATACAAAAATTAGTTATAGTCAATGAAAATAAGAGTAAATTGCTTAAACCTCACAATTCAATTTTATGAAACAACATGCTATATGGGCAACCAATGTTACAGTGTTAAGTTTTAGTTCTTTTTATGTAGATTTTTCAAAGTTAACTTCTGTGAAACAATAATTGATTCTTTTAAAACAATGTAAACAAAATGATTGAGGTACAGACGATTTGTATGCAGATGGAGGTCAGAGAAGGAAAGGGGAAATGACTACTGAATTCCTTCTTTAACTATAAGAAAAGACCTTTCACCTACACAGCTATTTCTCAGGCCATGGAAAACAGAATGGGAACAGAACGTGGAAAGAAAAATGGCAAAGGAGGGATTCCTTTGGTTAGTGATAAGCAGGAAATAGTCTAATTTTTTACTGTGTTAACATTAAAACATAGATAAACAGCAAGAGAAACTCAGCAGCAATTTTAATACCAGACAAAACTGACTCAGAGGAATTACACCTGAGTACTGCATTAACCATAAAAATGCAGAGTGAGATGATTTTATTCAAACCTAAGTGAATAAAACATGGGAGCCTTTAATGATGACTGATAATAAATATTAAATCTTGACATGATTAACATTTTTTGAACATGAGCATATGGAAAACAGATAAACAAAAACAACAACAAAAAACTCAGTAACCTTAATCATTCAGAAACATTCAATTGAGGAGGAAGTCCTAAGGATTTAATCTGGCCCAATGTAAAGGAAAACTGAAATTCCATTTTGTAATACCACACACTGGAAATGCAGGCTATTATACATTCCATTATGTCTCAAATTAAATTAGAACTGTCTTACATTCCCATTCATTAGATCCATGGAAAGTTCAGTATCATACTCTGGGGCAAAGGTTCTTAACTAAAGTTTTTATTTTCACCATGGACCCCTCTAGCAGTAGGGACATATGCAAAACTTAGAGCACGGCCAGACTTCCACTCCAGGCTGGAGAGCCTGCCTCTCCTACTAGACTTTACAGCTGGCTGCTGTCAGGTTCTGCCCCTCCATCATCTAATAAACTCTGTAAAGAAGGGTGCTCCAAGGGCAACTCCTCTGTGCTAGGTTCGGCTACAGGTGTCCCTCACTTGGGCTCCCATGACCAGAAAACTTATTACGTATTCCTTCTGCACTCACACAGCTACATGGTTCAGTGAAGTATCCTTCAGAGGAAACAAGTGAAGGCAGGAAATAAGGAATAGAAGATTTGGTCCAAATGAGCACTGTGATGGGTGCCATTTGTTATGCAGTTGGGCATCATCTGGAAGGACAAAACTAAGTAGACCTGAAGCCTACCTTAGGGCAAATATTTTCATTTATTGTCAATACAGAGCCTAATGAAAACAATACATAAGAAAGTATAATCAACTATTTTGCCATAAACAAATATTTAAAGCAGGGTAATGTGGCAAGTGATGTTACTCTCTGTCTACATTTAACAATATCTATAGAAATGAGTTGTTTCTGGAGACAGCTTACCTAAACTGTAGACCAGTATCTTAAGAGTGTTACACAATTATACATTTAAAAAAAAAAAACTAATGATGAAAAATTTACAGCCCTCCATAATTTTATATTACTTTGAAAATCAGTTAAAAATCAGTGTATAATCAAATACAAGTTGCAAATATTCCTGGGTCTTTTAAGCGTAGAATATTTAGTGAGGTACAAAGTATTGTGCCTATCATTTGTCAATTTCCATGAGTCAGAAATCACACAAGCAGCTGTGGTGCAGGAAAAATGCATTTCCACAGATGAGACGATAGGTTGCAATTTCAGTGAATAAATGAATCAATGTCATTATCTAACTAAATGTGACAGATGGGCTATGTAATTAGAAAGTATTCCTAAATTCTAGAAGTAGCAATAAAACACTCTTCATATACATCTTACACAGAACTGTGAAATGCAAAATACATTAGAACCATGCCGTCAAGCATATGTTCTGTGGGACACCACATGCACAAGATGTCAATGGTGGTAGTGTGAAAAATAGTACTCCTTAGTTCAGTAGGTTTGGAAAGGCTGGGTTAAGCAAAATTAAATTGGTTTATTTACAACATGATATTCAAGAAAATTTAGTATGTTGGGGTTCGCTGTGAATCACCAGAGTTTAGTTTTTGACACTTATTTAAACCAAAGAATTCTATTTCCACATAATACCTTAAAAGATTGCTGTTCTATGGAATTGTTAGTTTCCATTGAGTCAATTTTGACTCATGGTGATGCCATTTGTGCAGAGTAGAACTGCTCCATAGGGTTTTCAAGGCTGTGACCTTTTGGAAGCAGATCACCAGGCTTGTCTTCTGAGGTGCCTCCAGATGGGTTCGAACCCCAACCTTTAGGCTAGTAGTCCCACACTTAACTGTTTACACCACTGAATACCCTTATACAAATGTTTTGTCTAATGTCCTTATAAAATATAATACCAAAAATAACCCATTGCTGTCAAGTCAATTCTGACTCAGAGTGACCCTATAGGACAGAGTAGAACCGCCCCATAGAGTTTCCAAGCAGCAGCTGGCAGATTCAAACTGCTGACGTTTTGATTAGCAGCCTGAGCTCTTAACCACTGTGCCACCAGGGCTCCAGAAAATATAATAACAAATTAACTATGACATACTCCTTAAATTTTATACCAGCCTTCCTTAATAGTAACCTTAAATGTATTACGAACTGCTAATTTGCTCAACAGCTGGAACTATTATGATCATTTCTGGTAAACAATGTTCCAAAATCTGGCATTCTTCTTTACTGTTAGAAATACATTCTTCCCTTCCATCTACATCAATCCTGCTTAACTTTCAATACTCAGAATGATTCTTACTAATTCTGTACATCCCTTCATTGTTTTATATAAACTTTCTCTCAATACCTCTAATTCTAACCTCTTATGGCACTGTCCAATATGGTAGCCAGTAGCCACAAGTGACCACTGGCACTTAAAATGAGACTAGTTAAAACTGAGATATGCCTTACGTGTAAATACAGACTGGATGTCAAAGATTTAATATAAAAAAAGAGAATGTAAAATTTCTCATTAATTTTTATACTGACTGCAGGTTGACATGATAATATTTTCGATATACTGGGTTAAATAAAAATTTAATAAAATTAATGTTACCTGTTTCTTTTTACTTTTAAAAAATACGGCTACTAGAAAAATTAAAATCACACACGTGGCTCACACTATATTTCTATTGAAGAACACTGGTCTATACTGCCCATTTTAATTAATAATATAATATCTTGGGCTTCTTTATCTCTGCAGTATGCTCCTTTGAGGTAGGTGCTTACATTCCATACAGAGCCTAGAAATGTTTATATGATACAAATACAAATAAATACACTTTGATTTATTACAAGTGCAAATCGAATTATTCATTTTAATTGCTAATCTGGTTCTGAGATGAGAGCTTAATTTGCATATTTACTTTAGGAATGGTAAAGGGATGAGATGGCCAAAGCAGTTTCTACAATTTTATTTAGCATACATACCATGCACTCTAAGAATTGACTTCTTGTGACAAATCGCAGGATTTTTGTCAATTCCCCTTCTCATATTCTTAGACAGGGTTTGGAAAGTTATGGACTCTATTTTGAAACCTTTTGGAAGTACTCCTTTGAAAAGTATGTGTGTTATATTTCACAATAAATGTTAAATACAAAAAAAAAAAAAAAAAATGCCGCTAATTATCCTCCAGACTGTGAAATTCTTGAAGACAGAAAACATTTCCTATTCACCTTTACATGTATAGAAAGTACCATCTGTTGAGAAGGAAAATTAATAACAGACATCTTACTTTGATTTTAAGGTTTTTCTTATCCATGAAACCAAATAAAAAAACCAAAACCTGTTACCATCAAGTCGATTCCAACCCTATGGGACAGTGTATAACTGTCCCATAGGGTTTCCAATGAGCGTCTCATGGATTTTAACTGTTAATCTTTCGGTTAGCAGCCAAACTCTTAACCTGTGCACCACCAGGGCTCCCTGAAACCAAATCTCAACCATAAAAAGCCTTACCCAAACTGCAAAAGCCTACCAGAAACTGCTCTATAGCAATGTAAATTTGTCTTATGCTAGAAAAGGATAATTGTCAAACCATTACCTCAATTTAAATCCCAAAAAACCTCAGGGCGGCAGGTAGGTGGAGGGCCAAATTATCAGCAGCCAGGTCAGAGGTAAACTGTTATCAGTTGCTCTCAGTAAAGGGGGAAGGCAAGTTTCAATCAATCGTATTAAGATTAGCTAATAGCTGATCTTCTATATTTCTTCCTCCTCTTCTCTTTATAATTCTCATTTTACCTAGCTTCTTGGAGTCATTTGCTTTTTCTGAAATCAAAATGGTCTCCCTATATGAATACAGAATAACTGCTCACAATAAACCTTATGTTCAAATTTTGGTGAGTTTTGATTATTTTTAACACACCATACATGGCACATAGAAGAAGGTGCATAAATACTGAAATGATAATCACAAATAATAAGTGACTGTATGTTAAAAGTATATTAGCAGATCAGTATATAAGGGCTCATGGTAATGCAGTATCACGTTTAAAAAAAATCCTTTCTGAAGTCAAATTACTTCTCATTAATACACTTATCTGTTTTTTAGGCTAATGATAAACTGTAATTATATCTACTTGCTAAGGAATCACCGTAACTTTTTAGCAATAAGTGTTAAAGGCTCTAGAATGGCCCTTGTTCATAAGCACAGTGGGTATCTCTGCTTTTCATATGATTTTCTAGTTGCTAAAAGAATACTGAAATTTAAAAGTTCTCCACAAACAAGTATTAAGATATTTTCATTACTGGCTGTCTCGTCTTTCCACAGCCCTGGTGGCGCAGTGGTTAAGAGCTTGGCTGCTAACCAAAAGGAAATAACGGAAGATCCCTCTAAGTCTCTGGAAAAAATTTATGAGGCCTTTAGACAGTTCATAGACACAGGCCCTGAAAGTCCTGAAAACCGTTACATGGTGAACATGAATTTTATCAGGCAGAGTGCCCAAGATGTACGGAGAAAACTCCAGAAACTTGCGGGAGGTATGGAGTTAGGGATCTCAAGGCTTGTTAAACTTGCCTACCATGTATATTCCAATCGGGACTGGGAAAAGAAAAAGAGAAAAATCGCCAATCAGAAGAGACAGACCACATTCCTGGCAGCTGCTTTTCAGTGAAATGACCCATCTCCTGGTGGCGCAAGAAGAGCAGGGGCCCTGAGGAGAGAAGGAGGTGAGAGGCCCCAACCCCCATCAAGCCGAGACTAGTGTGCCTGGTGTAAAGAGAGAGGACACTGGAAGAGTGTGCCCTAAATTCCTCCCAGAGGTAAGAAAGAGCCTGGGGCTGCCCAGTGCCCCATGATGCTGATGGGGGAAGACTTGGATTGAGGAGGACCAGAGGCAAGTTCCCCACCTGAGTCTCTGGTTATAACAAAGGTTGGGGGAGGGGAAATCTGTATGGTTTCTAGTGGATACCTGAGCAATTCACTCTGTTCTAACCCAGAAAAAGATAGCCTCAAAGAAACGAACTGTGTCAGCAGAGGGAGCCTTGGGTAAGAGGGAAAACCCCCTCTTCCTCCACCCTCTATTCTGCTCCATACAAGGGAAGGCATTAACACGTTCTTCTCTCTACATGCCTAACTGTTCCATTCCCTTACTGTTAAGAGACTTGTTGTGCAAACTGCAACCATGAATTTCTTTTGATAAAGAGACTATGCAGATGCAGGTACCACCAGAGAATGGATGGCAACTGCATATGGCCCTCACCGCTGAGTCATTTATAGCTCATTTATATTACCATTTATAGCTCAGAAGGACACTACCAAGGATTCATTGGGCCAGACATCAGGGACACAGTGGTCCCATGGGTATGGGCCAACAAGGTGCCAGGATGTGCCAAAAACATTTCCCCAGTGGTGGTCAAGCTCCTCCCTGGCATAGTTCCCCCTCACTTAAGCAATATCCCATCCAAGCGGAGGCCCAAAAGGCACTGGGAAAAATCATCACCAGATACCTCAGATCATGTCAGTCGTAGTCTAACACTCCCATCCTGCCGGTGAAGAAGAAAAACGGAGAATACCAGTTCGTTCAGGATCTGCGAGTCATCAACCAGGTAACAGTCATAGTCCACCCTGTAGTTCCCAACTTATATACTCTGCTATCGACCTTGCTGCCCAGTTTTTTTCCAGATTCACTGCACTGGATCTGAAGGATGCGATCTTTGGCATCTGAGTGGAAAAAAAAAAAATAAGCCAAGAAATCTTCACTGTTGTGTGGGAGGACTCGGACAATGGACAAAAGCAACAACTCTGTTGGCAGGTCCCTCCCCAGGGGTTTAAAAACAGTCCCACTCCTTTCGGGTCCACCCTAGCTAAGGAATTGAGACAACTGACCCTGAACAATGGTATACCCCTCTAGTATGTGGAAGATTTACTCCTTGCCAGCCACAATGAGTATGACTGGCTCCAGAATACCACAGAGCTTCTGAACTTTCTAGGAGAGGCAGGGTATTGGGTCTTGGAAGAAAAAGCTCAGGTCAAACAAAAGGAAGAGATTTTTCTGGGTTTTAAAATCAGACAGCAAAAGCAAGAACTCCTTCCCGCCGGAAAAGACACTATCTATAGATTGGCGGCCCCTACCAACAGGAGGAAAGAGGAAGAAATGAAGTAGCAGAACTGAACAGAAGATTTCAAAGGGCAGCTCAAGAAGACAAAGTAAAGTATTATAATGACATGTGCAAAGAACTGGAGACAGAAAACCAAAAGGGAAGAACAGGCTAGGTATTTCTCAAGCTGAAAGAACTGAAGGAAAAATTCAAGCCTCCGGTTGCAATAGTGAAGGATTCTATGGGGAAAATATTAAATGATGCAGGAAGCATCAAAAGCAGATGGAAGGAATATGCAGAGTCATTATACCGAAAAGAATTGGTTGACGTTCAACCATTTCAAGAGGTAGTATGTGATCAGGAACCGATGGTACTGAAGGAAGAAGTCCAAACTGCACTGAAGGCACTGGAGAAAAACAAGGCTCCAGGAATTGACAGAATATCAATATTGAGATGTTTCAACAAATGGATCCAGCACTAGAAGTGCTCACTTGCCTATGCCAAGAAATTTGGAAGACAGCTACCTGGCCAACCAACTGGAAGAGATCCATATTTATGCCTATTCCCAAGAAAGGTGATCCAACCGATGTGGAAATTATCAAACATTATCATTAATATCACATGCAAGTAAAATTTTGCTAAAGATCATTCAAAAGCAACTTCAGCAGTATATTGACAGGGAACTGCCAGAAATTCAGGCTGGATTCAGAAGAGGACATGGAACCAGGGATATCATTGCTGATGTCAGATGGATACTGGCTGAAACCAGGGAATACCAGAAGGATGTTTACCTGTTTTATTGACTATGCAAAGGCATTTGACTGTATGGATCATAACAAATTATGGATAACATTGCGAAGAATGAGAATTCCAGAACTACTTACTAGTACTCATGACGAACCTGTACCTAGATCGAGAGGCAGTCGTTCAGACAGAACGAGGGGATACGTGTGGTTTAAAGTCAGGAAAGGTGTGCGTCAGGGTTGTATCTTTTCACCGTACCTATTCAATCTGTATGCTGAGCAAATAATCCGAGAAGCTGGACTATATGAAGAAGAATGGGGCATCAGGATTGGAGGAAGACTCATTAACAACCTGAGTTATGCAGATGACACAACCTTGCTTGCTGAAAGGGAAGAGGACTTGAAGTACTTACTGATGAAGATCAAAGACCACAGCCTTCAGTATGGATTACACCTTAATATAAAGAAAATAAAAATCCTCACAACTGGACCAATAAGCAACATCATGATAAACACAGAAAAGACTGAAGTTGTTAAGGATTTCATTCTACTTGGATCCACTATCAACACCCATGGAAGCAGCAATCAAGAAATCAAAAGACCCATTGCATTGGGCAAATCTCCTGCAAAAGACCTCTTTAAAGTGCTGAAAAGCAAAGATGTCACCTTGAAGACGAAGGTACGCCTGACCCAAGCCATGGTATTTTCAAGCGCATCACATGCATGCGAAAGTTGGACAATGAATAAGGAAGACCAAAGAAGAACTGATGCCTTTGAATTGTGGTGTTGGTGAAGAATACTGAATATATCATGGACTGCCAAAAGAAGGAACAAATCTGTAGTGGAAGAAGTAAAGCCAGAATGCTCCTTGGAAGCAAGGATGGCAAGACTACATCTTACATACTTTGGACATGTTATCAGAAGGGATCAGTCCCTGGAGGAGGACATCATGCTTGGTAAAGTAGAGGGTCAGCAAAAAAGAGGAAGACTCTCAATGAGATGGACTGATACAGTGGCTGCAACAGTGGACTCAAGCATAACAATTGTGACATGGCGCAGAACCAGGCAGTGTCTCGTTCTGTGGTATACAGGGTCACTATGAGTCAGAACCGACTCGACTTGGCACCTAACAACAACAAGAAGAACCAACTGGAGACAGCTCTGAGGTTTTTAGAAAATGGATGAATTTTGCCACATCTGAATTCCAAATTTCGGACTCACTGCCAAATCTTTACACCAAGCCTTCAAGGGAAAAGACACAGACCCCTTAGAATGGACTGGGACAGAGCAACAGGCTTTTTGATTGGGTTAAGAGACGCTCAATTGGACCAAAGGCCCAGAACACTATTTTGGCAGTGGTAAAGAGCTGCCCCACCTGCACGAAAAATAATCCCAAGAATACTGCTACAGTACCCGCGGGGTCCAGAGAACTGGGGCAATGTCTGGAGATGACTGGCAGGTAGATTTCACTAAGATGCCTTGAGCTCCTGGGAATTACAAATATCTGCTAGTCTTTATTGACACCTTCACTAATTGTGTTGAAGCTTTTCCTTGCAGGACAGAAAAGGACACCGAGATTGTGAAGAACCTCCTGAATGAAATCATCCCTTAATTCGGGCTTCCTGTCTCGATTGTCCACGACAACAGGCCCCATTTTGTGGCACTGGTGGTGCAATCAGTGGCAACTGCCCTTGACATTAATTGGAACTTAGACACAGCCTGGAGACCCCAGTCCAGCAGTGGAGTAGGCTAGCCAGACTCTGTAGAGACACCTAGCAAAGCTGTGCCAAGAGACCAAGTTGGTATGGACAAAGGCACTGCCTATGGCCCTCTTGAGAGTTCGGTCTGCCCCCAGAGGCAAACTAAAACTTAGTCTATTTGAGCTATTATACAGGCACCCTGTATTACAGAACCTCAATATGATCAACGTAGCTTGCCTTAATAATGTCCAACCTCCCTCCCTCCACAAGGTTGGAGATGTTCAATTTACTAAATACTTGCAGTCTCTTTGGGCGACTCTGTTTTCTCTCCACAGATACGCTCACCTGAAGAGCCCACCTGAGCCACAGGTGCCCCTCCATCCATTCCAGCCAGTGACTGGGCCCTTCTCAAGGTGTGGAAAGCCAATCGCCTACAGCAGAAGTGGACCAACCCTTCTGAAGTCTTCTTCGCTATCCCAATGGCTGTCAAACTCAACGGGCTCAAAGCATGGATCCACTACACTCAAGTAAAGAGAACCTCCCCACCGCACTCTAAGGGGCAAACTCGTCAGAACTGTGAGAACTGGACCTGTGAGGTAGTCAAGGACCTTAAGTACTTGTTTCTCCGACATCCTCCTGAATGAGTGAGATCCCCCAAAGACTCTTAACAAAGTGAATAACTTTGGTGTTCATATTCTGTCTCTTACACCTGTATATTCTACTTAAACAGGTTAGATTGCTGTAGACTTTTGAGTGAGTAGAATCAACCATAAACAGGGTAATGTGGTTGTTCCTAGGATTTGCCCTATGTATAAATGCTGGGTGGGATTTCAATATGCTTAATAGGCTGCACCAGGCAGTTGTAAACCATACTACATGAGCTTACAATTGCTGGAATTGTTCATACTCCCTTTCGTATGTGAGGCAACGGTTACCTATAATCTCCGTACCTCTCTATCCAACTTACCGGCTAAAAGAAGAGGGGGCACAATTAACAAATAAAAAAGCAAAACCCTAGGCACAGTCCAATACACCACTGTGAGATCTGCCTACCCATAATACCTCAACAGTAGATGAGGAAAGGCCAACTGTTCAAACCTATGTCCAATATTTGCTCCCTCCTGAGAACATGCTAAGCAATTCCAAGCCAGGCTATAGTGCAGAATGGGCACTGCTCCTGAATGACCAATGTCCAAAAAGAAAAGGAGGGAATAAGACACAAGTCCTAAGGATGCGGAAAATTCCACTTCCTCAAGCAGCTTGCTTGGCACGCCCCGTAGCTTTACATTAAAATCGTGGTTCCCTACTCCTTAACTGCTGCCCAAAACTGGAGGAAATTGGTGGAAACCAGTTTGGTGCCTTGTTAACATTCAGGATGACCTTTTAGACCTCATACACAGTAACTTTCCTGCCTCTGGGTGGAGTTTAACTACCATTTTCAGAACATACAATGCATGAAGTTGTATGTAAACTCCACTGCACCTGCGTAGTATGATTAAGAATGTTGTTGATGTAGAACTTCCTACTTGTAAACCACTTAAAAGTAACCTTCCCCCTCACCCTTGCTGAGCAGTCTTGGTGGAAGCTGCTCTGATTCTTTCCTTTCCTTGCACAACAAAATAAAGATGTCTTTCTACTCTCCCATCTTGGTCTCGTTTATAGACTGAGACAAGTCATGCTAAGCAGAACCTGGGGTTTCCATCCAGCAACATCAAGGTTTTCAACAAATGGTAACTATTATTAATACTATAAACAAGTGTGAAAAAACACTAAAATCAATTTTAACCCAAATACAAAAATTTTGAAAGTGCAAAGACTTGATGTCCCTATGGTTCTAAAGAACTTCTGCCTTGCTATTGCTCTTAATTTCTCAAAAATAAGACTCAAAAAGATTATATTCCACTAAATTATAAAGGTAGTTCATGGGTAGTGTAAATGGTTAACACATTCAGCTGCTAACCAAAATGTTGGCAGTTGTAGCCGACCCAGAGGTGCCTCAGAAGAAAATCCTGGTGAGCAGCTGTTGTTGTCAGAAGCCATCAAGCAGGTGCCGATTCATAGCAACCTTATGTATAATGGAAAGAAATGTTGCCCAGTCCTGCACTGTCCTCACAATTGTTGCTATGTTTGTGTAGCTCATTGTTGCAGTCACCGTGTCATTCCATCTCATCGAAGGTTTTCCTCTTTTTCACTGACTCTCTACTTTATCAAGCATGATGTCTTTCTCCAGGGATTGGTCCCTCCTGATAACATGTCCAAAGTAAGAGAGACAAAGTCTCGCCATCCTCACTTCTAAGGAGCATTCTGGCTGTACTTTCTCCAAGACAGATTTGTTCATTCTTCTGCCACTCCATGGTATATTCAATATTCTTTGTTAACATCATAATTCAAATGTGTCAGTTCTTCTTTGCTCTTCCTTTTTCATTGTCCAGCTTTCGCATGCATATGAGGTGACTGAACATACCTTGGTTTGGGTCAGGCACACCTTAGTCATCAAAGTGACATCTTTGCTTTTTAACACTTGAAAGAGGTCTTTTGCAGCAGATTTGCCCAATGCACTAAGTTGTTTGATTTCTTGACTGCTGCTTCTGTGGTCACTGATTGTTGATCTAAGAAGAATGAAATCCTTGACAACTTCAATATTTTCTTTGTTTATCATGATGTGACTTATTGGTCCAGTTGTGAGGATTTTTGTTTTCTTTATATTGAGTAGAAATCAACCTGACAGCACCTGGCTGTCTAATTCCAAAAATTAGTCACAGTTCTACCCTGACACACATGTGGTAAACAAGAGCTGGAACTGACTGGATGGCAATTGGTTGGTTGGTTGGTTGGTTATCATTGTTTTGTAAAACAACAGACGATTAATTCTAACAGTTTGTAGTAGCAAAGTGGCATGGATATGGAAAAATGTGAAGCTGAACTAGACAAAATGTAGCTTATTCCAACTTAATCTCTATGCTTAAGAGATTAAGCATACTAGTGATAAAGATTCTTGGAAACCAAAGCCCTGCCTATTATATTATTAATTAGTATAATTATTTCCATGTTTAAGAGAAAGGATTATGCCAAATGAATGAAGCACTGATCATGTAACCAAGACTCCAGATCCAAAGTTTACCTTCATAGATTTTTCTTTTTCTCTTTTATCAAGAAGTTTTACTTTCCTTGAGAAGAGGCGGGGAAAAAGCGGGTTGGAAAAATTGGTTATGCTTAGTTAGGTTTATGTAAATTTTTAGTTATAAAATATTGCATTCTACTGCACAGTTAGAAAAATTGTTTCATTTCAACAAAAGTATTAACATAGTAGCAATTATAGAGTGAATTTTATTTGAACAAGGCTAGAGAATAATTTTTAGGAAAACAAAATGTTAATTAAATGAATAAACAGGATTTTCAAAAAACATTACCAAATCTTTTAGTTTTTCTCTTATTTGGAGAAAAAGGGAAATAACAAGTAGAAGTCCAATACAGTCTTTAGATCAATTCTGCTGTCCTAATATTCAGTCGGAATCAACTCGACAGCAATGAGTTTGGGTTTTTTATTTATTTATTTTTAATATTCTCCAGCAGCCCTGGTGGTATAGTGGTTAAGAGCTTGGCTGCTAACCAAAAGATCGACAGTTTGAATCCACCAGATGCTCCTTGGAAACTTTATGGGGCAGTTCTACTCTGTCCTATAGGGTTGCTATGAGTTGAAATCGACTTGATAGCAATGTGTTTGGTTTGGTTTTTTTAAAAATTCACAAAATATTAAAATATTTACAGTTTTTGCTTATGAATTTTAATTAAATTTTCTGTTACAATGCCAGTTTTTTCTTAAGTATTTTAAGTTGAAAAATCTTGGAAAGAGAAAAAAGAAGAGATCCAATTACAAAGCTATTTCAAAATCACTTTTTGTAAAGATAAAGATTGCTGATTTCAGCTGAGTACAGCAATGGGTTTCTTACAAAAAATCAGGATAATCTGTGGATCTCTGTGTATCCAACAATTTTAAAAAAACTTAATGTTAGATAAAGAGATTAATTAAAAGACTGGCTATTTCTTTTCCAAAAGTGACAGATAAATTTGTTGGAAAAAAAAGTGGTTTTAAAGTTCTAGCCAGAGAGGATGCTTGACACAAAGTCACAATAAATACAAAGACTTGAATATCATCTCAGAGATTACAAGGGATATAGACAAGCAAAGCTATTCTATTCATGCAAAGTGTTGTGGATAGGGGATTTCTGAAAAGAATTTGTATTGATTCTTCATCACTTTTTTCAAAGAAAGGAGCTGTTTTTGAATTGATGGGTTCATTCCTTACCATCAAAAGGTCTCTTAAGGGATTGAGTTGAAATAGTTCTGTAGAAATTTAAAGGTCAATAAGCATCCCTTTAGTGTTGAATGTGGATGGTGAATTGAAGTTTTCTGCAAAAACTGAATCCTTCTAGAATTTAAATTCAGCAAGATGAAGTTAACCTGAAATTCATGTTAGAATAAACACAAGGTCTCGATTTGCCACAAAAAGGGTCAAAAAACATTTCAACATGGTTCAGAACGCTTTAAAACTGTTTCTCTTCCTATTATGATATAGCACCAAGCCAATATATTATGGTAACTCATATTTCACGGTCACCTCAGTCACAGGAAAGAAAACTATAGTTACTTCAAAGACTCAAAAGAAATGTTTTATATGTTATTGCTTGGATAATTGCATATATAAAGCAATGGCTCAAGTCTACTTAATTTTTTAAAGCTTTCTTTTTATTAAAGTGTGACAGACATATCCATAAGTTAAATTAAGGGAAATATACTTGAAAGATGGCTAACAGCTGCTTGCAGTTACATAGATAAAGCAAGCAAGTCTTTTATTTCAACTCTTCCTGTATTTCATGTGAGAATATTTCCTAGGCTCCTGAAACTCACAGAAGAGCTTAGTACACTTTCAAGGAAAAAAAAAAAAAAAAGATTTGTAATTTTTTTCAAAAGACTACACTAAAACTATGCTACTTCCTCTTATGCTATTTAAGTGTTTTTCAGATTTGTTATTCATTTAGCTAAAAAGCTCGGAGCTTCCAATTTTTAGTAATTTTTGAAAAATAAAGTCTGTGGTTTTTTTTTTTTTTTTAAACCAATCTATTTAAACTCCGGTCTTCCAGCTATCCATACGAAGAGACAGGTAGTGAATTGCTAGCATCAACTCAGAAGACCACAAAAATACAATCAGTTATTCTATACTTCAATAACGTTCCACATTTACGTAGACAAGTTTGTATATGCACAGTACAAACTTATTTACCAGAATTTAAACTTTCTAAAATCATAGATTTTAAAGCTAGGGAAAATTCAAAACACCACGAAGTCTAGTCCCTTCATTACTAAAAGTTTGGCAAATAAGATCTATTGCACATAACTCATGTCTTTACATAGGTACCTACCAGTAGTCAAGTTCATGGTGACAAGCATATAAATAACGAGTGCTGGCACTCGTTATAAAAAACCGAGTTGGGCACTGTGCTAACTGCTCTTCAATCATAATTTCATGCAATTTTCATTAACAGTACCCTGTTGAGATAATAGTTTATTCACTAGACAGAAGAAAACATTGTGGTTTAGTTTAAACAACTTGCACAATGTAAGTTTCTTATAAGTAAGTGGGCTGCAACTCTGATCTAAGCAATCTGTTTCGAACCATAGCTCCTAACTATAATACCATTGTCCTGGACTAAAAACTGGGGAGCTACTGTCTTCCTAAGGCAGCCTATTGTGAGTACTAATCCACTGGATTTACTAAGGCAATGCAAATTAATACACCAACACATTCCAAAGGACCTTAGTAAATGTTAGTTGAATGAATGACTGTATGTTTACTAAATCTACAGTTGATACAGTATAAATATTTAAAGTCTTAAAATGTCCATCACTGCATCTTAATAATATATACAGAATTAAATCAAAGTTCTAATTTCAAATATCTAATGCATATTTTTAACTTTAGCTTCCTTGTTCTAGGTATTAGACTTTTTCAAAATTTGTTGATGATATCAATGGACATTTTCTGCATCTATTTTTTCTTATATTTTTTTATCTTTTTTGTAAAATGAGGGACATATTAAGAACACACAAGCATTTTCCCAATCTTCCTACAGGTTCAAGTGATCTAAGCTTTTTAATGACCTATATTTTTAAAACTGGTTGTCATCAAGGTGATTCTGACTCATGGCAACCACACGTGTCAGAGTAGAACTCTGCTCCATAGGGTTTGCAAAGGCTGCAATCTTTCAGAAGTAGATTACCAGGCCTTTCTTCAGAGGTGCCTCTGGATGGATTCAAACTGTCAACCTTTTGGATAGTAGCCAAGTGCTTAACTATTTATGCCAGCTAGGCATAACAGTGTTATAAGCAAAAATAATACCAAGTGGCTTTCTCAGATTGCATTCAAGTAAGTATAGAAATAGATGAGATAAAGGAACTACACAATTAGGTAATCAAGTGAAGTAACAGTAACATTCAGGAATATGCATCACAGTATTGTTGTTGTTGTTAGGTGACATCGAGTCAGTTTTGACTCACAGCAACTCTACACACAACAGAAGGAAACACTGCCCGGTCCTGCGCCACCCTCACAATCGTTGCTGTTTGACCCCATCGTTGCAGCCACTGTATCAATCCATCTCATTAAGGGTCTTCTTCTTTTTCAGTGACCCGATACTTTAACAAGGATGATGTCCTTCTCCAGGGACTCATACCTTCTGATAACATGTCCAAAGTAAGTGACACAGTCTCACCATCCTCACTTCCAAGGAGCATTCCGGCTGTACTTCTTCCAAGACAGATTTGTTCATTCTTCTGGTAGTCCATGGTATATTCAATATTCTTCGCCAACACCACAATTCAAAGGCATCAATTCTTCTTCCGTCTTCCTTATTCATTGTCCAGCTTTCACATGCATGTGAGGTGACTGAAAATACCATGGCTTGGGTCAGGCGCACCTTAGTCCTCAAAGTGTTATCTTTGCTTTTTAACACTTGAAAGAGGTCTTTTGCAGCAGATTTGCCCTATGCAACGCATCCTTTGATTGCTTGACTGCTGCTTCCATGGGTGTGGACTGTGGATCCAAGTAAAATGAAATTTTTGACAACCCCAATATTTTCTCCAATTATCATGAGGTTGCTTATCGGTCCAGCTGTATTTTTGTTTTCTTTATGTTGAGGTGTAATCCATACTGAAGGCTGTAGTCTTTGATCTTCATTAGTAAGTGCTTAAAGTCCTCTTAGCTTTCAGCAAGCAAGGTTGTGTCATCTGCATAGCGCAGCATGTTAATGAGTCTTTCTCCAACCCTGATGCGACATCCTTCTTCCTACAGTCCAGCTTCTCGGATTACTTGCTCAGCATACAGACTAACTAAAAATGGTGAAAGGATACAACCCTGACTCACACCTTTCCTGATTTTAAACCACGCAGTATCCACTTGTTCTGTTCAAACGACTGCCTCTTGGTCTATGTACAGGTTCCTCATGAGCACAATTAAGTGTTCTGGAATTCCCATTCTTTCCAATGTTATCCTTAATTTGTTATGATCCACACAGTCGAATGTTTTTGCATAGTCAATAAAACACATGTAAACATCTTTTTGGTATTCTCTGACATCAAGATCCATCTGACGTCAGCAATGATACCCCTCGTTCCATGTCCTCTTCTGAATTCAGCTTGAGTTTCTGCCTGTTCCCTGTTGATGTACTGCTGCAACCATTTCTGAATTATCTTTAGCAAAATTACACGCGTGTGTGATATTAATGATATTGTTCAATAATTTCCACATTCTGTTGAATCACCCTTCTTTGGAATGGGCACAAATATGGATCTCTTCCAGTTAGAGTTCCACAATGTTTCCATTATTTTTCTTAATCTACAAAATAATTCCATGAACAAAAACCTGTCTCCAACATTCCATAATCTTGTATTCATATTAGTTCTTCAATTCAAAATCCAGTATTCTTATCATTATACTAGTGACTGACTCTGGGCAGTACAGTATCTTAAATATGACCATACATTTCTCATTCATTCTGCAACTACATATATTTACTGAGCACCAACTATGTGCCCCATACCTGTGATGCACATGGGATTCGTCTGAGAATGGAACAGAACTGGTCTCTGCCTTAGGGGGGCTATAGAAATCTAGGTCTCTTATAGGACTCTTAGAATCAGTCTTATTGTACAAAATTATGCATCCATGGTTCCTGCACATTTAGTTTAAGAATATCAGATTTTACTTTTTAACAAATAAACTAATCATGGATATTAAAACTAATGATATGTTGCTGCCCTCAATACATAGAAATTGCTCCTGAGCTTCTCAATAGGGTGTGATTTGCATGCTGAGGTAATAATAGGCATTTTAACAATTTTCTTTTATAAGACTGATCCATATGTGGTGCACAAGCTGTTCTCTGGAAAGAAAAACTGTTTTTCTTCTTGTTTTTATTTTATTTTATATATGTAGTATGTCGACATACCACTACGAAGGGGAAAATATTTGTGGTATACAGTTGTCCCTAGTATTCACAGATGATTTGTTCCAGAACCCCAGCGGATACCAAAATCTGAGATTATTCAAATCCCTTATACAAAATGGTGTAGTATATGCATATAACCTACACACATCCTCCTGTATACTCTAAATCATCTCTAGATTACTTAGATTATCTTATACAATGCAAACGCTATGTAAATAGTTGTTAATGTTTACACTTATTACTTAATGCTTTCTCAGTCTTTGCAAGCACTTCCCCCCCTCAATATTTTCAATCCGAGGTTGGTTGAATGCAAGGATGCAGAACCCGCCAATAAGGATGGCTGACTGTACTTTATTAAATTGTTCCTACTTTCTATTCAAATCTGATCATCCAAAAATCACATTTAAAAAAAAAATTACTAACTTCCTTCTCTAGCAAAGCAACTCTCACTCAGAAGAAAAATATGTATTTATTATTTTTTATCTACTGTGTTTTATCCAGTACAATACTGGTCATATAAATAATCTTCATTATTAACTTTTATAAGCCAGGAACTGTGCAGTAAGTGCTTTGTATTTTCTTCTCCACAACAATCCAATGAATTAAATACTATCAGTATCTCCATTTGTTATACAAGAAAAAAGCCTCAGTGAGGTCAAGTATCTTTTCCAAGGCCATAAAACTACCATGAGGCAATGCTGAGATTCAAACTCAGGACTTCATAATTCCAAAGCTAAAATTTTCAACCGCTACTAAAATATTGCTTTACAAAGTTAGAAATGAATAAATACTATCGAATGAATTAAAGAGATGTGCTTTTTTTTTTTATTTCACACCCTCTACATTCTGTCATTTGTATGCCTTTATTATTATTATGAAGACTTTTTCTTTTTCTTTTCTGTTGGCTTTAGTAAAGCAGGATAAGGGACATTATCTTTTATATAACCTAACTCCACTGCACAATTTTCTTTATTGTATAGTAGAAAACATCCACATTCTAAAAGTCACAGTTTTGCTCCCTATTACGTACTGTGAAATATTATTTATTATTGCTTCATTTTTATTTGTTTGGACTTACCAAAGAAACTATAAATTTCTTAAAGGAAGAGAAAATAATTGCGGTGAACCCTTCTCTCCTATTATTTCTACTTCTTTCTATAGGAATGATGGGCTCTCCACTCTTCACTAGAGAAGACTATTGGTGAGAATACTACCAGCCAGCCCATCTCCCTATCTCCTTTCCAGCTCCCCTCTGATAGGAGAGGTCTGATTATGCAGAACCTAAGATGTTGACTAGTGGAGTCAGTATGGTTTAAAGGTCAGCTTTTATGTGTAGTAAGCCCCCTGAACTCCCTACCCCATCCTTTACCCATACTGCTGGTATGGTAAAAGGACAGTCCCTCTCTTTCTTTATTCTTGCTTCTTCTTGGTAGCTCAGACTAGAGTATGCTCTTGGTCATGGATCAAATGATTTAAGTCAGCAAAGGGCCTTGGCAGCCCAGCACAGCTTAGCAATAGGCATTAGGAGCAAAGAAATCTCTTTCTAGCTATCTATCTCACTCTTCCTAAAACACCGGTGGATGAGAATTACACCAGATTTTATCCCCCACCCCCTCTACAGACTGGAACTATGTTGTTATGAAATAGGCAGAGACACAGAGGAAGAGGCCTCATCTAATCTTCTGCTCTAAGCAACATCTGATAATCACTTTTCCAGATAGTCCTGCACTGGGAAGGCTTGTCCAGACATGTCCTCTACATTATCTATAAACCCTACAAAAACTTTACACATTATGAACATAAATAATCTCTCAATCAAGCAAATGCAGAAATTAGAGGCAAGGCAAAGGTCCTTAAATATTTTTAGACCTGACACTAGATTCTCTTTGGTTCTTTTAATTTTTAAGAAGAGAGCATTAATTTGGATGCTCCTTTTCAATTTGTATTAGCTATATAAGCATAAGGAAGCCTTGGTGGAGCAGTGGTTAAGCACTTGGCTGCTAACCAAAAGGTCAGTGGTTCAAACCCACCAGCTGCTCAGCAAGAAAAGGATGTGGCAGACTGCTTGGTAAAATTACAGCCTTGAAAACCCTAGGGGGCAGTTCTACTCCACCCTATGGGGCAGTTCTACTCCACCTTATAGGGAAGCTATGAGTTGGAATTGACCCGATGGCAACAGGTTTTCTATAAGCATGAAGTTTTTATTCTTAGTAATATTTTCATAAGTCCTATCAGTGGGGTTTCAAATTTTCTGTTTTAAGTTGTTGCTGATGTTAATCATTTTGTTCTACGTATGAGGAAGAAATCTTTTGCTCCCATTAAAAGCTGCACCTAGCATCTTGCCCAAAAAAGTATTTCTTCCTAATCACATAAGAGAGCTGACTAGAGATGACAGAGTAACCAGTTGGCAGTTTGGCAGAAGCAATACGTGCAAGCCAAAACTGGGTTTAGTTTAAATTAAATACTATCACTACTGTCCAGGAGCAAGTGTCCAAGAATTGCTTGTCTTTCAGAATTTGTGAATTTATATTTGTTATCAAGCTCATCAATGCACACATTTGCACACATCTGTGAATAGTTCCTGTGGTGTTAAATGCGAGGGGAAATATTTGAGAGCCGAAAAATGAAAATGCTTTTCCTTTAGTGTAAGTTGAAAGTAGCAAAGATTCGTAAGCAAATCTCTGCATTCTGATGAAATTTCTGTATTCTGTTCATGATCAGCTTCTTGTGGATAATGTCATGTCGTTATCAAGAAAGAGCTACTTGCAGTGATTTTTAACACAAAGATAGGTAACAGTTTGAAATTTTCCTACAATGGCTGCAACAGAAGTCATGATAAAGCAGACTGCTCTTCATCACGAATGAAAATATGTTCTACATATGGATGTTAAGTCACATGGTATAGCTGTAATTCAGTTTCTTGACCAGTTGTAGTTATTAAGCATTAGAGCCAAAATACAGTGCATAAATGTTTAATCCGCTGCAGTTGCATGCCTCATCCTTGCCCCTAGGCTGGCATGTCCATTTAGTCTTGTTTTGTTTTATGGGCCTGTCTAATCTTTGGCTGAAGGGTGAACCTCAGGAGTGACTTCATTATTGAGCTATCAGGGTGTCCAGGGACCATACTCTTGGGATTTCTCCAGCCTCTGTCAGACCAGTAAGTCTGGTCTTTTTTTTGTGTGTGTGTGAATTATAATTTTGTTCTACATTTTTCTCCAGCCCTGTCCCAAGGCTGTAATCTTTACGAAGCAGACTGCCAAATCTTTCTCCTGTGGAGCAGATGGTGGGTTCAAATCGCTGACCTTTCAGTTAGTAGCCGAGAGCTTAACCACTGAGTCACCAGTGCTCCTTCACAAAAATATAAAGAAGATGAAATTTGTCTTCTGTAACTACAACCCGTCGATTCCTCTATATTTTCTTATAGCAACCTTCTCTTGCCATTAGTCATCAATCCTTTACCAGGTTTATCAGGTGTTTTTCAACTCTCATAGTAACAATCTCCTGTCCTATTTCTTACTCACTCAGGTCACTTCTCTTTAAAGACTGTTAATCTGAAAAGTACTAATCCAGTCCGAGATATTAATGAAGCAGCTAACAGATTAAGAGTAACATTTCACAGTTACAATATTTTTAATTTTACGAAGTGCCATACACACTAAAAATTCTATGAACATAATCAGTCTTGATATATTTTTCTTAATGTCACCATTTATTCTGCAACCTACTTAGTATACACATAAAAGTAGCCCTGAAAAATCCAGCCCTGCTTTCAAACCTTTGGAAAACTTCTAAACATAAGATTATGATGGTTCAAGTTAAATTAAAACCCTGTTCGTTGACAAAGTATTAAACACTCAAAAACATAACTGTCCTATAGGGAAAATATGACTAGTATTAGGTATATTTTTAAAGTCTTAACTTCACTATCCCAATTTGAACTTAAAGGGAAATAAAATTAAAAGATATCCTAGAGGAATATAAATTAGTATCTATACCTCATAACTCAAGCAGCGATGGGGAGATGGTGGTGAAAAATGTGCAATGGAATAGGGGTGGGAGTCAGGAAGAATAAATAAACAGAATTTGCAAAGAATTATTTAAATAAATTTTCCTCTTGCAAAGAAACACTACTACTTTACTGCTTCAAAACAGTAAACCAATGTAAGAGTAGGCAAGGGATTTGCGTCGTAGAAAATTGGAGAGCTTTCTTTCAGCCACTGCTTTCAGTCTCAGAGAGCACAAACAGTAGAATTTTCGCCAATTTCATGACTTTTTTTTTGTTGTTGATGAGCTTGCTTTTTATTCTGCAGTGGTTTCTAATGTCTTCCATAAACGAAAGAACAACACTGTTTTATTTGAAATTGTATATCACATGATTAGTAACGACAGATACAAAGCCTTTTCATCTTTAAAGCGATGACCATTTTCTTCTAGTACTTGTTTCTTCACATCTTCAGCAGTGCTCTCTTTGCATCTTCTGGCTGCATTTGCTGAAGATTCATACATCGCTTAACGTCCACGATGTGTTCTGTGAAACAGGACATTATGTCATTTGGACTTTATGCGAACACCGTATTATATACTTAGCAAACAGGCATGCCTAAATTGCCAGCAACAGCATTCACTGTTTTTCCACTTTAGTGTTGTTTAATAACCATATGTTTCACTTCCAGATAGATACCTCTCCTTTGCCTCTTGCTGCTGCTATCACTAGCACTGGTTTTGCTGTGTTTGGAAGCCATGATGCACTTCATGGTAATATTTTCGAAATAAAAATTAAACAGAGAGAACACTACAACACTTAAGAGACACGAGATACACAAGAGTGGATGCTGCTGTGTACGAGTTGAAAGGTAAATTTTTTATTTAAGTAGAGAAAATTCACATTAAAATAACAATAGAAAATACAGTACAGTACATACATACAGTAATACAGGCACTTTTTATGACTATCAAGACATATCATTATACCTTATAGATGTACTGTACCATCATACCCTGGCAGTGCAACTGCTTTGTATACAAGAAACATGAGATACGTGTTGTGTGCAGGAAGCTGCTGCATTCGCTGTGTCCAATTACTTCCTCTACATCCTGTTCTCTGATCAGAATTTCTGAACTCTATCATAAATTTATGTGACCACAGACGTGTATGTGGTCAGACGTTGCCTGAACAGTATGCAGGCATGACTGTAATGCATTTTAGTTTTTCCATGGATTGCATTCTGTAGATTATTTCCATCCATTTTTCCTGCATCAAGAAAAACAAGCACTTCCTTAATGGAATGTGGCTTTCTGTCTTTCAGTATTAAGTCAGGAAACTTCATAAAAGGCATCTAAACATTTGTCACGATGTATCAGAACTTTATTAAAGAACTGAAGGAACATCACGAAAATTTAGACATCACTGAAAAAAATCTGAGGTTTGTATTTGTATCCTGGATGCTTTTTTTAAAGGACAGTACTGTGTCAGTTAGGAGACATTAGGTTATGCTATGATAAAAAACATTCCCAAATATCTGTGACTTTAAAAATACAGGCTTATTGCATGCCACATGCCCATCCCAGGTCAATTATGATTCTGTGCCATAGCATCTTCATTCTGGGATCCAGACCAACAGATCACTTTCTTTCCAAAACATTGCCAGACCTTTTGGTAAAGTGAAAAAGAATGTTACGGATTGAATTGTGTCCTCCAAAAAAATATGTTGTAAATCCTAACCCCTATGCCTGTGGATGTAATCCCATTTGGGTATCGGGTTTTCTTTGTTATGTTAAGGGAGCCATGTCAGTATAGAATGTGTCTTAAACCTAACCACTTTTGAGATATAAAAAGAGCACATTAAGCATAGACACAAGAAAGCACAAAATGAGGGAAGACAGATGCCGCATGGACATATTCAAGGAAACCAGGACCATCTACACTGGAACAGAGACGCTGAAACAAGGATTTCCCCCTAGAGCGGACAAAGAAATAGCCTTCCCATAAAGCTGGTACCTGAATTCAGATTTGTAGCCTCCTATACTGTGAGAAAATAAATTTCTGTTCATTAAAAAAAAAAAAAGTCTAGCCAGTCATTCAAGACATTATATTCATTGGTAGCATTTACTCATATTTATCACTTCTCTCTCAAAGTAATATGAGACAGAATAAGATGAATCGAAGAATCATAAATGAGTTTTTAAAAACAGAAAATAGACGTTATAAATAGAATGTTATTTCCAGTGCTCGTTTCTTACAAATGCTCTTAAACCAAGTTTTGGAAGTGTTATTCAATGTTGGGGATAAAACACACACACACACAAATTTTAATTGAAGTTTTCACAGCATCCAAGCCAATTAAGGAATGCCAATGGTGCTTGGATACGTATTTACTTATACGTGTGTTGGAAAGCCTGGTGGCGTAGTTGTTAAGAGCTACAGCTGCTAACGAAAAGATTGGCACTTCGAATCCACCAGGTGCTCCTTGGAAACTCTATGAGGCAGTTCTACTCTGTCCTTTAGGGTCGCTATGAGTTGGAATCGACTCGACAGCAAAGGGTTTGGTTTTGGGTTTTTATATGTGTGTTAGTTTGTGAAAGAGTGAGTTTGTGTGAGTGAAGTACAATAAGGAAGGACTGTAAAAGCTGCCAGTCTTACAGTTACCACCCAGCAGAAGGTATGTCTTAAAGGGTGACAAAAACAAAAAAGCTACTGTACTTCATCAAATCTAAGATGTCATAGATTTTAAAACACATTATTATTTTATGCATCACTAAGAATGAAAAAAAAGGATGTTTCCAATTTAAACTATGACACTGTGTTTTCTTATCACACCAATTTTAATAATGTATCCTTTTTCTCAGAGATGTTCAAACAGGACAAATGTAATACACTACTTCTCCCAAGTGTTTTGTCAACACATTTCAGATTCTCACTCTGAGTCATCTCTTTAAATAAGGTTACGGTTCTAAAATATCCTTTTTAAAATGCAAATATTTTACCCAGGAGGTGTAGCAGATTAAGTCATTAACAGTCATTAAGATGCATTAATCCATTAGCAGTAATTAAAACCATAAGGAATATTAATTTATCAGATTATCAGAGCAAAGAGGAGAGGACAAAGGGATCCAGAAAGAGAGAGAAAGAATAGGGACTCTCTCTTGGTTATGTGCTTTATCCAGATGAAGACTTTATCCAGGCTGCCACAGAAGAGAGATTCTGGTGCACTATGAGAAGATGGGAGACTCTCATGCCACAAAGGGACAGCTTGAGGATGCAAAGTACAGAGGGTGAGAGAAGTGACAAAAGCAAAAATGAAAAAGAAAAAAAACAAACCTCACAGTTTTGCTATATTCTAACCTGCAGACAGATTCATAGGATAGAGGAGATATACCTAAAGAAACCACATTTCTAGAAAGACTTCCAAGAACATTCAAAATGTACATTTCTTAATGAAAGTTATATCCATAAATGTGATTTTTATATTGTTAATGATGAATACTTCAACTGTTCTCAGGACTAGGAATCTATTTTCTCATTCATGGTTTTCTATTTCGTATTTTATCATCTGTGACACCCTTTCTCTCTTTGAGGCCTCAGAAAGACACTGATTTATACTGAAGTGAGTCACAGTGTTTGCTTTTCATTCTAAAAGCAGAGTTCAAACAGTCACCCAGGGTCAAACATCTTGGGCTTTATACACAGCTGTGTGACTAACTTCCTGCAAGACATGTAGAAATGACATAACCTTATCCAACAGGAAAATAACTACCTGCTATATATCCCTTGAGGAAGACAGAAAGCATTTTTGGTTTACGAGAGAAAGGCCATATAAAAAATGAAATGTGCTGTAGGACTTTGAGCAAGTCTCTTAAACTTTTAGTTGTGTCATTTCTAAAGTAGAGATAATACCCATCTGAAGGCAGTGCCCCAACTAGATTATTTCTTGGAGATCAAGATTCAAGATACATTGGTCTGTTCTACTCTTAGATATGTAAGACAGTTGAAAGCTATTGAATGAGCACACTCTTTGAAAGTAGATATTTTGCAATTCAATATGAAAATGCTGGACAGCGAGGAACCTAATGTAGCACAATATAAAGTACAATGAATTTAGCAAACATATTGAACCATCAAAAAGCACCAGGTCATCTGTGTCAGGTTTGTCTCCACAAGGAAGAATGCAGGAATCTTTTGTGAAAACAAAAGTTCTTCCATCAATAACAATGCCTCACTTCCTTGAAATTGTTGCAAAAAAGCACCAACATTTTAAATTTAATTAGACATCTGATTGCCAAAAATCATTCTATTTTAGACATTCTCAGTAGGGAGATTTATATATTACATACACGTATTTTTGTTGGGTGTTGTCAAGTTGATTTTGACTCATAACATGCATTGAGCTTTTTGGCTGCTAACCAAAAAGTCTGGGGTTCGAACCCACCAGTGCCTCCACAGGCAAAAAGACCTGGCGATCTACTCCTGTAAAGATTACAGTTTAGGAAACCCTATGAGTCGGAATTGACTCAACAGCACACAACAATAACAGCATGCATGTACAGTCCATGGAACCAAACTAAAACTTGGCTTGACAACTAAGGGACATTATTTAACACCTTCCCTCTCAAGTTTGCCAGGTTCCTGAGAAGACAAGTGAGTACAAACAACAGTGACTTCTGTTTTTTGTCTTTACCTCCTCCTGCTCAGTACTTTTAATCAGTATCCTCACTTTCTTTAGGTTTCAAATGTTCTGTCCTCTGAGCAGCTTTCCCTAATCACAAGACAAACTCCATGTTCATCATTACCTACACTGCACATGTACTTCTTTTCCAAGATGTGTATCAAAATCAACATTTGAACATTTGAAAGTTATTTGTGTAGTCGTGTTTTTCATGTTTGTTTTTCCAGCACTTAACCAGGTGTTATGGATTGATTTGTGTCCTCAAAAAATATGCTGTAAAACCTAATCTCTATACATGTGGATATAATCCCATCTGTGAATAGCGGGCTCTCTGTTATGTTAAGGAGGTCATATCAGTTGTCTCAGTCATCTAGTGCTGCTCCAACAGAAATACCACAAGTGGATGGTTTTAACAAAGAGAAATTTATTCTCTCACAGTCCAGTAGGCTACAAGTCCAAAGTCAGGGCATCAGTTCCAGGGGAACACTTTCTCTCTTGGCTCTGGAGGAAAGTCCATGTCATCAGTCTTCCTTTGGTCTGGGAGCTTCTCTGCTCAGGAACCTCAGGTCCAAAGGACGTACTCTGCTCCCAGCACTGCCTTCTTGGTGGTATGAGGTTCCTATGTGTCTCTGCTCGCTTCTCTCTTTTATATCTCAAAAGAGATTGCATTAAGACACTGATCTTGTCAACCTCATCAGTATAACCTCATCACAGTGATAGAATTTATGACACATGAGAAGATCACATATAATCTCATCATAAGGGTAGAGTTTACAACACATAAGGAAATCACATCAGATAACACAATCATACAATACTGGGAATCATGACCTAGCCAAGGTGCTACACACATTGTTTGGGGGACACAATTAAATCCATGACATCAGTGTACCTTATGTTTCTGTTGTTGTTGTTTGTTTTTTGTTTTTGTTTTTTACTGTTGTGCTTTAAGTGAAAGTTTACAATTCAAATTAGTCTCTCATACAAAAATTTCTACACAGTTAAGTGACCCTAGTTGCTCTCCCTATACTGTGACAGCACACTCTTTCTTTCTACCCCAGATTTCCCATGTCCATTCAACCAGCTCCTGACCCTCTCTGCCTTCTCATCTTGCCTCTGGACAGGAGCTGCCCATTTAGTCTCATGTATCTACTCGAGCTAAGAAGCACAGTCTTCATGAATATCATTTTATGTCCCATAGTCCAGTCTAATCTTTGTCTGAAGAGTTGGCTTTGGGAATGGTTTTAGTTTTGGGCTAACAGAGAATCCAAGGGCCATACTTTCCAGGGTTCCTCCAGTCTCAGTCAGACCATTAAGTCTGGTCCTCTTACTAGAATTTGAGTTCTGCACCCCACCTTTCTCCTGCTCTATCAGGGACTCTCTGTTGTGTTCCCTGTCAGGGCAGTCATTGGTGGTAGCCGGGCACCATCTAGCTCTTCTGGTCTCAGGCTTATGAAGTTTCTGGTTTATGTGGCCCTTTCTGTCTCTTGGGCTAATACTTTCCTCATGTCCATGGTTTTCTTCATTCCCCTTTACCCTGGGTGGGTTGGCACAAATTGATGCATCTTAGATGGCTGCTCACTAGCTTCTAAGACCCCAGACACCACTCACCAAAGTAGGATGCAGAACATTTTCTTAAAAAACTTTGTTATGCCATTTGACCTAGATGTCCCCTGAAACCATGGTCCCCAGACCCCTGCGCCTGCTACTCTGTCCCTCAAAGTGTTTGGTTGTATTCAGGAAACTTCTTAGCTTAAGTTTAGTCTGGTGGTGCTGACTTCCCCTGTAGTGTGTGCTGTCCTTCTCTTCACCTAAGATAATTCTTGTCTACTATCTAGTTAGTGAAAAACCCTCTCCCTCCCTCCCCACCCTCATAACCATCAAAGAATCTTGTCTTCTGTGTTTAAACTTTTTGTTGAGTTCTTATAATAGTGATCTTATACAATATTAGTCCTTTTGTGACTGACTAAATTCACTCAGCATAATATCTTCCAGATTCCTCCATGTTATGTTTCATGAATTCATCATTATTCTTCATCATTGCATAGTATTCCACTGTGTGAATATACCATAATTTATCCATTCGTCTGTTGATGGGCACCTAAGTTGTTTCCATCTTTTTGCTGTCGTGAACAGTGATGCAATGAACATGCATGTGCATATATCTATTCGTGTGATGGCTTTTATTTCTCTAGGATATGTTCCAAGGAGCGGGACTGCTGGATCATATGGTACTTCTATTTCTAGCTTTTTAAATCAATTTCCAAACTGGCTGTACCATTCTACATTCCCACCAACAGTGTATAAGTGTTCTAGTCTCTCCACAACCTCTCCTACATTTATTAATTTGTGTTTTTTGGATTAATGCTAGCTTTGTTGGGGTGAGATGGTATCTCATTGTAGTTTTCATTTGCATTTCTTTAATGGCTAATGATCGTGAGCATTTCCTCATGTGTCTGTTAGCCGCCTTAATGTTTTCTTTGGCGAAGTGCCTGTTCATATCCTTTGCCGATTTTTTAATTTGGTTGTTTGCCTTTTTGTTGTTGAGGTTTTGCAGTATCTTGTAGATTTTAGACATTAGACAGCCAAAAATTGTAGGTTATCTTTAAATCAATCACTTGAGATATAAAAGGAGCAAATTAAACACAGAACTGAGTATGAATGGGAAAAGATAGGTGCCATACCACATGAAGATTGCCAAGAAACCCAGGAACAGAAGCTGAAAAGAAACAACCTTGCCCCAGAACGCACAAAGAAAGAAAGTCTTCCCCTAGAGCTGGAGTCCTGAATTCTGACTTCTAGCCTTCTAAACTGTGAGAAAATAAATTTCTGTTCATTAAAGCTACCCACTTGCAGTATTTCTGTTACAGCAACACTAGAATTCTAAGACACTAGGGGAGAGGTGATGAGACCGTGATCACTGTTTTACCTTAAGTAGCTATCATAGATTTTGTCTATATGATGCCAAGTTGATGAAATAAATCAGTTAATGATACATAGCAGGTCTTCAGAAAGCATTTGCTGAATGAATTGCATGCTGAAATCAAGCATTTGGGGAAACAAAAGCAGTTTCTCCTCACAAAATGTTGGAGATGCCTAATCCTAATATACTGTGAAGGTGTGGACATGCCCTCTCAAGCTTCCTTCAGGTCAGTCCTTTACTCAGTACTGTTCACTGCCAACCCTGAGCTGGACACCTCAAACCATGCTCAGGATCCACCCGTGAGTGACACTGACATAAAAATTGATCTCCTATCTGCTAAAGACTGATGTTGTTTACTCTCATTCCTGTTCCCTAGGCCAAAGTAACCTAAAGCTCTTGTCAAACTCAGAGAATAAGCAGTTTTGTCGCAAAGGCAGCAACTGCTGCTTTTGTCCGAAACTAGGTGGAAAATCCTGAACGGCAACGATAACAAAATGTCATTTCAGTCTGGCATATAAAGCACATTGTTCTTTCAGTCATCTAAAGTTGCATTTTCTCTGCTTGTCCCCGCATCCTTCCCCCTCCCTCAAGCTGCCTCCAACCAACTCCATGAAAAAGAAAGATCACCATATTGTGATTTCTTTTTAGTATTTACACTGCTCATCCCAGAATTCCAGAACTACTTCAGGTGTGCCAAACCCTTAGCCTCCTGGGCAAGAAGTTTACCTGCTTAGATTGGAACAATTTTACAGCTTTGACTTTTTCAGTAGTTAATTACAGCGGTGTTAAAAGCATGGAAAATGTTCACTTTCACTCAGTTAATATGATAATTCAATAAAATACTGTTACATCTTCAAACTACTGCACTATTTCTTCAGACTATTATCAGAAGGCTCTATTGCCAGTTCCTCTACTTACCATGTTTTAATAATATCTTTTCATAAAATAGCCACCTGGATTTGAGGATTCTCTTAGAGAGGAATGCATAAGGGAGAACACCCATGTTAACTCACCTCAACAGGTATGGAAAAATATTACATTTTTTTCTTTCATTTTAAAAGGGGAAGAGGTTAGATATTGTGTAATCTTAACATTTTAAGGCTATTTATACATATTTTGTTTTAAAAATTACTCCTAAATTATTTGCCAACAGTTTCTACAACTTTATACAGCACAATAATTCTATCCCACTACAGCACAGATTAGATAGATAGAAATAGATAGCTGCCATCCAGCCTAATCTGACTCAGGGTGACCTTATGTATAACAGAACGGAAGGATGCCCAGTCCTGTGTCATCCTTACAATGTTTGACTCCATCATTGCAGCTACTGTGCCAATTCATCTTACTGAGGATCTCCCTCACCCTCCCTGGCCCTCTACTTCTCCAATGTTCTCTTAATGTTCTCTTCCAATGATTAATAACTCCTGATAACATGTTCAAAGTATGCCAGTTGAACAATGTTCTGTTATGATCAATAGGGTTTTCTTTAGCTAGTTTTTGGAAGCAGCAGTCCAAAAATCAAATGACGTATTGCATCAGGCAAATCTGCTGCAAAAGACCTCTTGAAGTGTTAAAAAAGCAAAGACGTCGTTTTGAGGACTAAGATGTGCCTGATCCATGCCATGGTGTTTTCAATTGCCTCATATGCATGCAAAAGCTGGACAACGAATAAGGAAGACCGATGAAGAACTGACACACTTGAATTACGGTGCTGGAGAAGAATATTGAATATACCGTGGACTGCCAGAAGAATGAAAAAATCTGTCTTGGAAAAAGTACAACCAGAATGCTCCTTAGAAGTGAAAATATCTCACATACTTTGGACATGTTATTAGAAGTGAACAGTCCCTGGAGAAGGACATCATGCTTGGTAAAGTAGAGGGTCAACGAAAAAGAAGACAACCCCCAATGAGATAGATTGACACAGTAGCTGCAACGATGGGCTTAAACACAGCAATGATTGTAAGGATGGTGCAGGACTGGGCAGTGGTTTGTTCTGTTACACACAGGGTTGCTATGAGTCATAATCGCCTCGATGGCACCTAACTACAACAATTTTTGGAAGTAGATTGCTAGGCCTTTCTACCTAGTCTGTATTAGTCTGAGAGCTCCACTGACACCTGTCCACCATGGGGTACCCTGCTGATATTTGAAATACTGGTGGCATAGCTTCCATCATGATAGCAAAATGCAAGCTACCACAGTACAACAAACTGACAGACGGGCAGTGAAGCACAAAGAGCACTAGCTGTCAATTTTCTAACATGACAATAATATAATTATCAAATATGCATTAACATGTTACTTTAAATCCACGGATAAATGTCTTACCTGTTTCAAGAATATAGTCCATAATTAAAGCAAATCCCCTTCCCTATGTGCTGTTTCTAGGCTAGTGCTGGGTATTTCAAGTACACAGCAGCCACTGGGGAGATGTTTATGTTTAGATGTGCTTTATGATGCTCCTCAAAATACTGTTTTGTTTTTGCAGAGAGAGGCACAAACAACATACCTACAAGTTTATGGTATTATTTACTGATTTGTCCACCTTTTTCTGGCAACTTCGTATATCTGATAACATCTAAATTAAGTTCCCCAAATTAACAATTACCTTGAAAAGAAAGTTTCATTCAAATTTTTATGATGACATCGTTTAAATCCCTTACTGGCAGAGAAATGAAATTGTCCGTGACACTGCCCCACTATGGAAACAGAAGAGAATGTAATTTGCAATGATTTCTGGTGTTACTGTAGCATTGTGTTTATGAACACATTTAAAACTTGCTAAAGACTGCCTTTAAAAATCTAGTCAGAGGAAAAACTGAAGTCAGAATAGTATATAGCTGGGTGAATACCTTTTCAGTGTTATTATAATAGAAGTTCATTATTCATTATTCACTGCAATATCATGAGTGTGTGTGTGTGAGAGAGAGAGACAGAGAGAGAGAGAGAACGAGAAGGAGTTGCGGGAGAGCGCCACTGACCCGCCTTGGCAAGGAAGATGAATAATATTGAAAAGCAGATGGTCTCCATCCAGAAGTAACTCCAGTAAGAGATTTCCATTCCAATTTCATCTGCCAATCTCACTATCCTGCTTTTATAACATTCTAACAAATCATCATAGACTCTGTACCTAAGCCTTTATCAGTTAACACCTATAGTTGAAGATTAGTTATTATCCTTACTAGAGGGCACAGTTCAGGGTACATGCGTGTGTGTGTGTGTGTGAGGAGACCCTGCTGATTCAGTGTTTAAAGCACTCAGTTGCTAACCTAAAGGTTGGGAATTAGAACCCAGTTGGTCCACGAGAAAAAGATATGGCAGTCTGCTTCCATAAAGATTTACAGCCTTTACCACCAATGGCCGCCCTGACACGGAACACAACAGAGTCCCTGATAGAGCTGGAGAAAAGTGGGGTGCATAACTCAAATTATAGTAAAAAGATCAGACTTAATGGTTTGATTGAGACTGGAGGGACCCTGGAAGACACGGCCCTTGGACTCTCTGTTAGCCCAAAACTAAAACCATTCCCGAGGCCAACTCTTCAGACAAAGATTAGACTGGACTATGGGACATAAAATGATACTCATGAAGACTGTGCTCTTAGCTCAAGTACATACGTGAGACTAAATGGGCAGCTCCTGTCCAGAGGCAAGACGAGAAGGCAGAGAGGGTCAGGAGCTGGTTGAATGGACACAGGAAATCCGGGCAGAAAGAAAGAGTGTGCGGTCACAGTATGGGGAAAGTGACTAAGGTCACATAACAATGTATGTATAAATTTTTGTATGACAGACTAAACTGAATTGTAAACTTTCACTTAAAGCACAACAATAAGAAAATAAAAAAGATTTACAGCCTCGTAAACCCTGTGGGGCAGTTCTACTCTGTCCTATAGGGTCTCTATGAGTTGGAATCGACTCAATGGCAGTGAGTTTTGTTTTTGTTTTCAGTGTGTGCGTGTGGTGGGGGGAGAGAGATAGGGAGAGAAAGGGTCATAGGAGTTACACAAATGGGAAGGTGAGCTAGCAAGGGAAACTAAAACTGACTTCATCTGCTTCATAATTTTGCTTATAGAGAACACTGAATACTTGTTTCAGCATCATCTTACATGTCATAGTTTAAATATTTCCTCAATATTCACCAATAATTTTTCAGAAGTTTCTTATTTCAGAGTCACAATATATAGAAAAATCATATTTTATTTAGTTCCTTATACTATTGTAAATAATTGAGGAAAGCAAGTATAATGTAATTAAACATAATTTTTATTAAAATAAACATCAGTGAAAAGAAAGTTAATACTTTTTCTTACTAAATGCAAACTTTTAAGCTTGTTCTTCCATTCATATGTCAGTTATGTATGCAATTTTCTTTCAGAACAAAGATATTAGTTAGTAGATCAAAGTGTTAAGTGTATATTTACTTTTTCAAACATCAATCTTTCCTTCAAGTTTATACTGTCTCTTTCAAATCTTCCTTTTGAAAATAGACATGAACAACTTTCACTGAAATTATCCAATGATCCTCAGTCATCTGCAGTTGCCTAAATAAAAGAAGCTTAAATAATTAGTCAAATCTTTTCCTAAAAAATGAGCAGTGATTTTTACCAAAGAGTTTCATCATTATCCAAACGTAACTCCCTTATAGTGTAACAATTTATCCTGAAACACCTCCTTCACCTCTAGGTAAAGCAAATTGACTATAATATCCTCAGCAACATCAGTAAAGAATAGTAGAAAGACTGTTCCTTCTTCTTGTGGCTAACAACAGTACAAAACAATAACTGAGGAAGGAGTCAAGCTGGCGGCCTAGTCAAATGCACCACACTGCCCTTCTACAGCAAAAACCCAAGAAGCAAAGTGAAACAGATATGGATGACAATCCTGGAATCTTGAGCATCAAGTAAAATGATAAAGAATCAGATCAAACACCAATTGGAAGAAGAAACTGAACAAGAACAGCAAATGAGGAGAAAAAAACATGGCAGAGGTACCCTGCCCGCTAGCCCGGCACAGCATGGACAGCTTGAGACAGAGCCAGCAGCAATCCTGGCTGAGAGGCACAGGAAGGGAACATCACAGAACTCCCAACAGGAGACAGAGAAATTGTGTAGGTATACCCAGAGTGCAGCAAGGTGAGCAGAACCTGAACTGGTGCTAAGAAAGGAAAATACAGGAAGGAGGGTGACAACTTTAGGGATCCCTGAGTACACAGAGCAGGGAGGAAGCCAAGATCCAGAGTCAGGGCGACTCACCAGCAGTGTTTCCTGATCAGTAGGGCAGGCGGTGTATACAGGATAAAAGATCCATAAATTGTCAGTGGGAGGTCCCTCAACCAAACGGATTCCAGGCAGCCACCCCTCCCTCACACTCGATCAGGTCCGGGTACTGATTACTGGCTGCACCCAACAAAAGTGTCCAGGCACCCTTACCCAGTGACCATAGGAGTATGCTCCTCCTCTCCCCATGCTCTTGGTGATTAGCGGCACCAACCCCCATCTATGCCACCTCTAAAGCCAGGGACCTTACTATGAGCCCTCTATTCCCCCCCACCCAGTCTCATCCACTGCCCTGCCCCTGACTACTGGGTGAGGGATGGAGTGAAGAAGCACTCTTGGATCCCCCGCCACACCCCTCCCTCTCAAGAGAGAGTGCCTACACGCTCCCCATTTGCCCGCCCTGATGCTCCCCTGCTAATGAGAGAGCACATGTGCGCACCACAGCTGACCACCCTGCCTCTCCCCCACTGGAGAGAGCACCTCCATGCTATCCAGCCACCCACCCCAGCCCTCACCCACCACCCACCTACCCAGCGAACAATGATAAGCCTTCTCGCACTGCCAGGTAGCACCTGCACAGCATGCCCTCAGCAGGCTCACACATGCAGTGAACAGTGGTGACAGCTCACCCGGCTCACAGCTGCCTATCTACCTGGGGGCAGGTGGTGAATGCTTCTGTGCCACCAGAAGAGCAATCAGCAAAGTATACCAGACCTGCCCACATGGATATATCAAAACAAAATAAAGAACATAAATAAATAAAATAACACCTTACTACCCTGGAGACAATAGATATTATCAAATCATATAAAGAAACAGAGAAAGAGAGCTCAAGCAGTGACCAAAATAAAGGGGCAGAAAACCTTCTGGAAGAAGATATGGTAATGGAACTACCTGATAAGGAATCCAAAAGACTTACATATAGGATCCTCAAGGAGATCAAGAAAGAGATCAAGGACAAACACAGACAAAACCAAGGAAAACACAGACAAAATCCTAGAAGAATTCAGGAAGACAATACACCAACAAAATGACAAAACAAATAAACAATTAGGAACCATACAAAAACAGCAACTAGATATCCAGAAGATTAACAATAAAATATCAGAAATAGATAACTCCTTGGAAAGAAGCAGAATTCAATCAATGGAAGAAAGAATTAGTGTAATAGAGGACAAATTCCTTGATACTAATTTGTTTGAGGAATTATCAGAAAAAAAGAATGAAGAAAGCCTGAGTTATGTGGGACACAAGAAGAGGAATAATTTACATGTGATTGGAATTCCAAAACAGTAGGAGACAAAGAAAAAAAAAGCACAGAGAGAATTTTTAAAATTTGCTGGAAGAAAACATCTCTAATATCATGAAAGATGAGAAGATCCCCATTCAAGAAGCCCCGTGAACCCCATATAGGATAGACCCCAAAAGAAAATCACCAAGACATATCATAAGCAAATTCCGAGACCAGAGACAAAGAAAGAATCCTGAGAGCAGCTCAGGAAAAATGAAATGTTACCTACAAATGGGAATCAGTAAGACTAAGCTCTGATTACTCAGCAGAAACGACACAGGCAAGAAGGCAATATGTTAACGTATATAAAACCCAGAAAGAAAAAAACTGCCAACCAGGAATTATATATCCACCAAAACTGTCTCTCAAATATGATAGTGAAACTAAGACATTTCCAGATAAACAGAAATTAAGGGAATTTGTAAAAACCAGACCAACTTTACAAGAAATACTAAAGGGAGACCATCTGACAGAGAACCAACAACGTCAAACAACAACCTGTGATTAAGACACAAGACAACATCATCCAGATACCAACCCAGATAAAGAACTATCAAAAATAAAAGAAAGATACAAGACTGAAAACAAGGAACCAGAGACATGAATCTGTAAACAACAACTTTAAAAAAAAAAGAAAAAGGAGGGGGAATAATTGGTGTAGTGACACAACTTCCATATGGAGAGGAAGTCAAGGAGATATCAATATATAACAGACTGTTTTAAACTTTAGAAGATAAAAGGAAATTTCAGGGTAGCCTCAAAAATAATTAATAAACTTACCAAAACAAAAAAAGAAGAAATCATAAAGACTCAGTTAACATAAAATTATCAGCAACAAAAGAAATGAAAAGAAAATCCATAAACAAAAAGAACTCAGCACAGAAAAGTACATCGAACAAAGAAACCATCAAGACCCCCCCACACACATACACACACACAAAAAAGCACAAATGACAGGAGTAAATTCATACCTATGAGTAATCACATTGAATATCCATGGATTAAATGCACCAGTCAACAGAGAGCAGCAGACTGGATAAAAAACATGACCCATCACTGTGCTGCTTACATGAGTCACACCTCAGACACAAAGATAAAAATAAGCTAAAAATCAAAGAATGCAAAAAATATATATCAAGCAAACAGTAACCAAAAAAGAGTAAGAGTGGCAATATTAATCTTTGGTAAAACAGACTTCAAGGCAAAAACCAGCATAAAATGCAAGGAAGGATAATATATAGTGATTACAGAATCAATCCACCAAGAGAATATAACCATAATAAATATCTAGGTATTTATGAAAATAAATGAAAGAGCTCCAAAATACATAAAACAAACTCTAACAGAACTGAAAAGAGAAATAGACAACTCCACAATAATAGTAGGATATTTTAACACACAACTTTTGAAGGACAGAAAAACTGGACAATGAATAAGGAAGACCAAAGCAGAATTGATGCATCTGAATTATGGTGCGGAGAAAAATACTGAATATACTATGGACTGCTACAAGAATGAACAAAGCTGCCTTGGAAGACGTACAACCAGAATTCACCTTAGAGCAAGGATGGTGAGACTACGTCTTACATACTTTGGACATGTTATCAAGAGGGATCAGTCCCTGGAGAAGGACATCATGCTTGGTAAAGCACAAGGTCAGTGACAAAGAGGAAGACCCTCAACGAGATGGACTGACACAGTGGCTGTAATAATGGGCTCAAGCATAACAATTGTAAGCATGGAGCAGGACCGGGAAGTGTTTCGTTCTGTAGTAGATAGGGTCCCTATGAGTCGGAACCAACTCAATGGCACCCAACAACAATAACAACAAAGCCTTCCACTTGTGGTATTTCTTTTACAGCAGCACTAGATAACTAAGACACTCCCCAAAGTGATATATAGATATAATGCAATCCCAATCCAAATTCTAACAACAGTCATTAACAATATGGAAAAGCTAATCACCAACTTTATATGGAAAGAAAAGAGTCCCCAAATAAGCAAAGCATTACTGAAGAAGAAGAACAAAGTATGAGGACTCACACTTCCCAATCTCAGGACCTATTATAAAGCCACGGTAGTGAAAACAGACTGGTATTAGTACAACGACAGGCACACAGACCTATGGAACAGAATTGAGAACCCAGAAGTAAAGCCATCCACTTATGGACAGTTGATCTTCAAAAAAGGATTGAAATTGACTAAGCAGAAAGAGATAGTCTCTTTAACAAATGGTGCTGGGAAAACTGGGTATCCATTTGCAGAAAAATAAAACAGGATCCATACATCACACCATACACAAAAACTAACTCAAGATGGATCAAAGACCTAAATGTAAAACCGAAAACTATAAACAGCATGGAAGAAAAAACAGGGGCAAATCTATAGGCCCTAATTTATGGCATAAATAGACTATCAATCATAACCAAAAATGCACAAATAGAAGATAGAGAACTGGGATGTCCTAAAAATTAAATACTTAAATGCATCTAAAGACTTCTCCAAACAAGTAAAGAGAACCTACAGACTGGGAAAACATTTTTGGCAATGACATATGTGACAAAGGACTAATCTCTAAAATTTATAGACAGCTTCAACATCTCAACAACAAAAAGACAAACAATCCAATTAAAAAATGGGTAGAAGCCATGAATAGACACTTCACCAAAGAAGACATTCAGATGGTCAACAAATACAGAAGAGATGCTCGTGATCACTGGCCATTAGAGAGATGCAAATCAAAACTACAATGAGATAGCATCTCACCCCGGCAATAACAACACTAATCAAAAAGCAGAAAACAACAAATGCTGCTGAGGTTGTGGGGAGGTCAGAACTCTCATACACTGATGGTAGGAATGTAAAATACTACAAACACTGTGGAAAACAGTATGGTGCTTCCTTAAAAAGTTACAAATAGAAATAACCATATGATCCAGCAATCCCACTCATAGGTATATACCCTCGAGAAATAAGTGCCGTTACACAAATAGACCTATGCACACCCACGAACACTGCAGCATTATTCACGATAGGAAAAAGATGGAAACAAACTAAGTGCCCATCAAGGACAGAATGGATAAATAAACTGTGGTCCATACACACAAGTACTGTATGAAACCACTATTATAAAAAGTCAAGAAAAGGTTTACACACAAAAAGAAACGTTCTTTGATTCTTACCAGGGATGGGAGGGGGAGGGAAGAGAAATCACTAAATAGTAGACATATTTGAACTTAGTGAAGGGAAAGACAATAAACAATATGGGGGAAGTCAGCACAAAATGATCAAGGCAAAGAGAGCCACTGAGAGGTTCACAGGAGTAATAGGCAATGTTGGTAAATACTATTACACATACAATCCTGCAACAACAGAAATAACAAACAATAATTTACAAGTGCATCTATAGGTAGATACGTAAGCTAAACATAGATAAGTTTGGCAATAGGCATTTCTATATACATATCTATTTGTACTGCAAACATACTCATGCATACAACAGAGCACACAAAGGTCAGTGTCTTGAAAACTTCTTAGCCGTAACCAAATACCTAGACAGATTGACTCTCTGGACTTGAGGGTTTAGGACCATAGCCTCTGGGGTCATCCAGGACAACTGGCATAACATAGTCCATAAAGACAATGTTCTACATCCTACCTTGGTGAGTCATGATTGAGGTCTTAAAAGCTTGCGAGTGGCTATCTAAGATACAATTGGTCTCTTCCCATCCAAAGCAAAGAAGAGTGAAGAAAACCAAAGACTCAAGGAAACAATCAGTCCCAAGAACTAGTGGGCCACATGAAACACAGCCTCCACCAGCCTGAGACCAGAAGAACAAGAATGATGCAACTGCTACTACTGACTGCTCTGACCGAGATCTCAATAGTAGGTCCTGGACAGAGTGGGAGAAAAATGTGGAACAAAATTCAAATTCACATATAAGACCTAACTTACTGGTCTGATAGAGCCTGATGGGACACCTGAGACTATGGCCCTCAGACGTCCTTCAAACTAGGAACTGAACCCACTCCCAGAGATCACACTATAGCCAAACAATAAACAGGCCTATAAAGTGAACAGTAACACCTAAGAGGAATGGGCACTTCAGAACAAAGACGTCATTTGCCCAAAAGCAAGATGGGCAAATGGAAACAGGGAACCCAGGGAGGAAGAGGAGAAAGCGCTGGCACAAAAAGGGATTGTAACCAATGTCAAGAAACAAGCTGTGTATAAATTGTTGAATGATAAACTAATTTGCTCTGTAAACTTTCACCTAAATCACAATAAGATGTTTGTTATTATAGGGGGAAAAAAAAAAAAACACTAATTGGTCTGATTTTACTTCCCAGAAAATTCCACTCATTATAAGCATAGATAATCTGATTTCAATTTCTTTTAGATCAAGTAAAGTGAATTAAATCAAAGGCAAATATATTCTTAGTGTTTAAAAACCAAAATCCTTATTTACCAAAGTAGAAGTCATATTTTGCAATAATTAGACAAAAGCACTTTAATTCTACCCCAAATTAAAGAAAAAAATATATAGCCTAAAACAATTTATTTGTAGTATGTAATTAACAGTGTCTTAGTGTCTTTAGGACTATTTTTTTTAACATTAATCTAAAAAAGCTTTTTTCCCCAAAATATAGTGAAATCTGTGAGAGATGGAATACTACAGGACAGCCTTGTTTTCCTGGGTCTTGCAAGTTTTCCGCCTTTGACAGAGTGCAGTCACCACTTTTCTACTGCTCTCTATTTAGTGGAAAATATTTGAGTTTTCCTTCTCTGGCAGGTTTCCACCTTACACAGGTTCCGGCTTTCGAAGGTTTTACTGTACCGTAGTATCAAATTATCATTCTTCTTTTGCTCTCAGCAAGTTAACTGTTTTGTTTAAGATATACTGTGCCCACAGCTTCTATATTAAAGCAACCAGTTATTGTCATATATACTTTATTACAGCACAACTCCTGTGACATCCACCCCCTTTCTTTCTCAATTCAACCCTTAGATGTTCATCAAATGACTTCTTACAGAATGCTCATTTCTTTCACTCTCAGAGGATTTTGAGAAATCGAGAGAGAAAGACAAAGGCATTCAACTAACTGGCCAGCACTGTTCTTTTGCTTTATCAGTCCAGAATCTTCCTTTTGTCAGTAAATCTGGAAACTACCAGAGAATCTGCCAATTCATATACTGATGAGAATGGCAGTTACTGAAAAATTTAACGTTTTAATCAGAATGTTTCTCTGTGAAGCTGCAATCAAGAAAAATAAAATTGAAGAGTTCATTTGAGCCATGGAAAAGTCAGATAAACCACATCGGCATTTCCTCCTTTGTCTCATTGTTTTGCTTTTTCTCTTGCTTCTTTCTCCTGCCTCTTTCTTAAAAACTCTCCTCTCCCTTTCCTTCCATTGTTCTCTCCTGAGATGAGCTGCAGATGGGGAGTAGAAAGCAAAGATGGAAGAAGACAGCTAAAGGGATATTGATGCCTGAAAGAAATAAAGAGGGGGAAGATGTCTAAAGCAGTGTTTCAGCTATTTCTGCATTGATTTTTGTATATCACATTGCCTATATCAGTTTCTTTGATGAAAAAATGTTATTTTTTTGTACGACTTACTATCACTACCACAACTAGCTAATTATCACTGTGCCAGGAAATTTTCTAAGGGGTTAGTATGTATTAACTCATTTGATCCTCACAACAACACATGATGTTGGAATTATTGTTATGCTTATTATACTGACGAAGACATTAAGGAACAGAGAGGTTAAGTAACTTTCACAAGGGTATCCCAGTATTAAACGTAGTAACTATTTGAACCCATATAATTCTAAACCTATACTTTTAGCCATAACATTCCATTTATATCGTGGTGTTCATTTTTATATGATGTTGTTCACAAATCCATGAAATACTAAACACCTGTTTATTCCCTTTCTCAGTGTCTGAAATCTTAGCGGGAGTTATGCTAGTGAGTAAGATGATGAGAGAGGAGGTAACCGAAAGAAAGACTATGCTAAGCCTGTGAAAACAGGATTTTTTTGGAAGGTAGATAACTTGCAATAATGAGGACACAGAGGAAAGATTTTTGGAAAGGAAATAGAAATTCTTTATTTACTACTAATTTTGACTTAGATAATTAAGTTGTCTTATGATAACTGAAAAAGATTGTTCCAACTCTAAAAAATATATCCACAATTAAAGTATCTAAATCATATCTTTACTTTTCTATTATCCACTAAACAAAGCAAAACCAAAATATAATAATACTAACTTACCTCCAACAACTTAACTGTTTTAGAAAATCAAATATGTTCATGGGAAAAAATGTTTTGTAGCCATAAGAGAATTTAGCCTATTTTTTTAAGTCTTTTTGTTTGCTTTCTTATTATACATTTGGTGTACTTCGGCTCTAACCTAATAGGAAAGGATTATCCCATATTTAATTTTAAATATGCCTTATAAAAATTGTCAAAGGTATAAAACACTGAAGGTTCCGGATCTGTAAATAGACAAAACCACAAAAGGCTCATGAGTATGTTTGCAATTATACCAGCTAGAAATAACGGACGTTAATTGGGTAATGGAAAATTAGGTTAAACATCAGGAAATAATTTCAAAGAAAACACCATTAGACTACGTAAGAACAATTCAAAGGAAGTCATGGGACATCCATGATTAGTACCCATCATAGGAAACTCAAAATACTTTATTTGTACCTTGCAAAATATGTTGCAAATGTTGGGGGCATGTTAGATAACTTTTCATTCTAGCCATATTACCTATTTACTCCAGATCCTACCTTAGGTTATCTCTGGGCTACATCCATTTTCTATTATTTTAACTTTACTTTTTCCTTCTGAAACACATCATGTCAAGGGTTCTTAACTCAAAGTTTCCGTCAATAGAAGAAAACTGATTACTTGCTCTTTTGTTCCTGCATTGTTCCAGAATACTATTTTCTTTGTAAGACAAAGCAACAGCTGTGTAAAACTAACAGGAGTCACTGCCTATTACCAGAATCACTAGAAGGCTGATGATCTTCAGAAACTAAGGATGTGTGTTGTACCCATGTTTGTGCATGCATGTGTGTGTGTGTGAGCATGTGTCTGCATGCATGTGCAGGCATGTCTGTTTCTTCGAGATAAAATGGTGAGAAGAAATAACTCTGAGCATTCAGTGCTGATTTAGCCAGTTCCAAAGATTAATATTTACACGTATATCAAAACAATTTCACTTCTGAGGAATGGATTATAAAGAACTTCATTGAAAAATACAAGCACTCTTGGAAATAACACACACAATTTAATCATCCTAAGCTTCTAACGTGCAAAATGATAATTCAATACGACTTGGAAGATTTACAATTGTCTTCTTTCAGGGATATATTGTTTTCTCCTTCTATTGTTCTCATTTCATAAATTCAGCATGTTCATCTGGTATACTTCATCACCTGCCCCCCACCCTTTTTCTCATTTATAGAGTGTGAATGAATTATTCTTTATAGGATAACCAGGACACTCATTAACACTTATTTATATTCAACTTTCCTCATTAAGGACACATAATACTATAATAAATGTCACATTCTGAACTCATAGTTTTCCAGCAAAGCCTTCACTACTTCAAACAAAAATTAACATCAAATATTTGATCTTGCAAAAAGCCAACATAAAGAACCTGCTTAGAACATTGCCCTTAAAACAGGAGGGGGTGGTAGAAACAGAAAAAAATTTCCATCAGAGATAAATTGTTTCCATTTACTGCAGTTGTATAATTTTCCTGTCAGGTACTGTATTTTTACTATACTAATTTCAATAAACTTCAATTTAAAGCATTAAAAAAAAAACACAAAACTGAAATGCCAATTTTATAAAAATCCTCAAAATACTTTACTGTTTATGTTCTAAATTTATTTAGTTATGCAAAATTGCTACATTTCAGATTTAAACACACTACAACAAACTTTACTTTCAAAATGAAATAACGACATCTTCCAAAAATTCGACTGTGTGCATCATAACAAATTGTAGATAACACTGTAAAGAATGGGAATTCCAGAACACTTAACTGTGTTCATGCAGAGCCTCTACATAGACCAAGAGGCAGTCATTTGAATAGAACAAGGGGATACCATTTGGTTTAAAATCAGGAAAGGTGTGTGTCAAGGTTGTATTCTTTCACCATATCTATTTAATCTGTACACTGAGCAAATAATCTGAGAAGCTGGACTATATGAAGAAGAATGTGGCATCAGGATTGGTGGAAGACTCATTAACAACCTGCAATAGGCAGGTGACACAACCTTGCTTACTGAAAGTGAAGAGGACTTCAAGCACTTACTGATGAAGATCAAAGACTACAGCCTTCTGTAGGGATTACACCTCAAAGTAAAGAAAACAAAAATCCTTACAACTGGACCAAAAGGCAACATCATGATAAATGGAGAAAATACTGAAATTGTCAAGGATTTTATTTTACTTAGATCCACAATCAATGCTCATGGAAGCAGAGTCAAGAAATCAAACGACATACTGCACTAGGCAAATCTGCAGCAGGAAAAAAAAAAAAAAAAAACACCATTGCCATCGAGTAGATTCTGACTCATAGCAACCCTACAGGACAGAGTAGAACTGCCCCATAGAGTTTCCAAGGAGCGCCTGGTGGATTCAAACTGCCAACCTTCTGGTTAGCAGCCGAGCTCCTAACTACTCCACCACCAGGACTACTCTGCTGCAAAAGACCTCTTTAAAGTGCTCAAAAGCAAAGATATCATAAAATGCGCCTGACACAAGCCATAGTGTTTTCAATCACCTCGTATGCATGTAAAAGCTGGACAATGAACAAGGAAGACCGAAGAATTGATTCCTTGAATCAAGGTGTTGGCAAAGAATATGAAATATACCACGGACTGCCAGAAGAACTAACATGTCTGTCTTGGAAGAAGTACAGCCAGAAAGCTCCTCGGAAGTGAGAATGGCCAGACTTTGTCTCACGTACTTGGGACATGTTATCAGGAAGGATCAGTCCCTGGAGAAGGACATCATCTTGGCAAAGTAGAGGGTCAGTGAAAAAGAGGAAGACCCTCGATGAGATGGATTGACACAGTAGCTGCAACAATGGGCTCGACATAGCAACAACTGTGAGGATGGTGCAGGATGGGGCAGTGTTCCGTTATGTTGTACATAGGGTCACTATGAGACTTAATGATACCTAACAATGACACATGTCCATTTAGGCAATCAGTGCTACTTACCATGCCTGTATTACCATATAAATAAAACATGGACAAAATAACCATAGCTGTACATCCTCCTTGAAATAGAATGTATTTTATATCTGGTATGAGAGATTTTATGGTTTCAGCATTTTGTTTATAATGAAAAATGTACGAAAAGAACAAGTCTTGTGAAGAAAAGCAGTAATAGCTCCCTTGATTCTAGGCTTACAAATGTAATGATGGATGTTGCCTGCAACATAACATCAGAGAGACTTTTTACAGGGGTGGGTAGGAGATGGTGGGAATGATTTGAGATTTGTGGGAAGAGAAATGAGAGGAATAAAAGAGTGAATGAGTCTTGGCGACCACTTTGGTAATATCTACAACATATTCATAGAAATCAGTCTCTAAGTCTACTTATTCCATCAACAGCATTCTTCACATTTGAAACGATGATTACTGACTCCTCAAGCAGGAGCGACCCACCCCTGATTGGGGATCTGGAGATGAAGCTGAAAGCCCAGTCCATTCATCCTATGGTAAAAGCACTTTAAATATCTGTGAACCTTTCAAATAAAAGGAGAAATCAGTTAAGTGTAGCTGCTGCTGGTGTTTTCACATAGATTGAAAAGACTGGCTGTCAGAGATTCCACATCTTTACTCCCTTTATAAACTATTTTCTCCTCTTTTGCACTGCAACTACAGGGAAACCTGGTTTATTTTTAAATGAACTGCTCTTTGATGGCTGAACACATATATCATGCCTTTCATATTCAGAGATGATGTTCATGATCTCATCATTACCCATGTGTCCCAAATGCACAATTTATCTGAAAACATCATGGCAAATTTTACTAGAGGGCACTTTTTATACACTGCTGGTGAAGTTTGTCACTTTAGCTCTGTATCATTGCTTCAATACCAAGGCAACTTTGCAATCCCTTTGCTCATGTTTTGCTCATGATGTAATGCTAACTCATTTATCAACAGCAGGTTGTTGTACTATGAAATAAGGAAATGTGACTTACAGTTGCCTAAATAATTTGTACCCAGAGGAAAAAAAACACAGTAGATAATGCTACATTTGATTTATTACACTCTTCAGAACAGCCTGGTTCCCATTGAAACCCAAAAGGTAAAATGTAGGCCTCCCTAGGAGATGCCTCCTAATTTTAAGGTTCCAAATGTATTCCTCATCCTGAAGTTTAAAGATGTCAAAATAAGTATGGCTCTATCACCTTGTCAACAGTACTTAGAATGATTTTGGGAGTCCTCAGAGTTTGTGGACACCCGCAACTGGTCCAAAGGTAAGGCAACTTTTTATGGAAAAATATATATACATATATCAGGTCAAATTTGCCTTCCAGAAATATCCCTCATAGGAAATGCCCAGCCTTAATGGGGGTTGGCAGGGGGAGGGGGGGCGGTCTTTCTCTGTACATTTTGTCAGAAGGTGTCTTGATAATGGGGTATGTACAACATAGTTCCTTGTAGAGACCAAACCATGGTGTTTGTTTAAGAAACCAACGACCTCACTGATTAGAAAGTACTGCCCTTTCATCCTTCCTCTTCTTCTTCTCTGCTGAAGTTTCAAAAATTGCATCTTTGTTTCTGAAACTCTATGCCACTCAGCCTCTTTTGATACTATGCTGACTAGATGCTCCTTTACATCTAGTCTTTTTTTATCTTAACACCTCTTTTTCCTGAATTCACTTAAAGATTCAATTTTTTCTGCAGATTTAGTTTGGTGCCCTCTGTTCTCCTGGCAACAAACTTCTTCACTCAGAGAGTTCATCCATTCTCATAATTCCAAGCATCCTTACTCTGGAGATCAAAACTCTTAGCCTGTCATTCAAAAGTCCCAACCAACCTCATCTCTCTTGTCTACTTCTCTTGAATACCAGTTGGCACATTCTTGTTGAGGTCACAGCCTCTATAACCCATGAAAATTGCAAGATTATTTCCACATTGATGACTTTATTTATACTGCACTTATCTCTATTCATCTTCCGTCTACCTAAATGTTTACTTTTAAGTTATAACTCATATCCCACCTCCTTTGTGCAACTTTCCTTAACTGAAAGTGATTCATACTATTACTCTCTGTGTGTTATGAATAACTGTTGCACTTACTGTGGCTACCTTTTATCTGCAAATATCACTTGCTTGTATTCATTCTTAATTCTTTTTGAGATATAACTGATACACAATAAAAGTGCACATACCGAAATTGTAGAATTTGTTTTCACATATGTACACACCTGTGAAATCTCCACCAAAATTAAGATAATGAATACATCTAACGCCAATAAAAATTTCCTCCTTCTTTATGTAATCCTTTCTTCCCATCCCTTTTTGCCAGCCCCATGCCAGTTTCCCAGGCAGCCACTGACCTCCTTTTTACCACTGTACACTAGCTTTCATTTCCTACAATTTTATATAAATGGAATCATACAATATGCACTCTTTCTCTACGGCTCCTAAACCTCAGCATAATTACTTTGGCATTCATCGATGTTGTAGTATACATCATTACTCATTTCCTTATATTGCTGTGTAATATTACACTGAGGAGCCCTTGTGGTCCAACAGTTAAGCACTCAGCTGCCAACTAAAAGGTTGGTGTTCAAATACACCCAGTGGCTTCACAGGAGAAAGACCTGGCAATTTGTTCCCATAAAGATTACTGCCTAGAAAACTATATGGGACAGTTCTACTCTATCACATGGGGTTGTTATGAGTTGAAATCAACTCAAGGAACCTAATAACAACAATTGTATGGATTTACTACAGTTTATTTATCCCTTCACATGGTAATGAACATTTGGTGTGTTCCCAGTTTCTGACTCTTAAATTTAAGCCAATACGATATTCATGTACAAGTCTTTGCACAGATATATGCTTCCATTTTTCTGGGGCAAATACCTCAGTTTGGAAAGCCTACATTATTGATAAATATATATTTAACTTTCTAAGAATCTGCAAAATTGTGTTCCAGAGTGGTTGCACCACTTACCATTCCCACCAGCAGTGTATGAGGGTTCCATTTGCTCCTCATCTTCGCCAACACTTAACATGATCAGTTGTTTTAACTGAAGCCATTCTAATAGGTGTGTAGCTTGTGGGAACAGGTACTGTTCCAGGCCCTCTGTGAGCACCAGGTACTGATGCCTCTACTTTTGGGTATTTCTTTTACCAGCCTCATACAGTTTCCTCACACACGTGGTGATCAGTACTCAGATGAATACTCAAGCAGGACACTCTATAGATCTCTGGAGTTCTCTGTGTGCAGCTTGCTCCTCTCTAGTACTCTGTCCTGCTATCTCTGACTGCTGTGGTCTCCCTGGACTCTCAACTCCACCTCTTCAACTCAGAGAATCCATCAGCTCTACCCAAGTGTTGCCTCTATGCACCGAGGCCTGGAAACTCTCAAGGGAGTAAGATGGGGAAATTGTAAAGTTCCCCTTGTTTGTTTTTCAAGTCTTCCGGTCCACTGTCCTTTGTCGGCTGCTGTCCAGCGTCTCGAAAACTCATGCTTCATATATTTTGTCTGTTTTTTCTGTTCAAGCTGGGAGGGCAAATCTGGTCCCTGTTACTACATCTTGACTGGAAATGGAAATGTCATTTGCTTATATTTTTAGTTACTGGCATTTTGTATGATTTATGTGTTACTCTGAACTAGTTGCAAATTTCTAGAACACTGAGACTATTCTCATTTATATTTTATTCTTTATACCATGGCATTCCTGGCTCTCTAGGTACCCCACCTTCTCTTGCCTCCTTGCTGAGGATTGCAGAAAACCTTCAGAGGCTAAGCAAACCTACCAGTTAGTGCAATGGTTAAGCACTCTGCTACTAACCAAAAGGTTGGCAGTTTGAACCCACACAGCAGCTCCACAGGAGAAAGGCCTGACTATCTATTCCCAGAAAGATTACAGTCTAGAAAACCCTATGGGACAGTTCTACTCTCACATGGACTCACTATGCATTGAAATCAACTTGACAGCACCTAACAACAACAATATCAGATAATTTGGCCCAGGAAAATAGTTAAGTTATGTGGATATGCTGTCTGCCTTGGATAACAAGAAGAAAACAGGATCCTACAAGATAGCCTGAGAATCCTCAGTAAATTTAGCAATGATACAAGTACAATTTAAGAAATATAAACCAAGCCATCTCCATGCCTGGACTGAGTTAATCAGGTATGATGTCTGCCAGACAGTAATTGTACAGGTCCAGTCAATGTCCCTAAGGAATCCATACCTGACCACAGCAATCCATAAGTGACCTGTGAAAAATGACTTCAGCTATTTTCTCAAGCTAAGAGAAAATTACTGCTTCCTCTTCTATTCCTCACTTTTAAACCTTAACCTTGTGCCTAGCCTTCTGGGACTGATGGCTCAGTGGGTTTGTCTAGATTGACTTTGGTTCCATTTGGACTCTGCCTCTTGGATTACTCACCTTAGTCACACATTACAGAATAGTGATTGTCTGCCCACGTACTTGTCTGAGACTACTATGACAGAATACTCCAGGAAAGATCAGTGACTCAAACTCCTACTTATCTGAGAGGAGAGCTAATTTAATTGAACTTGATCCTGAAATGCTGGAAATAACCTCAATCTGTCTGGATGGCCTTGATATTTATAGGTCATTAAAAGTGAAAGGTTGTAAATCCCTAGAGAAGGGCTTCTCAAACTATTTATAGTGAAGAAACTGTTTTGTTTTGTGTTTTATCTGTTGCAGATCAATACTTTTGCAAAACAAAATAAAAATGAATTATTCTTAATTCTGACCAGTAACAATTTTGGACCATAATGGTCCATGGACCACACTTTGAATAGCACTGCTTTAGCAGATGTTTACACTCTTAAATATTTGTTAAATTTATTAAACTATAAATCTCCCAATCTGAGAAGTTGGACTATATGAACAAGAATACAACATCAGGGTTGGTGGAAGACTCATTAACAACCAGCAATACGCAGATGACACAACCGTGCTTGCTGAAAGTGAAGAGGATCTGAAGCACTTACTGATGAAGATCAAAGACTACAGCCTTCAGCACGGATTACATCTCAACATAAAGAAAACAAAAATCCTCACAACTGGACCAATAAGCAACATCACGATAATGCAGAAAATATTGAAGTTATCAGGGATTTCATTTTACTTATATCCACAATCAATGCCCATGGAAGCAACAGTCAAGAAATCAAAGGACATATTACACTGGGCAAATCTGCTGCAAAAGACCCCTTTTAAGTGTTAAAAACAAAGATGTCACTTTGAGGACTAAGGTGTCCCTGACCCAAGCGATGCTATTTTCAATAGCCTCATATGCATGCAAAAGTTGGACAATGAATAAGGAAGACCAAAGAAGAATCAATGCTTTTGAATTATAGTGTTGGTGAAGAATATTGAATATATCATAGACTGCCAGAAGAATGAACAAATCTGTCTTGGAAGAAGTACAGCCAGAATGCTCCTTAGAATCGAAGATCGCAAGACTTCGTCTCACAAAATTTGGACATGTTATCAGAACGGACCAATCCCTGGAGAAAGACATCGTGCTTGGAAAAGTATAGGGTTAGCAGAAAGGAGGAAGACCCTCAACGAGATGGATGGATACAGTGGCTGCAACAATGGGCTCAAACATAGCAACAACTGTGCGATGGCGCAGGACGGAGCAGCATTTCATTCTGTTGTACATAGGGTCACTATGAAATGGAACTGATTCAACGGCACCTAATACACACACACACACACACATAAATCTCCCAAGTCAATATCTTAATTTCTGTGTTCTCATAGGATTGTCTGTACTGTATTCCAAAATATGTTTTCTGGGTATAAATATCTTGATGTCTTACAGTCAGCCGAAAGTCAGCATGGGCAAACTGAGCTCATCAGTTTCCCTTCCAAACGGGGTCTCACAACCATGTACATGTAATTAAAACCAGCACTGTCCCAATTTTTGGAGTCGAAAACGCCGTAAAATCTTTAAGCTTTACCTAACCTTCAATATTTATATCCAATCATAAATTATTTCAGAATTTACAGCCTCTCTCTTCAATCCCATAACGCACCACCTACTACCCTAATTCCAGCACTACCAAATACACACATCATTTCAGTCCTGGGTCACTACTCCCTTCTCCTGTTCCAAGTATTTGCTAATGTGCACCACTTTCAAGGTTGTATGTAATATTATCTAATTTTCCAAATGTAATGGAATAGTATAGTGGTTAAGACCACAGGCTCTAGAGCTAGAATACCAAGGTTTTAATTCAGTTCTACACTTACTAGTTCTGTTATCTTGGAAGAGCTATTTAACCACTATACACAATACATTTCCTCAGTCATAAAATGGAGTTAATAACTGTATCCCTCTCATATGCTTGTTCTGTAAATTAAATGAGTTAATATATTTAAAATATTTAACTATATCCATAACTAGTATATGATCAATTAATGTAGCTAATATTATGATGCCCAACCCAATCTTACTTCCACCCTATTACTAAAGGAGACTCTTTACTATAAACTGACAAAAACTCTTCATTGGCTTTTACATTTAAACTATACAAATAGCTTATTTCTATATACATTCCTTTTCACTGATTCCTTCTCTTTACTTATATTTCAGCTTTCTCTATGTGCTCTTTTTTCTACTCACCTTCAAAATACAACTCAGATCCCATTTCTTCCATAAAGCATTTTAGATTATTTTAACCCTCCTTGAATTCTTCTAGAGCAACTATAGACTATATTCACAATTAAGCTCATCGTCACATAAGAATTCATAACATTGCATGTTATTTTATATGTGAAATATTTCATTCCTTTTTTTTTTTTTTTAATACATTTGACATGAGCTTTTAAATTAAACAGACAAATTTAAATTACAAAGCTGTCACTTATACCTGTACAATTTGGGCAACTATCTGGCTTCTCTGATTCTCTTTTTCTTCTTGTATTATTAAAATAATGCTATCAATAAAAATTCTATAAAATGCTTATAACAACACGAACATATCCATTCCTCCAACTGACTATAAAATTCTTGAGAATGGAAATCATATATTTTTTTCTGTCCCCTCTATCCATTATAGCAAATAGTATGTAAAAAGGAGCACTGAAGAAAAATGTGTTGGTTTTATGTTGTGTTTTAAGAGAGGGTATTAGAGCATAACATGTTTATGCAGATATCTTCTAATTGTACAAATCCAACATTTACTGCTCTGTATTCTCATGGTGCACCGTCTCTCATTGTGCTGCTAAGTAAAGAAGCCTAGTAATCGTCTTACAATATACTAATCCCCACAGACTGTAATAATTATAACTTACTTCAAGGGACTTACACAGTGGAATTTGTTTCTAAGTGAAGAAAAACTTGTGAAGTGGTTTTAACTTAAAACATCTTTATTATTTGGAAGTTACACTGGCATATTAACAAAAATAATCCAAATTAAAAAGTTTGATTAAAAGGCCTTTTTAAAAAAGTATACACAGTAGGAAAGAGAAAGCTAGGAGAGTGTTTAAAAGTAATACATAATGAATAATTATTTTGTTTTCACTGAGGGCAGATTGTTTCAGTAGAGACTTATTAATAACAATATTTTTGAGAAATTTTAATTGAGTAACCACTCAAAGGAAACTGTGGGCTGTTATTAATCTAAACATTTTTTAAATATTTTAAATTGTTAAGTTTGGTACTAGCCAGAAGATAAAAGATAAAGTAATGTTGTTAGGTGCCATCAAGTCAGTTCCAACTCATAGCGACCCTATGTAAATCAGGTATGTATAGGGTTGGTTTGAGTGCCATTTTTACCAGTTGGAGAATGGAAAGCTATCTCAATGTTCTTTTCACATAGCCATGGCTGAATACAGATAAGTTAGTTTGTAGAAAGGAAAAACAGCAAGAATAAATACCTGTCCATGACAGAATGGAAGGTATTGAATTGTTTAGAATCTAAGTACAATTTATATAAAAATCTCATTTCTGAGATAGAAACAATAGCATGAGGCAAACTGCTTGTATATATATGACCTGTCTCCTAGAGGAGAAGATTTGGCAACCTTTGACTAGAAATAGACACATCTTGGCAGAGTGAAGTGAGCTGATGATTAGGCAGGAGCCAAAAGGCTGGGACTGTGAAGAGATCTGGAAACTTTTAGAGGAACCAGAATATGAACAAGAACCAAAGGGAATCTGGATGATTTGAGAGCTAGAAGAATGAATCATTCCTCTAGCGGAGGCAACAACATTATAAAGATGGAGACAAGACAGAGCATATGGGACAAGAGGACAGTACAGGATGAGTGGATTGTCACAGGAAACTCAGCTTGGAAAATTAAACAAACGGATTTATGCCCAGAATTTAGAATAAAACATGACAGGGACACTAGATAAGTACATACAGTAACCCAGTGATTCAGACCTGAGGAAAAAAGCAAGTACAGAAACACAGACAAAAGTTAACTGTTTAGGAAAAAAGTGTTGAATGTGTACTGCAAATGGAAGAAGCTGTTCTACTGATTCACATTAAAATTTTTGAAAGACGTTTAAATTTAATTCATTTCAGCAACATGATGGCATATAGCAACTCCATAATTCTTCAAATAATTTCCTTTTTATTCCTGATGGTAACTCAGTTTTATTGTATCTCAATTAAATTTTTTCCAAACTTTCTCAATTATCTTTTTGTATTAAAGTGTGAATGATCATTCCTTGTCATTGATCAGACAACATTTAATCTTAGTGACTATGTTCTTGTAAATTTCTTAAATTCACTGTGTATTCTTAACCCTGTAATAATGTCTTTGAATTTAACACATTTCTAATGCTTGTAATTGAAAAATATTCTTAGGAAGTAACTTGAAAAAAAAACAAACCCATTGCCATCGAGTCGATTCCGACTCATAGTGACATGATAGGAAAGAGTAGAGCTGCCTCATAGGGTTTCCAAGGCTGTAATCTTTATGCAAGAAGACTGTCACATCATTCTCTGGCCGAGCAGCTGGTCAGTTCAAACTGCCGACTTCCGGTTCGCAGGCGAGCGCTTGACCACTGCACCACCAGGATTCCTTGGAAGTAATTACATACTTTAAATAAGATATATTTTAAATGATTAACTTTATTGAGGGTCCCTGGGTGGCGCAAACAGTTAAGCACTTGACTACTAGCCAAAAGGTTGGTGGCTCAAAACCACCCAGAGGTGCCTAGGAAAACAGGCTGGCAATCTGTTTCTGAAAGGTCACAGCCTTGAAAACCCTGTAAAGCAGTTCTACTCTGCACACATGGGTTGCCATGAGTTGTAATGCATTCGCTGGCAACTAAAACAACAACAAACTGATTATTGCTACACTAATATTTAGCAGCTTTAAAGTTTAGTTTTTTTTAATATTTTTAATATAGAAATACGGAAATTCTAAAATTGGTGAATTTTATTTTACTTGGTTTTATAATGGAAGGTGAAGTCATTTATATCACTATCCATTTTAATAAAATATATATAAGAAGATAATATAAGATTCTGATAAATGTCTAAAAATTTCAGTAAACTGGTATTTTCATCAAGTAAACTGTTGCAGGAATTAAAATTATGACCAAAATAAAGCCTGTCTAAAAAAATAATATGGCGTCTGTCCAATGTTATCATTATCCTAAATTACTTTAAAAACTGGTAAATTAATTACACTAGATAGGTGAGGTATGTAGGTTAATTATACACTATTTAAATCAAGCTGGTAAATAGTGAGGTTTTATGTAAGTTTTAAAAGCTGATATTTACAACTTCTTTAACCCAGGTCTCCCACATGGAAGGCAAGAAAAATATCTCAAATTTAACTGTTTTTAACCTCAACTGATTGTTATTTTAAAAAAATTTTTTTTTTAGAAATCACAGAAGGAAAGCTTAATTGAATGTTATTCCTTAAACTCATTTTGGTTATATTAGCCAGGGAGTTAAAAATTGAGAATTATTTTCCTCTTCATTGATTGAAAAATGTTATAAACTGTTAATAATCTAAAGAAAATGCTTTCTTGGTGGTGCTATTTCCAAAAAATTTGGAGTCAAGGTTCTAAATACACAGTACACTGTTTTATAATCTAGGATCACATACTTATTTTTCCCTATATGTAGCAATTTTAATTTTCTTGTATTTGAAATACGAATTATTCTCATAAACTCGTATCTTGAATCTCCATTATTAAATTCCTGAAATCAACATCCCCAGCTTAATTCTAGTTTCCCCTAGAGATTTTAATACAGAACTAATGATTTCTGGTTTCACTCACTCTGGTTTATAACCTCATCTTTTAAGTGACACTTCTATTTCTTGAACTCGCCTTGTCTCACCCTGTACTTCAAATTTTTCACCCCAGCTGACCCTCACCACTATAAGTCAGAATCAACTCAACGGGAACAGGTTTGGCTTTTTGGTTTTATGGCAACCAGCCTTCTAAGGTTAAAACAACTCTCAGGTTATTGTCTTCTTCTTCCCTCTATCTTAGCATTTATAACATTCATATGTTATAATGTTGCTGTTAGCTGCCATCAAGTCAGCCCCCAATTCATGGTGACCCCATGCACAACTTAATGAGACGCTGCACAGTCCTGTGCTATTGCCCATGATTGGTTGCAGACCAGACCGTTGACATCCACAGGGTTTTCATTGGCTCATTTTTGGAAACAGATTTCCAGTCCCTTCTTCCTATTCCATCTCAGTCTTAGTCTGAAAACTTCCTGAAACCTGTTTAGCATCATAACAACAAGCGAGCCTCCACTAACGACGGGTATTAGCTCTGCATGAGAGCATTTGCTGGGAATCGATCCCTGGTCTCCCAAATGGAAGACAAGAATTGTACCACTGAACCACCAATGCTTCATGTCATTATAATACACACATGAAATTATAACCTATTTACATATCTCTCTTTTCCAATAAATAATATATACTACATGACATCCAAGAGTTCTTATATATTGTTCTATCTCTGATAACTAACACTGTGCCTGATAAAAGTAAACATTTAATGAATGTTTGTTGAATGAACAGATGAAAGAGGACCTACTTTCCTCTCTTTTCCAAAACAGTTTGATTCTAAGTATCCTCAAAGGAACCAGGTCAATAATAGGGAGTTCCTGGGTGGTACAAATGGCTCAATTACTAAGCGAAAGTTTGGTGGTTTGAACCCACCCAGAGGTGCCTCATTAGAAAGGCTGGTGATCTACTTCTGAAGGTCACAGCCATGAAAACTCTATGGAGTGCAGTTCTACTCTGAAATACATGGGGTCACTATCAATCGGAATCAACTCGACAGCAATTGGTTAGGTTTGTTTTTGTGGGTTTTTTTGTTTGTTTGTTTGTTTAGTGTAGACTCAGGAATTTCAATTCATACTGTGTTTTCCAAACTGAATATTCTGGGCATGCCCACAACCAAAATAATAATTAGATTAAAATCATTTTTAAGAACTGGAGTCATATATTTCATATTTATTTTCTATTCTTTAGAGGGTTTAGAATTACTAAACCAAACCGCTGCTGTTGAATTGATTCCGACTCATTGTGACCCCACGTGTTGCAGAGTAGAACTGTGCTCCACTGGATTTTTAAGGCTGTGACCTTTCAGAAGCTGATTGCCAGGCTTTTTTTCCAAGGTGAACGTAGGTGGATTCGAACCGCTGACCTTTCAGTAAGTAGTTGAGAAGTTAACCATTTGCACCACTCAGGGACCCCTGGAATAGTATTAGGCACATATTAAACAAATAATCCTTCACTCGTTTCCAAGTGTATGTACCATACCAAAACAACCAACCAACCTGTTGCCGTCGAGTCGATTCCAACTCACAGCGACCCTATAGGACAGGGTAGAACTGCCGCATGGAGTTTCCAAGGAGTGCCTGGTGGATTCGAACTGCCACCCTTTCAGTTAGCAGCCATAGCTCTTAACCACTACGCCACCATAGCACTGGATATCTATTGTGTTTGAGCTATAGGGTCGCTATGAGTTGGAATCGACTCGATGGCAACGGGTTTGTTTTTTTTGAGTTAGTGAAACTTAGAACCTGGCACAGTTTGTATCAGAAAAGATTCTATTAACTACAAGACATAAACTTCACACTAAGGCCAGGATTCTGGATACTCAAAATCAATGCCAAGTAGATAATGGATTCAAACATAGGAACTAAGAAGCCAAAATTATAAGAAAAAATTTGAAACCTTAAAATTTTAGAAAGTTGTAACAATTATTTTCTTTTGTGATTTGAAAAACAAAATTGTCTTTATTCAATACAAGCTAGGGAATACCTTGATGCAGCTTCTGAAATGCTATTAAGTCATAGAAGCATAGTTCAAAAACCACTAGGTTAACAAAGGTAGCAATTAAGGAAACAGTCTAGAATGCCAGACAGCCTGTTGTTGACCTAAAGATATTTCATCTTAAAGATGCTAGCCAGTCTCTGACAAATATGACTTTTGACAACAGAAGCCATCCAGCTATAAAAACCAAAAATGAGTGCATCTAAATTCAACCTTTTGCCAAAGGGAATATTTAATAGAAACAGTCAGTTGATTTTTCAAAAGAAAGGCTTTCCTTTTCAACATTTCAAGGCCAGCAAAGGAAGCATTTCTAGTAAATATATTCTTTTCCTCCTATTTTCATTTCCATTTTACTAGTGATAAATCCAGAAAGTCAGGCAGTATCACTAGGTCCTCAAATTTACATTAATTTAATAGTCCCAACATTATTCAGGGGCAAATCTGGAATAAAGTTAAAGAACTTGCAATGATCTAGCCCTTGCTGTGTAGGTGAACTTGGGAAGTTACTTAACATTCTCTATCTCACATCTCTTATTTTTAAATAAGAATTACAAATAGAAAAAAATCCTCTTTTTATTATTGTCAATTATATTGAATAATACATAGAAAGTACCCAGAAAGTTTCAGGAATAAAATATAGAATTTGAGTTAATAATAACATACAAAATGTATTGATTTATATCTCAAAGATAAAGTCCTCTTGATTTCTCTAACTATACAATGATTGAAGGAACTAACAAATACCTTGACCAAAACTAAAAATGTAATTTTCCTCATATTTTCTTCAGTATAAAAACCAAAAAAACCAAACCCATTGCCGTCAAGTTGATTCCAACTCATAGTAACCCTACAGGACAGAGCAGAACTGCCCCATTACGGTTTCCAAGGAGCGCCTGGTGAATTCGAACTGTCGACCTTTTGGTTAGCAGCTGTAGCTCTTAACCACTACACCTTTGTTATAGAAAGGCCAGTTACAGCAGATACCCACAGTAGACCAACTCCAAGGCCTAAAAAGCTAAAACATACAAATTCTGAACCATTTAAAAATGTTCTCTTCCCACATAAGCTATTCCTTCTATTTACAAATATTTATTATCCCTATTTATTAAATTAAAAACTATGTTATCACCTTTAGCTGCCTTAAATAGTGCAATGATTAAATTTTGCACCATAAACTAAAAATGTCAGAAAATGTTTCAATATAGAAGCATGGGAAAGCATAAATAAATTTAAAGATCATTTTTATTTCAATGTGACTAAACAGCTATTACTAAACTAAATGGAAAAAAATTTTTAAGTAATACTAATCTACCTCTCTTGAAATATATAAAAATATGACAAACCCAAATGAACATGAGAATAAGAATAATCTTAGAATTGTGATATATTTAAATAATAACCTTGGTTTCTCACTCTCTGGGTAAAGACATAAACTGTTTTAGGTTATTCAATTAAATGGTTCTCTTGTCACCTGAAATATTAACATACTTATCGAAGCCACTGATTCTGACACACTCTAATCCACTATTTTTTAAGAACATGGTTCTTCTTACTTTTATATTCAAATTCTGAATACTGTAAATTCAATTGATAAAAATCTCATGAGTTAATCCTTATATACCATGGAAGAACAAAAGTAATTGTTTTTGTCTCTGATCAAAAGGTAGCAATCACATCTTTGCAGCACCCGGCTGCTTCTGAATTAATTTAGCTTATTTATGACTCATTAGACTCTCTTGTCACTGCTTAAATCACTTCCTACCACTGTTATGGTTTTTTGATAACTTTTTTTGCAGGCTACCAGAATAAACAATAAGTTGTATAAATTATTTTTAACTGAAATACACTTAACCCATTGGTGTTCAACTTTTGCATACAAAGGGATAAATGTGAGTCTTATGAAAGAATTTTAATTACTTATTTGTCCAGAATGTCATGATCAGGTGCAGAAAAAATACGGGAGACATAGGAATAAATGCATGCATGCATGCACGCACACACACACGTTCTACATCTATAGAAGATCATGCTATCACAATTATTAAATATTAATAAAACATTAGCACTTATTATACCAGAACACATAAAATGTAAATCTTTCGATTTTGGAACAGAAAGAGAAAGCAAGTTAATGAAGGGAAAGCCTTCAACAGGTCATGCAGTTTGTCAACAGATGGTACAAGAAGGTAAATAAGTTTTAGGTCCCCAAATATACCTGTTACCAAGAGACACAGACTCTTCCTTCTAGACATATTTTCAAACAGTCAAAATGAGCTTGCCAAGGTGAAAAGAGGGTCAGCCTGAGAGCACATGGCTCATACCTTCTGCACCTACATCTTTCACCAAGTCATCCCCTTCCCACCCCATCTCACCCCACCCCTCAAAAAGCTTCAATTAGTTTTTTTGTTGGTTTGTTTTTACCTTCTGAGTCAGGAAAGTCTACCTCATGTAGATATACTCTATATCCAATGGAACATTTCTTTGCTTGCTTGAAAAACTCAATTTTCAAAAGGGAGTCCTTTAATTTCACATAGTTACAAGCTTTAAAGTCATTGTTATAATGATTTTGTTTGAAATAGTTAAAGCAAAATGCAAACAGCTAATCCATCAACAAGTATTTATATTCTGTTTCTGCAACATGTGGCTAAAAAGAATATCAAATACACAGTTGTTATGAGCAACAAATGATTATGTGTAAGCCATCAAAACAGAGTTAGGGACATAAAGTACTAAGCAAGTGTTAGCTACATTCTAAACTGACTATGTATCCTACCTGCTCTCACTTTGAATAGAGGAAGGGTGAAAAGAGAATGTGGATACTGTATACTGGAAATAATGCAAGCAAAAAGCACCAGCAAGAAGAAAAGAAATCCTGGATAAGCAAAGTATAAGAGCAAATTTTAAGATTTCACAAGTTTACAAAGAGTAAGCTTAATTCTCACTTTACCTTCGCTTGGGATACAACTTCACAATCAAAGGCTGCATGCATTTTATCCACCACCTGTATAGTAAGGCAGTTTTGTTTTGCATGACTTTTTTTTTTTTTTTTTTTTTTGTAATTGACTAGAGGATAACAAACAACATATTTTGGTAGCTGGAACTGAATTTTAAAAGTCTTTGTTTCTAGGGAATTCATTAATTGTTGTATATGTGGTATGTTGCAAAAACATCACCCAAAAGCACACTGACAGCTTAATCACATACTTGACTGAGAGCACTGAGATGATCCAATAAGACTGTCTTCCATTTCACTTCACTCTACTGTAGGTTTTTTTTTTTTTTTTTTTTTTTTTAATCTTTGTCAATCTTCTCCTTTCTCTCCAGTCCTCTTTTTTAGAGCTAACTTTTCCACTAGAAAATTTCATTGTATTTCTTCCCATAGCTTCCAACGCCAGGCTTCATCACCTATTTTATCTCCCTCATGATTCTTCAAGATTTTCTTTTCCAATGCTAGCTTTCTCTCCGGCTACAAACAGCCACCCCACTCATTCATTAACCCCATTTCCAGTACCTTCTGTAACTGCGACTTGCAAATTCTTCTCCCAAGAGGTCTGCTAGTCACTAAGCCTAATGGGCCTTTCTTGTAGCATTACAGGGTTTGTCCATACGCTTTGTTTTGAAAATTTCATCTCCCTTAATTCTTTGTCACTACACTCTCACGAAAGTCTTTCCACTTTTAAGATTGCTCAATCTTATTCTTTGGCTCCTTCTCCTCTTTATAGCCCTTAATCACTCAAATATTCCAGATTCTGATTTTAGCCCTCTCCTCTTTCTCTGATCTCTTCCTTGTAAACATAATCCAAACTCATGGCTTCAATTCCCACCTTAATGTAGGTAACCCTGATAGCTATATCATTAACCCTGTTAGCCTTGATGAATTTTCAGTCTATTTCTAACTTCCAGATGCAACTATCTCTGGGTCCACCACCTCTCTTCCACCCAGCCACAACTCCCTTTTCAGTACTTACTCTTTGTAGAGCAGCCATGTGCACTGGTTGAGTGCAAAATCTATGACGGATTCATATCCTACTCTTACACATCAGGCTGTGTCGTCTTAGGCATGTTACATAATCTCTTCAAGTATTTATTTTCCAAATAAGAATAACAACACTACCTACCATAGGGTAGTTATTAAAAGCACATTATATGATATATGCAAATTGCTTGACACAGTGAAAGGTCATGTTGCTTGTAAGTACTCAGTAACATTAGATAATATGATTTAATTATCATCTTTATCCATTAAATATTATTATAATACTTGAATATTATTAATAAAAGTAAAAATGACTGGGCACAGTGCTGGAAATGAAGTGATCAACAATAAATGTTAAGCATTACTTATTATTCTGATAAAACATAACAATCTGTATGCCAAACATGGAGGTGGTGGTTGTTGTTACTTGCCATAGAGTTTGTTCTGACTCATAGAGACACTGTGTGTAACAAAATGAAACATTACCCAGTCTGGCACTATCTTCATGATCATTGGTATGTTTGAGCCCATTGTTTTGGATGTTGTGTTTATCTATCCCAGTGAGGGTTTCCCTTGTTTTCTCTGGCTCTCTATCAACTGTGATGTCCTTTTCAAGTGATTGGTTTTTCCTGATGAGGTGTCCAAAGTAAATGAGTCCAAGTCTCACCAACCTCACCTCTAAGGAACATTCCTGTTGTACTTCTTCTAAGACTGATTTGTTTGTTCTTTTGACAAGTGAAAATGAACAAAGCACTAAGCTTAGAGTTAAAAGAACTGGATATGTAAACTAGCTTCAAAATGAAAAGCAATGTAAATTGAGTACATCACTACATTCTGTGGATATTAAATTATTTGCTTATAAGATAAAAAGCTTTGAAAAACTGAACTCTAGGGGCCCTTGGATTCAATGGATCCATGAATAGCTAATTTGTTATATCTAAAAGTTGACTCATCTCTCCCCACCAAAAATTTTTCCCTACTGTTTCCTATTTCTAGTAATGAAATGACCATCTTCCTAGACATCTAAGCTAGACGTTTTCAAACTACATATCTTTCTCTTCAGAACATAACATCACCACTCTACCAAGTGCTACAGCCAAAAATCATGATTTCATTTGTAATACTTTTTTTTGTTTAACCTAAACCAAGAAAGGAAACCCTGGTGGCATAGTGGTTAACTGCTGCAGCTCCTAACCACAAGGTCAGCAGCTTAAATCCCCCAGGCGCTCCTTGGAAACCCTATGGGGCAGCTCTACTCTGTCCTATAGGGTCGCTATGGCAATGGGTTTGGTTTTCTTAGTTTACCAAAAAAAAAAAACAAACCCATTGCTGTCGAGTTGATTCCAACTCATAGCGACCTTATAGGACAGAGTAGAACTGCCCCATAGGATTTCCAAAGAGCAGCTGGTGGACTCAAACTGGTGACCTTTTGGTTAGCAGCTGAGCTCTTAACTACTGCGCCACCAGGGCTCCTTTTTTAACCTTCTACAGACAAATTTAAATCCTAAAAGCAACTCTGAGCTTGCTGATCTACTGCTGAAAACTCTGAGTGTCTTCCATCATATACAGAATAAATTCTAAATTTCTCTGCCCAGCTTCCAAAGTAGACTAACAACTGACCCCTATTTATTATTTTGGTATTATTTCCTACAACTTCCCTTCATCTGACCTCTACCCGAGCCAAAATGAAACTGTCACTGCTCTCTACACACACGTTACAGGTTCCTTCCTTTATATGTTTACACAATACACTCTGCATGAATAGTCTTCCTGTTATCTAGCGCTGAACTCACATTCCAATGGACACTGTTGGCCACCTAAACAAGATCCACACTCCCTTTTGCATCTGCAAAACTACATGCATTCTTATTGCAGTATCAAAAATATTTCCCTCAGGCAGCCAAACACTCAGGGAAAATCAAGCCCCATTTTGAGCTCTAGGGATGAGCCTTGGTTCACTTAGGCCAATATGCACATTCCTTCATCCTGACCATAGTTGAAGGATGAGCATGTATCCTAGGCACTCCAATCAGAGTAAATCTCAGGGCTCTTTTGCAATACTGGGGAACAGTTTCTTCTGGAGACTGCCGTGCACAGTTGTGAGGCTCAGAATTAACTCCTGCCACCACCTTCCTGGAGCCCTGGTGTCACAGTGGTTAAGAGCTTGACTATTAACCAAAATGTTGCCAGTTCAAATCCACCAGCCGCTCCTTGGAAACCCTATGTGGCAGTTCTACCTACTCTGTCCTATAGGGTTGCTATGAATCAGAGTCTGCTTAACAGCAACGGGGTTGTGTGTTTTGTTTTTTGGTTTACCACCTTCCTACCAGACAAGCAAACCAGCAGAGCTGATAGCATCAGAGAGAAATGGAATAGAAGCTCTGCCTAAACTGTATCTGTTCACTTCTCTGTGTGAATTCTTTCAGTTATATGAACCAATAAATCCCCTTTATTGTTTAAGATACTTTGATTTGGTTTTCTGTTACTTGCAGTCGAAATCATTTTAAATTGATATACATACACATACTTCACGAACAAATTCAAACGCAACTTCCTCGATGAAGCTTCCTCAGTACAGCTGGAGATAATGTTTCATTTAAAATCACACAGCTTGTTATATTTATTTTTGAAGTCTACCTATTTAATGCATAAGGGCTAGATTCATGTCTCATTCATCTTTCTGTCTTTCACAATGCCTTTTACATTGCAAAGATTGGATAACTGTTTAATACTGAATGATTGAACAAATGGGGAGAAAAATCAAGTGATGTAATTATCTCTTAAGACCAATTATGTTATAATAAAAATATAAATAATCATGAAAATTTGCTCTCCAATTGTATCTCTTTTTACCATGAGTCTTAGTCACACAAAAAATTCTGAAATTCTATCTATGTATTCTAGATTTTTAAGATTTAAAAACATAGAGAAAAAGTGTATATTAAATATTGATGCTGGTAAATCTCTTTTGTAGCTTCACTGTCTATGTTCCATTTTAAATGATTAGGTAAAATTGCAAAGAAAAAAAATTCAAAATTAAAGAATGTATAAATCCTATAGAATTATCTTGAAGTTAATCAGTTTCAAATAATTGGGTACTGAAAATATTATATTTAAGTAAGTAACACCAAGATAGAAAACTATAAATATACCTTCTTTCTAAAACTCTGTAATCTCATATACTTTAATAAAAACAGTAACAAGAATATATTAAAATTCCACCTCTGTTGGCTTTTAGTAATCCATTCATTTTATTCACTATCATTTCATTTTGCATAAGTATGATTTTCTTAGGTACACTTGAAAGTGTTCCAGGCATGGATTTTCATTATTCATCAATAGAAGGACTTTAATTCTAATTGCTTTGACAGCTTTGCTTTAAATGTTTCATATTTTCATTCATGCTAATCAACCAAGCAAGTCTTTGTCAAAGCAGAGCAATAGTTGTGGAACCCTTTATTGAATCAAATGCTTTACTTTTGTGGCTGGAAAAAACTAATAACAATTCATTTAACAAGATTTTAATGATGATATTTTAAATAAACTCTAACCATTAAACAATAAAATAGTACCAAAATTATGAGAAACAGGATACGTATTTGATCACTGAATTAACAACTATTTGATTCTTAAATAGCTTGATTATCAAAGCCTTCTATATATAAATACTAAACACTATGCAATGCATTAAATGTGTTTTTTATAAAGCTAGCTAGATCATGGAAAAATGCTGGCTTGCTTACTAAGACATTGGTTTTTCTTTTTTGTAATTACAGGGTCTTCACATGAAAAGACTATGGTGGCCAGTACTGGTTTTAACAACATACTGCTTACTACATTCAGGACATTGACAAGGGTGATAAAGATGAATGAAGGAAAAATAAATGTTTTAGGTTCAGAATGCTTCTGGAGCTAGTAATGATCTTGATGGGGGGCCAGGGGAAGATGAGTTTCTACACATATACAAGTGGTCACAAGCCATGCATCTCTTTCAATTAAAGTGGCAAGAGGCAGGATTGATGGTATGCACCACCATAAATAGCTAGGGAGGAACTTATTAGAAACGTATGAAACTCCACATTTTTCCCATATCTGAAACTGCCACTGACATTACTATGCGATCCCTATTTAAAAAGAACAAAAAAACAAATGTTAAACTCAAACTAATATTTATTTTTTTATTCCTTTGTAAAATTGAGTACAGCTGGGTAAATCCCCATAAGCACTTGTCATTTTTTTACTTCTTTATGGTATTATCTTGGCTCTCAAGTTTCTAATTATTTTACTCTGAAAAACAAAAGCTGATTGTTTTTAAATATAATACAAGTTTAATCAGTGTATGAAAAAATACATTGTTCTGAGTTTTTCTTTTTTTCTTCATCGTATGTTTCTGTTTTTCCTACATTGCTAAATATTTTAAGCAAATTTCTAAGTAATATTGAGATCAAATGGGTTTGTAATAATAAAATTATCAGCTAAGAGTAATCCTGTTTTGATAAAAAAAAATTAACCAAACAAATTTCACGTTTAGGTCACTATAAACAGCACTTCTAAAAATTATCAAACAGTTGTTGCTAGCTGCTATCAAGTTGGCTCTGACTCATGTTGACTTTATGTACAAAAGAATGAAACATTACCTAGTCCTTTGCCATATTCATGATCATTGGGCATGTTTGAGACCATTGTTGTGGCTACTGTGTCAATCCATGTTATTGAGGGTATCCTTTGTTTTTCTTGTTTACCAAATATGATGTCCTTTTCTAGTGATGGGTCTTCCCTGATGAGGTGTCCAAAGTAAGTAAGCCAAACTCTCACCATTCTCACTTCTAAGTAACGTTTTAGTTGTGTTTCTTCTAAGACTAATTTGCTCGTTCTTTTGGCAGTCCACATTATATTCAACATTCTTACCCAACACCACAGTTCTAACACATCAATTCTTCTGTCTTCCTTTTTCATTAACTAACTTTCATACACATATGAGGCAAATGAAAACACCATGATTTAGGTCAGAAGCACCTCAGTCATCAAAGTGACATCTTCGTTTTTTAAAACTTTGAAGAGGTCTTTTGCAGCAAATTTTACCAGTGCTGTATGGCATCTGATTTCTTGATTGCTGCTTCCATGGATGTTTAATGTTGGTCCAAGGAGAATGAAATAATTGACAACTTTAATTTCTTCTCCATTTATCTTGAAGTTGTTTATCAGTCCAGTTATGTGGATTTTTGTTTTCTTCACATTCAGACACAATTCACACTAAAGGTCTTTTATCTTCATCAGTAAGTGCTTCAAGCTGTCTTTATTTTCAGCAAGCAAGATTGTATCATCTGCATATTGCAGGTTGTTAATAAGTCTTCCTCCAATCCTAATGCTTCAGAAGGAAGTCATTCAAATGGAATAAGGCAATACTGTGTTATTCAAAATTTGAAAAGGTGTGCAGCAAGGTGGTATCCTTTCACCTTACATTTTCAATCTGTATGCTGAACAAATAATCAGAGAAGCTGGACTATATGAAGAAGAAGGCAGCATCAGGACTGTCATATAGAGGCAGAAGTTATTCATCAATTTATTTTTACTTTCAATCAGTTACTTTCCTTCTCCCAAAGACAACAAATCTTTTAATAATCAATGAATGTTGGAATTGACCAAAAGGAATCTCAGACATTTATTAATCCAACTGCTTTGAGTTATTTCCCAGCTGATGCTAGGTTAACAACACCACCGCCAACATGAAGGTCAAGAATATTCTCTAATTGTGGGGATATATGCCATTTAAACATGGCTGCACTATTGACAACTGCAGCTCCCACAGGCCTCTATGTTGTATACGACATGTTGGAGACTTGCCAGCAATAAGAAAGAGATTAGGCACGACTTGTTTTCCCAAACCTATTGTCCTGTTACTGACTGGCTTGTTTACCTGAATTCCTTCTCCCTTGCCTAAAACTTATTGTTACTCACCCAAAGCGCATTGTTCTGTTATTTGCTTCACTGCTTGCTGTATTGACTATAAATAAACTCCTGGGACTGAAGCCAGGGTTCGACTCCTCAGAGTGACCCTCCTGGCCCCACTTCTCTGTAAGAGTTGTGGCATTGGTTATTGTCTCCGCCACCCCGACAATCTGTCGCCACTGCGACAGATGGTGCCCCATGTGAGGAGCTGCGACAGACGGTGCTCCGTGTGAGGACAGACTGCCATATAGCTGCATAGGCACCCTCGCACTCAATCCCTTTAGGTGGTAAGTATCAGACGTCCGTTTCAGGCTGTTTAAAGGCACAGCCCAAGAGCGGCGGGGTTTCTCCGTGGGCGGAATTTCCCGAACGCTCTCAGATCAGGCTGCTTTAGCCCCAGAGCGGCAGGTCGTTCCTGACCGCTCCCAAGGGATTTCGGGCTTCAGGCCAGGAGCTTTCCTATCACTCTTTTCTTCATTTTCCTATTCTTCCTCGCTATGGGGAATTCTCTTTCTCCTGAGCAGCGTCAAAACAAAACCCAGTTGTTGGGATTGTTAAAGGTCTCTAAGCTTAAGGTGTCAAAAAAGGCCCTTACCCAACCTCTGCTTTTAATTGAATCTGCCTGTCCTTGGTACCCCTTGCAGGGGAACCTTGATGTAAAAGCATGGGAATGTATCGGTAACATCATTTGTGACATGAACATCCCAGCTTCAGTTCCTAATGCTTGGCATCACCGCCACCTCGCTCTACAGCCCCTACAGGCAGCTCCTTCTGCTCCCTCCCCTAGTAAAGAAAATGTTTATGACCCTCCTCTTTCCATGCCTCCCAAGGCTGATTTCTCTCAACATCAGTCTCTTACGGAAAGATGTTTGCGGGAGGGCCGTGAAAAAGAAGGGTTTTCTGCTTATTCTGTCAGTTGGGGAGCAGGACCGCCCCGTCACGATGGCCTTGACTTTCAAGTTTTTAAAGAACTCCATAAAAGCATGATAAAGAATGGTTTACAGTGTTCCTTTACAAAAGGAACTGTAGAAGCTATAGGACAAAACTATGAGATGACCCCCTGGGATTGGAACGTTTTAATGCGAACAGTCTTAACCCCTGCTCAATTTAGCGTATGGAGTCAAGAATACAAGGAACATTGTAACCTTTATGCTATGGACAATCTTAACCATAATATCCTTGTTAGCCTTGACATGCTCCTGGGTGTTGGGAATCATTCCACTCCCCAGGTCCAGAGTCAGATGAATAGGCAAGCATTCAGTCAAGCCTCCAATGCTGCCACCAAAGCCTGGAGTAAAATCCCTGATTCCAGAACACCCACCGGCTCATTCGCCACTATTTGCCAAGCGGCAAACGAGCCTTACATTGATTTTATCAACCACCTCCAAAGGGCCATTTCCCGACAGGTAGATAATCAACAAGCAGCTGAAGTTCTTTGTCTCCAGCTTGCTTACGAAAATGCTAATGCTGACTCTCGAGCTGTTTTAGCCCCCTTAAAGGCACAGAATCTTAATTTAGCTGAAATGATTAGAGCATGTCAAAATGTTGGCACAGAAACTCATAAGGCACAAGTACTAGCAGCAGCTCTCCGTCCATCCACTGCCACCTGTTTTGGGTGCAGTAAACCTGGACATTTTAAGAAAGACCGTCATAGTTTAAAAAACAAAAATGCCAACACTAAACTTCCAACCGGAAAGTGTCCCCGCTGGGGTAAAGGCTTTCATTGGGCTAATCAGTGCAGGTCTCAACTTAACAATCAAGGCAGCCCTATGTAGGGAAACGGGAAGAGGGGCGAGAGCTCTCGCACCCCAAAAAATCCAGGGAGCCCCTGAGTGTGGAGTGTGGAGACCACAGCATAAACTCCAAACAGCAACATTTGCAAGTCAATGATTTAAAAGCAGCCACAGAAGGGAGTGCAGGTCTAGATTTACCCTTAGCAGAAGGGGCTATAATCGATGAGGCAGGAAAAGTTTTTCTTATAACAACACAGGTTTGGGGACCCCTGCCTGGAGGGTATTTAGGACTCCTAATGGGTGGCTCTAGTATTACATCTCAAGGTCTAACTGTTCATCCTGGTGTAATAGATTCTGATTACAAAGGACAAATTAAAATTATGGTTTCCAGTCTCTCTTATTAGAACATTACTCCCTCTGATAAGATAGTACAGCTAATTTTACTTCCCTTTGTAGTTCCTTCCGCTCGCACTACCCCAAGATGAGCTGGGGGTTTCGGCAGTACTGACGCTTTTTGGGTTACTAAATTACAATCTTCCCGACCATATCTTACTGTTCAGGTCAATGATCGCATGTTTAAAGGGCTCGTGGATTCTGGGGCAGATCTAACTATCTTCTCCTCAGATTCCTGGCCCTCTTCTTAGCCCAAGAAGCAAACCTCTGAAACCCTCACAGGAGTTGGAGGAGCACAGTGCCCTTTTCAAAGTACACTTCCCACTGTTTGCTATAGCCCTGATGGACAGCCCGCTTCTATATCTGTCCCTTTATCCTTCCTTTACCTACTATATTATGGGGAAGAGATTTACTCTCCCGGTGGAATGTTCAAATTGGCCCCCCTCAGGATGTTTCATAGGGGTCACTGCTCAAACAGACCCTCTGCTAAAATTAACCTGGATACCTGGCCCTCCTGTTTGGGTTGAGCAGTGGCCCATTAAAGAAGAAAAATTAAAACACCTTAAAAAACTTGTCCAGGAACAGTTAGAGGCCAGACACATCTGGCCTTCCTGCAGCCCTTGGAATACACATATGTTCTGTGTCCCAAAAAAATCCAAAAAATGGATTTATCACATTATCATTATTCATCTTAAAGATTGTTTTTTTTTACCATCCCTCTCCATCCCAATGACTGTGCTAAGTTTGCCTTCTCAGTTCCTTCGGTGAATAATTGTCGTCATATGCAGGGTTTTGACTGGACTGTTCTCCCACAGGGCATGGTCAATAGTCCAACTATCTGTCAATATTATGTTGATAAGGCTCTTAAGCCAGTCCGAAGAGCCTTTCCCTCATGTCTTATATATCACTATATGGACGACATTCTCCTAACCCATCTCAAACCAGAACAACTTGATTCGCTTCTTGTCTCTGTTCAACATGCGTTACAAGGTTTTGGCTTACAGGTAGCCCCTGAAAAAGTTCAGTCTTTCACCCCATGGCAGTATCTGGGATACTATCTTGATACCCATATCATTCGTCCTAAAACACCAGAAATTATAATTCCCAAGGCCTTAACTCTAAATGACCTCCAAAAGATCCTTGGTCATATTAATTGGCTATGACCTTCACTTGGCATAACAACCTCTCAACTGACCAACTTATTTGAGACCCTTAAGGGTGACCCTGCTCTAACTTCTATGAGAACACTCTGTCCCCAAGCACACCATGAATTAATACTTGTTAACCAAGCCATTAAAAAAAAATTTTTGACTCATTTACAGATAAATCATCCTGTTTACCTTCTCCTATGAAATACTCCTCATAGTCTTACAGGCGTGCTCTGTCAATTTACTCCTGACTTCGGAGCACTTCAGTGGCTTTTTCTTCCTTATCGCCCTCCGCAACTGTTGTTTACACGTTTCTCTCAGCGCATTAACTTATTAATGCAAGGACGCACCCACACTCAACAGCTTTTGGGTTCTGACCCTCATTTTATATACTTTGGGGTAACGAAAACAGCTTTTGATCATGCTCTTGTCAATTCTGAAGCGCTCCAGATCGCTTTGGCTGATTTTACTGGACAAGTAATTTATTCTTACCCCACTTCAAAGCCACTCTCTACCCTACAGCTTCTTCCTTTACAATTTTCTACTATGCTCTCTCCTTCACCTCTTGCTAACGCTCCTACTGCCTTTACAGACGGATCAGGAAAGACTGGTAAAGGAGCAGTCACTTGGCAAACAGACAGTGCCTGGCAACATTTCATTACATGAAAGGCTTCCACTAAACAGTGTGCTGAGCTGTCGGCAGCTTTTGCTGCCTTTGAAATTTTTAAATCAATGCCGTTCAATTTAATTGCTGATTCTGCTTATGTTGTCCACACCATTCAACGTATTAGCGATGCAACTCTCCGCTTTAGTTCTGATTATGAGTTATTACTTTATTTAAAAGGCTCCAAACCCTGCTTAATAGCCGTAACCCTCCCTTTTTTGTGGTACATGTGTGCTCCCATACAACCTTGCTGGGGCCTCTTTCTGACAGTAATTCTCATGCCGATTTACTTGCTGGCTCTGCTTCTTCTGATGCAGAAACTTCTCATAATCTCTTTCATCAAAATGCGCAAGGACTTCAAAAGCAATTTTCTCTCTCTCTTACTGAAGCACAACAAATTGTTCTCACCTGTCCTGACTGCCAACGCTTTTCTCCCATGTCCTTTGCTACTGGCGTCAACCCACGTGGTCTAATAGCCAATCAACTGTGGCAAATGGATGTCACACACTATCCTCCCTTTGGGAAACTTAAATATCTCCATGTGTCCATAGATACATGCTCTAGGTTTCTTTATGCTACAGCCCTTTCTGGGGAACGTTCTACTCATGCCTGTCATCACTTTACCCAAGCCATTGCAACTATGGGATGCCCCTAAGCCCTTAAAACTGATAATGGTCCTACATATACTTTTGCTAAATTTCAACAATTTTGTGCCACTTGGAATATTCTTCATACCACTGGCATTCCTTATAACCCACAAGGGCAAGCCATAATTGAACGTGCCCATCATACTCTCAAATAGCTCTTAAATAAACAAAACGGGGGAGATGATGGGTCTAGACTCTGTGACCAGAATGAAAGATTTGCCAAAGCTCTCTTTACTTTCAACTTTTTATCAATTGCCAAAGATGGTTGTACCGCTACAGAATGACATTTTATCCCCCCTGACACCCGACTTTGCCCACAGGTCCTCTATAAAGATCCTCAAAATCCCTCTGTCTGGCAAGGACCTGTAGAATTATTAACCTGGGGGCGAGGGTATGAGGCTGTTTTGTCTCCCACATGTCCACTTTGGATTCCAGCCTGATTAGCAAAACCATATCATGACCCAGCGACAGCCACCACCCTTCTGCTGGGAACCACCGCCACCGCCCCTGCTGCGGCTGCTGGAGCTGCCATCCAATCTGACTCCAGAGCCACAACTGACACCATCACCCCCTCCCCCAGGGAAGGAGAATGACCAACAAAACTCTGCAATACCAGTAACATGGGGAGGTCTGAAAGCCCTCTCCTCAAAAGCCGAACATATCCTCTCAACTACAGGTGTTAGCCCCCGTCTTCCACCCAGTTACTTGGGAAGAATCAGAGCCCCCTCTTTCCTCTAATGATACTAACGTTACTGGAGGACAATATTTGGCCTATTCTAAACCACTTACTAACTCCCCTGAAGAGGGATGGTTTGTACTGTCCACAAATTGGACACTCTATGCTGATGCCCTTCCCTTGTGTTTCACTACTGCTTCTGCATGCGTGCGTATACTAGAACAATGGTATATGAATTACATTTACTACAATGGCACCTATAAGCAACCAGCCTATTCTAAGCAATTTTTCGTTAAAGCCATAGGCATTAATGGCATGTTCAGTGCCTATATTACTCACTCACCTCCTTCCATCCCTGTATGTCAACACCCACACCTATCTCTTACAGACCCTATCGATAATACTTGGGTTATTTGTCAAACTACTGACTTTTCTTCATACTCTCTCCCTTTCAACATTTCACTAGAAAATTGGGGCCCTCAAGGTTTAATTTTATTACCAAATCGCTCTACTTGGCAGTGGGCAACCCCGTACCATTACCTAGGACATTCTAAGTCCTGGAACCCCGGCCAAGCCAGACCCATTCTTCGCTTACATTATTCAACTACTCATTTTTCCCCATTAAAAATCCTTTCTTGGCGATTAGGTCTCCCTTTTTATGAAAGAACTCTCCATTCAGGAGCCTTTCTGAAGGAGACAGAGGATGCCAAGAACCCACTCCCCAAATTACAATGGACTCTCCATGACCATAACAATTCTGTGCTTATATGCACATCTCGACCATACATTTTTGCTATAACTTCTAGTCCTCCAGATATCATTAAGATAAATGCCTCTTTTCAATTAACATTATCCAATGGCTCTACTTGGATTACTCCATGTCTGTCCAGACAAAATGTCTCCACTCTTAACATCAATTCTGTATTTGTTCTTCGACAAAAAAAGCCACCTTTGGCTGCCTGTTAACCTTACACGCCCCTGGCAAGATAGCTCCCCCATCGCTCAGATTGTTAATGCATTACAAAAAATACGAACTAAAAGGTTTCTTGGAATTCTCATAGCCTCTATTATCACAGCCACTGCTATTGCCGCTACAGCAGCTACCGATGCCATAGCTCTCTCCCAATCTATTCAGACCGCCCAACAGTCTAACACTTATATACAAAATGTTACTTCTGAAATGCAAACTATGGCACATATTGATCAAGAAATCCTCAAGTTTCTGGGTGCTTTGGAAGCCTCAGTCCTTTGGCTTGGAGACCCACAAGAAGCCCTATGGGAACATTCCCAGTTAACCTGTGACACAGAATACACTCGCTCTGTGTTACAGCCCTTCCATATAATGAGTCCTGGAAGGATGTTAAAAATAATCTTCTGGCTAGCTTTGCTTCTCCATTGAAAAGTGATATTCAAAAATTACAATTTCAATTAAAAGAACAGCTCTTGAGATTACAATCAGAGTCTAATAAGGCTACACTTAATACACTTAATGATTTTGCCTACTGGCTCAATCCCACACACTGGTTCTCTGGACTCAATCTCCATGTCTGGATCCTTTTTGCCATAGGATGTTTAATAGTCTTGTGTCTCCTTATAGTCATCCGATGTCTCTACTCCCTGAAGACCTCCCATCACCAACAGAAGTCGGCCTTCTATGCCTGGACCACTCGCTACCACTTACCTAAACGGGAGACAGGAAAAATAAAGACCTCCTCTTAAGAAGGCCCTTCCTATGTTATTATTTTGATAATCAGTAATTACCTGTATTTGGTTAATCAGTAAGTTGCCAATGAAAATTTGTTATGTGTAAACTCCTCTATATTTTCTGCTTCTCCTAGTTAGATGCTTCTGTATAGATAGATTCCTAAGTTAGATGATTCCTTTCCGATTGATAGTAAATTTGTGTAAATCAGTGTTTGTTTGATTGTTAAATCTGTTATGATGTGTAAATTGCCCTTCCTAGTGATTCCCTTCCAAGCAATTGTGAAGCTGTGTAAATCATTGCTTGTTTGATTTTTAATGAATCTTTGAGCCTTTATAAATCTTTAAGCCTTTAAGAATAATAATTTCAGTGGATGTTAAAAGTTAGTGTTTACCTGACAAAATGAGAGTCAGAGGAAACCCATGGGTCCAACAATCAGGATATTACTAGTGCAGAGGATTGTATTATTCTCATAAGATCATCCTCTATTGTCTTACACACCTGAAAGGCACATTGAGTCCACTCACTCCAGCTATGCAATTGATAAGAGCATTGCTCTTACTTAGTAACCTGGTGAAGAACCAGATGGTATCCGGTGGAAAACCAGCACCATGAGTTCAAAGAGCCTGCTACAGCCGCCATCTAGGAGACTAAGTCCAGGCATTAAGTAACAACCTGGTGAAAAACCAGATGGTATCCAGTGGAAAATCAGCACCGTGAGTTTAAAGAGCCTGCTATGGCCGCCATCTAGGCGACTAAGTCCAGGTGTTACTCATAGCTATGCTACTTCTCCTCCTTAAACATATGGAGTGTGCCCCAGCCGTAGCTGGGCTCACAAGGACTCACTAAGTCACCAGGCCCTGAGGTGTAGAGACAGTAGCTGAGATAATCTTAGACTTTATCTCGTACAGAAGATTTTACTTTATCTTAACGGGCATTTGTTGGACCAGTGAGAACCCTCTTGATTCTTATTCCATTAACTAAACAAAAGGGGGGAAATGTGGGAATATATGCCATTTAAACTTGGCTGCACTATTGACAACTGCAGCTCCCACAGGCCTCTATGCTGTATATGACATATTGGAGACTTGTCAGCGATAAGAAAGAGATTAGGCATGACTTGTTTTCCCAAATCTATTGTCCTGTTACTGATTGGCTTGTTTACCTGAATTCCTTCTCCCTTGCCCGAAACTTATTGTTACTCACCCAAAGCGCATTGTTCTGTTATTTCCTTCACTGCTTGCTGTATTGACTATAAATAAACTCCTAGGACTGGAGCCAGGGTTCGACTCCTCAGAGTGACCCTCCTGGCCCCACTTCTCTGTAAGAGTTGTGGCATTGGTTATTGTCTCCACTGCCCCGACAATCCGTCGCTGCTGCAACAGATGGTGCCCCGTGTGAGGAGTTGCGACATCTAATTGCCAATGAAATAGAAGTAGATAATTTCCAACAATATTAGATTCCCACTGTTCTTAAAAGAGCCAACAAACATCTTCTCCTTACAATAAAAACAAACATGCAAACGTTTATGAGGAAAACTTCAGTTAGGTTCTGTGACTACGTAATGAAGTAGTTAAGAGCACGGATACTGGGTCACACTGCATGAACTGGATCCCCTGCTCTACTACTTCCTAACTGTATCAATTGGGGCTATTTACTTAATATCTCTGTTCCTCAGTGTCCTCACCTGTAAAATGGAGAAAATATCATCAACTCCAATGCTTACTGTGAGGTTAAATAAGTTAATACTTAGAACAACGGCTGGCACATACTAAAAGCTCGGTTAGTATTGGCTATTATCTACAATTACAAATATCACTGAATTTTTTAAAAAATATCTTAAGAAGCATGAATAAAGTTCTAATAAAACCAAAATGCCATTCACATTCTAAAATATATTCATTCCATTATATGCGTCTTTTATTAAGGGTATGATCTACTCGTAAAACAAAGTATCTAGAAAAGTGACTAAAGAAATAGAAAAAAAAAAAAGTATTCTTATTCCTATGCCCTATGTGAGGAAATCAGACAGATGTAGAGATGAAAGTCTTGTTACAGGGACAGCTTGATAGTGCCACAGCATGTGATAAAGAGTAATACAGCTGGAGCCAGAAAGCTTTTCTGGCATGAGCACTAATTAACAGTGAGATAACAAGAAAAGCACTGAATTTTCAATTCTTCCATTTGTCAACTGTAAAACTGAAATCAAAATAATTGCCCAGTAAGGCTCAAATGAGATAGTTTTTCAGAAAGCAGTTCACAGACTCTAAAACTTCTCTTAAGAAATGTTGCCGTCACGGTTGTTATAGCAGGTTGAGAGATCTCTGTCCTTCTCTCTGATTAAAGTATGTCTGTATCAAACCTAAGGAGCCCTGGTTAAGTGCAATGGTTAAGTGCTTGGCAGCTAACTGAAAGGTCAGCAGTTTAAACCCACCAGCCACTCCATGGGACAAAGCTATTGCAGTGTGCATCCATAAAGATTACAGCCTTAGAAACCTTATGGTGCTGTTCTACTCTGTCCCATTGGGTAACTATGAGTCAGAATTGACTTGACAGCAACAGGTTTGGCTTTGGTTTGGTATCAACCCTACATTACAAAATCTACATTTTCTAGAGGATATGCCTTCCTTTGTGAACTATTCTTACTATGTTGTCAATCTAGTTATGTTTACTTAATGTTCATAATTTTCTTTTTTCTGATCGAATATTTTCAAGAGACTAGTATTGGGTTTTCCAAAATAAATCCATGGACACTCCAGGAACCCACGAAATATCAGAAATTAAAAACAATTTTTTTTTTTTAATGCACATATACTCACTGGAGAGCCATGGTGGCACAGTGGTTAAGAGCCTGGCTGCTAACCAAAAGTTTGGCAGTTCAAATCCACCAGCTACTCCTTGGAAATCCTATGGGGCAGTTCTATTCTTTCCTATACAGTCTGTATGAGTCGGAATCAACTCAACAACAACAGGTTTGGTTTTTTTATACTTATTTGGGAGAAAAAGACATTAATTTAATTTCCTTAGCTTCTAAATGTTGCCTGCAATGCAAAAAGTTAAAAGAAAATTACAAAAATTTGCTCTTTGAGACAATATTATAAATCTGGTTTAAAAAATCACATTCAAATCTACATATTATAAATTCACAGTTTTACGCTATTTCTAAAATGAAGGCACATTAATATAGCTAAGGGGTCATTTCTGGTTTTGAATACTGATGTGAACATTATTTTTAAATGTTTACATTTCTTAATGTATTTATCCGATTTCAACCCTGAAATAACTGTCATGAAGATTTTCTAACATTTTAAGCATCTTACTTCCTATAAATCAATTTGCACAAATACCGGTGGTTTTGAGGCATAATTAACATTTATGCATTTCATAGAACTATTTTTTTCAAAATAATTAACAGCCTCTTAAAGTGCTTGGCTGCTAAACGAAGGGTCGGTGGTTCAAAACCACCAGTAGCTCAGCAGGAGAACGATGTGGCAGTCTGCTTCCGTGAAACACCATGGGGCAGTTCTACCCTGCCCTATATGGTCACTATGAGTCGGAATCAACTCAACAGCAAGATTTTGTTTCAAGTACTTGAAGATTGTCAATACTGATTTTATATCCATAGTCACTAGATCAGTATTTTAATAAAGCAGAAACAACTCATGGTTTGTAGAGTCTTTTTTACAACAGAACACTTCAGTTGATATATAGTTGAGCAGTTATATACAATAAAACCAAAAGAACTTATTCTATCACATACAAGCTGTGAGATCATTGACAAGTTGATTGATTTTTCTCTTACATCCATTTTTACAAACAGAAATGAGGATTAAAATAAAAAACTATCTCAGGGATGTTTTAAAGATAAAATGGGATAATAAGTTAAACTCTCAGCCCAGTACCTTGCACATAGAAAGCACTCAACAACTGTTAAGTTTTTAAGTTCTTAAACATGATTTTTAAAATAAATAAAACAACAATCACTGAATAAATAAATAAAACAACAATAAATAAATAACCAAAATACAAGTAGTAACCTAAAGACAATAAAAAGAAATATTAAGGTTTAACTTTATAAATTTTTGAGATCATGAAAATGAATATTTTATCATATATGTTAATTACCTTTATCTGGATATTGTAGCTTCTTAAAAGGGAATTAATTGGTATGTGAGTTTTCAGACTACCAGCAGCACATAGGAGTGTGGCCAAAGCAGTACCAAGGTCTTAACTAATAAAAACTGATCACCTTCTAGTGAAATATTTTCAAAACATGCTGTTCTAATAAATGTATTATACTTTTGGATAGATAATCATTAACTATCAAGGTATTTTATCAACATTATCTGGTCACATCAACATTACTTAACACAAAATCACACTGGTGTATCTCAGCCAATAGTGGTCAAACCAGTTAACAAAATTATCACTATTAAATCTTCCAAGAACACCCCTCTCTTTTATTGTTTTAATTCACATTTTTCTTGTGATATATTCCTTGAACCAAGTTCAAGCTTCAGGACCAAACTCGCCAGTAACGACAGTAACTAGTCCCTGGGTTACTATCATTACTGACGAGTTTGCAAATGGTTAATGCACTTGGCTGCTAACCAAAAGACTGGAGATTCCAGTCCACCTAGAGGCACCTCAGAAGAAAGGCCTGGTGATTTACTTTCAAAGAATCAGCCATTGAAAACCCTACAGAGCAAAGTTCTACTCTAACATATATGGGGTTGCTATGAGTCGAAATCGAAGCGACAGCAACTGATTGGTTTTTGCAGGCTAATTCAGAAGTTACATGTATGATAAAATAGATGATTTTAAGAGCAAAAAACAGATCTAAAGATCATATCCTTTACATTTATTAAATTTAAGTATGAGAAAAAGCATAATGGAAGAAAGTATTATTTTACACTGTAACAATTTAAAGACTTATATATTAAAATATTCCTCTGCTCTTCTGTTTTTGCACTGCACATTAAAATTCTACATCTGTGCTATATAAATTCGGTCCCACTTTAAAAAAGACTAGGAATACAAGAAAGTTAAAAATGAGGAAGTTACTGAATCACACATCAAAGGAAGAACCGTACTTAATCTTACTTGTTTTTGTTCACTACTTTAGTTGAATAAGTTTTTTCTGTTTAATTCTTGGGCAGGCCAAAATGTTACTTAAGAAAAAAAAAAGCCCATTGCCATTGAGTTGATTCTGACACATAGCAACCCTAAAGGACAGAGCAGAACTGCCCCATAGGATTTTCAAGGGGTGACTGGTGGAGTCCAACTGCCATGCTTTTGGTTAGCAGCTGTAGCTCTTCACCACTGTGCCACCAGGGCTCCAAAATGTTACTTAGTAGATGCTTAACAGCAGTTACCTTCTAGCAAATGCCAACTCCAAAGCTATATTACAGTGCTTCACATATTATTTCCAAGAAATCTACCAGTTCTTTCTTCATTTGTCAGTGTCATAAGAGGGGGAAAAAAAGTGTATCCCAAAATAATACCTATCAATACACAGATTAGTAAAAAATTAAAACTCTGGACTTATTTTTAATTTGTTATAACCTGTAGAATTTTGTTTTTATTGTCTATATTAATCAAGAACAATGAGGTTTAGCTCAAGAGTTAAAAATTTCTAAAGGATGACTATCTACTAAAAGAAAATAATAACTTTGAATTAGACACTTGGTGGTGAATTAAGTTCCTCTACGTGGCCTTTTGCTTTGGTTCTTTAGAAAAACACCTTGAGAAATTTTCTCCTAGTCCTCAGCGGTTACCACTGTCCTAGTTTTCTACCACAGAGGGTTTGTTACTTTTATCCAGGTTGATTGACACCTCCTGGGTAAGCTGCAAATAACTTGGTTTGATAATTTTTGTGTAGTCCTGGACTACAGCCTCCCCCGTGATTGGTATGCAGGGATTGGTCACTATGCAAATGAAGTTACTATAGCCAACTATGCAAATGAAGTGTCTGTGGCCTATGAAGAGGGGATTGGTCAGTTCGTGGACCTGGTGAGAAGGCTATGCTTTGAAATTGACAAGGAATGTGTGTATACAAGGAGCTAACCCCACAGGAGTTTTTCAGACAGAAAAAAGCAGGAAGAGAAGCAGCAGGAAGAAGCAGAAGGAAAAAAGAAGGGAGATAGAAGAAAAAGCAGAGAGAGAGAGGAGGCAAGGAACCTCCTAAAAGAGCTGTAACACTGATCAAGGGCTGTAATACTAAAGACAGCAAGAGGCCGAGAAGGGGACCAGCGGCAGAGCCGGCAGCAACAGACAGCAGAGCCTAGAGGAGTCTGTCCTGAGGGGGTCAAAAGGAGGTCTGTCTTCAGGGTGCTGAGAGAAGCCCTTTCCTAAGGGGACAGAGAGAATGCTTGCATGATCAAGCAGAGCTGAGGGAGCTGTCCCGCACTGAAGAAGGGAGACTTTGCCTACATGCTTCCTGATGCTGATCCCGAGTTGCAGCCTGTTAACCCTTTCAGGAGCAGCAGTATATATATCTACCACTTACTTTTTGTACCTCTGGGGTTCATTGAGAAGGTACTAGTCCACTGATAGTACATGCTTCCAGCAGGCAGCGCCTTGTCTAACAGTTGGAAATTGAAAAAAAAAACAGGCATGTGCTGCAAATTACTGCTTTTACAAGGTACTGTATAAGGTAGTGCTGAATCATTGAATTTGGGGTAGGAAAAACATGAATTCTGAAAATTCTTTATTTGGTACACATATGTACCTTTGGACTCTGGGGGTAGAATTTGTGTTCACAAGGGGTACGCATATATACTTCTGTACTCCAAGGGTATGCTTTGTAGATGAGGCATAAAACAAAAACTATACTACCTACCAAAAATTCAGACATACTCAATGATTCAGCATGCCCTCCATTACTGAAGACACATAGTATCAACTAAAATTAAAAAGGAAAAATAATTCAGTAATGAAAATCCTGATCCTGAGTTATACCCTGTTCCTTAATAAACCACTTAACTATAAGTATGGTCTGTGAGTTGTGTGTGGCCACTGCAACAGATTATCAAAACCAGAAGAAAAGTACCGAGTGCCAAGGGAGGGACAACTGCTGTCAGAATTGATAGAAAGGTTGGAGAGTGGAGGTTTTTTGGGCCGCCACCTCATAGGGATTAGCCTTGGGCTGATCTTATTTCACATTATCCCCCATGAAGTTAGACCAGTTCTGACACTATTACTACTACCACCACAATTTTACACACTTAAAGATAGAAAATTTATGAGTCAAAACAACATTGAAACATCAATAATACAATCTTTAAAACAAAACTGCATAAAGATCATATACCCCTAACAGCTTAGACATCTGTAGTCAGCTCTTATGTATACAGATCATAACTGTAAAAAATGAAATAATGTTTGGTACAATAGACAATGAAATGCTAAATACAGTAAAAGAGTTAGTCCAAGTCTATGGACAATGTGCAACCAAGTATGAGTGTATAGCATAAAACTGAAGAGCAATGCTAGTATAACAATAAAATCTTATTTTAAAGGCTGTAACATATGACACAAAAGGCAGGCGGGGCTACACATACTGTTTCTTTTACCCATCCCTGTGTTATTTTATAATGTAACTCTTTAATTATTTAAATGTTGTTTTGATTATGTGGCATTCCAAAACCACTTCTTCGGGTCACCTTATGCATAAAAAATGATGTTATTATGTTTAATTGAAAAGGTAGCCTACTTCTCTCAGATTTTAGTTTTGAAATCTAATTGGGGCCTATGAGATTAGAATATTTTAAGGGTAGAAGGTAACAAAAGAATAGGATTATCATTTCAAATGTCATCCAGAAAAGCAAACAGAAATTAAATCCTTTTACATTTTTATCATATTACTTGATATCTGAAAGTTTATTGGCCACCATAATTTCCTTATCAAAATTAAACCATGTTACTAAAAATACATATTATTTACTGAAATAAATACAATAATTGTCTTAAAATTGTTTAGAAATATTACTCAAGCAGTAATTAGTTCAATATGAGCTGACCCCTTTTGTTGACTTTTAGAATGTTAGATGATAGCAGTTTAATTATTGAATGATACAAAGATGTATAGGACTGGAAAAAAATGAATCAAGGACATTTGAATTCATAAAGAGAAAAGTAAGCCTTATATGAAAATATACTAAATGAAAATTTTTCCACAGGCATATTATTTAGTGATTACAATTGTCTGAATATCTGAAATTAGTAACATGTTATTGTGTGTAGAAAACATGAAAATCCTATGTGATCACTATACTGTATTCACTAAGCATTTAAATCACCAAGGTCACCTAGAATCCAGTTGGCATTTTATGCCTGAAATGATGACTAGATATGCTATAATTATATTCCTCTACTTTATCATTTCTCCTTTTCCACACTTCTTAAACAAGCTTTTACTCAGTGGCTTCACTATGTGCATTGACTAAATCAGAGTCTACATTCAAGAAAACCTGAGCTAATTTATATCCAAGACATGGCAGTAAAGCAATTATTAATAGTGGGTGGTGGAACTGATGTTAAAAGAGGTATAGGATGATCCACATATACTTGATTTAATGATGTTTCATTTCAAATAATATGGTCACCCACAGGTCGTATGCAGTGAGAAAGAGAAAAGATGCTATCTACAAAGCTTGACATTACAACTAAGCAATGAATAGTAAAGTTTGCATTCTGTAATCAAGTTGCTCTGGCAAGAACGTGAACATCACCTAGCTATAACTTGACCAGGCAAAGTAGGGGAGTAAGTTCAGGAAAGCTGTGAGCAATACTAAAACTGAATTTCAAGAAACACATTCTAAATGTTAAGTTTTGAGAGAAAAAGCAATAGCTGGAACCACCTGACCTGTAGCTTATATCTTTCACTTTTAAAAAGATAACTTATAGCTTGGGTACTGAAGAGGCCTTATAAGCAGAGGACACACAAAGAACAGTGTTTTTGGGAATGTTATATGAAAAGAACTGATGATTCTCTCAACTATGCACACATATTAAGGATGCCAACAAAGTAACAGCAAACATGGGACTTCAGGCATAGGTCAGCCTGAGAGACTGTGGGCAGATCTCACCTCTGAGCATCAGTGTCTTCCTTTGTAAAACACACAAGTAGCTCTTAACCACTGCACCACCAGGGCTCCAAATATTCTTGTAGTCTATATTAAATTTACCAGTTAATACAGCTCCTTTGCAAACATTCCTTTTTCTTCCAATGTCCCCACAAGGAATCACTACTCTAAATCTGTATTTAACATGCAGTTTTTACACAAATTATGTATCCATAAATAATACGTAATTTTGATTTTTATGTTTTAAGAATAATACAAATAATTTTAAACTTCTATAAATGTATTCCTGTGGACAGTCTTAAGGTTGCTGCCAGTTATTCACTATGAAAAATAATGCTTTACTGATCATAATTTTTATGTTTCCTTATGCACAGGTCCAAGAATTTCTTTAGTGTAAAACCTAGGAGTGGAACTGCCTGATCATAGAAATACATATCTTCAACTTTACTAAATATTGGCAAATTGGTCTCCAAAGTGTTGATAATTATTTACACTAAAAAAAACATAAGAATAATACTCCACATCCACATCAAAATTTGGTATTGTCAAACCTTAATTTTTGCTATTATCAGTGCTAGGGGTCTATGTACCACTATTTTAATTTGCATTTCCCTAATTATTAGTAAGATTGAGCATATTTTCATGTTTTATTTTCCAGTGGATTTGTCCTTTTATAAACTACCATTTCATATATTTTAGTCCACTTTTTCTTTCTGTTAGGTAGTCGGTCATAATATTGTTGGTTTTTTACTTTCATTATATACTATAGCACTAATCTAGTTATATTTATTGCAAATATTATCTTCTAGTCTTTAATTTTTCTGTTCATTTAATTTGTAGCGTCTTTTGACACCCAGATATTCTTAATTTTAATAAACATTATTAATAGTTTCCTTTGGGTTCTTCTTTTTAGGGCTTTGTTCAGATATCCTTCTGTACCCAAAGGTAATCAAAATGCTGTCCAATATTTTCTTCTATAAGGTTCAAGGTTTTGAGCAATATTTTTTTCATTTAGTTATTTATGAAAGACCTAACTACAAGAAAATATGGAGACTAATACATTGTGCTTTATATGATGTATTTAATAAAAATTTTAAAAAGTATAACATAAGCCACGAACTTCTCAAACACTACTAGGAAATGTTGTGATAACAAAAGTGGGAATCGAAGGGAAAAACTGACTCATTCACATTCTAGGAAGAATATTCAAGGTTTTATTGTTAAAAAAAGAAGAAAAGAAAATCGAATTTATTCAATGATCCATTCATTCAACAAAAATTTACTGAACACCTGCTATATGCCTGTGTGTGCATATGTATGCATGTGCACGTGTGCATGGTGCTTGTTAGGAAATGGGAATACAAATGTGGGGGAAAAAAACAGGTATGATCTCTGTTCTCACGAAGCTTACAGTCTAAGAGGAAAGAAAGATTATTTAAATAATCTCATAAATAAGTAAATAAAATCACAGCTAAAGATGTTGTTGCTGTCCAGTTGATTTCAGTTCATGGTGATCCTACGTGTGCACAGTAGAACTGCACTCCATAGAGTTTTCAAGGCTGTGACCTTTTGGAAGCAGATCACCAGGCCTGTCTTCTCTGGTTGTTGCCTCTGGTTGGATTTGAACCACCAGCCTTTAGGCTAACAGTAGTGCATTTAACTGTTTGTGCCACCCAGGGAGTCTTACGGCTACTGTAAGCGTTATGAATGAAAAGCGTATGATGCTATGAGGGCCTTAAAATAGTCTGCAGAGCTGATTCTTAAGCTGAGAGATGAGGTTTGGGAAGAAACTGGTTAAATAAAGCAGGAATGGGAGCTCATCCCAGGAGGAGGGAAGAACATGTGCAAAGGTCACAGTTACTTATTTTCTCCCTTCTTCCTCTTCAAATGAGCTAAGCAAAGTTACCAGCCTCATACAGGATTTTTCCTTGGAGGCTCCTGTATATTCAAAAGTAAGACTTGCTCGTTTTCCATATATCCCACATTAGCACTAGTGTCTGGCACAAAGTAGGCATTTAATAAATATTCAGTGATTTGAATTTGCTGAAGTTCCTGCTATTGCAATATATGTGGTATTTTATTCTGAAAAACTGCACACACACAAAAACAAAAAAACATAAGAGGGCTTATCCAAAAAATAGGGCTATGGCTTAAAATAATATAACAAAAAACAGTTAGTTCCAACTCATGGCGACCTCATGTGTGTCAGAGTAGAACTGTGCTCCACGGGGTTCTCAAAGGCTGATTTTTCAGAAGTAGAAAGCCTCTGGGTGGACTCAAATCACCAACTTTTCAGTTAGCAGTGAGTATGTTAACCATTTTCACCACCCAGAGACTTCAGGGCTACAGGAGACCATTAAAAAATCTAGGCAACTTTAACACAAAGCTCAAACTAAAACCATAACACAATTTTTATAAAAATCTTTCTATGCCTAAAAGGGCATTTTAAATTATTAATAAAAAGAAGAAATAATACAGGAAATACATAAGCTTTTTTTTTAAAGCTGAATGTAGCTTGATGAAGAAGTTATAAAGAAAAGTTGAAGCTGTAAAGATTGGGGGGGGGGCACAATAAACAACTGAAAATGTGGCCTAGCTATACCAACAGAAGACTATGGAGTAAAGAGACACTATTGTATCCTTCCGTGGCATTTTGCTTTTCCTGTATTACACACTTTGCATTTAGCAGTAGTTACTTGGTGGAGTTAAACATTAATGCTGGGAAAGTATCACACATGAACCAACTTCTGTGTTTACCTACATAATTCCCCTATTTACCCATCGTGTAGTAGATAATACACATTACAGAAAAATGCACTGTAGCAGAACAGGCTATTCCTAATTGCCTGGTGCCAACTAGGTATTGCTTGCAAGTCAGAGTGCAGCAAAGGAAACTCCCCTGGTGGGTTAAAGTCATCATGGAAGGCTTCAGAGTTAGCACTGTAATGACAGCAGAGATTTGCACAAGCAGAAAGGATTAAATGCATATGTTGTGGGTGTGAAGGTGCTCTGAGTCACATGACCTTAACTAAGTGGCAGACCTATGTTTGGATTAACAAGGTGTCGTGAGTTTACAAATGTCTTCAAAAGACAAGCATACAAGTTCATATCCACTGAAATAAAGAATTAAATGCAGTTCTTGGAGTGAAAAGGGAGCATGAACGAAGCACCAAATTAGAGCTAGTAAAAGATAATATGTATTGTTACTATGCTATATGAAGAGCACGATTATTACTAAAACTTGACAGCCCAATACTCGGAATTGTTTGAATGTATACTGAATCACCTTTGCGTTGGTAGACTACTAATACAATTTCTTTAATGTGCTAAAATGAATGTATGCATGGCCAACACTGTCTAAATGAAGTTGACCTGCAGTAGCCAAGTACAGCTTTCATAATCCAATTTTAAATATGTCATCCTGAAACTAATAAGCATAAATACTTGGCATATTAACCCTTAATATAGGTTATTTTTGGTTGTTCATGGGGAAAAATGACATTTAATTAGAAAAGTTGGAAAATGCACATTTTCACTCTTCAAATTCACTTACACAGGCACCTGATACATTTGCAGCTGGCTCTTCCACTAGAATGAAAACACCTAGAAGATATAGCCTCTGCCATTCATTTTCTTTCATAATTCTTCAATTTTCAATTCAGCTTTTCAATTCTTCAGTTGCGCAGCACTGCCTCTGTATGTAACCCGTTGTCACTGAGTTGATTCCAACTCATAGCAACCCTACAAGATAGAGCAGAACTGCCACATACGGTTTCCAAGGAGTGGCTGGTGGATTCGAACCACCAACTTTTGGTTAGCAGCCAAGCTCTTAACTACTGTGCCACCGAAGCCCCATGTCTCTGTACATAGTAAGTGTTTAATAAATGATTACAAAATTAATAAATGAACAAAAGAATGATGGTCTATGTCCACATGATGGTTAAGGCTGTGTGTCAACTTGGCTGGGCAATGATTCTCAGTGGTTTGGCAGTTGTGATGTAGTTTGGTAGCTATGTAATAATGTAATCGCCTCCATAATGAGATCTGCTATGATCAGTTAATCAGTTGAAAGGGAGTTTCCTTGGGGGTGTGGCCTGCATCCAATGTATGTGGCAAAGTTCACTGGCTTTTGCTGTCTCTGGATCTTGCAGCTGGCTCCTGTTCATCTGACCTCTGGTTCTTGGGACTTGAGGGGACTTACCTGCCAATCCTGGGATTTGTCAGCGTTCACAGTCTGTGAGCCAGAGGTCTACTGTCTGACCTGCCTGCGGATAGACATAGATATATAGATATCTATGTCTATCTATCTATCTATACACACGCTTCACTGGTTTTGCTTCTCTAGAGGACCCAGCCTAAGATAGTCCACATATTCTAATAACTGACCAACGCTAAAGTGTCTCTGACCAAAAGAAAAACATGTGATTATGTAAACCAGAAAGTGCTTATCCTCAACCCTCTCAAAAAAACAGATTAAAAATTCCTGAATTAATAGGAGAAATTATATAAGACACATCCCATATAAGAAATCACATTACTATATATGTGTGTATATTTGTTCATTCACATATATAACAAACATATCCCAGTCAAAAAATTAAATTCCATAATATTTGCACAGGGTCTTAAACTGGTTTTGATGGGATGTGAACAGCATTACTTTCTTCTGGCAGAGAATGTAATCACAGCAGGGACTCCATCTCTTCATGATTACACTCTAAATCAGAGACAATCATCACTTTTGGTCCCTAAGGAGTCCTAAGCTTGACTAAGGGTGGAGGATTCCTAGGACTACATTTATACAACACAAATGAGTCACATGATTGCTAAAATCCATCCCTTTCCTCTAACAATTTGATTATAAAACATGTAAACAGTGAGCACACATACATAGTAAGTTCTGAAACAGTTTTCAGGAAATCTGTAGATGGATTAATTTAAAACAGTTAGCAAAAAAATTACTAGTTTGACAAACTATGAATTCACTTAGGATGGTTGCAGAAAACTTGTACTTCATTTATATTTTAATATTTTAAATACCCTTTCTTTTACACCTACTCAGTTATTTTGAATCCATATTACTTCTCTAAGTCACAATTAGGTTTCCAAGGAAAAAATCACTAAGATATACAGGTTTTCTTTTCTGATTTATAATTAAAACATTCCTGCTGGCCACAGCTGAAAAAAAAAACAAACAAAGCAAGAAACACATGGTCTGTAGAGTAGATAGCGTATCTTCTTCAAATAAAGTGAAGAGTAAAGCTATGAAGTGAAAATATTCCCCACCTAAAGGCCACACAACCAATTGCCCCACAGGTTTTCTAAGGAGCAGCTGGTGAATTCAAACTGTCAATCTTTTGGTTAGCAGCTGAGCTCTTAACCACTGCACCACCAGGGCTCCACGAGAACTACCAAAACCAAAAAAAACCAAACCCGTCACTGTCGAGTTGATTCCAGCTCACAGCGACCCTGTAGGACAGAGTAGAACTGCTCATAGGGTTTCCAAAGTTGTAATCTTTACAGAAGTAGAGTGCCACATCTTTCTCCGGTGGAGCAGCTGGTGGGTTTGAACTGCAGACCTTTCAGTTAGCAGCCCAGCACTTACCACTGCCCAACCAGGGCTCCTGAAATGTGGATCTAGGTAGTGGGAATTAGAAAGAGATATCATATTCCAGAGGCCTTAAAAAAGAAAAACTAAGTGAATGTGGAGAAGCTATTCTGGATTCCGGGTTGGGGAGTGACAACCCAGACTCTCCACTGACCTCATTCTCCATGTAATCATGGGCTGCTGTTTCCTGTTTCCTTAAACCCTGCTAATCCCCTAATGCCCACGGTATGTACGCCACAGTTCCTCCAGTCCTTTCATTTTCTCCAAGACTCTTAGCCACTTTAGGTTACATAGTTCCAAATTAAGAACACATTTTCAGTTCACGACATGGCCAGCAAGGGTAATATTCAAAGTCAGGCTAGGTATGATTAAGGACAGTGGCTAGCACTGGAAGCAGTTTACATAAGATGGACAAAATTCAAGTCACTCTTAAGCAGTAGTCTATTTATTAATTTGTCACTTACTGAGGATCTCCTACATGTCTGACTTAGGTCAGTTGCTGGGAAAACAGAAATAAAATACACAATCCCTGCTCTCATAGAGCTCACAATCTAGTGGGCATGAAGCAAGCAGTGAATTATATTTTAAAATGAAGAAATGATAGTGATATACACACACTATTCCGAAGCTCAGAGTGGGCATCTTGGGTGGGGATGGAGTGAGCATCCTCAAATTTACATTTGAATTGAGCCTGGAATGACCAATTTGGATAAACCAAATGATGGAAGTTTATAACCTCCATATGAATGATGCTCTCTCTAGGATTAGCAAAAATAAAGAGAACAAAATCTTTATGCACAATTTTGCAAAAAGAGGATTTCGGCATAAACCTAGTACCCTGGATAGTTCCCATGTAGCAAAGGTGACTGGAGAGACAGAGTCCAGCAAATCGAAAGGGCATCGGGGGTATTTCCAAAACTTCAAATTTAATAATTTGTCTCTGTGTTCAAAAGAAAACATTTTTGGCTTTTATAATACTTCATCTGTTAATGTCCTCCATCAGACTTCTGGGACCTCATCTAATGAATCTGATTCTCCTCAGAAATATCCCAAAAGGCAATTCCTTCCTTCTCTTCACTGGAGAGTTACTGCTTTAAGATCTTTATCCCCTACATGTTCAGAGCAGGGCTTGGACCTGGGACACTCACAATTCTCCCAGAGATCCTTCAGAATACACCGTCCCTGTAATCAACTAGACCCTCCCATTCCACAGCCCTTCCTCCTTTCAGAAGCTGGACCGATATTGATAAAGAAAATATTTTCCCAATACTTCCATACTGAGGTACACTGTAGGAAATACCCAAGGCCAATTTTACCAATAATATTACTAAAATTTCATATACTTATGTACAAAGTTGTAATGTTTTCTTAAATGGCCCAATTTAGTAATCTATACATTATTTTCAAGATTACTCCTATAAGAGGTGTGTTCTAACTTTGAAGTAACCCATTTATTAATAAATACTTTTAGTAATCATGGGTCTGTTTGTACATAAATATATTAAAAATTGAAAATTCAAGTAGCTATCCCTGAACTATTGGTCAAATACCTAATTTTCCTTTGGAAGTTCAGGAGTCTTAATGTGCAGACCCCACTGGTTTTGTTACCTATGGAATATTTTCAAAACTGAAATAAGTTACTCTTCGTCTGTATTTATAATACTGACTGCAAGTTTGGTTAGGTGGTATTTGTATTTTCTTCCTTTTTCCTAACCCTCTCATCTGATCTTTCTGGATATACGTATGCTTTTCCCCCTTTAGATTTTGCCTGAATGTCCTGAAGAATACTGTATATTAGAAGCAGGCATGTAACACTCACATTTCATATATTCAGCGCTAATGCTCTGGTAATTTCTATATTTATAAATAAACAAAAACTAAACAAATATAAAAATAGTAGTCTAAAAGAATTTCCTAGAATGTTAAAGTAAATATTTGCATTTATTTTGCCATGATTTTATTCACGTATACACGGTTTGTGTTATTTATAAACTTTATATGTTTATGATACATTGTTTCCTGCTATTTCCAACATACACACACACAACAATAAAATCTCATTAACAGAATCACAGTATTTTACTAATTCCAGGAAAGCTAATTTCAGTGAATAGGTACATAAAAATTATGCCAAGTTAGTCTAAATTTGGTTGATGAAGAAGGTGTATCACCTAGACTCTCCAAAGAGTTAAATTAAGGTAGTACGCCTGGCTTACCAAACAATTCCTGAGCACAGGAATACCTCTAGGTTTCATTAATAAATGGAAAAAATTAGAGAACGCATCACACCATCTGGAGTATGTTTCTTCAGCTGTTCTACATTCCAAACATATCATATTCAAATAAGGTTGAGGAGGAGAATGCAGAAGAGCCAGATTATCTTGAAATTAACAGTTGACTAGAAAAACAGGCAAACCCTAAAGAATTCATATGCACATATTTGTACACATATATCACATGTGGGCACCAACCAATACAGGGAAGAACCTGTATTTCATTTATTGTGGATTAAGCTATTCAGGAACCATAACAGGTTATTGGTAATGTATACTTTATTTTTAGAATTACACCCATAGGAGCTGATTCTCTTTGAAACAGATTGACTTGTATCTAATAAGCATTTATAAAATGTTTGTTGCCAGTGAAGAAGTGGCTCTATAGGGAGATACAGCCAGGTAAGGAAAAGTTACATGTAACAAAATGAGGTAGTCTGGAGTGGCCAGAACCCAGTAGTAGACTTTTACTGGAGTCTCAGAGGCACTATTAAGGCCCATCTATAAACACATACTACCAAGAAGTCCAACCAGCCTGAATATCTGGAGATATGGCAATATGCCATAAGCAGCTGGCATCACAGAGGTCCAAGAGTGAGCAGTGAAGATGAAGCCTACAAGCCTCTCCAAGCTGGCAATCTTTAAAGATCCAGGAAAGTGGTTATATTTTGGGAAGTCTGTGAGCGGATAAAAGGGCTCAGGAAATGAGACAGTTTCAGAGGCAGGATCCCAGTATTTGAAGAAATCAAGAAAACTCCGTTGTAAAAAGGTCCTGCCTAAGTGCGAGGAGAAATGGTGAGATTTGTTTAACTTATCAAGGCACAGGGAAGAATATTAGGTGAGAAATTATTTTCAGTTATAAGATAGAAGCCAAATTACTGGAAATATGTTTTAGGGTTAGAGCTGGACTTTCATGAAAGGTGGCTAAATGTTAAGTCCCAAAGTGTTGGGCTGTTGTTGCTGTTGAGTCAGTTCCGACTCACAGCCACCCTATGTACAACAGAACACTGCCCGGACCTGTGCCATCCTCACAATCACTGCTGTCTGAGCCTACTAGTTGCAGCTACTGTGTCAACCCATTGCGTCGAGGGTCTTCCTGTTTTTCACAGACCCTCTACCTTACTAAGCATGAAATCCTTCTCCAGGGACTGATCCCTCCTGATAACATGTCCAAAGTATGCGAGATGAAGTCTCACCATCCTCGCTTCTACAGAGAAATCTGGCTGTACTTCTTCCCAGACAGATTTGTTCATTTTTGGGCAGCCCATGGTATATTCAATATTCTTCACCAACCCCATAATTCAAATGCGTCGATTCTTCTTCAGTCTTCCTTATTCATTGTCCAGCTTTCACATGCATATGAGGCAATTAAAAACACCATGGCTTGGGTCAGGCATATCTTAGTCTTCAAAGTGATGTCTTTGCTTTTTAACACTTTAAAGATGTCTTTTGCAGCCAATTTGCCCAGTGCGATACAGTATTTGATTTCTTGACTGCTGCTTCCATGGGCATTGATTGTGGATCCAAGTTAAATAAAATTCCTGACAACTTCAATATTTTCTCTGTTTAGAAAGCAGTAATCTTCCCACTACATAAAAGCATAGGTTCTGAATCTGAGGAACAGCTAAAACCTGATTTAATGATTAAATGTCTTCACCCACAGAGATAGATGTCAACAAAAGCTACAAAATAGGTGATATGTGAAATGCTCAGTTAAACAATTATCTTTTCTCCATAGTTTTATGCATTTAATTTTAGTCATGTTATTGACTGATTTAACCACATTATAAGATTTATAACTTTGTACATTCAGTCTAGTAGAGAACTTCAGGATAGTCAATTTTAACTTTCTGTTGTCCATGGACTTGTATAGAATCAGCCTTTAAATATTGCCCTTGCTACAAGCATTGGAACATTGATTGAACTGATGTCTAAATAGAGGACTTGAAGATAAAAAGTGAAAACAGACTAATTTGAATCTGATATTACCATCTAACCACATTCCAAAGCTGGATTAATAGAATGCAACTAAGGTCAATATTTTTTGAGTATGATACTTAAAGTTCTGTCTTAACCTTTCCAGAATATAAGCTGCATATCTCCAGATATGGAGCAGGGTATCTGATGTGTGAACATTCCCTGCATAAAGGCACTTGGTCTCAAAATTATTCTTGGTTATGTCTTAGATTTCCATTGAAGAGTTGTGAGATTCAGACTAAACTATCCCAAATAAGATAAGAAAATTGTGGCTGAATGGCACTGAGAATGCACAATATTAGTATTGAAGAAAGCAATAAAAAGGTGACAGCGTCAGGCTTGCAAGTCCTCCATCAATCACCTGTTCCAATCACCCAACAAGCAACATTAAAGATGGCTGCAACAGGGCAAGTAATACCCAAATATTGTTCAGCCCTAAACTAAATCAGGAATAAAGAGAAGGTGAACTCCTCCAAACACTGTCTATTGGTTAAATAATTTTTACAGAAAGTAATAATAATAATAATAAAGAATCAAAGCTTGGTCTACATAGTTTTACAGACCATAGTACAGAGCCTCAGTTTCCTAATCTCTAAAATATGGACAAAAACAACTGTATAGTGTTGGAAGAATTTCATGACATAATGTGTATCCAATGCTTATCCTGTAGGAAGCACTCAGCCCATTATATTCATTGCTTTTGATATTAATAAAGTAATATCTCAGTAGTTGCAAAATGGAGCCCTGGTGGCACAGTGGTTAAGAGCTCAGGCTGCTAACCAAAAGGTCAGCAGTTCAAATCTACCAGCCACTCCTTGGAAACCTAATAGAGCAGTTATCCTCTGTCCTACAGGGTCGCTATGAGTCAGAATCAACTGGACAGCAACAGGTAGTTGCAAAATAGAAAGGAAAGTAACTCCTGTGTTTGCATATGTTCTAGGGCTCCTTTTATTTTTAAAACTTTCTTAAAGTGTCTTGCTTTGGAAGAAATAAAACATCCTTAGAATCAGGGCTTAGATGTTCTTTCATTTATTCAGATGTTGGTTCAATCAATATTTTCTGGGCATCTACTATGTGTCAGGCACTGCTAATACCTGATGATACAATATTGAACCAATCAGGACAGTCTGGCTTCATGGAGCTGTCAGTTAGTGACAGACAGGCAGAATATATGTCAGAACCACACAAATACATATAAAAAACTGCAGAAGTACCACAGGGTAGAGGAACACGGAACTAAAACAATATACAACAGAGCAACTGATACAGCCAAGGAGGGCAAGAAAGGTTTCCTTAAGGTAATGATGGTTGATCCCATATCTAAAAGACAAATATGACTAATTACAAGGGAGTCAGGGGCAGGGACAGAGACAGTTCTTGAAAGCAGAGGGTACATCTTATGCAAGGATCACTTGGTAGAATAGACTGGGGTGTTTAAATAACTGGAAGTCAGTCAGTGTGACTGCAATAGAGAGAGGAAGTGAGAGGAAGAGATACAGGATGTGAACACATTATCGTTAATTTTGGAAGATGTAGAGATGTGGTCTAAAACTTACTTAGGCAGTAAAAAGCTTTATGAATACTCCACATGTGTGATGCTATTAGTGTGTAGATGAAAAGATAAAATGAATACTACATGGGAAGATGAAAAATATCACATAAGAGTCAACAAACTAAACAGAAGATGGTTTATCTTTGTACTTTGCTCACATTATTTGCTTTATAAATTATTTCCCGATAACGTACCCAGTGGGGTCATTACTATTCAGTTAAATTCTACACTCACATATTGCCTCTCCAATCAACAGAGCCCAGAAGTTGGGAATTCATTTAAATTTTCTGTCAAAAATATACAGTTAATACAAAAAAAATACATATGAAATTTTTTCTGATATAGAGTATAATATTTTCCAGGTCTCAATAGTTAAACCTTAGTTATTTCTACCAACTGAGAAAGTACTTAGAGAAAAATGTCTTAGATACTATAAAACTTTCAAGGTCAATGGTGCACAAACTTTTGAGTGCATAAGAATCATACAGAGAGTCCCACCCTAGAGTTTATTACTCAATAGTTCTGAGGTGAGGCTCAAGAATTAGAATGTTAACAAACTCACAGGAGACGCTGTTGCTGCTTCTGGCGAGGGCTGGGGGGACCATAACCATAGGTTAAGAATTTGCCACTAGGTAACAAGGTATTTCTTTTTAAATGACCTTTGGATTTTATTCAATATCAGAATAGTTACATTACTCAAGAATTTTTAATCAGTTTAATTAAAATTTATTTAACACAGTATACATAATGTAAAACCAAAAGTCTTTTTTAAATTAAGCTAGGTACAGGACCAGGGATTTAGCTAAGCAACAAATTTCATTTGTGAATGATTTAAGAAGAACTCTTTTAACAATTTTTAACATCATACCACCAACCCAGTAAATATTTACAACCACCATCTTTTTTTTTTTTCCGCTATTTAGTCCACACGAAAAATAGCTTAAAATGTAATACAGCTGTTTAAAATCAGAACTGATAATAACAGTTTGGCACTGTATCGATCTCAGTTTAGACTGTTTGACTTTGCATTTTTAGATTATATTTAGTTTAAGCTTCATAATAAAACACAGTTCTTCTGTTACAGTGCTTTTCATCAATCACTCCATCTTTCCTCACTACTTCTCCTATCCCAAACTTCATGTTTTATTGTCAATTGACATTCTTGCACAGAGATGATCATACTGCTGATAGAAGTGTATGTCCTCTATATAAAGCAAACAGATTTTCTCACTACCCAGCAGGGAAATCATGCAGAAGCTGTCAGTCATACCATTGGCAAAATTGCATTATCAAAGTGATACACTTGTGACATACAGACCAAAACCAAACTGAAAAGAGACCAATCGACAGATAGGCTGGTTTGTGCTCTATGCTGGAAATCATCACATTCCTGCACAAGTAAGAAACTGGTGATTTAATAGGTTCTTCACTTTTATAATAACTCTCATATATTTACTATCAACAAAATATATATGGAAATCTTCTAATTCAACTAATATGAAAGTAATTCCTTTATGTTATTTATTGATACTCATATCTAATATCTGTACTATTTCTTTACTGTCACCACAATATATTTCTGGGGTGTCATACTGAACAGGCAGGCTCAAAGTCAACTCAGATGTTTTCCCTTGTATTCTTAAAATGAAGAAATGCATTTTGCATGGTTTTGTATTTGTCTAAAACAAACAAGCATATAGTCAAAGAAAAAATAGCTACAACTACACTAATTAAAGACATGTCATGCACCTATTATTACCTCACTGTATTCACCAGAAAATAGTCTTACATATCTTTAAAATTGTCACAACAATTCTAAAACTTTCCCCACAGCCACTGCATCAGAGACATTTACTAATGGAAAATAATGAAAGAACAGGTTGTTATCTGGATGTGCTCTAATAACTTTAAAATTAAAAAAAATTATAGAAAATAATTATTTAATGGGTTATGTATTTTATATGAATAAAACGTTAAGCGTTCAACTCATGTTCACTACTAATACTACTGTTGTACACTTCATCACATTTTTTGCTTTAGCGCAAATGTAAGGAGAGTTGGATAAGGAAGTACTCAAAACACCTTGCTATAAAGAGGTCATACAAGCACTACCTTGTTATTAATGTCAAACTCAGCACTTCAGTGTGTTGTCAGTTCATTTAAACATTTAGAGAAGTCTTCTCTACAAATGCATACTGAAATTTTTTTATCATTAAAAGGCAACATAAAGTCTAAGATTTGCCTCGTCAGGTACAGAAATATTGACAATACCAAGAATAGAGTGTACAGAACACGGCACATCAAAAACAGACTCAGCCTGCACTCTGTCCAACAAATCCAACTACTCTGCAATATTCAAATGTATTTCAGAACAAACTCTTTCCCGCTTCTGTCTTTTCTTTTCTATAATTCCAGGAGACTTGCATTTTATATCTTATATCTCTTCTCATCTATGATCTACTAAATCCTATTTATTCTTTAAGACCAAGACCAAGCAAGTCTTACCTACCCCTGAAGCCTCTGCAGACAAAATCCAGCCTGAATGTTACTGTCATGCTCTGAACTCTTGTAGCCCTTATTTAATATGCAATTTCTTATTGTCATGGGTTGTTAACTCTATGTTCACCCACGAGCATCAAATTTCTACCAACTAAAGAGGCACCTCCTAAAGGGCAGGGAACAAGGGAAGCCTTGTGTTCTTCCCCAATGCCTAGACAGTACCCTGCACATGATAGGCCCTTTGTTATGAATATTATCATGAGTATGAAAATGCAATAAAAAGTTGAATAACTATTATCTTTAAAATGTTTCATTTTGTAACTCTTAAGTTTAATGTAAATTAACATTCTACGTTATAATAATATATCTTTACAATAATAAGCATTTGCTGATTCTCTTACAATGTCAAAGAACAAGATACTCATAAATACAACTTTTTAACGATTGTAATGATACAATTCATCAAGTACATTTTATATATTTTTCTATTGTACTTTAGATGAAGGTTTACAGAGCAAATTAGTTTCTCACTAAACAATTACCATACATATTGTTTTGTGACATTGGTTGCTATCATCAAGTACATTTTTTAATTCCTCATTCTCTCTACATTCTAATAACTGGGGAAAGTTAAGGTAGTGACCCTCAGAGTGGGGCTTTCTGCGTAGGTTCTAATCTAATATATACAACTGCACATGCTCCAATATTTAAAATGTATTTGAAACCAATATGAATCTAATCAAATCAAAACACCAAATCCTTATACACGCCTTGTCTCTCAAATAAGCAGGACTGCTAAGGAAAGCTAGCTTCACACTGTAAAAAACAACAGTTGGTATGCTCTGATCAAAACAAGGAGCTCCTTAACATCTAGTGAAGACAAATCACTCTGATAATGGGTTGATCAGTATAGTTCTCTTTTTTCTCTGTGAACTTATTGAAGGGGAGGTTACAACATGGAATTTCTATGTTTTAAAAACATTGTGCTTGGCAGGCACTTAGAGACCCAATTTAAAATAACAAGCCTGTCTTCTGTTTATCAGTCACAACCCAGTCATCACATATAAAATCACAGGTTGCTACTTTTAAGAACAAACAAATTTGCTCAAGCATCATTGCTTAATACTGTCCCAAATCATCTCTAAGCTTCCAAAGTTATGTCTTTGGAACCTGTCCCTGTTACAAAGCAATTAGAAAGAGAAACCAAAAAAAAAAAAAAAAACTGATCAGGTCATATCCTAGATTTACAGTATTTCAGTTCTTCCTTAAGAACTAGTTTTTAGCAGATCAGTAGTAATAGATACAAGCCCACCTAGGTGTCTGCTTCTCTGACCTCCGTAAGACTTTTACTAAAACCAGTTTTATGTAAAATGTGTGTCTGCATATATATATATATATATATATATATACGTGTGTGTGTGTGTGTGTGTGTGTGTGTGTGTGTTTAGACACACAAGTATAAGATGTTTTAATAGCCTTAGGGAGGTGGGATACCAAAAACTCATTGCCATTGAGTCGATTTCGATTCGTAGCAATCCTACAGGTCAGAGTAGAACTCCCCCATAGTGTTTCCAAGGAGGGGCTGATGGATTCGAACTGCTGACCTTTTGGTTAGCAGCTGTAGCTCTTAACCACTGGGAAGGTATTCAGTTGAAGGCTGAAGGTATTCAGAAGATACCAGAAATGAAAGCTGTTGAAACCAAGTAGGTGTTTTCTGTCTTGAAAGTACTATTGCCCGCCTGAAGATGCAAGAGAAGTGTAGAATAAGGACTTAAAAACATAAAAGGGCAAGAGATCAGTGCCTTCTAAGAAGCATATTTTTTTCTACCTGCAAGTTATTTTCTGATTTCCTTCACTTCATAGTGTAGGTCCCACGAGAGGGGAAAAAAGGCAGAAATGCTTCTAATTCTGAGACACAGAGAGGTAACAGATCTCAGGATACAGTGAAGGAAACCCCGAGAAATTTCACAACTCTTTGCCATAAATAGCCTTTCTTCTCACTCTGGATACCTCCCTCCTCTGCATCAGCAAGGCTCAGCCTCCACGCGCAGAGAAGCACCATTCACAAATCTCTTCGTCACCTATTCGCGCACCCCTACCCTTGCTGACACCGTGTGTACGAGTCTCTGGAACACAAGCCAAAAGATAAGCGGGTCTAGGAGGCCACCTGCGGTTTCAGCTCAGGGAGCTCTTCTCGGGTGGACCAACGCCTTGATTTGTCCGGAACGCGATCACACACACAAACACACACGCACACGCGCGCGCGCGCACACACACACACACACACACCATCACACCCTGGAGCCCTTGACGAGCCACCACAAAGCAATTTGTTCACTCCAAGTCTCTGCTGTTCCTGCCGCCGCTGGGGCGGTTCTCGCCTCCAATCCAGGAAGCCAGCGCCAGAGGAAAAGCAGGCGGAGGCAAGAGACGGTCCCGGCTCTGGCACTGCGGTTCCTCCGGGAGCCCCTGGCTCCCCGCCCCCTCCCTCTCCTTCCCTCTCCTCGCCGCCGCCCCTACTTGCGGGACACGGGAGGCGAGGGACAGAAGCGGCCCCGAGCCTGCGCCAACTCTTGCCTCGGTCGCCAACCGCACTCCGCATCCCCCAGGAGCGGCCGCAGGGCGGGGGACACGCAGGAGCGCCAAGGCAATGGCCACGCAGCGCGCCGAGTCGCGGGGAGGCGGCGAGCGAGCCAGCCCCCAACGCCCTCCCACCCCGCCCGCAAGGCCAGGTCTCCGAGCCACGCACCCCGGGCCTCGGCTGGGACTGCTCCCGGAACGGCCCGGGCACGGTACGGTCACCTGCCGGGCAGTCATCCCCGCGCCCGCCTGGGGCGGCCCCAGCGCAGCTCCGACGCGACACGTTGCCCGCCGGGCGCAGGGACACGGGGGGCGTTACTACCTTGAGGGCTCCGCGCCGCTTGTTAAGGCTTCTCCCGGGCACTCAGGGAATTATGTCTTCGGGGCACAGTGGTGTCCTTCCTGGTCCCCCTCCTCTGCCCTCCCTCCCCTTCTCGGCTGTTAGGCTGCTTCTCTCCACTCCCAGTTGCACAGAGTCGAGCTGCGTTATTTAATAATCCTTCTGCTCTTCCTGCCTGCGCCGGCCGAGCAGCTCTGCCTGAGCCACCGCTTCCCAGTCAGTCATGTTGTTATGAGAGACAGAGAGAGGCGGATTGGCAGTCACTCGGCGACTATTTGTGGTGAGAGAGAGAGAAGAGCAGAGCAAGAGGAGGCCAGGGGAGGGACGTGGGGAGGCGCTTCCAAGTGTGTGAGTGCGCGGAGTGTGACTGTGCGGGGAGCTCGGAAGACACCTCCCCGCCAGGCCGCGCTCCCGGGCTGTGACGGGGGAGGCGGCAAGGGCCGCCCTTATAAGGGCTGGGAGGTGGGGGTTGGGCAGGGGCGAGGGCGGCCTCCAGGGCGGCGCCGAGCCAACTGCGTCCGCGGGCTGCCACGCACGCATACTCATACATTCACGCGCGCAGACCCACTGCTGGCCGGCTGCTGAGTTTTCATTTCAGGGGCAGCAGTATCCGACCATGCTGACTTGGTTTTCTTCCTAGACCATACTTGTGTGTACGTCGAGTCCAAGTGCATCAGCAGGTCAAGACTAGAGAAGAGGGGGAGTCTAAAGTGCTATGAGGGAACCCAGGGGGCGCTGGAAATACACTGTGTCTTTTCTCTCCAAGCCATCTCACGGGAGGGAGGAGGTTGTGAGGTCTTTCTTCTCTGATCCTTCCCACTCAACCCATTCACATCCTGACATGTCTCTTCCCTCAACATTAGCAGGGAAAGAAACCTGGCTTCTTTCTTCTAAGCAGATCACACCTCCCACGAACCATTTACAGCAATCAATTCTTCTGTAAGATAATGGAAGTTTTGCTACTGTGACCTGGAGTGGGACTCGTGTTCCTACCATAGGTTCTTGACAGCACGGGGCATTACAAACAGAACCAGCTACCAATTTGACATCATTTGCTGACGGTCCTGTAGGGAAAAATTGCCAGTTTAGAGATGGGGAAGACGTCTGATGCATGGTGCTGTTGTTTACCTAATTTAATTTTTCCTTGATCCTCTCTCCACTTGCACTGCTTCAGTTACTTTCAGGTTTACAGTGAATCCTGAACTCTTTCCCATCCATCCCCTTCCTCCTCTCCAGTCCTATGTATTTATGCCGTTAGCGGGCAATCTAGCAGATGTAGTGCATTTAACTAGGTTTGTTTTGTTTTGTTTTGTTTTTTCTGTGTCAGAACTATTGTTTAACTCTTTCTAGTGTAAAGTAGAACCATTTCTAGGTATATAATACATTTCCAGTGCTAAATTTGTACACCTGACAACAACTCCGTTAACCCCTTACTAGCCTTTTGCCCAGATTATAGGATCTTCGTGATCTCGTCACGGCTGTATTGGGAAAGAGTTTCCAGGAACAAAGCAATCTATGCTTCATTCATGGTTTCGTGTGTGTGTGTTTGTGTACTCTGTATAATCCAACTGATCACAGTCTGACTTCTGACATGCTTGGCACTTGGATAGAATAAGGGTAAAAGCAAGTTGTACATAAATGAGTCTTAGTGGTTGATGTTATTTAGGCCAGTGGACAACTGTGGGAAACTTCAGAAATGTGACAAAAGAGAGGTAAGAAACTTTAGGAGGCTAAGGAGGTGGTGGCAAGGTTGACAACTCATAATTTCTTCCCTCCTTACTCAGTAGCTTTTAATCATTGCTACCTTTTCAGGTTTTTGTCATTATACATCCATATATTTTAACTTTTTCGCATTATTTTTTCTCTCCCTAATTCTTTCATATCTCACATAAAGGGTTAGAAGAATGTAATAAAGACCTAGTAAAGAAAAGGTATTAATGGTAGTGATTGGAAAGAAAGGGCAGCAAAGTAGACAAATGTATCAGACAAATGTATACAAATACAATACATCATGGCTTCTTTGAATGAGCATTGGAAAATGGGTGTACTAGCAAAGAATGTTGGGATTTAATGTGTCCTATGAGGCAGCTAAGGGGCCCTGGTGGTGCAGTTGTTGAAGTGCTTGGCTGCTAACTGAAAAGTCTGCAGTTCAAATCCACTAGCCACTCCGAGAGAGAAGGATGTGATAGTCTGCTTCAGTAAAGATTATGGCCTTGGAAATCCTACGGAGCAGTCCTACTCTGTCATTTAGGGTTTTTATGAGTCGGAATCGACTCGACAGCAGCGTGTTTGGTTTGGTATGAGGCAGCTATTATCATTTCCTCAATTTTACAAATCAGGAGAGTCAAGTTTTGGGAAGGTAAGTAGGTGGCACAGTGGTTAAGAGAAGAGCTCGGCTACTAACGAAAAGGTCAGCAGTTTGAAGCCACCAGCCACTCCACAAAGATTACAGCCTTGGAAACCCTATGAGGCAGTTCTCTCTGTCCTACAGGGTCGCTATAAGTCAGAATTGACTAAATGGCAATGGGTTTGGTTTAGTTTAAATAGCTAATTTAAGGCCATATGCAGAGTAAGTGATTCAGGTGGAACGCAACCTAACCCTTTCTTAAATGTCCATACTACCTCTCATTCTGAGCTTCTGGCTTAGATAAAAATCTTGAGAACCTCCTTAGAGCTTTGATAATTATGAAAATAACTTTCCTTGCTGAAAGTGAAGAGGACTTAAAGCACTTACTGATGAAGATCAAAGACCACAGCCTTCAGTATGGATTACACCTCAGCATAAAGAAAACAAAAGTCCTCACAACTAGACCAATAAGCAACATCATAATAAATGGAGAAAAGATTGAAGTTGTGAAGAATTTCATTTTACTTGGATCCACAATCAACGCCCATGGAAGCAGCAGTCAAGAAATCAAAAGACACATTGCATTGGGCAAATCTGCTACAAAAATCTCTTTAGAGTGTTAAAAAGCAAAGATGTCACTTTAAGGACTAAGGTTCACCTGACCCAAGCCATGGTGTTTTCAATTACCTTACATGCATGAGAAAGCTGGATATTGAATAAGGAAGACCAAAGAAGAATTGATGCCTTTGAATTATGGTGTCAGTGAAGAATATTGAATATACCGTGGAATGCCAGAAGAATGAACAAATTTGTCTTGGAAGAAGTATAGCCAGAATGCTCCTTAGAAGCAAGGTTAGTGAGACTTTGTCTCACATACTTTGGCATGTTATCAGGAGAGACCACCCCCTGGAGAAGGACATCATGCTCGATAAAGTAGAGGGTCAGTGAAAAAGAGGAAGACCCTCAACAAGGTGGACTGACACAGTGGCTGCAACAATGGGCTCAAGCATAACAATGATTGTGAGGATGGTGCAGGACCAGGCAGTGGTTCATTCTGTTGTACATAGGGCTGCTGTGAATAGGAACCAACTCGTGGGCACCTAACAACAACACAATCCCTTGGTGTTTTCCTCCTACCTCCCTCCTTCTTTTCCAGTGCCAGAGAGGTTTACAAAATGTTCTCTTTTTAGAGTTAGGCAAGGAGTAAAAGAGTCATAACTCTATGGACTCAAAGATGGAAAGGGTTAGGGACCTTCTTTCCAAAACCAAACCCATTGCCTCTGAGTAGATTCCGACTCTTAGAGACTCTATAGGGGCTTCCCCACAGGGTTTCCAAGGAGCAGCTGGTGGATTCTAACTGCTGCCCTTTTTGGTTTGCAGCCTAGCTCTTAACCACTGCGTCACCAGGGCTCCCTTCAGTCCAAAGTCCTTACTAATGGAATACCTCTGTCACTGCAAAAGGAAATTTTGTAGAAGAGATATTTCTAAATATTTGCATTTAGCAAATGAATATGTGGGTTATTCAAGAGTTGTAAACAGGCATTAAAAAAAAAAAATACTTTGGTTCCCCTTTAAGGATCATGTTCAATCATATTAGCAGGTTTTCGGTGGCTTTATTGTCTCTGTTCTCTATTTATTTAATTGCCATCAATGATAATTTGATAATGACTCTATATTGAGTACTTCAAATTATACATTAGACCAGATATTTCAGGGGCATTTTTGGTAACCACAACTGATTGTAATTTTCACACTCTCAATTGCATTCATAATTAGTGAGAACCATAATAATCTGTCAATTGCCTTTATTCATTAAGGTATTAAATAAAGCCAACATTTCTCGCTTAATTCTGTAACAATTTTACTTGCTAAATTAATCCTAGAATTAATCTGCACTAGGTCAGAAAAACATACAAAAATATATAACTTAAAATATATTTCTGAAATATTGAATTTTTTTACTATTTTGTATTTTTATTTACAAAATCTATATTATAAACTTCATGTATAAATTATAATGAACAGCGTATTTTAGAAGTTAAGTAAATGAATTATTCTCTTTTAAGATTGTTTAGCATTTCAAGTAGGATTTCCCACTTTGCAGTACTTTCAAAGATATGATTTTTGTTGTGATAGGAAAATAGAAAGTTAATGACTCTTTCCAATTTGTTCATTTTCATCTCCTATCTGCTTGCTGCTGTTTGGTTCCCAAGTGTATTTAACTGGCAAGTTCAAGGAAGATTTGGCATTGCACCATTTGATGAAAGCAGGAAAATTAGGTTGCCAATTACATATGTGCCCCTTATGTGCACTGAATTCCCATTGAAGGGATGAGCCAAATTAGAAATTCCTCAGTAGTGGTACCTAGAAAGGAAAATTAGTGCCCAGGGAAGATAAAAGGGATAATCTTTCTTTCCAACCCTATTACTATATTGAAAGTCATAAGACATTTCAGAACATGAATTATCTCTAATACATGTGCAAAAAAAAGTTTGTAGATTAAGTGTCAGAAAACAAAATTTTAATTTTCATTTCTTTCTTTTCTTTCCTAGCTGTTTTTGATTTACTTCGGTGATTATCCAGTTATTATGAAGAAAGTTGGATGAAGATCACTTCTCCACTTTGCTATAGACTAACAGTTGAAAAATAAATGCAAGATAATATTAGCATTCTGGGTCTCTTCCAAATTATTAAAAGGTAAATTATCCTTTTGTGATGACCATTGCAGCTTGAGAAGAGAACAAGTGGCATTATGGGTACCTTAGAGCAACAGGAGCAGATAATGGAGCTGTCACTTGGTTCAAGATCAAGGACTAATAACAGAGTGTGGGATGGGAGACTGGCGGATTGAATCAGCTGCAGTTGAGTGTCCAGAGGGCACAAATAACTCCATCTTAACGTGGAAAACTCATTATTGGGGCAAGCTGCCCGGTAGAAAGGGCACAGTAGGCAAGAATTTAGACAGAAGTTTTTTTGTTTTTTTTTTTTTCCCGGAAATCTGGTAGTGGTGACTAGACTTGGTAAATTGTCTTTTTTGCAGCAGAAATTCTGCCTGGTGGCAGGAGGGCAGGATCTATCCATGCCCTTGTTCTGTGTCTAAAGGGTTAGACAGGTCAAGTGACCAGGATGTCAGAGAGGAAACATTGGCAGAACCTAAGCCCAGATGACTGGGTCAGCACACTCACTGCATGTGCTGTCTGTGATCTGGCAAGACTATTAAGGTGAACATAGGTGACTGTCCTTGTGACTGTATTAGAATGTCCAAGGTTTGCAAAGTGATGTAATTCTAAGCCCATATAGTGGGCCAAGAGGATGGAGAATAGAGGAGGTGGAAAAGTATCTCTTGACCTAGCAACACAGGCAATTCTGAATTTCTAGGGTGGACTATCCAGTTTAGAGAGGGTGGACTATCCAGTTTAGAGGACAGAAAACAGTTGAGGAGGCAGGAGACAGAAGGAGGCTATAGCCAGAAGAACACTAATTTTCTCTGAATTTACCAGTTGCCATCCAGTCAATTATGACTCATGGAGACCCTGTGTGTGTCAGAATAGAACTGTGCTCCACAGGGCTTTCAGTAACTGATTTTTCAGAAGTAGATCTCCAGGCCTTTCTTCTGAGGTGCCTCTAGGTGGACTCGAACCTCCCACCTTTCAGTTAGCAGCTTATACCTATCTATTTTTAAGAGAGGTAAACGATATTAAAACAATGCTTATCAACATAAAACAAAGGAGAATCTTTGTAAGCAGATTTACCAGTAGAAACTTTTCCTTTTTTATAGTTTCCTTATCTTTGTTTCTGTATCCAGATTCACTTATGAGTTCTTTCAGAATATGACTTCAGGATTTCTTGCCTTCACATGAGGTAATTTTCATGTTTCAATACTTATTTTTCTGATTGAAATATTTAAAAAAAATAATTGTTGTTGTGTGATGTCAAGTTGAGTCCGACTTATAGGGATCCTATAGGACAGAGTAGAACTGACCCATAGGGTTTCCAAGGTTGTAATCTTTATGGGCCCAGATCTCCAGGTCTTTTCTCCCTCAGAGCCACTGGTGGGTTTGAACTGCTGACCTTTCAGTTAGCACCTGAGCCCTTAACCGTTGTGCTATCAGGGCTCCTTAATAATCCAATTAATTGGTTCATTTGTTGGTGTCTGTGGGTTACATCTATCAAAGTGTTTTTTCTGCTGGATTTTTGAGCTGTTCTATTATGATTGTCCCTACACATCTATATGGTTACAGACATTTTATTAAAAATAGATAGAACTCTACACACTTTAAATCATTATTCCTAAAAATAGTATATTCACAAAATCTGAAAGTGAAACAATAAATCTGCATTTCATAGAAATAGATCTAACAATAACAATAGAAGAAATAAAACAAAAATTTAATAGTAAATGTTATTATACTACTTAGATATACAGAACAATAAACTAAAAAATAAAATAATCTAAACCGTATTAAACCAGTATGTAAACAGGTTGGAAACTGGTCTTAGCATCTGTCAGCTTCTATACTGGCAGTTTAACAAATGACATCTCTTTTTAACAAAACATCACAGCAGGAGATACCGACATGTGAATTGTAATTAAAACGTGAAAAAGGCGCTTCCTAGTTTTTGTAATTTGTATAAAGCTTCTCTTATATTGTAAAATTCTGGGCCTATGAAGTTATGCAAAATGGGAGCCATTTCTGTTTTGCCAGGTATATACACTGACTGAAATTTTAACTTCAGTAATGAGTGTATATGCTTTCATGAATTGAAATGTATTTTCCTTATATTAGCAATGAGATTCAATTATTCTTTAATCAACCAAAAATAGAAGATGAAGAGGAATAATTTGTATATTTTTATGCAGTCTAGATTTGCTGACTAATGTTTTTGCTTTATATTTACTTACCATTATATTCTGTAAATAAAAACAGTACTAATTTTGTTTAACTTTTTGGAAAAAATAAACCTAGATCAGAAACTTTACTCTGTAATAGAAAAATTACCTACATATTATATCCAGGTGAATACTAGTTTCTTACCATTGACATACAAACCAACATATCCAATGTTTGAAATATGCTATTGTTAATGCTACATATAGTGCATAAGTGTTCAAGAAAGCAGGTGTCTTTCAAGTTAATGATGTAGTATCTACAGTTAAAATAACACATTTATATTCAATTAGATCTTAATTTTTATTCTCACTCCTCATCTTCAACATCTTGGATATATTCTAGAAATTAAAAAACAAAAACTGTTGATGTTGAGTCAGTTCTGACCCCTAGCAACCCTATAGGACAGAGCAGAACTGCCTTGTAGGGTTTCCAAGGCTGTAACCTTTACAGAAGCAGACTGCCCAGCATCTTTCTCCCACAAAGCAGCTGGTGGATTTGAACAGCTGACCTTTTGATGAGCAGCCGAGCATTTAACCACTGCACCACCAGGGCTTCTTTCTAGGAATTTAGCTTAATGTTTAAGTTAGCAGTTGTTGTCATTTGCCATTTTGGGCTTTATTATGTATGTGTCCTATAGGGTCACTATGATTCAGAGTCAACTCAATGACAGCAGTTTTGGTTTTTGGTTTTTGTCTATTAGGTATTCAAACACATTCATATCCTTAACCTACCATTGGGTTGTAATGATGCTTTTCTTTGCACTGTCATCATTTCCAACTTTTCTTCAAATTTTAACATTTTAACAAACAAAATGAACATTGAGGTTGTAGAACTGAAGTCTCCATTTCCTTGACTCATATCTCCATCCATCTTTAAGTCAGCATCAGCAGGCTTGATCTTTCTCATGCTTCAGAGCTTTAACTTCTTGTACCCCTTACCCATGAGTCAATTCCAACTCATGTTGAGCTCATGTGTTACACAGTAGAACTGATCCATAGGGTTTCTTAGCTGTAATCATTATAGAAGCCAATCTCCAGGCCCTTCTTCAATATGGTGAAGGGATATCACCCTGATGCATACCTTTCCTGACTTTAAACGATGCAGTATCCCCTTGTTATGTCTGAACGACTGCCTCTTGATCTATGTACATGTTCCTCATGAGTACAATAAGTGTTCTGGAATTTCCCATTTTGCTCAATGTTATCCATAATTTATTATGATCCACACAGTCAAATGCCTTTGCATAGTCAATAAAGTGCAGGTAAATATCTTTCTGGTATTCTCTGCTTTCAGCCAGGATCCATCTGACATCTGCAGTGGTATCCCTGGTTCCACGTTCTCTTGTGAATCTGCCTTGAATTTCTGGCAGTTCCCTGTCAATGTACTGTTGCAGCTGCTTTTGAAAGATATTCAGCAATATTTTACTTGCGTGTGATATTGATATTATCTGATAATTTCTGCATTCTGTTGGATCACCTTTCTTTGGAAAAGGCAAAAATATAGATCTCTTCCAGTCAGTTGGCCAGATAGCTGTCTTCCAAATTTCTTAACATAGACAAGTGAGCACTTTCAGCTTTATATCCATTCATTGAAACATCTCAGTTGGTATTTGGTCAATTCCTGGACACTTGTTTTCACCAATGCCTTCAGTGCAGCTTGGACCTCTTCCTTCAGTACCATCAGCTCCTGATCTTATGCTGCCTTCTGAAATGGTTGAATGTCGACCAATTCTTTTTTGTATAGCGATTCTATGTATTCTTTACATCTTCTTTTGATGCCTCCTGCATCATTTAATATTTTCCCTATAGAATCCTTCAGTATTGCAACTCAAGGCTTGAATATTTTCTTCAGTCCTTTCAGCTTGAGAAATGCTGAGCATGTTCTTCCCTGTTGGTTTTCTAACTCCAGGTCTTTGCACATGTCATTATAATACTTTACTTTGTTTCCTCGAGCCACCATTTGAAATCTTCTGTTTAGCTCTTTCATTTCATCATTTCTTCCATCTGGTTTAGCTACTTGACATTCAAGAGCAAGTTTCAGAGTCTCTTAAGACATCCAGTTTGGTCTTTTGTTTTTCTGTCTTTTTAAAAATCTCTTGCTTTCTTCATGTATGATGTCCTTGATGTCATTCCACAACTTTTCTGGTCTTTGGTCATTAGTGTTCGATGTGTCAAATCTGTTCTTGATATGGTCTCTAAATTCAGGTGGGATATACTCAAGGTCATACTTTGGCTCTTGTGGACTTGATCTAATTTTCTTCAGTTTCAACTTGAACTTGCATATGAGCAATTGATGGTCTGTTCCTCAGTCAGCCACTGACCTTGTTCTGACTGATGATATTGAGGTTTTCCATCAGCTCTTTCCACAGATGTAGTCGATTTGATTCCTGTGTATTCCATCTAGCAAGGTCCACATGTATAATCGCCATTTATGTTGTTGAAAAAGGTATTTACAATGAAGAAGTCTTTGATCTTGCAAAATTCTGTCATGTGATCTCTGGCATCATTTCTGTCACCCAGGCCATATTTTCCAACAACCAATCCTTCTTCTTTGTTTCCAACTTTCACATTCCAATCACCAGTAATTATCAATGCATCCTGATTGCATATTTGATCAATTTCAGACTGTAGAAGTTGGTAAAAATCTTCAATTTATCTTTGGCCTTAGTGGTTGGTGAATAAATTTAAATAATAGTCATATTAACTGGTCTTCCTTGTAGGCTTATGGATATTACCCTATCTTTGACAGCATTGAACTTTAGAATAAATCTTGAAATGTTCTTTTTGACGATGAACGCAATGCCATTCCTCTTCAAGTTGTCATTCCCAGCATAGTAGACCATATGATTGTCCGATTCAAAATGGCCAATACTGGTCCATTTCAGTTCACTAATGCCTAGGATATTGATATTTATGTGTTTCATTTCATTTTTTATGACTTTGAATTTTCCTAGATTCATACTTCGTATATTCCATGTTCCAATTATTAATGAATATTTGCAGCTGTTTCTTCTCATTTTGAGTCGTGCCACATCAGCTAAAGAAGGTCCTGGAGCTTGACTCCATCCATGTCATTAAGGTTGACTCTACTTGAGGAGGCAACTCTTCCCCAGTTGTCTTCTGAGTGCCTTCCAACCTGACAGGCTCATCTTTCGACACTATGTCAGACAATGTTCTGCCGCTATTCGTACAGTTTTCACTGGTTAATTCTTTTCAGAAGTAGATTGCCAGGTCTTCTTCCGCATCTGTCTTAGTCTGGAAGCTCAGCTGAAACCTGTCTGTCATTGGTGACCCTGCAGGTGTTTGAATTCTGGTGGCAGAGCTTCCAGCATCACAGCAACATGCAAGCCCCCTCAGTATGGCAAAACAATAGGTGTTCAAATGAGACGGGGGTGGTGTGTGTGACTGAAGATTTACATTTTTTATCATTTCAAGAATATTGTGCCTAATAGAGAAGCATTCTTTTTCATTATTCCCTTGAGAGCCTTTATTTTCCTCCAAATTATCAGCAGTCTTTTGTCTCTAGTCTTTTTGTCTCGTCTTTCGTAAGTTAGACTTCTTCACACTGACTTTAAAAATGAGGGTTGCATGCATCACTGGAGCAACTCACCCAAATAATATTCAGTCACAGGAAGCAGTGTGGTGAGATTTGATGCAGCAGCACAGCAAGTGAAGACTGAGGAGGACATAGGAGACCTCAGAATAAACCCAACTATCCCCTAGAGTTTTAATTGATGTTGGGAATGAGATATGGTTTTTTGTGTTACCATTAATTATTACTCATTAATTAATGGTTGTTAGTTTTCTCCTCTTTTTCCATATATTGTGGCCAGTTTATGGGTGAAAGTTACAACCAACAGAAATGTCATATTTTTGAAAAGTAACTTGGGATTTTGGTGCTATGGTTGCTTCTAGTACAAGGCTGAATCATGGGAATTAAACACTGAACAAATTTGAAATCATAAATATAAAAGAGGAAAGAAAAACAACAAACTTAAAAACAAATGACATATTAATTTTTTTCTTAGAAAACCGAGCTAAAAGTGACAATCTGAGGGTCAGTCTAAGCATAGCGGAGGAGTATATTCACGAACTTGATACATGAGAATTATTTCAAGATCTATATTAACTATGCTAATTTCTCACCAATCTTGTTTTGCATCAACAAAACATTTTTACTTAAAAGAGTAGAATTTGAAGAGATCATGATTATTCAACAGATTTTTGTTAAAAGACAGTGAACAAGCCAAATATTAAGGATACCAAAATGGCAAAAAAAAAAGAAAAGGAAGAAATTCTTGCTGTTGAAACAGTCAGGAAAACAAATTATTAGAATGCAATGTAAAGTGAAATAAAACAGGTATATAAGATTTCCTGAAAATTGCTTTCATGCAAATCATAGTCCAATAATATAGACAGACTACAGTGAATAATTACAATAGCTGATTGTCAGTCCTCATTTTACTCTGGTGGATTCTGGATTGGGGTGGCTTTGCACTGTGTTAAATTAGCTGAACTGGAATTATGTTTTCCAGAATTCTCTTCCTTACATGGTTCTGCATTTGAGTTGGCCAGAAAAGAAATTTTCATGAGATTTGGAACGAGAAATGAAGCAGCAGCTTTAGTACACTCGAAAGGTCAGTGTAGGGCACCCGGTGCTGTTTCAGCTCATGCTCCTTGTTGCTGATCTGCTTGCTCACCTTGTTGGTGTGGGGCAGCAGCTGGCCAATGGCTCCCTCGGCTCCTGCCAGATCTCCTCCTTTATACTCTCAAGAGGGTGCATTTACAAGTGTGTGTGCAGCTCCATGATGAAGAGTTCCAGCTCCTTCTGCCTCTCACTTGTATTTTCGTGATTGGCGGTGGCTAGAAACAGAGGTAGGTTGAGATTTTTTTTTAGGGGGGTCCAGTTTATCCTGTGGGTTCCAGTTTGCTCCTGCTGTTACCCCCAGTTCACAGACAGCTTTTCTTCATCACTGCCAGTTCTGCTGACCTCAGTGCCCTTAGGCCTACAATTAGTTGCAGAGGCAACAGACTTCTTCCCAGCTCCCACAGCTGCATAAAGTCAAATCCTTATAATAAATCCCTTATTCCATATCACTCATAGTAGTTCTGCTTCTCTGATCAAACGTATTTACATGGAGATATTCTGCAGAAAAAACTAACAGGAGTACTGCTGAATGGACGTAGGTGATGAGGAAAGAGAAAAGCCAAAAGTGACTGTATCATAAATTAACATGTTAATTTTTGTAATTTCCTTCTACTTGAAACATTTCCTTCATTTGACTTTGGGACACCACAGTCCCCTGGTTTTACTCCTAACTCTCTGCCTGTACATTCTCAGTCTCCTTTGTTGGATTCTGCTCATCTCCATGACCTCTGCATAATTGTAGTGTTCTAAGGCTCAAGACTTAAACTTTCATTTTCTACCCTTATTTACCTTTTTGGTGGACCCTTTTAGGCTCAGAGCTTTGGTACCATCTGAATGCTGATGACTTCCACATTTGTGTCTCTAGCCCTAACTGCCTACTTGTCATTTCTGCCTGTTATATAGGCTTCTCAAGATTAACTTACCCAAAGCCGACCATCTGGAATTCCTCCCAAATCCTTTTCTGTTTGTGGTCTTCCCTATCTCAGTCAATGACACACTATTCTTCCAGTTGCTCCTGTTTAGTCATTCTTAGCTTCTCTTTTATAATGTACCATCTAATGTGTCTGTAAATCCTGTCGGTCTATATTCAAATTATAAAGTATTCAATCACTTCTCAAAATTTCCACTACCGTTACCTAGTCTAAGCTACCATCATCTTTCACCTAGGTTATTATAATATTCTTCTAACTAATCTCTGCTTCTATCTTTGTCCCTTACAGTCTATTCTCAACACAGCAGGCAGAGTTATCATGTTAAAATCTAAGTCAGATCATGTCACTGTTCTGTTCAAAATCTTCCAATGGCATCCCATTTCACTGAGAGTAAAAGTCCTTTAGAATGGTCTACAGGGCTTGTATTATAGGACCACCCCCCACCACCACCATTGTTGTACTTCCTTCTGTGTATCCTCTTTCCAAATAGTTGTAGGGGATCCTTTCATACTTTCTTTAGGACTTTGTTCAAATGTCACTTCAGTGAAGCCTTCACCGGCCATTGTATTTAAAATAGGTGCATCTCACACACACACTCACATCCATTTCCAAGTTCCCTTGCCTGCTTTATTTTTTTTCTTAGCAGTTCTTACTATAAAAAATACTGTACAGTCAAGAACCACATAACATCCATTCAGGCAGCATCCAACTACGTATACATCTGTGGTCCCATAAGATTATAATAGAGTTCAGAAATCCCTATTGGAGAATGGGACATAGCAGACATAACCGGATGTAGTGAACACAACAGCTTCCCACATGAAACACGCATATCTCATGTCTCTTGTATACAGAGGGAATGCATATGTTATATGCCAGGCATATAACGGTATAGTACATATATAACCTATAATACATATGTCTTGGTAGTCATAATAAACCCCTATGTTACTGGCTTATGTATGTACTATACTGTACTTTTTATCATCCTCAAGTTACAAACATCTGACTTAAACCTACAACCCATAGTTACCACCCAACCCCCTTAAAGCCTATTATACCATGGTTCATAATAACAAACCAGGCTACTTTGCAACGCACATTAAAATATTATGATTATTACTGTATTATTATGTTAAAGGTGTTTAGTGTATCTGGAAGTGTTTCTTTAATGTTTTTATGCATAGGAAGGTACACTATATGCTATATAGTAAGACAAACATTTGACTAACATTAGATATGAATCATACTTAACTGTTCCAACTTACATACAAACTCAACTTAAAGACAGACTTGGCAATGGAACTGTTTGTAATCCAGGGACTGCCTTACATAAAGTGGTGTTTGCACAATGTCCAAATCACATAATGCCCTATTTCACAGAATGTATTGTGGACATTATGTGATACATGACTGTATATTGTATTTATTTATTCTTGTTAATTATCTTTTCCCCCTGATAATATAAAAGATTCTCAAAGATAGGGATATTTCCGTTTTTCTCTGTGTCTAAAAGAGAGCCTTGCATATAGTGGCCTTCAATAAACATTTGTTAATGAAGAATAAATCACTGAATCAGAGCACACCACCATATATTCAATGATAGAAGCACATACAAGAATACAACAGGTGACAGATTTCAACTCTGTCATCACTGAGTTTTCTGAAAAAACAGAACCAAGTTTTTGCTGTTTTGAGCAAACTTTTTAAGATTTATTATTGGAATTTTTTCTAATAAATCTTGGTAATTATGAGGCATATGGTTATTGAGAAATGCATCTTCATAGTGATTCCAAAAGCAGATGGCATTCGTCATTTAGTCATTCAGTCCACAAATATTTATTGAATGCCTACTATGTGCCAGGGGCTGTATACAAAGGTGAATAATGCAATATTCATGAACTTTTATTAAATATTGGCAATGTGCTAGGCACAGTACTAAACCCCAGAGATAGAAAAATAAAAGATACAGTCTAAAGGTAAGAGAATCTAATAGAATAGAGAAATAGTCAATTACTAAATTGCACGATAAAGGCAAACATGGGATGTTTTGTATTGTATAGCATACGTATAAATAATTGAATTTTAAAGGGGTGCTTTGTCAGGGAGGATTCTTGTTAGGTGTAATATCTGGCCTGCATTCTAAAAATATATATTTCTTGACAGTATAAACTTTGCTAGACAAACAGCAGCATAATATTTATTCCATTCTTTGAGTTTATTAAATGAATGCTAATTTTTAAATATTCAAATAATTTTAAAGTAACACTTGGTTGATACTATTTTTTTAATAAACATTGAATTGATGAAAATGTCTTTCCTCTATAAATTTTATTTTTTATTATTAATTTCAAATATGATGAGATTGATCACTCAGAAGTTTTAAATGTTTCTTAGTTTCATGTGGACATAGTGGAAAATATTTATGCCAACTATATATTTGAGAATCTCTGCTCATGGAAAATAAAATAGTGGACACATATTCTTGAGAACCATAAAGATGAAAAGTGACAGTTCTGTAATTTCTTTTTTTTTTTTTGAGAGTCAATAGATGAAAAAAGTCACATAATTTTCTACTCAACTTTTAATTTATTTAATTTTTTTAGTCAACATCGAAAGCATTTAGTTTGGTTTTGAAATCCTATGTTCAAGTAAAATGACTAAATAAGGAAGATGATGTACTGTTTTACAGAAGTATTATATGTTGGAGAAGTTGTTTAGGATATGTGTTTGGTGCAAACCCTGGGGCTACTACTCAGGGGAGACACCAGTTAGTAGCAGACTAAAACAACAAGCAAGTTAAATTGAATCTCAATTCTTCCAGAACTCAAATGGTTATGATATTGTGCATATTTCAGTCAATATTTTTATGTCATAAATTTTTTGAGGCAGTTCTGTTTTTATCCATTTCCTGCATTAAATGACAACCTAAAAATATAGGTCAGGTATTACTACCTGCTTAGAGCAAGAACACACTTGAGAAATTTCTTTTCCTAAGGATTCAATTAAAGAGAGATAGGTGTTTGGACTTTTCCTTATTTAAGTGTAAAATTATAAAATCTTTTAAAGTCTATGTCTTTTATATATAAATACATATGAACATTGACTGCTAACAGTGAGGATCTACTTAAAAGAGTTTCATATCCAAAATTTTAATGGTTGTACATTAACTTTTTGTAATTACCACACCTTGATAAAGACCAGATTATACAGCTACAGCATTAGCTTGCCTGTAAAAGGTCATTTTTTTTCTTGTAATTGTAAAGTCCAGATTAATGCTTTATTATTTACAATAACATGATTTTCCTGTTCTTCCAATCCATAGAGATTGTGATTCTTATGCTATCCATTCAATATGATATTTTTCTTCTAATGAAGGCATATCTGTGTTCTTTCTTTGTGTTAATGTTCAGTGTTCTCCTAGAAAAACTATGCCTGGAGCCTAAATGATTAACTACTTCTTGGAAAACATTTCTTTTAAAAAGCAAGACATAAGTGCTAAAGCATGTAGAATCTGCTATCATATTAAATATGTGTTCCTTAACAAAAATAAATTAAAAATGAGAGTGGTTTTACATCTCCAGGGCAATAGCGAGTTATGCCTCTAGAATTTGCATGAATTCATATCCCTGAATGTTCTTCCAGTCAGTACTCTATATAATCCATAGAATCATATTGGTACATTTACATTTTGGGGACACTGAGCTCTCACTACATGTATTTTTTTTTCTTAACTTAAAAATTTAAGGTGTTCATAGGTATATAATTTGGGTATCTGCAGGCATTTAATTTTTTTGCAGAATATACAGCAGCATAGAGATATTTTAATATAAAATTTTTCAGAAGAAAGGATTCCTTGACTTAAAAAAAGTTTGTTCTTGTTAGGTGCCCTCGAATTGGTTCTGACTCATAGTGACCCTATGTACAACAGAACAAAACACTGCCTGGTCCTGCGCCATCCTCACAATTGTTTTTATGCTTGAGCCTATTGTTGCAGCCACTGTGGCAATCCATCTCATTGAGGGTTTTCCTCTTCTTCGCTAACCCTCTGCTTTACCAAGCATGATGTCTTTCTCCAGGGACTGATCCCTCCTGATAACATGTCCAAAGTATGTAAGATGTAGTCTTGCCATCCTTGCTTCTAAGGAGCATTCTGGCTGTACTTCTTCCAAGACAGATTTGTTCCCTCCTTCGGAAGTCCAAGGTATATTCAATATTCTTCACCAACACCACAATTCAAAGGTGTCAATTCCTCTTCAGTCTTCCTTATTCGTTGTCCAGCTTTTGCATGCGTATGAGGCCATTGAAAACACCATTGCTTGAGTCAGGTGCACCTTAGTGTTGAAGGTGACATCTTTGCTTCTTAACACTGGAAAAAGGTCTTTTGCAGCAGATTTGCCCAGTGCACTGTGTCTTTTTATTTCTTGACTGCTGCTTTCATGGATGTTGATAGTGGATCCAAGTAAAATGAAATCCTTGACAACTTCAATCTTTCCTCCGTTGATCATGATGTTGCTTATTGGTCCAGTTTTGAGAATTTTTTTTTTCTTTATGCTGAGGTGTAATCCATAAACTGAAGGCTGTGGTCTTTGATCTTCATCAGTAAGTGCTTCAAGTCCTCTTCAATTTCAGCAAGCAAGGTTGTGTCATATGCATAACACAGGTTGTTAATGAGTCTTCCTCCAATCCTCACGTCACGTTCTTCTTCATATAGTCCAGTTTCTCGGATTATTTGCTCAGCATACAGACTGAATAAGTATGGTGAAAGGATACAACCCTGATGCACACCTTTCCTGACTTTAAACCATGCAGTATCCCCTTGTTCTGTTCGAACAATGGCCTCTTGATGTATGTACAGGTTCCTCATGAGCACAACTGTTCTGGAACTCCCATTCTTTGCAAGGTTATCCATAATTTGTTGTGATCCTCACAGTCAAATGTCTTTGCATAGTTAATAAAACACAGGTAAACATCTTTCTGGTATTCTCTGCTTTCAGCTGGGACCCATCTGAGATCAGCAATGATATCCCTGGTTCCATGTCCTCTTCTGAATCTAGCTTGAATTTCCGGCAGTTCCCTGTTGATATACTGCTGCATCCTCTTTTGAATGATCTTCAGCAAAATTTTACTGTAGTGTGATATTAATGACATTGTTCAATAATTTCTGCATTCAGTTGGATCACCTTTCTTGGGAATAGGCATAAGTATGGATCTCTTCCAGTTAGTTGGCCAAGTAGCTGTCTTCCAAATTTCTTGGTATAGACAAGTGACCACTCCCAGCACTGCATCTATTTGTTGAAGCATCTCAGTTGGTATTTGGTCAGTTCCTGGTGCCTTGTTTTTCACCAGTGCCTTAAGTGCAGCTTGGAATTCTTCCTTCAGTTCCATTGGTTCCTGATCATATGCTACCCTCTAAAACAGTTAAACATCTACCAATTCTTTTTGGTATAGTGATTCTGTGTATTCCTTCCATCTGCTTTTGATGCTTCCTGCGTCTTTTAATATTTTCCCTATAGAATCCTTCGATATTGCAACTCAAGGCTCGAATTTTTTCTTCAGTTTTTTCAACTTGAGAAATGCTGAGCATGTTCTTCCTTTCTGGTTTTCTATCTCCAGGTCTTTGCACGTGTCACTATACTTTACTTTGCTTCCTTGAGCTGCCCTTTGAAATCTGTTCAGCTCTTTTACTTCATCATTTCTTCCTTAAGCTTTAGCTACTCTAAGTAGCTGTCATCCATTTTGGTCATTTCTTTCTTTCCTGTCTTTTTAATGACTTCTTGCTTTCTTCATGTATGATGTCCTTGATGTCGTTCCACAACTCATCTGGTCTTCAGTCATTAGTGTTTAACACATCAAATCTGTTCTTGAGATGGTCTCGAAATTCAGGTGGGATATACTCAAGGTCTTACTTTGATTCTCATTGACTTGTTCTAATTTTCTTCAGTTTCAACTTGAACTTGCATATGAGCAATCGATGGTCTGTTCCACAGTCAGCCCCTGGCCTTGTTCTGACAGATGATATTGAGATTTTTCATCTTTTCTTTCCACAGATGTAGTTAATTTGACTCCTGTATATTCCATCTGGCAAGGACCCTATGTATAGTCGCTGTTTGTGTTGTTGAAAAAGGTATTTGCAAAGAAGAAGTCACTGGTCTTGCAAAATTCTATTACATGATCTCTAGCATCGTTTCTATCACGAACGCAATATTTTCCAGCCATTGATCTTTCTTCTTTGTTTCCAACTTTCGCATTTCAATCACCAGTAATTATCAATGCGTCCTGTTGCATGTTCATCCATTTAATACAGCAGAAGTTGGTAAAAATCTTCAATTTCTTCATCTTTGGCCTTAGTGGTTGGTGAATAAATTTGAAAAATAGTCGTATTAACTGATCTTCCTTGTAGGCATATGGATATTATCCTATCACTGACAGCACTGCACTTCAGGATAGATCTTGAAATGTTCTTTTTGACAATGAATGCAATACCATTCCTCTTCAAGTTGTCATTCCCAGCACAATAGACCATATGATTACTGGTCCATTTCAGTTCACTAATGCCTAGGATATTGATGTTTATGCATTCCATTTCATTTTTGATGATTTGAAATTTTCTTAGGTTCATACTTTGTACATTCCACGTTCCATTTATAATCGAAACATGGAATGTATGAAGTATAAACATGTTTAGCAAATGTTTTTAAAGGTAACTGTAATAGTCCTCCTTTGTTTTCTATGCCTCCTATAGCCTCCTCTCTTTCTTCTTCTCTTCCACATGCTCCTTCTCTTTCTTCTTCTTCTTCCTCTTGTCGCCTTCGCTCTCACTCCTCTTTCTTTCTCTTCTTTATCATAATCAAAATGAGTGCCATCAATTAAGTCCTTACTCAGATTGTGAATACTGTGCTATTTCTTCAAATGTCTTAATAACAATGAATACATTTTGAAATAAAACCAAACATAAGATGGATTCCACTCTTATTGATTCCTTGATTGAGTTAAGCATGTAACTTCATTTGTGAGGATTAAGCTACCAGTTGAGGAGTACATTATTTCCAGTGTCTGAAAGCCTGCCTCCAAATTATTAGAACTGTTTTCCCGTAAGATACTATCCTAGACTTGACAGAGTTTGTCAGGTAGTGTATGCCAGTTAGCAGTGTGTGAATGTCGACGTAGAAGTATTGTTACTATTTGAATTCTTTCTCTTCATATCATTGTACAGTCACAGACTACTACTTTATCCCTAACCTGTCTTGCAAAGAAAGATGTGCCATTGGTTAAAAGAGAAAAATAGTGATTATACACTGCAAATCTCTACTACAAAAAACAAAATAATAACAAAAACTAGAAATGCAGGAAAATTCATATGCCTGACTTCTGCTTAAACAGAAGATATATCTTGTGAAAAGTAAAAATGTGTACTTACTATATAAATGAGGAAGAAATATACATACAGCTACTACAATAAGAAGCAGTAAAATGTGGTGATTAACATCCCTGGCTTTCCAGGTTCCACAGAACTGGCATCAAATTCTGGTTCTACCTTTTACAGTAGAGCAACTCTAGGCAAGCTATTTAACATCTCTCAGCCTCAGTTTCTGCATATGTAACATGACAGTGATAATAGTATTTACCATTACCAGATGTTTGAGGGAATTAAATGAGAAGCATATTTAATTATTAAATGAGAGGCATATTTATCACATTACCAGAACAGGTATTCAGTACCCAAATTAGCCAAGTTGCTAAATCAGTGAATACATAAATCCCTCTATCCCAGGGGCCCTGATGGCTCAACAGTTAAGCAATGATTCATAGCAACTCTATAGGAGAAACTAGAATTTCCCCATAGCATTTCCAAGGAGTGGCTGATGGATTGGTTAGCAGCCAAGCTCTTAACCACTGCACCACCAAGGCTCCAAGGACTTAGCTGCTAAGCAAAAAGTTGGTGATTTGAACCCACCCAGCAGTTCTGCTGGAGAAAGAGCTGGTGATCTGCTTCCATTAAGATTACAGCGAGGAAACTCCTATGGTGCAGTTCTACTCTGTCACATCGGGTTGCTATTAGTCGGAATCGACTCGAGACCACCTAACAACCACACGACACTGTGCAACTACGTAAATATAAAATATAATTCCAAGTTACTGTCTCTTAAAGAAATAAGTGATAAAAAACATGAATTCCATTTTTTGGAATTTGCCCAGATATAGCTGGCTTTATTTTCTACGCCTAACATTTGTTAAGAAGTCAATGCTTCCAAGTAGTCAACAATGTTTATCGAACACCTAGCATTTGCCTATCACTGTTCTAAGAGGACTGGAGCTAACACAGTGAAAACAGCAGGTCAGGTGCCTGCTCTCTTGGAGATTTCATTCTAGTAGATAGAATGATGAAGGGCAGGAAATCAGACAGACAACAAATGAATAAATAAATACATAAACATGAAAATATCATTCAGTGATAAGTGCTATGAAGAGGAGAAAGCAAAATGATACTTTGAGAGTGATTGGGTGCCTTCTTTGGTTTGGTTGTGTAAGGAGAGGACTCTTTGAAAGGACATTTAAACTGAGGTCTGAATGAAAAGGAGCCAGCTACAGTTTGTGCAAAGACCTTAACCCAAGAACAAATCTTCTATATTACTACATAGGAGAAAGCAAGCCAGTGCGTCTGTAGTTTATTGGTCTAGGGAAAGGATTATTAACAATTTATTTTGTGCTTCCATTTGTTTTCTGTTTTGTCATCTTTTCTGGCTTATTGACCACTTTCTATTCAATTAACATGTTTATTCCTGATATCATCATAAAAACATTTCTGTTTAATTCAAGACTGTTACAGTATCCCAGCATAGGCTCACTGCAGACTCTGACATCATTGAAAACATTCAAAATTCAACACAATTTATATGTTAGAGGCAAGAAGGAATGATTCCTGAGCTTTCATATAGGCTAAAAAATATTGTTCCATAGAAGTTTGAAGAGTTTATGTGAGGACTGATAATTCTTTATCTCAGTAGTAAGTCTCAGTGAGTCTATTTCCATCTACATGAACAGAAGTCGGGCATGGAGGGGAAGTGGAGAACACAGAACTGTGCTATCCTCACCCCACCAGCATGCAAATCATTTAGCAGTGCACCACTGTACTGAAGCTTTCCATGCCGGGGTCCCTGAGCAAATCATTTCCATTACTTGTCTGTTCTAATAACCCTTTTGCAGACTCAGCTACCTGAATGTAAATATTATAGAAATGACTGGGAAGTAAAAGCCAATTTGAATCAGTGAAAAGGGATCTAAAAGAAAATGCTTCCTACATATGTGTTCATATTCATAACTCTTTGTTTTAAAAAAAAAACCCTTATCATAAGTAATGTATTTTGACTCTATTTGAAGCCTATAGAAGAAAAAACAATTCCTTTCTTACATGTCTGTATGTTGTTAAAGCTTCCTGTCTTAAATGACAGCTGCTGTACAGTAACGCAATGCATATAGTAACACCTCTAATTCTTCATGTGTGCGTGTGTGTATTTACCACAACTGAAAATGTCATAAATGACAAAACAGCCTCAGTGAATTCCATAGCATTACAGTTTAAAGTCCTTCATTGTTTAGATCTTAGTGGGTTGTCTCAAAGTTCAACGGAGATCACGTATTGCTTATTTGTGATACACAGGAGGTGTTTTTCTCCCAGCCTTAGCTTGTGTCTAGTCCTATATTCTCTCTACATAGTTAGTCCTCCCTCCATCCCCCAGTAGCTTTTTAATATTACTAGCTGTTGAATTTAAAAACTGGCCTCCAGGGAAAAATGCCCTTTGTACAATAAGTATGGTGACAATATTAAAGAAGGGAACTATTAATATAGATTTTTGAAATTCACTCCATATATCAGTGATGTAGCTTGAATGTTACTATATTCATGTTTAAAACACAAGATTATCTTGCAAATATGATTATTACAAATGCTAATTTAAGCTGCACAATTACATATTTTGAAGCAGATTTGAGTAGGTTTAATGGTTATGAATTGCAGAGAATAAGCAGCTGCCTTTAGAAAGAATTCGGAATTAACAAATCATTGTATTCAGTTGAAACTCCATCACTACTAAAGGTAAAATTTTAAAATACATTTTGAAATAGAAAGGCTTAAAGGGAAGTGCATGATGAAAACAAGAAGTGAATTTGTGGCGATTAGAATAAATGAGGAGCGCTGAATCATGCCAGAATAAATTGTATTCCTAGAGTATGAGTGGAATTTTAAGTGATTTCTACTTTTCTTTTTTTTTTGCAATAAATACATGATGTCAGATCACAACTTTCCAGTCTGGTATAAAAATGTACACATTTAAAAAAACAGAGAGTTCCCTTTCACACTGAGATTCCAAAACTCCTCTTGCATTAGTGCTGATAGCACAGGTTGAACTTAAATAAGACCTATTTAACAATCAGCACATTTTGTTTGGTCCGTAAGTGGCATTGTGTAAAAAGGCTAGGTGGAGGTCACCCTGCAGAAACAGCTGAATATATGTGTGCATATGTGTGTGGGTGTGTTTGGAGACAAAGCCAATTATTTGCATTTGACTCACTTTTAGTCTTTAGCAGAAGATAATTACGGCTGTTTATAGTGATGGTACTATTAATATTGTTTCCATAAATACATATTTCTGCATTTTTCTTTCTAAAGATTATATTTAAATGTGTTTCTCTGTTTCATGTTAGAATTTACTTTACAGAATTTATTATCTACTACTTTAGAATACCTATTCTAAAGGAAAATAATCACCTATCTTGAGGCTTCATAGAAGTTACTAAAGCTAAAAATTGTTTAAACATAAACAATTGTATATATAGAAATTAAAACAAGGCTTGATTCAGAAAAGGAGGTACTATATGCTAGTCCAGTAACTTTTCTTAGCAGTGAGGTATAAGAAATATCTTCATTTCAGCGATGGAAAACTGAAGTTCAAGGAATTTAGGAAATCTATTAAATGAAGATTCAAATTCAGGGTAGTCTGATGCTAAAGTTTATCCTGATGCAGACTCCTGCTAAACTTGGATTAGATGAAGGTCACACAGTGATAAGGTTGGCAGTAAATTTAAGGGAGCATTCTCACTGGACAGAAGACAGAATGGTGAAACTTCATCTCACTTACCTTGGACATGTTATCAAGAGGGATCAAACCTTGGAGAAGGAAGTCGTGCTTGGTAAAGTGGAGGGTCAGCAAGAAAGAGGAAGCCCTTCAAGGAGATGGATTGACACAGTGGCTGCAACAGTAGGCTCAAACATAGCAACAATTGTCAGGATGGCCAGGACCAGGCAGCATTTTGTTCTGTTGTACATAGGGTCACTGTGAGTCAGAACCTACACAAGAGCATCTAACAACAACAGCAACAAATTTAGTGGAGGTGACAGTGAAAGCTTCAGGATAAAACTAAGGTTAGTTCTTAGAGCTGTCATATTTATCAGTTGAATCATGCTATAGCAAAGCTGTATGAAAATGCAAAACCAGAAATTTCATTTGGCTAATTCCTGGTGGCTCAGTGGTTAAAACACTTGGCTGCTAACTGAAAGGTCTGAGGTTGGAACCCACCAGCTGCTCCACAGGAGAAAGATGCAGCAGTCTGCTTCTGTAAAAGATTTTACAGTCTTGGAAACTCTATGAGGGCCTTTCTACTTTGTCCTTTAGGGTCACTATGAGTTGGAACTGACTGGAAGGCAAGGGTTTGGTTCGATTTTTTTTTTAATTATGTAAGTAATATTACTGTTAGCAACCAAGAGTTTATTATGAAGAATTTGGAGCCCTGGTGGCACAGTGGCTAAGAGCTCAGCAGCTAAACCAAAAGGTCAGCAGTCTGAATCCATCAGCCGCTCCTTGGAAACTCTATGGGGCAACTCTACTCTGTCCTATAGGGTCACTATGAATTGGAATTGACTTGACAGCAATGGGTTTGGTTTTTGGTTTATACCAAAAAAAACCCTAATGTTTCTAGTGTTTTTATCTAGTTTAATGAGCATTAATGAGTAAAAAAATCATAACAATCTTTTAATTTTGTAATGTTTTAATTTATGAAAGATGTGTGCATAGCATAAAGAATAAGTAGGGAAGCAATTCAAATATACATTTAAAAAGAGACAAAAGATGCCTGCTTATCCATTCAGTGGCACAGTGTTCCTTTAATCTGAACATCAGCAAACTGGATTTATTAGAAATAATAGTAATTGTAGAGCCTCAATCAGTCCTGGAAAATCCTCTAATATCAGCATTCCAGCTAATTTCAGCCGTCAGAATACAGTATTGGAAAAGCAGACTTTAAGACTGTATCTCGACATCCTTACTTAGAAAATTTACCAAACTTAAAAGACAAATTTTGCAAAACTGTAAGGCAATGCAGATTGAATGGAAAAAGTTAGAGAAATCAAAGCAGATAAAAGTACTTTTCAGATCTTAAGCAGTTCCCTTATCACTCTTCTGGTCATATCTCCCTAGCAGGCCAATCCACTCTCATACCCTCTTTCTTTCTTGGTCTCCTTTTTTTTTTTTTAACCACTATTTATCATGACATCTAGTTTTATATGTTTCTGTAATACATCAGTTCCTTCTATCATTATTTTGCTACTTTCAACTTTCTTTTTATTCCCTCTTAGTTTTTCCTAAAATGCTTATAAACATCAATCCTGGAAAAAAAAAACAAATTGTAGTAGAATAGAGGTTAACCTTCAAGTCCTTAAAGCACTTACTGAAGATCAAAGACTACAGCCTTCTGTATGAATTACACCTCAAAATAAAGAAAACAAAAATCCATCATAATAAATGGAGAAAATACTGACGTTGTCAAGGATTTCATTTTACTCAGATCCACAATCAATGCTCTTGGAAGCAGCAGTCAAGAAATAAAACTACGCATTGTACTGGGCAAATCTGCTGCAAAAGACCTCTGTTAAGTGTTAAAAAGCAAAGATGTCACTTTGAGGATTAAGGTGTGCCTGACCCAAGCCGTGGTGTTTTTGATCGCCTCATATGCACGTGAAAGCTGGACAATGAATAAAGAAGACCAGAGAAGAATTGATGCCTTTGAATTATGGTGTTGGTGAAGAGTATTGAGTATACCATGGTCTGCCAGAAGAATGAACAAATCTGTCTTGGAAGAAGTTCAGCCAGAATGCTCCTCAGAAACAAAGATACTTTGTTTGGACATGTTTTCAGGAGGGGATCAGTCCCTGGAGAAGGACATCATGCTTGGTAAAACAGAGGGTCAGTGAAAAAAAGGAAGACCCTCAAGGAGATGGATTGACACAGTGGCTGCAACAATGGGTTCAAACATAGCAACAATTGTGAGGATGGTGCAGGACCTGGCACTGTTTCGTTCTGTTGTACGTGAGGTCACTATAAGTCAGAATCAACTAGATGGCACCTAACAACAGGGGCTGTCCTGTAAAAACAAAATTAAGTACTGATTTATGATCATTTACTGGAGCTAAGCATGCCACAAATTAGGGATCCTTGTCACGGGAGCAAAGAGCCCTGGTGGCGCAGCAGTTAAAGTGCTCAACTACTAACTGAAAGGTCAAAGGTTGGAAACCGCTAGTGGCTCTGCAGAAGAAAGATGCGGCAATCTGCTTCCATAAAGATTTACAGCCTTGGAAACCCTATGGGATCGCTATGAGTTGGAATCGACTTGACGGCAATGGGTTTTGTTGGGTCCAGGGAGCAGATGATTTGCAGCTAGTTATTTTCTAGACATCTTATAATCTCACAATCTCTAGAACATACCTTGCCAGTTATTGTACATTGGGTTTTATGGTGGGAAAGTCACAGATCAGCTACAATTTTAACCCTGCTCTTTCCTGTACTCTGTTGGTCCTGTGGACAGCCAGAATGCTCCTTAGAAGCAAGAATGGTGAGACTTCATCTCACATACTTTGGACATGTTATCGAGGGATCAGTCCCTGGAGAAGGACATCATGTTTGTTAAAGTAGAGGGTCAGCGAATAAGAGGAAGACCCTCAGCGTGGCTGCAACAGTGGGCTCAAGCATAGCAATGATTGTAAGAATGGTGCAGGACTGGGCAGTGTTTCGTTCTGTTGTGCATAGGGTCACTATGAATCAGATCTGACTGGACGACACCTGACAACAACAATTGGTCCCACGTTATGCCCTAACCTAACCTTCCTTCTGATGAGAACTCTGTGGAATCACCCCTGGATAAAAGAGTAACCTAGATTTGTGCAGAATCAAATCTACTGCAAAATAAAGTTACTCTTGGGATCTCGATCTAGATGAATACTGGAAATTTAAAAATCTACTGGGGGTGGCTAATGCTCCTTTTAAATTCAGAAATCCCTTGGGAAAACTCTGGGAGTTTTGAGAAAATGTAGTTCTCTTATTGGCAATAGTGGAATTTGTAAAATCTTTGGAAAAAACTAGAGGAAAGAATGTATCTGCTATTTTAGGTGTTCTTTAATACCTAAAGTGGCTAAGGTATTCAAGCCATCCAGGAAGATCTGTTACATGGGCATGGACACAGTGGATGCTTGATGCATTTAATGATTGGATGAATAAAAACCAATAAATGGAACAAAAATGCATAGTTTTAGAAGCTGAGTAAATCATATTTTATAATGTGCCCAGGATTTTGCTCAGGGAGAAAATGGTATTTCATATCTCTTCCAGTCAGATCCTTTATGATCTGACGTGTTTGTGCCCTTTGCTGTGAAAGTCACCTTGGCAGCTATGCCCCACCTCTGGAGGTAAATCATACCACCTTCCTAGTCCACTCCACTCTACTTACTCTAAGCTTTCTAGTTTCCATTTTCCTCATCATTTGAGACCAGTTCTCCATCAAACTTCAGTATTCAGCAGTCTCTGGTCACCACTTAGGTACAATATGCAGACTCAAGGTATAATTCCCAATATTTGCCCACCAGCTACCACGATTAAAAGGAATCCTGGTGGAGCAAGAACTCGGCTACTAAATGAACGTTGGCGGTTCAAACCTACCTGGTGGCTCTGTGGGAGAAAGACCTGGCGATATGCTCCAGTAAAGACTACAGCCTAGAAAACCCTTTGGGGAAGTTCTCCTCTGTCACAGGGGGTGGCTATGACTTGAATTCTACTTGACTGCACCTGACAAAAACCACAATTACACCACCAGAAAGAGAAATCAAGCTCCATGATGGAATAGAACCATCTGGCCTGCTCCTCCCCAAGTGTCTTCCAGTCTGAAGTGACCCACTCAGCTCTCACCTCCAAACCAAAACATTCCCAGATCTCTTTTTTTATACACAGGGAGATCCATTATATCGGGATTAGCACTTCATATTGCAGGTTGTAAAGGAAAAAATTTATGACTGAACTTAAAAGACAAGATCTATTTTTACATTTTTATTATTTTTGTCAAAAACTTATTAGCGATTATATTTATTCTTTTTCTCCTTTAAAATTTCAGTTCATGAATATAGCTTTTTGAGTTATTGAATAGGTACAATTAAAATAGTCAAGATGCTTAGTAAATACACATGGGATTATATCTGTGAAAACTTAAATTTGGAAATATTAAAATACAGAATACATAAAATTACATAACCTGAATTTGTATAGCATCACACTACGATCGTGCATATGTTATTTGATTTCAGTTTAGTTGACTACTGTTTGGAAAGAAACTAAAATTGCTCACACCAAGTCTTTCCATTTTTCTACACAACATTGTATTGATTTATAATTCATTTGAAGTTCATAATGAGAAAGCTATTACATTAATTATATCTTTCTCACATCTCTCCAAAGTGAAATTAATTTTACCTTGCACTACAGGTTGTATTAAATCAATGTGCTTATTGTTATATTTGTATATTAAATTTCTGAACTTAGCATAAATTATTTGCACAGTCCATGTAACTGTGGAGCACTTGCTTTTACATAAAATAATTCCATCACCCTCTTAGTCACTTATTGAGTAATTTAGGCAGAGATTACATTCTGGAAAACTAAGGAAAATATATTTCATTTCAAACACTGACAGGGCCAGGTCCATGTGAACACACAGGCCATCTCACAACCAGGAGTGTGAATAATCACTGAGACCTCAATCAGGGGCTAAGCCACTCTTCCCACCTCCAGACTCATTGGGCTGTTTTTATTTCACCAGTGAAAATTCCCTAACTTAGAAACTGAGGTCTAAAAAGAGAAAAGTGGACAGAATATTCATGTATCCACTGTGTAGTTTTATTCTTTCTCTCTATATAGACATATATAGATTTATATTCTTATAATAAAAATAACTAATACTTACCGAGTACTTACTGTTTGACAAGCACTATGGCAAGTCGTTTATATGCATTGTTTCATTTAATCGGAACACAAACCCATGAGGTACATATAATGTTAATGCCATTTTATAGCTGGGAAATTAGCTTCAATAGCTTTCTCAAGGCCTACCGCTAATAAATGAGATTGTATACAGGTCTATCTGGTTCCAAAGGTTATTCCCTTAATTACTGAACTATATTTCCTATTTGTGAAGAGCATTAAATGTCATATTTCTTAAATTTAGGGATTTGTTTTTTTAAAAATCAATTTGATTTACTATGAAGATATGCATGTAAAGGAAAATATGTTGATAATAAAATCAGCATCCTTTTTTTTTAACCTATAACTAACAGATCTTTCAAACTGAGATAATTTGAAAAGACCTGTATCATCTGAGCATCATTTATTCTAAATCACATATACGAATTTAAATAACATATAGGTCGTAATTTAATAAAGAAAAATATGCACAATGATAAAAACTTTTAATAATAGTTTTACCACATAATGAAGGTTCAGATTTCCAAGCACTTGGAATGAAAAGTCTCTTTCTCTCTATATCATGACAATGGAATCATGGCACTGAACTAGCAAGGAAGAAGCCCTCAAGATCAATAGAATGGACAAGCGGTGGAGTAGCTCAGCAAGGAATCGGAATGTGCTCTGAGTCACTATTGCCAGGTATTGCTCCGTGGCCTAGGGAGTGTACCTTTCTCTGCTGTTATTCTGGGAATGGTTGCCATTTAGTTAGAAGCAAGGGACAAAGGGAACATGTTTTCTATTCCTACTGTATGCTTATCTTTTCTCCCCACATCCCCTATTACCTCCATATTGTTGAAGCATTAGTGTTTTTTTGAATAATCCACTCATTCTCTAGAGTTAATAATTTTCTTGAATTAATTCTCAGTACCTCTAATGAAAGTATGATTATCAGGTTATAAAAAACTAAATCACAGAAGAATCTACATAGAAATGCTAAATAATACAAATGAAGATTTTTCTAAAAACTATTTAATATAGTAAATGAGCTTTGAAGCTGAATCGCATGAGGAAAAAATCATCAATGTGTGTACATTGTGTGCATGTGTGTTGACTCTGGGATTCCTTTAAACTGTAGTTTTAAAAGACATGTCCAAATATGGCTTTCAAAAATTTTGTGTACTCACAAATATCTTACTTATAGTAAAAGAAAATGAGTACATTGATAAAAATACATAAAACTTTAATGCAAATAGAATAATATTTAACATAACATCATGTTTTGTATTTCCATGCCCGATTTAAACAAAAATAAATTGTTCTTTGGGTGTTAGATTTTAAGTGCAAGATGTCTTAGTCATCTAGTGCTGCTACAACAGAAATACCACAAATGGATGGCTTTAACAAAGAGAAATTTATTTCTTCATGGTAAAGTAGGCTAAAAGTCCAAATTCAGGGCGTCAGCTCCAGGGGAAGGCTTTCTCTCTCGGCCTTCTCATTAGCATTCCCCCGGACTACAAGCTTCTCTGCATGGGGACCCTGGGTCAAAAGGACATGCTCTGCTCCTGGCATTGCTTTCTTGGTGGTATGAGATCCCCCATGTCTCTGCTCACTTCTCTACCAATGCAGGTTCTGTGCTGCTGCTGGTCGTCTGCCACTGCTGCTCCTCTATCCATTCACAGTTTCAAAGCCACTTCCACAGTTTACGTATCTGTTAGAGCAGCACCCCACTCCCAGTACCAAATTCTGTCTTAGTCATCTAGTGCTGCTACAACAGAAATGCCACAAGTGAATAGCTTTAACAAAGAGAGATTTATTTCTTCACAGTAAAGTAGGCTAAAAGTCCAAATTCAGGGCGTCTGGGTCAGCAGCAGACGACCAGCAGCAGCAGAGAACCTACATCGGTACAGAAGTGAGCAGAGAGATAGGGGGACCTCATACCACCAAGAAGGCAGTCCCAGGAGCAAAGCATGTCCTTTGGACCCAAGATCTCTGCACAGAGAAGCTCGTAGTCCAGGGGAACATTGATGAGAAGGCTGAGAGAGAAAACCTTCTTCTGGAGCTGATGCCCTGAATTTGGACTTTTAGCCTACTTTACTGTGAAGAAATAAATCTCTTTGTTAAAGCCATCCACTTGCAGTATTTCTGTTGTAATAGTTCTAGATGACTAAGACACAAGATAAAAATAAATTTTCATCTATTTAATGTACAAAAAAGCAGTTTGTTGGTACAAAAAGTATTTACCCTCGGTGTGATGAATTATAAATTATTATCTCTTCATTTTTGCTTTAGGAAGATGCTATAAGAAAAACAATTTTTCAAAAAAAAGTAACTATCTTTTTTTAAACCTCTTAAACATTTTGTTTATTATTGTCCGTAAAGTGCTGACATAAAATTTAATTGGTTTGTGGTATTTTTTTCTTAGTAAAAAACTCTCCAAGGACCTAGATTTTAAATTTTATGCTCCCTTGTACTCTGCAAACTAGTATTATTAAAAAGAGTATAATGAAACTATTTCAGGGAAAATTATTTCTATCACATAATCTAGTCCCAAGTCAGCAAGTTTCTATATTAACCCTCTTGATAAATTCTTTCTTATATTCATGAATTGAATAAATCACTGCTACAACTCTCAAAACAAGATTAGAATACAAATTGTCCAGAGGCCTGCCAGGGTTTACTGAATATAACTAGTAGGAGTTTATCCATGGTTTAATACTTTCCTAGTGTGACCAATCATTTTAAACAGTTTTCAGCCTATCTCTTCCTCTCCCCTCCTCCCAAATGCAAGTTATCCTAAATGTTATCAGGTAAATAGTTGATTTTTTTTCAAAATTCTTGATAAGCTTCATCATGAGACACTACAAGTAATAGAAAGCATTAATTCTTTGGGGAAAAAATGTTGCAGAAAATAGTCAATTGCTTTACTGTAAAATTTCTACCATGGACATTTCATCTGGACAAGTCAATGACAATGGATCATTAACATTATTAGAAGTTAGAGTGCAGAAAAATGAAAGTCTTTCAGAAATTCTCATGCATATATAACAGATAGCCAATATTTTATTTGGAGAAACATAAAATTTTACAAAAGCTATGTTTACTGGAATGTGAAAGTGAATGTGGACCTTATCGAATGATTCATTGGAAGACAGTTTTTCTTAATTGTACCTGATATTTTGATTAAAGGAAAGCCTACATGCATTTAGATCTAAAAATCTTTGTGAATTCAGATGCATTATTTGAAGAGAGTCAGTCACACAAGTTTTCATTGATACAACATCTTATCATTGGCTTTCTTATGATGATCCAGGTGGGATAAGAATGAGAGGAGAGCAAAAAGTGCAGAAGGGAACAACTAGTTTGCACGCCCAGCTAAGAATCCTGACTCAGGCAGGTAGCCAGGAGTGATATTTGCATGAAAGTCTGCTAGACCTGTTGAGAAAATCATGACTCTAAAGCTAAATTGACTCTAGGACAGTGGTTCTCAACTGGAATGATGTTTGGCGATGTCTATAGACATTTTTTATTATCATGACTTGCAGCATGTTGCTGGCATCTAATGCATAGAAACCAGTGTGCTACACAGCCTCTCAAAACAAAGAATTATCCAGTCCAAATGTTACAAATGTCTTTGCTGAGAAATCTTACTCAGGATAATGGAAACAAAATTGGAAATAGCATTGAACAAAGTAAGTTAAATGTGCTTCTGTTCTCTGCGGGGTGTGCCTAGGTAAGCAGGGAGCACATTCTAACATAGAAAAGTGTAAAGACACAAAACTTTATTTGAGTAGTGACTAGTGGTCACCATCTTGGTGGGAATAATTGATGCTAATTTGCAGAAGGAGATGGGGCTGTTCTCCCAGAGTTACAGGTATGACATTAAGGTGAACCAGTTGTAAACCCTTGTTACTCCTTTGCCCAATTGCAACTATGGATGGAAAAGTGAAGTAACTCCAAACTGCGAACCTAAGAAAGAGTCTGAGAGGGGGTAAAATGTCTTAGCTAATCTTAAAAAATATATCTCATAGTTTAAAGGAAGGGGTGGTTGTGATTGCTCATTTTGCTACCATCCCCCTTGGGAGCAGAATCAAACTATGCCACAAGTGTCTATTTCATGAGAGACTGACACACTCTTATTCTGGGACAGCTCCTCCAGCTGTCCACCTTCTCTTAATTTCAACCCCACACAGCCCTATTCTTATTCGTAGGCCCATCCTCTTAGTGATCACTTCTCTCTACGACCTTGTGTATGTGTACGTACCCTCTGTATCTTCTGTACTAAACAAATGCTGTGTATCTTTAGTTTCTTTATAGAATAATTTACTCCTGCCTTAACTAAAACCATGTCCCTTCTTGAAGACACTCTTTCTACTGATAATCCTTCTCACATTTTCCACACACTTCAATACTGGGAATATAAGTCATCTTACCTTCTTCATTCACAGAGTGGTTTCCGGATGATTCACCTTCTCCCTTATGTCAAACCCTCTGAACCTTTCATACACCCACTCTCCATCTTTGCCATCCTGTACCCCTCATCTCCCAGCCCCTAGTCACTTGCTATCATTCACTGATATCATTGTAATCTTGTTACCAGCTTCTTCACACCAAGTCCTGCCAGCTTTCTCAGGGAGTTCAAATGTCACTTTACCATTGCTAAGGTTGGTGCATCTGTGACCACTTGGAAACTGCAGAGTATTGGCATCACACAGTTGGCCCACACAGCAGAGGTAATAGCGAGTTTCTTTGAGATGTAGGATTGGTTGACAAAGGAATATGCCACATAATGACTGGAGCTGAAAGACATCAGTAGTACTTCAGAGGGACATTTTGAACGTGTTTTCCTGTAAGACATGTACAGATTGTATTGACAGGTTGATGAAGTTGAGGGACATTTTAGTTACATTTACTTGACCTTTCAGCAGCATTTGGTGCATTTATAGGGAACATACAAGTGTTGCCAGACATTATTCTATATGCTTTACAAATAACTCACTCATAGTAAATCACAATTTTATACTAGTAATTCTTTAAAAATCCTTGCTTTTCTTGGTCTCTGTGATGCCATAATATGATTTATATCTCCCTCTGGCTGCTCTGACTTTGTGTCATCCTTAAACAGTTTAAGCTCTTACTCTGCTTCATACTGAAACATTTTTCAAGGTACTACCTTCAGCCTTCTTTTCATATCACTTTTCCTGCTCACCCTAGGTGATTTCTTTCATTCCCATGGCTTTAATTTTCACATCACACCATTTCTTCCTCCCAGGCCCATATATCTAACTTACCAGAAGACATTGCTACTTGGGGATACCTCAGGTATTTCATTCTGAACATATCTGAAACTAAAATTGCCTTTCCTCGCCTTCTGTCTCCAAATACACTGCTTCTCCTAATTTGAAATGTTGCTGTAGTTTATCCATTTGCCCAAGTCAAAAGCCCTGATATCATTCTTTTTTTTTGTGGCTTTAACAAACAGAAATTTAATTTCTCACTGTTTAGGAGGCTAGATGTTCGAATTAGGGTTGTGGGCTCTAGTGGAAGGCTTTTTCTCTTTGTTGGCTCTGGAAAAAGGTCCTTGTCTTTTCTGAGTTTCTGCTCCTAGGTGATCTTTATATGACTTGGCATCTCTCTCCCGCTATCTCTGCTAGCTAGTTTTCCTTTAAACTCTTTTATATCTCAAAAGAGATTGACTCAAGATATACCATACACTAATCCTGCTGCATTAACATAATAAAGACAACTCATTCCCAAATGGCATTATAACCACAGGCATAGAGGTTAGGATTTACAACACATATTTTAGGGGGACATAATTCAATCCATAGCAGTGGGGCAGATGGAAATCTTGCAAATAGTGATTTTGATGAGTGCTGGCTGCCTACCTGCCTCTTGGTCTGATTTCTCCAGGAGTTTTTCATGTGACATTGGTCTAGCTATCTTGGGTATGCTGTGGGGCAGGGGTTGGCATGCTCCGACTAAAGAACACCAGACTCAGCCATATTGGGTCCTGATGGCTGGCGTAGTACACCTTTGCCTGGACTTTGAGCCATGAAGAATAGCCCCAGCTAGTGCCTGGGCATGCTCTTGGCTAGCTTTGCCTGCAGGGCAGCAGGTTGGTGGGTCCAAGGGAGGCCAGGCACCCTGAGTCTGGGGACTTGGGCAGCTATTTCTTTTTTTTTTTTCAATTGTGCTTTAAGAGAAAGTTTACAGTTCAAGTCAGTTTTTCATACAAAAATTTATACACACATTGCTATGTGAGCCTAGCTGCTATACCTATAATGTAACCGCACACTCCTCCTTTCCACCCCTGATTTCCCGTGTCCGTTCAACCAGCTCTTGTTCCTTTTTGCCTTCTAATCTCGTCTCCAGACAGGAGCTGCTCATTTAGTCTCATGTATCTACTTGAGGTAAGAAGCACTCTCTTCAAGAGTGTCATTTTATGTCCCATAGTCCAGTCTAATCTTTGTCTGAAGAGTTGGCTTCGGGAATGGTTTCAGTTCTGGGTTAATGGAGAATCTGGGGGCCATGTCTTCCGGGGTCCCTCCAGTCTCAATCAGACCATTAAGTCTGGTGTTCTTACTAGAATTTGAGTTCTGCACCCCACTTTTCTCCTGCTCCATCAGGTACTCTCTGTTGCGTTCCCTGTCAGGGCGGTCACTGGTGGTAGCCGGGCACCATTTAGTTCTTGTGGTCTCAGGCTGATGCAGTCTGTGGTTTGTGTGGCCCTTTCCGTCCTTGGGCTAATATTTTCCTTGTGTCTTTGGTGTTCTTCATTCTCCTTTGCTCCAGTTGAGTTGAGACCAACTGATGTATCTTAGATGGCCACTCACTAGCTTTTAAGACTCCAGAAGCCACTCACCAAAGTGGGATGCAGAACATTTTCTTAATAAACTTTGTTATGCCAATTTACATAGATGTCCCCTGAAACCATAGTCCCTAGACCCCCGCCCCTGCTACTCTGTCCCTCGAAGTGTTTGGTTGTATACAGGAAACTTCTCAGGTTTGGTTTAGTCCAGGTGTGCTGACTTCCCCTGTAATGTGTGCTGTCCTTCCCTTCACCTAAGATAATTCTTGTCTTCTATCTAGTTAGTGAATACCCATCTCCTTCCCTCCCCACCCTCATAACCATCAAAGAATGTTTTCTTCTGTGTTTAAACCATTTCTTGATTTCTTGTAATAGTGATTTCATACAATATTTGTCCTTTGGGGACTGACTAATTTTACTCAGCATAATGCCTTCCAGGTTCATCCATGTTATGAGATGTTTTGCAGATTCATTGCTGTTCTTTATCTTGGCATAGTATTCCATTGTGTGAATATACCATAATTTGTTTATCCATTCGTCCATTGATGGGCACCTAGGTTGTTTCCATTTTTTCACTATTATGAACAGTACTGCAACGAACATGGGTATGCATATATCTACTCCTGTGATGGCTCTAAATTCTCTAGGATATATTTCAAGGAGTGTGATTGCTGGATGGTATGGAACTTATGTTTCTAGCTTTTTAAGGAAGCACCAAATTGATTTCCAAAGTGGTTGTACCATTTTACATTCCCACCAGCAGCATGTAAGTGTTTCAGTCTCTCCACAACCTCTCCAACATTTATTATTTTGTGTTTTTTGGATTAATGCTAGCCTTATTGGGGTAAGATGGTATCTCATTGTAGTTTTGATTTGCATTTCTTTAATGGCTTATGATCCTGAACATTTCCTCATGTATCTGGTAGCCGCCTGAATGTCTTCTTTGGTGAAGTGCCTGTTCATATCATTTGCCCATTTTTTAATTGGGTTATTTGTCTTTTCATTGTTGAGGTTTAGCAGTATCTTGTGGATTTTAGAGATTAGACACTGATTGTGTTTGTCATAGTGAAAAATTTTTCCCAGTCTGTAGTTTGTCTTTTTACTCTTTCTGTAAAGTTTTTTGATGAGTATAAGTGTTTGATTTATAGGAGCTCCCAGTTATCTAGTTTCTCTTCTGGTGTTTGTTCATTGTTACTTATGGTTTGTATTCTGTTTATGCCATGTGTTAAGGCTCCTAGCTTGTCCCTATTTTTTCTTCCATGATCTTTATTGTTTTTGATTTTATATTTAGGTCTTTGATCCATTTTGAGTTAGTTTTGTGCATGGTGTGAGGTGTGAGTCTTGTTTCAGTTTTTTGCAGATGGTTATTCAGTTATGCCAGCACCATTTGTTAAAGAGACTGTCTTTTCCCCAAGTAACATACTTTGGGCCTTTGTCAAATATCAGCTGTTCATAGCTGGATGAATTTATGTCTGGATTCTCAATTCTGTTCCATTGGTCTATGTATCTGTTGTACCAATACCAGGCTGTTTTGACTATCAAGGCGATGTAATAGATTATAAAATCAGGTAGTGTGAGGCATCCCACTATGTTCTTCTTCTTCAGTAATGCTTTTCTTACCCAGGGCCTCTTGCCTTTCCATATGAAGTTGGTGATTTGTTTCTCCATCTCATTAAAAAATGCTGTTGGAATTTGGATTGGGATTGCATTGCATCTGTAGATCATTTTGGGTAGAATAGACATTTTCACAATGTTGAGTCTTCCTATCCAAGAACAAGGTATGTTTTTCCACTTATGCACTTCTCTTTCGATTTCTTGCAGTAGTGCCTTGTAGTTTTCATTGTATAGGTCTTTTACATCTCTGGTTAGATTTATTCCCAATTTTTTTATCTTCTTGGGGGCTATTGTAAATGGTATTGATGTGGTGATTTCCTCTTCGAAATTCTCTTTGTTGGTGTAGAGGAATTCAACTGATTTTTGTATGTTTATCTTCTATCCTGATACTTTGCAGAAATCTTCTACTAGTTCCAGTAGTTTCCTTGTGGATCCTTTGGAGTTTTCTATGTATACGATCATATTATCTACAAACAGAGATACTTTTACTTGTTCCTTACCAGTCTGGATGCCCTTTATTTCTTTTTCTAGCCTAATGGCTCTGGCTAGGACCTCCAGCACAGTGTTGGATAAGGGTGGTGATAAAGGACATCCTTATCTGATTCCCGTCTCAAGGGGAATGCTTTCAGACTCTCTCCGTTTAGGATGATGTTGGCTGTAGGCTTTGTATAAATGCCCTTTATTATGTTGACGAGATTCCCTTCTATTCCTGTTTGCTGAGAGTTTTTATCATGAACGGGTGTTGGACTTTGTCAAATGTCTTTTCTGCATCAAGTGATAAAATCATGTGGTTCTTGTCTTTCGCTTTTTTATGTGATGAATTACATTGATTGTTTTTCTAATGTTGGACCATCCCTGCATAGTTGGTATGAATCCCACTTGGTCATGGTGAATTATTTTTTTGATATGTTGTTGAATTCTATTGGCTAGAATTTTGTTGAGGATTTTTGTACCTATGTTCATGAGGGACATTGGTCTATAAATTTTTTTTTTTTTTGGTGGTGTCTTTTCCTGGTTTTGGTATCAGGGTTATGCTGGTTTCCTGGAATGAGTTTGGAAGTATGCCATCCTTTTCTATGCTCTGAAATACCTTTAGTAGTAGTGGTGATAACTCTTCTCTGAAAGTTTGGTAGAATTCTCCAAAGAAACTATCAGGGCCAAGGCTTTTTTTTTTGTTGGGAGCTCTTTAATTACCTTTTCAATCCCTTCTTTTGTTATTGGTTTATTTAGTTGTTCTACCTCTGTTTTAGTTTAGGTAGGTAGTGTGTTTCTAGAAATGTGTCCATTTCCTCTAGGTTTTCAAATTTGTCAGAGTAGAATTTTTCATAGTATTCTGTTATGATTCTTTTAATTTCAGCTGGGTCTGTTGTGATATTTATTACTTCTCATTTCTTATTCTAGATACTTGCTTCCTCTCCTGTTTTTCTTTTGTCAGTTTGGCTGATGGTTTATCAATTTAGTTGATCTTTTCAAGAACTAGCTTTTGGTCTTGTTAACAATTTCAATTGTTTTTCTATTTTCTATTTCGTTTAATTCTACTCTAATTTTTATCATTTGCTTTCTTCTGGTTCCTGAGGGCTTCTTTTGCTGCCCTCTTTCTATTTGTTTGAGTTGTAGGGTTAATGTTTTGATTCTGGTCCTTTCTTCTTTTTGGATGTGTACATTGATTGCTGTAAATTGACCTCTGAGCTCTGCTTTTGCTGTGTCCCAAAGGTTCTGGTAGGATGTGTTTTCATTCTCATTTGATTCTGTGAATTTCTTTATTCCATCCTTAATTTCGTCTATAACCTAGCAGTTTTTGAGCAAGTTGTTGTTCAGTTTCCATGTGTTTGATTTTTTCCCCTTGCTTTTTCTGTTATTGATTTCCACTTTTATGGCTTCATGGTCAGAAAAGTTGTGCTTTGTAATATTTGGATGCTTTGGATTCTGTTAAGGCTTGCTTAATGGTCTAATATGTGGTCTAATTTGGAGAATGCTCCATGTGCATTGGAAAAGAAAGTATAATTGTCTGCTGTTGGTTGGAGTGTTCTGTATATGTCTATGAGGTTAGGTTGGTTGATTGTGGCATATAAATCTTCCATATTTTCATTGAGCTTCTTTCTGGATGTTTTATCCTTCACCGAAACAGGTGTATTGAAGTCTCCTACAGTTATTGTGGAGCTGTCTCTCTCTCTTTTCAATGCTGTTAGAATTTGTTTTATGTATTTTGGAGCCCTGTCGTTGGGTGCCTAAATATTTATTATGCTTATGTCCTTCTGGTGTATTGACCCTTTAATCATTATATAGTGTCCTTCCTTATCCTTTGTGGTGGATTTTACTCTAAAATCTATTTTGTCAGAGATTAATATTGCCACTCCTGCTCTTGTTTGATTGTTGTTTGCTTTATATATTTTTTCCATCTTTTGAGTTTTAATTTCTTTGTGTTTTTAAGTCTAAGTTGTGTCTCTTGTAGGCAGCATATAGACGGATCATGTTTTTTTTAATCCATCCCACCACTCTCTGTCTCTTTATTGGTGCATTTAGTCCATTTATATTCAGTATAATTATCGATAGGTATGTATTTAGTGCTGTCATTTTGATGTCTTTGTTTTTGTGTGGTTGACAGTTTCTTTGTTCCACTTAATTTTCTGTGCTGAGTCTTTTTTCTTTATGTATTTTCTTTTCATCTTTTTCATTGTTGTTGATTTTGTATTTGCTGAGTCTTTTTATTTTTCTTGGTTTTTATTTTGATGTGTTGGATTGTTAGTTTCCTTTGTGGTTACCTTAATATTTACCCCTATTTTTCTAAGTTTAATTTCTTTATGTTGCCTTAACTTCCTTTCCATATGAAAGATCTACGACTACATTTTTTAGTCCCTCTTTTTTTTGTTTTAATGTGGTCATCTTTTAGATATTGACATCTCTGTTTCCCTATTTTCAGTGTTTTAGCTTTGATTTATTTTTGTGACTTCCCTATCTGGGTTGATATCTGGCTGCTCTGTCCTGTGTTCTAGTCTTGGTTTGCTATCTAATGTTACTGATTTTCTAACTGGAGGACTCCCTTTAGTATTTCTTGTAATTTTGGTTTGGTTTTTGCAAATTCCCTAAATTTCTGTTTATCTGGAAATGCCCTAATGTTGTCATTGTATCTGAGAGACAGTTTTGCTGGATATATAATTCTTGGTTGGCATTTTTTTTCCTTCAAGGCTTTATATATGTCATCCCATTGCCTTTTTGCCTGCGTGGTTTCTGCTGAGTAGTCCAAGCTTCGTCTTATTGATTTCCTTTGTAGATGACTTTTCGTTTATCCCTAGCCACTCTTAAAATTCTCTCTTTACCTTTGTTTTTGGCAAGTTTGATTAAATATGTCTTAGTGACTTTCTTTTGGGATCTGCCTTGTGTGGGGCTTGATGAGCATCTTGGATAGATTATCTTCTCATCTTTCATGATATCAGGGAACAAATCTTCAACAATTCTCTCTGTATTTTCTGTTATACCCCCTTGTTCTGGTACTCCAATCACTCACAGGTTATTCCTCTTGATAGATTCCCACATAATTCTTAGGGTTTCTTCATTTTTTTAGATTATTCTATCTAATTTTTCCTCACATAAGTTGGTGTCAAGTGCTTTATCTTCAATCTCACGAATTCTGACTTCTCTTGCCTCAATTCTGCTCCTATGACTTTCTATTGAGTTGTCTAATTCTGAAATTTTATTGTTAATCTTCTGGATTTGTGATTGCTGTCTCTCTATGGATTCTTGCAACCTATTAAGTTTGTCATTTTGCTCTTGAATAACCTTATTAAGATCCTCTATTGCTTTGCCTGTGTGTTCCTTGACTTGTTATGTATTTTGCATGATCTCCTTCCTGATCTCTTGAAGAGTTCTGTATATTAATCTTTTGTATTCTACCTCCAGTAATTCCAAGAAATTCTCTTCCTCTGGATAATTTCTTGATTCTTTATTTTGGGAGCTTGCTGAAGCCATCATGGTCGCCTCTTTATGTGATTTGATATTGACTGTTGTCTCTGAGCTGTCAATAAGTTATTATATTTATTTATTTTATGCTTGCTTACTGTGTCCTAGCTTCTTGTTTTGTTTTCTTTTAATATGCCCAAATAGGCTGCTCGTGTCAGCTAGTTTGATTATTGGTACCTTTGAAGATCTAACATCCTGTCACTAGGTGGGTAGATCTGTTAGTATGTATGTGAGCCCAGGAGTCTGTTTAGTTTTATTGTATGGATTCAGCTCAGGTGTCTAGATAGTCATTCACCAAGTGTGTGGTGCAGCTCTCATCTATAGTCCTAGATGGGCAGGGGTGATTGGAGTAGGCACAGTTATCTAGCTGCAATAGGGGGTCATGTGCTGAATAAGGTAGGGGGCTGACAGCTGCCCCAAATGTCTGGGAGGAAGGCATGTCCCTGTTCCCTAGAGTGTGTAGATGAGTGTGTTTTGCAGCTGGACTATGGGCACCCAGTGCTGTTCACTGTAAGGACTGGAAGCCACCACTTATTCTTGGACCCCTGTCACAGATGGCTAGGTGGCATGGGTGGAGCCACCAGTCCTCAGGCCCTTGATGTGGGTAGGTGAGAACCCTGCTTAATGGGCAGAGTGGTGTTAAATGTCACAAACCTGCCACTCCACCATATACCTGATATAGTGAAGTTAGACTTCAAGTATATACCCTGTTGTACTGTGCTAATGAGGGCCTACATTGTTAAAATGGGTCCACACAGGTCTATACAGGGGCGAAAGGCATTCAAAGTCCTTAGACCCCTTATGCCTGTGCCTAGGCAAAGGAACTGTTCCCAGCTTAGGGTAGCTGGCAGATTATTTTTTTCCCCAGTTTTTTAATTTTTTCCCTCTCCAAGGCTAGGAGAGTGGCTCAGGGTACATGACGGGTCCTACTTCTGGCCCAGATGATGTGGCAGTCACAGAAGCCAGCCTAGTATCCAGTGCAGAGCATGGAAGGAGCAGGTAAATGGGAGAGAGGGTCTTCCCAAATGGGGTGTTTTTTGATCCTCGAGGTAGGTTAGAGTATGTGCTTATCTTTTTGCTGATTAAGCACCTCTTTTCACTGGCTCTGGTGGCCTCAGCAGTCTCTCCACCACTTGGTCTCTCCTGACGTGGAAAACGCATCCTGAATGCCACTGCTTGCCTCACCATGCATGCCAGCCAATCCAGCTCGCAGCGTGCTGTCTCCACCCCTATCAGGTCTGGCAATCCTCACTGCTTCTGAACCATCTCTTCCTCTCCCTGCCACTCAGTCTGATTCTTCAACTTTGCCTTTGATGTTCGGGGTTCCTAGATTGTCATATATAATTGATTCACTTGTTTTTTTGGGTCTTTGTTGTAAGAGCCACCAGTGGAAGCATCTGACTACTCCGCCGTCTTGGCCCTGCCTTTGCTGATATCATTCTTAATGAATCCTTCTTCCTGATACCCTTCATCCAATTGAGTACCAAGAGCTGTGCTTCTCTTCTGGATATATTTTCTTTGAATACTGTAATTTCTATTTAAGCTCTTTTTTTATGTATTTGTTGTTTTAAATTCCTCTAGCAGTTACCTTAGCCAGCATATATTTCTGCCACACCCACCTAACCAGTCTCTCTGACACCAGTATTTCCCTACTCCAGTCATCCTCCACTCTGTAGCCAATTTGCTTTTTTAAAAATACAAATCTAATTGCATCATTCCATGTTAAAAACTTTTAGTGACTTCTCATTAAAATAAAGTCTGAAGTCCAAACTTCTCTGAATGCCACAGAAGGCCTTTATGGTTAGCCTCTGATTATGACTGTAGCTTCCTTATTCACCCTTCTCAGTGGACTCCACTCTGTGCCAACATTGACCTACTTACTGGTCATTCCCCCAACTACTTATAGACTTTCTCTCCAAAAATCCTTTTCACATGCTGCTGTCTCAGTTTTAAAACCTCCCCTAAGATCTTTTCTCAGTGCCTTATCCAACTTCACTACACTATGCTACACTACGCTACACTATACACATCACTACACATGCACCCACCACCACTACCACCATTACCATCTTATGGATACCTCCTAATTTTATTTAAGAGCAAAACACATCTCTCTGGCTCTTCCAGGCTCAGTTAGATGTCACTGCTAAATACTTCCAACACATCCCATGCTTTATCCTAAATATGGCATTTTCTGGTTGTCTTTTTTTCCTCCACATTAGACTTAGTTCATTGAGGGCAAGAATCATGCTGTCTCTCCTTTGAATTCTAGGGTTTGGCTTGTTCTCAGAAAATAGTAAATGTTCAATAAGTGTGTTTAATGACTATCTGCTGTTGATGTCTGCATGCTCTTCAGATAGAGGCTCCACATGGAGTGACTGGAACTCTCTTCTGACATACTTTATGCCTACTTTAGGATTTTCCTCCTGAAGTCTGGTACAGCTTGATTAAAATTTCTAGTCCCCAATGCTGCTGCAACTTTGTTTCTTTTTGTGTTCTTCTTAAAAATTTTCTATGAGAAATCAGGAGCAGTAAACAAGGAACGAAGTTCCTGGATAATGCAAACAGTTAAGCACTTGCTACTAATCATAAGGTTGGCAATTCAAATCTACCCAGAGGCACCACAGAAGAAAGTCCTTGTGATCCACTTCCAAACAGTTATCCTTTGAAAACCCTATGGAGCAGAGTTCCATTCTGAAACAAATGGGGTCATGTCGAGTCAGAATCAACTCAATGGTAACTGGTTTAAATGGAGAACAGCAAGCTATTTCATCCCAAAAATCTTTTCTCCCCTTCCTCCTCCTCCTGCTTCTCCTGCTCTTTCTTCTTTCATTCAGTTCAGAATCGTGTGGCATACCATTAAGGCTACCAACTTCCAGGTTGATGTTATCTGATTAACACATGTGGATACAATTTTTAAACCAGATTCCTAGATTCACATGCGATATTCTGTCAGACACCATGCTGAAATAAATACTCATTATGTCAAAGGCATTATATATGGCATAGATGATGTTTTTGTTCTTAGGTGCTGTTGAGCCAATTACAATTCACAGTGATCCATGTGACAGAATAGGACTGACCCACAGGGCTTTCTAGGCTATGATTGTTATAGGAGCAGATTGCCAGTTCTTTCTCCCATGGAGCCGCTGGGTGGGTTCAAACTGTCAACCTTTCAGTTAGCAGCCAAGTGCTTAACCATCATGCCACCATGGCTTAGATAATCAAAACCATCACCATTGAGTTGATTGCAACTACAAGTGACCCTATAGGAGAGAACATGACTGTTCCATGGGCTTTTCAAAGCTGTAAATCTTTTGGAAGCAGACTGCCACATCTTTCTCCCAAGGAGCAGCTAGTGGGTTCCAATCACCAACCTTTTGGTTAGCAGCCAAGCACTTAACCACTGTACCATAAAACTATTAGTCGTAGGTTTCTTCCTTGTGGTTGATATGGATTGAATTGTGTCCCCCAAAATGTGTCAACTTGGCTAGGCCATGATTCCCAGTATTGTGTGGTTGTCCATTTTGTGATCTGTTGTAATTATCCTTTGTGTTGTAATTCCTAACCTCTACGATGTTAATGAGGCAGGATTAGAGGCAGTTATGCTAATGAGGCAGGACACTATCTACAGGATTAGGTTGTATCTTGAGTCAGTATCTTTTGAGATATAAAAGATAGAAGTGAGCAGAGAGGAGAAGGACCTCATACCACCAAGAAAGAAGGGAGAAGAGCGAGTTCTTTGAACCTGGATCCCTGTGCTAAGAAGTTCCTAGACCAGGGGAAGATTGATCTAAGGACCTTTCCCCAGAGCCAACAGACAGAGAAAGGCTTCACCTGGAACTGGTGCCCTGAATTTGGACTTCTAGCCTCCTAGACTTCGACAGAATAAATTTCTGTTTGTTAAAGCCATCCCCTTGTGATATTTCTATTATAGCAGCACTAGATAACTAAGACAGTGGTAAACCCATTACAGCCACATATGATTGACATTGTAAATATCATTTGTTTTTCCCCAATACACTGCCTAATTGTACAGTCTATTGTAGATTTCCTTGTGTGATAATGAGAATCAGCAGTGACTATCATAGCATCATTACTCATTGCTGTCTAGTCCATCTTGACTCATAGCGACCCTATAGGACAGAGTAAACTGCCCCATAGGAATGGCTGGTAGATTCGAACTGCCGACCTTTTGGTTAGCAGCTGCAGCTCTTAACCATTGCAAAACAAGTGCTCCATCACATCATTAGAGAGCAGCAAACCAGCATTCTAAAGACAAATTCGGGTGACTTTAAGAAAGGGATTGATGGATGAACAAACACAGACTTTGTTGCAACCTTTCTGTTTTTACAAATGATACTGATGACATGAGGGCAAGAGGAAAAAAATGAGATGAATATATAATGGTTAGACATTTTAAAGTTGTGCACATGTTTGAAATATATTTTAGAATGTATTTTGGCTATTGTTATGGTTAAGGAGCCGCGGTGGTGCAGTGGTTAAAGTGCTAGGCCGCTAATTGAAAGGTTGGCAGGTGAAACCCACCAGCCACTCCACAGGAGAAAGACGTGATTAGTCTGCTTCCGCTTTCCCTTTGGAAATCCTATAGGGTATCTACAGGAAATTCAATTCTCTCAAGTCTTTGAAAAACTGTCGTTTACTAGGTATGTAGCTACCATACATTGCACTCATCTGTCAGTTTTTCGTACTGTGATGGCTTGCATATTGCTATGATGCTGGAAGCTGTGCCACTGGTATTTCAAATACCAGTTGGGTCACCCATGATGGATAGGTTTCAGTGGGGTTTCCAGACTAAGATTAGGAAGAAAGGCCAGACAATCTATTTCCAGAAATTAGCCAATGAAAATCTCATTGAGCAAAATAGAATATTGTCTGATATAGTGCTGGAAAATGAGTTCCCTAGTTAAGAAGGCACTCAAAATACACAGTGGCCCCACCAATGGACTCGAGCATACCAGCTATGGTGAGGATGGTGCAGGACTGTGCAATGTTTCGTTCTGTTGTGCATGGGTGGCTATGAGTTAGAGCCAATTGAAGGCAACTAACATTAACAAATGTCTAAAAGGGGAGCCTTAAGAAAGTGATGCATTGACTCAAGGACCAGAGTTTGGAGGGAGTTAAGTCTACTAGGAACAATACTCCTTATTTCCTAGGCTAAAATGTGTGTCTTCACTCTGTGCTCTCATAATTCCCTGCGCACATCTTTGGCAGTGTGCTTCTAAATTGTATTACATGTATCTTTTGCTCATGAGACTGTAGGAGTTTTGAAGAAAAATCTTATTCATCTTTATGTCTCTGGTGACTGTATGCTTGGCACATATTTGATGCTCAATAAATTTTTACCAAAAGAATAAATGAATGAACATTTTTCATGAAGTTGGAGGCAATTTTAATTTTTTTTTTTCTGTTTGCTATACAGTGGAGCACAATAGAAGTTTGAGGCTTTGGGGGAGAACAAAAAGTGTGAAGCAGCTTTGGGAGTGCTGAGCAATTCGTTAGAAGTGATTAAAAGAATGATCAGGTTGTGCCATGGTTATATCCTACTTTGCATTATTTTCTATTAATTTTATGTGTGTAATTCTTGTCTTTTAAAAAAAGATTATTGATTATTGCAATAACCTCCTAGCTGGTTTCCCTGCTCTGATTTGGCGGTTTATTCTCGGCAAAGCATGTTGAGCAATCTGTTAAAATGTAGGTCAAATAATATCACTCCTGTTTTCAAAAGACTTCAGTAGTTCCTTAGTGATGAACAAGGCCTTCCGTATCTGGCACCCTCTTATTTCTCTGACATCATCACGTACCTGACTCTTCTCTCTGCTCAAGCTGCTTTACCATGCTGATGCCAGGTGCAGCCCTGCCTCAGGGCATTTGTCCTCAGAGTTTCCCTTTGTTTGGAAGTCTTCTCTCTCAGAAATCTCATGGCTAGCTCCATAATCTCCTACAGGTCTTTACTCAAAGGTTATCTTCAGTGAGGATTTCCCGTACACCCTGTTTGAACTATCACAGTCCCTCAAACACTTCCTCATATACATACACTTTCCTTATTCTCTTGTCTCTTTATTTTTTTCTTGCCACTTATCACTATCTAACATATTGTATCTTTTATTTACTTTTCTCATTGTTGTCTCATTATGAGGAAGGGAAGAGATTTCACTATTTTTTTTCCCACTGCTATAAATTCTAACACCTAGAACAGTGTCTGGCATATGGTAGACACTAAATAAATATTTGTTGAATGCATGAACAAATACTTGATGGCAGGTACAATACATGTTATTTTGACCTACTAGTATTTTACATAAACATTTTTTATTTCTATATTAAAATATGTCCTCAGAGAAGGGAAATGACATCCATATTTGATATATAGAAGAAATGTCTTATGTACATGAATTTTAAAAACCAGAACTAAAATTTCCAAGAGAATTTATCTTTTGCAAGCTCGGTAGGAATAACACATTTAAAATGGAGTGAAGAATATAACATTTTCTGTGCCCTAGACTGCTAAGTGATCTTTTGAAAAGAATACGTTTGTCATTTGTAGTGTCAATCTTAAAGGGTGACTGTCTAACCGATAAGAAAATTTCTTTTATAAAGAGGATGTTATCCAGTAAAGATAACCAAATGATCAAGACCATTAATAGTGAAATATTTATATTTAAAACAACTTCATTGAGTGTAATATGCCCAAAATAACTTTACATAAAGAGCAGCAGCATTGTCAAATATTCTTTTTTTTAAAGAAACATTTCATGCTGAACACTAAAATGAAAGGCAATATAAAGACAACGATGAATGCCTTCGCAAATTTCATCTGTTTCCCGAGACACTAAATGATTTCCCAGCTTATCATAGATTTCATGTGTGACATCAGTATCAGCTGTGACCACCACAGCATTAGATAAAGGGCCACAAACTGGCAGCCAACAAACAAATTTGGATGACTTCCAAAGACCAGGAAAAGAAAAACTGAGACCCTGGCACAACCACCCCTCTGTCTAGAGGGTAAATAGAGAAAGATTGTGCAGTAAAGCATGGTTATACTTCCTGAATAGTCCCAAGATTTGTTTTGTTTTGAAAATGAGCGAGTAAGGAAAATATGTAGGTAGTGAGGGCTGTAGTTAAGCTAGCCATCTTTTTGCAGGTCTTCACGCCTTTTTAAAACTTTTTGTTTTTACCTTCTGGATAGTGAAAACAAGATGCATATTCGTTCCAAATACCTTATCTTACCTTATGACCTCAGCCTGATCAATAACCAACCCCTCTACCCTCAACCGAATAAATGCAAACCCTTTCATAACAAATATGCCTCTGAGTCAGAAAGACCTTTAACATTACTGCACAGAGTTATTTGATGCCTGCACAGCTGAATATTAGTCATCAGTGCAGTAGATTAACCCGTGTCCTGCTCCTTCAGATAATGGTAATGTTGAAGTAATTTGTTCCAACATTTTGATAAACCCTTTGGTTTAGTTCAGCCCCCCCCTAGGTAGTCAGAATAGTGCTTGGTTCATATGTCCAGTTGATATTGGTGCTATTTTTCAGGCAAAGAGATGACACAGACCAGAAAAATCGAACTAAATATTTGGTGGTGTATTTAACTGCACTGAACTCTTTTTAGTGTGGTACATGACAGTGATTCTTATATTTTGCATCACATATAAAGACATCTCATGGGAGATTTTAATTTCTCTTTTTAAATATTAATGGTTTTTATTTAAAGTATTGTTTTATTTTCTTTATATCTATTTGTTTCCACTTTTTGAGAGTCTAAAGTTAGCACTTTGGAATACACCTCAGTTTCAGAAATACTTTAAAAACTCAAATTTGATGAGCCACCAGAAAATAAAATTTATATACAGGAAACAACTTCAAGATATAAAATTATGCTCAGTTAAGAAAGTGTCATTTTTTGAGCACTGGAAAAATTATTTTTTTATTCTGTTCCCCAACACAGTAGTCATGAATAATCACCATCCCCATATATAACTCATCTCCTGATCTTCCACGCCACTATTCAGATTATGACAAGGACTAGAGGTCATTGTGAATAAAAACGCACAACCATGCTAATGGGCCGGGAAAAATATTCTCTCTATTAAAAACCGGGTGGGAGAAATATGCCTGGTAGTTGGAATTTCTAGAAAAAAACTACTAATTATTTTTGTTCATTTCTGGATGTATCTGAATAAGGCAGAAATAGGCTAGAAAAATAAGCAGAAAAGAGGAAAACCCTCAACAAAATGGCTTCAACAATGGCCTCAAGCATAACAGTGATCATGAGGATGGCGCAAGAACAGGCACTGTTTCGTTCTGTTGTACATAGGGTCGCTATGAGTCAGAACCTACTTGGGGGCACCTGACAACGACTAATTTTTTGGTAAGAACATATGGATCTATATACTTTCCCTATCTCTTGTATTTGAATGGATTTGCTTTTTTGTTGGTTGCTCCTTTTGTTGTTGTTGTTAGGTGCCGTCGAGTTGATTCTGACTCATAGGGACCCTATATACAACAGAATGAAACACTGCCCGATCCTGCACCATCCATCCTCACAATCATTGTGCTTGAACCATTATTGCAGCCATTGTGTCAATCCATCTTCCTCTTTTTGCCGACCCTCTGTTTTACCAAGCATGATGTCCTTCTCCAGGGACTGGTCCCTCCTTATAACATGTCCAAAGTATATGAGATGATGTCTTGTCATCCTTGCTTCTAAGGAGCATTCTGGCTGTACTTCTTCCGAGACAGATTTGTTCGTTCTTTTGGCAATCCATGGTATATTCAATATTCTTCACCAGCACCACAATTCAAAGATGTCAATCCCTCTTCAGTCTTCTTTATTCATTGTCTAGCTTTTGCATGCGTATGAGGCTATTGAAAACACCATGGCTTGGGTCAGGCGCACACCTTAGTCCTCAAAGTGACATCTTTGCTTTTTAACACTTTAAAGAGGTCTTTTGCAGCAGATTTTCCCCAGGCAATATGCCTTAATATAAATTCTGGCAAACAAGGACAATGTAACACTATCCAGATGGCTCTTTAAGCAGGTACTTTTCGGTATGTAAATACAGCGGTCATTCATCTATAACAGATGGGTGGCTTTTGCATTCTGTTTATGAGGATGCATCCAGCTTATTTCAGGTTCTTGCTGCAGGAATTTAGAGTAATTTTAGAGTACAAAAGGAGACTCTAGTACCCTTGAAAATCAGCTTTGGTTAGACTATCTTGTTCATAGTGGTAGTATTGGATAATCTCTTTCCATGATTCATCTCTATGATTCATTTAAGAACAAGACATATTGGTTTTATGTCAGTATTTTGCCTCTGTAAAACGATTATTTTGTAGCTTACTTCTTTCAAAATTTTATCTTTAGTATTCATAAAAGCTACTGGATAGTGATGTCCATTTCCTGACACTGCATGAAAGCTATAAATCACTCCTGGCACCTCTGCCTCAAGTTAATAGCTTTTTCCTTCATGTGGATTTAGATCAATAGCAATATAGAGAAAGCACCTCTCCAATCTGAATACTCTGTGTTTGTGATGCACAATTAACCTGTAAATTAAATGGAGATCTGAGAAGAAAGACATTTGACAATTTTCTCCATCAGTAATAAAATTAGTCCTTTTCATGTATCATTACAAACAAACCAGGCATTATAGCATTTTATGAATGTCACAAAAATATTTGTATTTCAAGTTTGCAATTGACAGAGAGAATTTATCTTTTTGATTTGGAATAGCACAATGACAACACTAGGCTTACACTTTATTAGTGTTCTAAATACTATTTAACAATAATTCCATACGTAATAAGAAAATATTAATATTATTAAATATTTAAATGTATTTAATAATTTATTTACAATTACTTTATGAGAAAAAATGTACAAAATAAAATGAGTAGACTTTTTGGCTAGTCTGCTGATGGATTTACGGACAAACAATGCACAAAAAGTCAGTTTAGCAAAACAATCTTACAAAAGAATTTCTCTACACTAAAACAGTTAAAAATTGTATTGAGAGAAGTATGCAAAATATTAAAATGGTAGTTTAATTTTCATTCTGTTGGTTATTACATTTCTGTAGGAAATGTTCTTTGAAGTGACATAAATATCTATCTGAAGAAATCAAGTTAAATTAAGGGAAAAAAGTTTCTAGGTCAAATTACTTTCAGATTATATTGAATTTTGGGTGCAGCTTTTGATCAGGATTCTACTTTTTGCTGTCAGTTTATTCCTGAATGAAAATTTCTTGTTAAATTATTTCTTCTTTTTTTAATACATCATATGTCTATCTGACTGTGCTTTGGCAGTATGAAAACTAGAATAAACAGAGCTAAAATATAGTTGATATTCTCTAAGAATTCATTAGAGTCTTCAAACTGTAAGTAACATATTTTATGATATTATTAAGCATTGTCATGGACTGAATCATGTCCCCTCAAAACGTGTTGAAATCCTCCTTCTGTACCTTTCAATGTGACCTAGTTTGGAAATAGGGTTTTCTTTTGTTATGTTAATGAGGTCATATAAGAGTAAGGTGAATCCTAGACCTAATCACATCTAAGTTATAAAAAGAGCAGAATAGATACAGAGATACATACAGAGTGGAGAGGAAGGCAGACAATGGAGACAGATGCATCTACAAGCCCAGGAACGCCAAGGATTGCTGGCAGCTTGAGGGCAACTAACAACAACTAGGAGCTAAAATATACAAGAAAGGACTTCCCCCTAGAACTGAAAAATATATTAAGCTAGGTTTCAGTAAGTTTTCTCTATTCCATTTTTTCATATCTATTCCATTTTTTAATAAAGTGAAAAATAAAACTAAATAATAAATAATACTGCAAAAGAAAATTGGGTATTGTTTCAGGTTTTATTTAGTTTCTTGCTTTAAAAAGTAGGCTGAACCATGGTATTTTCAACTGCCTGCATAAGACAATTCTACTATTAGGAAATGGGATGGATTGGATTATCTCAGTGTAAGGAATTGATTCTTTTCTTTTTAAGTCTATTGTTCCTGTTTATTTTCTTGACCTTTAGTCCTTACTTGATTTTAACCCTGGATTATTACACAAATTCTGCCTTCTGCATTTTCTGAGCCCTTGCTATGTTGGGAACAATCTCTAGGCTTTCATATTATATGTCAATCCTATTCTAAAATCTTTCTGATCCCATGATGTGTTCCCTAGGTTTTCCCAATATACAGCCTGACCCTGATAAATCCAATGTTGCCATCACATGACATGACCTAAATAGCACAATGTTTGTTTTGGTTTCATAGAATTTGTGTTCATATAAAAAATGTTGCTTTAAGTAGAAAAGTAGTACCAGAAGAGTATAAAGCTTAGTGTCTTTTTAGTCCATAGATTCATGTGATCTATATTAAAATTTGTAAGTAACTTTAAGTATTTTCATGAGCTTTAAGGAGCACTCTAAGAATTTCCTATTGCTGCCCTTTCCCTGAAATGATCAGTTATTTCTTTTTATTTTTAATTTTTTTATTGTACTTTAGGTGAAGATTTACAGAACAAATAGTTTCTCATTATACAGTCAGTATGCATATTGTTTTATGACATTGGTTAACAACCCCAAGACATGCCAACACTATCCCTTCTTGACCTTGGAGGACCTTTTTTCTTTTTTGGTGAAATATGCATAGCCAAATATACACCATTTCAAAAATTTCTACATGTACAATTCAGTGACATAGATTACGTTCTTCCAGTTGTGCTGCTATTCTCACTATCCTTTTCCAAATTATTCCATCACCATTATCTTCGACTTACTGCCCCCTAGGCTTCCCATCAAACATTTGAGTTGCTGTTGTCAATTTGATCTCCCATAGATAATTCTTTTCTTTTTTTTCTTTTTTTTTTTTGGTACTTTAGATGAAGGTTCATAGAACAGAATAGTTTCTCATTAAACACTACACATATTGCCCCATGACAATGGTTAACAACCCCATGACATGTCAACACTGTCCCTTCTCAACCTTGGGTTCCCTATCACCAGCTTTCCTGTCCCCTCCTGCCTTTCTAGTCCTTGTCCCTGGACTGCTGTTCCTCATTAGTCTCATTTCGTTTTATGGGGCTGTCCAATCCCTGGCTGAACGGTGAAGCTCGGGAGTCACTTTAACACTGAGCTAAAAGGGTGTCCAGAGGCCATACTCCTGGGGTTTCTCCAGTCTCCATCAGGCCAGTAAATCTGGTCTTTTTTTGTGCATTAGAATTTTGTTCTACATCCTTCTCCAGCTGTGTCCGGGACCCTCTGTTGTGATCCCAGTCACAGCAGTCAGTGGTGGTAGCCGGGCACCATCTAGCTGTACTAGACTCAGTCTGGTGGAGGCCTTGGTAGCCGTGGTCCATTAGTCCTTTGGACTAATCTTTTCCTTGTATCTTGCTCTCTTCATTCTCCTTTGCTCTCAAAGGGGTGAGATCAGTGGAGTACCTTAGGTGGCTGCTCACAGGCTTTTAAGACCCCAGACACTACTCACCAAGGTAGAATGTAGAGCACTGTCTTTATAAACTGTGTTATGCAAACTGAGCTAGATGTTCCCTGAGAGCATGGTCCCACAGCCCTCCACCCAGCAATTCAGTCCCTCAGGGAGTTTGGATGTGTCTATGGAGCTTCCATGACCTTTCCTTCTACAAATTGTACTGGCTTCCCCAGTATTGTGTACGGTCTTACTCTTCACCAAAGTTACCACTTATCTATTGTCTATTTAATATTCCCCCCCCCACCCCTCCCATCCCTTGTAACCAACAAAGATTGATACTTCTTGTGTGTAAACTTTTTCATGAGTTTTTACAGTAGAGATCTCATACAATATTTGTCCTTTTGTGATTGACTTATGTCACTCAGCATAATGTCCTCCAGTTTCATCCATGTGATGAGATGCTTCACAGATTCATCATTGTTCTTTATCATTGCGTAGTAGTCCATTGTGTGTATGTACCATGGTTTGTTTATCCATTCATCTGTTGATTGGCATCTAGGCTGTTTCCATCTTTTTGCTATTGTGAACAATGCTGCAATAGAAACGGGTGTGCATGTGTCTATTCGTATGACAGGTCTAATTTTTCTAGGATACATTCCTAGGAGTGGGATTGCTGGATCATATGGTATTTCTATTTCTAGCTTTCTAAGCAAGTGCCATATCATTTTCTAAAATGGTTGTATCATTTTGCATTCCCACCAGCAGTGCATAAGAGTTCTGATCTCCTTGCAGTCTCTCCAACATTTGTTATTTCTAGTGTTTTTGATTCGTGCTAGTAATGCCGGGGTGAGATGTTATCTCATGGTAGTTTTAATTTGCATTTCTCTAATGGCTAGTGATCACGAGCATTTCCTTATGTGTCTATTGGCCACTTGAATATCTGCTTAGGTGAAGTGTCTGTTCATTTCCTTTGCCCATTTTTTAATTGGATTATTTGTCTTTTTGTTGTAGAGGTGTTGGATTTTCTTATAGATTATAGAGATTAGACCTTTGTCTGACTTGTAATGTCCAAAAATTTTTTCCCAGTCTGTAGGTTCTCTTTTTACTCTTTTGGTGAAGTCTTTTGAAGAGTATAGGTATTTGATTTTTAGAAGATCCCAGTTATCTAGCTTATCTTCCGGAGTTTGTGTGTTGTTGGTTATGGTTTGTATCCTGTTAAAGCCATGTATTAGGGCCTCTAGTGTTGATCCTATTTTTTCTTCTATGAAATTTATAGTGTTTGGCTTTATATTTAGGTCTTTGATCCATTTTGAATTAGTTTTTGTGTATAGTATGAGGTATGGGTCCTGTTGCATTTTTTTTTGCGGATAGACATCCAATTTTACCAGCACCATTTGTTAAAAAGACTGTCTTTTCCCCATTTGACGGACTTTGGGCCTTTGTCAAAGATCAGGTGCCCGTAGGTGGATGGATTTACATCCGGGTTCTCAATTCTGTTCCATTGGTCAATGTATCTGTTGTTGTATCAGTACCAGGCTGTTTTGACTACCGTAGCTGTATAGTAGGTTCCGAGGTCAGGTAGTGTGAGTCCTCCTACTTTATTCTTCTTCTTCAGTAGTGCTTTACTTATTTGGGGCTTCTTCCCTTTCTATATAAAGTTAATGATTAGTTTTTCCAGCTCTTTAAAGAAGGTTGTTGGTATTTGGACTGGGATTGCATTGTATTTGTAAATTGCTTTGGGTAGAATTGCCATTTTCACTATGTTGAGTCTACCTATCCAGGAGCATCTGTTTTTCTGTTTATGTAGATCCCTTTGGGTTGCTTACAATAGTGTTTTATAGTGTTCTTTGTATAGGTCTTCTACAACCCTGCTTAGATTTATTCCTAAGTATTTTATTTTTTTAGGAGCTATTATAAATGGTATTGTTTTCCTGATGTCCTTTTCACTATTTTCTTTGTTAGTGTATAGGAATCCAACTGATTTTTGTATGTTTAGCTTGTATCCTGCTACTCTGCTGAATCTTTCTATTAGTTCGAGTAGTTTTCTCATGGAGTCTTTAGGGTTTTCTACGTATAGTATCATATCATCTGCAAACAGGGACAGTTTAACTTCTTCATTACCAATTTGGATGCCCTTTATTTCTTTTTCTTGCCTTATTGCTCTAGCTAGAACTTCCAGCACAACGTTAAATAGGAGTGGTGATAAAGGGCATCCTTGTCTTGTTCCTGTTCTCAAGGGGAATGTTTTCAGCCTCTCTCCAAGAAGAATGATGTTGGATGTTGGTTTTGCATATATGCCCTTTATTATGTTGAGAAATTTCCCTCCTATACCTATTTTATTGAGAGTTTTTGTCAGGAATGGGTATTGGACTTTGTCAAATGCAATTTCTGTGTCAATTGAGATGATCATGTGATTCTTTTCTTTCCTTTTATTTATGTGGTGGATTACATTGATTGATTTTCTAATGTTAAACCATCCTTGCATACCTGGTATGAACCCTACTTGGTCATGGTGTATCATTTTTTTGATATGATGCCTGATTCTATTGGCTAGAATTTTGTTCAAAATTTTTTCATCTATATTCATGAGAGATATTGGTCTATAATTTTCTTTTTTTATGTGGTGTCTTTGCCGGGTTTTGGTATCAGTGTTATCCTAACTTCATAGAATGAATTCAGAAGTGTCACTTCTTTTTCTATCTTCTGAAATAGATTGAGTAGTACAGGTACAAGCTCTTCTCTGAATGTTTGGTAGAATTCTCTAGTGAAGCTGTCTGGGCCAGGCCTTTTTTTTGTTGGGAGTTTTTTTCTTACCTTTTCAGTCTCTTCTCTTGTTATGGGTCTGTTCAGATTTTCAACATAATTTTGTGATAGTTTGGGTAGGTAGTGTGTTTCTAGAAATTTATCCATTTCCTCTAGAATTTCAAATTTGTTGGAGTATAGTTTTTCATAATACTCTGTTATGATCCTTTTATTTCAGTTGGGTCTGTTGTGATGTCCCCCATTTCATTTTTTACTTGGGTTATTTGCATCCTCTTCTGTTTTTCTTTTTTCAGTCTGGCCAGTGGTTTCTCAATTTTGTTGATTCATTCAAAGAACCAACTTTTGGTTTTGTTGATTCTTTCTATTGTTTTTCTAGTCTCTATTTCATTTATTTCTGCTCTGATCTTTATTATTTCCTTTCTCCTGGTGGCTGTGGGCTCTTTTTGCTGTTCTCTTTCTACTTGTTTGAGTTGTGTAGTTAATGTTTTGATTTTGTTCCTTTCTTGTTTTTTGATGTGTGCATCTATTACTAAAAATTGACCTCTGAGGACTGTCTTTGCTGTGTCCCAAAGATTTCGGTATGACGTGTTTTCATTCTCGTTTGATTCTAGGAATTTTTTGATTCCATCTCTGATTTCTTCTATTACCCAGTGGTTTGTAAGCAAAGTGTTATTCAGTTTCCATGTAACTGATTTTTTTTTTTCCTTGCTTTTCCTTTTGTTAATTTCTACCTTGATGGTGTTTTGGTCAGAAAAGATTCTTTGTATTATCTCAATGTTTTGGATTTTGTTGAGGGTTGCTCTGTGGCTTAAGATGTGTTCCATTATAGAGAATGTTCCATGTGCATTGGTAAAGAATGTGTGCTTTGCAGTTGGTTGGTAGTGTTCTGTAAATGTCTATGAGTTCAAGTTGGCTGATTGTGCCCTTTGGGTCTTCTGTATCCTTGTTGAGTTTCTTTTTAATTGTTCTGTCCTTTACTGAGAGTGGTGTGTCAAAGTCTTCTACTATTATTTCTCTTTTCAGTGCCGTTAGAGTTTTTTTATGTATTTTGGAGCCCTGTCATTGGGTGCATAGATGTTTATTATGGTTATGTCTTCATGATGGATCATCCCTTTAATCATTATATAGTGTCCTTCTTTGTCTTTTATGGTGGATTTTGTTTTAAAGTATATTTTATCTGAGATTAGCATTGCCACTCCTGCTCTTTTTTGGTAGCTGTTTGCTTGATATACTTTTTTCCAACCTTTGATTTTTAATAAATTTACATCTTTGTTTCTAAGGTATGTCTCTTGTAGACGGCATATTGATGGATCCTGTTTTTTTATCCATTCTGTCACCCTCCGTCTCTTTATGGGTGCGTTTAGGCCATTTCCATTCAGCATAATTATGGATGGGTGTGAGTTTATTGCTGTCATTTTGTAGTGCTTTTTTTGGTAGTGCTGATGTTTTCTTTGTTCCTGTTACTCTCCTGTGCTGACTTTCTTTTGTTTGTGGATTTTTTTTTTCATTTCTTTTGTTTTTGTATGTTTTGTTTTTACTGAGACTTTATGTTTTTCCTCTTTATTTGTATGAGTATGTTTGTTAACTTTCTTTGTGATTACTGTGAAATTTACACTTATCTTTCTAAGTTTGGAGCAGTCTATTATTACTTGGTATCGCCTTGGCGTCTTCTCCATTAGAAGGTTCTATAGCTACACTATTTATTCCTTATTTTATTGTTCTGATGCTGTTGTCATTTACAGATTAACCTCTCTGGTTCCCTGTTGTAACTCTTTTGGTTTTGGGTAGTCCTTAAGATTTCATGTCCTAGGTTGGTAGCTGGCTAGTGCAATCCTCTGTCCCATATTCAGCCTGTGGTCTGATGTTGTTTGTTCTGAGATAGAAGGACTCCCTTTAATAAGTCTTGTAGGTTTGGTTTGGTTTTTACATATTCCCTTAATTTCTGTTTATCTGGAAATGACCTAATTTCACTATTATATTTGAACAAGAGTTTTGCAGGCTATATTATTCTTGGCTGGCAATTTTTTTTCTTTCAGGGTTGTATATATGTCATCCCATTGTCTTCTTGCCTGCATGGTTTCTGCCGAATAATCTGAGCTTAGTCTTATTGTTTCTCTTCTGTATGTGACTTTTTCTCTTGAGCTGCTCTCAGGATTCTTTGTTTGTCTTTGATTTTAGTGAGTGTGATTATGATATGCCTTGGTGATTTTCTTTTGGGATATATCCTATATGGGGTTTGTTGAGCTTCTTGGATGGTCAGCTTTTCATCTTTCATTATATTGGGGAAGTTTTCTGTCAGCAATTCTTCAATGATCCTCTCTGTGTTTTCTGTTTTCTCCCCCTGTTCTGGAACTCCGATCACTTGCAGATTTTTGCTTTTGATTGTATCCCACATAATTCTCAGGGTTTCTTCATTTTTCTTTGTTCTTCTTTCTGATTTTTCCTGAAACAGAGTTGTATCCAAGTGTTTGTCTTCAATTTCGCTGATCCCATCTTCCATCATTTCAGACCTGCTTCTCAGCCCTTCTATGACACTGTCCATTTATGAAATCTTGTTGTTTATCTTTTGGATTTCTAATTGTTGTTTTTGTATGATTTCTAGTTGTGAATTTATTTTGGCATTTTCTTCCTGCATGATTTTCCTGAATTCTTCCATTTTGTTTGTCTGTACTTTCCCTGAATTAGTCTGCCTTTTCTATGAATTTGTTTATTTTTTCCTCATTTTTGTCTGCTTTTTGCTTCAACTCTTGGATAACTCTGAATATTAGAGATTTGAATTCCCTATCGGGTAGTGCTAGTGCCTTTTCTTCTACTGGAAAGTTTTCTTGTATTTTATTTTGGTTGCCTACTGTAACCATCCTGTCCTGTTTTTGTAAATGTTTTGATATTGTCTGCTGTCTTTGGGGCATTCAATAGTTATTTTTCTCGTTTTTGATTGTAGGTGGGTTTGTTTTGTCCTGTTTCTTTTTGTTTTATTTGGCTATGTCTGAGCAGGCAGGCTGTGTGTTCATTGTTATTTGCTCATCTCTGGGCACGATACTTTTCACCTTCTTCTCCAATTGGCAGGGTCAGTCTCTCAGATATGGTACAGCAGGGCAGGTCTAGCTGAAGAAGAGTTGCTGGAATGGGTTGTTTGTGGCACTTACCTTGGCCACCAGGGCGGGCTGGTAATCAGTGCAGGGCAGGTTCCTGTAGGGCATGCCTGGGCTGCTTGGTGGTGTGATGTTCAGTGCACAGTGCAGGTAAGCAGGATGGAGGGGGTACACTGAGATCTGTGGAGCTAAGATAGGTATGGGAGAGAGAAGAGAGGAACAGGAGCCAAAAACATACAAACCAAAAGGAGTGCTAGGGAAGCTTGCCATTGGAGTAGAGAGATGGGAGACTATGAAATGGAGAAAAACAAAAAGAAGAAGAAAAAAAAATGAATAAATAAAAATTGGAAAGAAAGAAGAAAGGCAAATCTCCCAGGGATCCCTCCAGTGCAGCTGCGAGGTCTGGGAAAGTTGCTTCCAGGCCATGAAGTACAACCTGGCTAGAAGAGGTAGAGGTGTCACTCAGCAGCAGGTATTCAGGGGATAGGAAGAGAAGGAAAGTATAGAAAGACAAGAAACTGAGTAATGAAGAAAGACAAAAAGGGAAAAAGAGAGAAAAGAAAACAAAACAAATTAAAAAAAAAAAAAAACAAGAAAAACCCCCAAGGGAAAAAAAAATGCTCTCAGGGATCCTTCTGCATGTCTGCACAAACTGAGGGGGTATGTCCCAAGCCGTGCAGTACTGCCTGGCTAGAACGGGCTGCCTATTTGAGAAAAGAAAAAGAAAACAAACAAACAATTCAATACAAACAAACAAAAGCCCCGGGACCCCACCAGTGTGGCAGCATGGGCTGGGAAGCAGTTTCACATTCAAGTGGTCCCTCACAGCCTTTCAGGAAGAAGCAAAAAATGGCTCATGGAGCCAGGTATTTGAGAGAAATGAGGGGGAGTTGGTGAGAGGTAAGGAAGAAAGCTAAAGAAACAGAAAAAAGCAACACCAGCAGCCAACAAATGGCACTTAGGTAGCCGGTCAGTGTGGGCAGGTGGAATCCAAGTGACACCAGGGTAGAGGTGGTGTTTCTCAGCTAAGAGACTGGCCGCAGGAAGCAGAGCAGGCCGAGCAGGGGTGAAGAAGGGTGGGGGGTGGGAAAGTGTATATCGCTGTTTACCAGTTGTTTCATCTCCTGCTGGAAGCTCCGTGAAGTTGCTTTCTCGTACCCGCTGTTTGCTGATCTCTGATAGGAGTCCAGGATGGCAGATCTGTGCTGCATTAGCTGATAGTGGACCTCTGCAGGTATCTCTCTTTGCTCTCTTTTCTCGGTCAGTTTCTTATTCCATTTGGTGCTTGGCTGAGTTCTTTATCTCTTCATTTGATGCTTAGGGTTTCAGGATTGCCATTTTCTCTGTTTGGCTTAGTTTTTTGGATCTTTGCTGTGGAGGGATGGTGTGGTGCTTCTGCCTATACCACCATGTTGCCCGGAACAATATTTCTATTTCTCACATAAGGTCAGAGACTATGTTTTATGTATCTTTATACGTCCAGTGCTCAGCACAGGGCCCAATACATCTTGGTTGACTTATTCAGTTTAATGACATAATAATAGTGTTTTATATTTCCACAATTTCTACCATTATTTAATCAGACCTTTAAAATAAGTTTGAAAGTTAGATATTATTTTATTATTAATTTACAAATGAGAAAATCTAAGCCTGGAGAGTTTCAATATCTTGAAGGTAAAGTAGCATCTCAGTGGAACCAAAATCTCACCCATGTCTCTCTCTCTTTCTCTTTTTTTTTTAACTGTGCTTTAGGTGAGTTTACATTGCAAATTAGTTTTTCATTGAAAAATTTATACAAAATTTGTTTTGTGACATTGATTACAATCCCTGCAATGTGTTAGCACTCTCCCCTTTTCCACCCCGGGTTCCTTGTGTCCATTTGTCCAGTTTTCCTGTCCTTTCCTAACTTCTCATCTTGCCTTTGGGTAGGAATTTCAGCCATGTCTCTTGATTTGAGTACAGTGTGTTTAATAATATCACAGCTGCCTTCCTGAATATCATTTGAATAATGTTGTTGGGGGAGAACACACTGTCTACACTCTTCATGGTTCATTTCATACTGAGGAAACCGAACTCATTCTGCCCTAAGGGAAAGGGTATGAGTCACCTAAGTGGCCAACCTGGACTGCCTGACCATGGGTCTTTAAGTGACAATGAGGCCAGAACAGCCTAACATGAGATGATTCTGTCAGATCCATCAATTCCATGAAGCGTGATTTACCTTGATGGTGAGAACACATTAGGCCTGTGATTACACAGTGATAGCAGGGAGGAGTATGTTTAGTACCTAGATCAGCCACTTGGGCAACTCTTGGTTAATAAGTGAGTTTTTCAGTTCTACTGGTTTAAGAGCCAGCAGGGCCTTTTTTTAAGTCTTTTGGGTGATAAGCTATGTTTTCAAAAAGTCATCTGCTTAATTCATAGGGGAGCATTCTTTTCATTTATTAGAATTTATATATCTTTTAAGCACCCCACTTAGAAAATAGTGGCACTCCCTTAGATTCTGAGTTGGTGGCAAAGCATAGATTCAAAATAATCTTTTTCTGTGTTCTAAAGGTCAATGTTGTATTATCATTTATTATGTTTATTATTATTAGCTACCACTTATACTCCAAGCACTATTCTAGGCATTGTATGTACAATAGCCCTAATCTTCAAAATACTCTTGTAAGATAGACATCAATAACTCTAGTTAACCCCTGTGCACTTAAGCCTCAAAAAGATTAAGCACTTGACCCATAATTACCCAACTTGTAAGTAGAAAAACTGGTTGAACTTGACTCTACAACTTGTAAGACTTCCTTGAAATTTTTCATTTCATCTTAAAATAGCATTTTGCCCTGGCTATGAATAGCTATGTAAAATAATGTCAGAAAGTATAAAATTTTCTTAGATTAAGCAGACCAACAGTTACAGTGTAGTAGTCGAAGTAGTAAAAGTAAAGCCCAAATTGTAAAAAGTTAGGACAAATAAGTGGTAATGAAGTATCTATAGCACAAGTGGAAAACTTCTCCAAGAAACTTGGCTCAGTAGAGTTCTTGAGATCTTGTCTTGGCTAGGGATGCAGCTTAAATCCAAGAAAGCTATTAGTGGTTGTGTGTGCGTTTTTTGTTTGTTTGTTTTGTATTTGTATGATAGGAAGACTGGACAAAACCTGAATGCTGATTCAAATAATTCCCTAAAGAGGAAGAGACTGAAGTTAAGAGAAATAGAAAGAATAATTGATGAAGCAAGATCAAGAAGATGGAAAAGGATAGGATGTAGAATATCTTTGATACAAAGTTAAACTTCCTCATTGCAGTGGTTCTCAATGTGAGGCCCCAGGACCAGCAGCATCAGCATCACTTGGGAATTGTTAGAAATGCAAATTACAGGCCTCACCCATGACCTACTGGAACAGAAACTCTGTGGTGAGATGCAGAAATTGAGGTTTTAACAAAGCCCGTTAGGTGATTTTAATATATGCTAAAGTGTGAAGACCACCTTTGTTGTGATAGCAGATAAGAATAAACCCAGGTAGCAGATGAGAGTGAGATTTCAGATATATTATTGGGAAATTGGCAGACTTTCTCATCTATTACATCTATCAGTTCTCAGGAACCTTTTGTCCTCTATCCTCAGAACCTACTCTTCAACAACTGCCAGCAAAAAAAAAAAAAAAAGATTAAGATTTTTCTGGCTCCTATTTGAGAACAAAGGATGAAGAGAGGATGAGAGCCCATCATCATGATCACAGGATAAAAACTTCAGCAACAGGTGAAGCAACCATCAGGTAAACAGGGGCAAAGCAGAGCAGATTCTGGCAACCATGGCAGGTCCTAGGACTACTTTGCCTTTACACTAAGTGCTGTCTTAAAGAGAAGAGAGAAACGGATTGAGTGACTGAAAGTCTGAAAATTTTTATCTAAAGAGATTAAGCATTATACAAAGAGACTGTTAAATGTTGGCATCAAATTAAGTTTAAAACAAATTACTGATTTTTCCCACTACTACTCAATGAGTCAAGGCTTTTAAGTTCAGACTGGTGAAAGACAAAATAAAGGGACTATATTTTTGCCTTACATCCAAGGTGTAATTTGAGTAAATTTGTGACACCACTTCATATATTTAAGCAAGTAACTTCTTAATAAATTAGTGGGAAAAAAGAGATGTAATGTTCAAGTTAATGCCCATTTTCACCATGATATTTTCTGTAAAACTGTAACATGAGTTGAAGTTTATCGTGTATTATATAATGAACACTAAAATCTTGTAAGGGATGAAAATAAATATATTACTTTATTCTGTGATAGAACAATAGGCATTAAAATGCAGAAGAAAATGGAAGCTGAATCAATTAAGGACATTTAACTTAAAAGTTTAAATGGTCAAATATTTTTTGAAGAGAAGTAAATGACAAAAATACTGTGATATGCTTAACAAATTTGCCTATGATGGAAAAGCTTTATTTGTGTACTATGATGTTATGTGTATGTAAATAAATTCTCAGTATGGAGGACCATCTGGTTTAGTAACACATTTATACATATATTACATACACATATGATATGCATACCAATTTAAATGTTTATACATCCTTATATGTGTGTAATGGGTGCTAACCTATATGCAGGTTCTACACAGAGCTAAGTAAACCCAAGAGTGTTAAAAACATATCTATTATAGGAAAACACTGCAGAAAATATTATAGGAATGGTATGAATGGATGCCAAAATGAAAAATTTAAGGGATTTCCTATTATCCATGTAAAATTCAGCTATATTAGAATCAGAACAGAAAATTTGCCTTTAAGTGTAAGCCATGTATTCTTTGGAGCTAAAGGAGTCAGTAACATTTTATATACAGTTTGACCACCATTTACTTTCTAGCCACCCTCCTTCACTCTAAATCAATTTGCTGCATTTGATTTTTTATTAGCTTTGATGAATTTATATTGCATTTATAATTGCATTTGTGATGTAAAGAGTTGGAGAAATTCTGATAACGGGACAATTATGCTATCTAACGGAGGCAATAGAATTATATGTTGGTAATGAGAACTGGATTTTGCTTGAACCATTTTGCATTCTGCTGCAATCTTGCATCAAGCCTGTTTGAGCTACACATGCAACTCCTATTACCACTAATTGCAGTTTCACTACACAGGCACATCAAAAGAAAAGAAACAGACCTTCTTTGTGCTGTAGGTTTTGTAATCGTTTTATATTGTATAATGAGATCCAATCCTACTTTCACTATTAGGTACTGGGTGTTCTTATTCCAATATTTACCCATTTCTAGTTTTCTTTCTTCATTCTTTGAAACTCTCAGGAATGTTGAGATAGCTGTATTAATACGCAAATAATTATATTTTTCAGAATATCATTCTTGATTCTAACATGAAAAGAAAACCTCATGTTGAGGGTGTATGTCCTTTTAACCTTATGATTATTATAGTTAAAACCACAATCCATAAGTTGAGCTCTATGTAGACATTTATTTAATAAGACAAAACTTTTCAGAAATTAGTTCAAGAGTCTGTAGTCATATGGAATTCATATTTCCAAGTCTGAAATTCAGATAAGCAATATTATGGCTCACGTGCAAAGAAGACTGAAATGAGGGTGTCTGGGTTCTGTTGTGGGCTCTGCCCTAATCATCTCTGAAAAAGTCAGGTTTTTGTAAGCATAAATACTATCTACGCTCTACAAAGGAGCCCTGGTGGTGCACTGGTTAAGAGCTCGGCTGCTAACCAAAAGGTCAGCAGTTTGAATCCACCAGCTGCTCCTTGGAAACCCTATGGGGCAGTTCTACTCTGTACTATAGGGCCACTATGAATCAGAATCAACTCAACAGCAAAGGGTTAAGTTTATGCTCTATGAAAACTTTCAAGACCAAATAAAGGGGAGGTAGGGATCAACCTCTATGCCACCTCCCTCCCTGCTACTCCCCCATGTTTTCTATCTGAGACATGGCACCACTGTCTATTATTCTATCCCATAGGAATCACCCCTTCCATCCCTATCTCCTCCACCCTTCATTTTCCATCCATCACAGATTCTGAGTTGTTTTATCTTCTAAAGAGCTCATGATTTTGGCCATGATTCTTCTTATCACCACCATCAAAGGTTATTCCAAGCTACCTTGCTCCCATTTCTAGACTATAGCAGAAACCCCAAATTAGGGTCAGTGCATACACTTTGTCCCTTTTCTCTCTTCTCTCTATACCCAAAAGGGATCTTGTTGAAAAATACAAACTTCATTATACTTCCTGCCTGTTTAAGTATTTCAACGGATCCTCATTGCTCTTCAGATGAAGTGAAAATTCTTACAAGGTTCTGCTAAATCTGGCCCAACCTTCTCCAGCTATATGTTGCACTAAACTCTCCTAGACTTTCTGAACTCCAGCCATTTGGCCTTCTCTCCTTTCCACATATTTGGCATTTTCTGTCCTACCACAAGCCTTTGTATATGCTCTGCCCTCTGCCTGAAAGTCCTTGCTGCCCCTCCCTCCAGCACACATACACGCACACGCTCACATATATACACACTAACATAGGGTCCTTCTTCAGACCTTCATTCATTCTTCAGATTGCAATTCAAATATTACTTCCTCAAATATCTCTGATTTCCTGTATCAGGTAAAATAAACGCTCATAGCGTTTGGTACTTTCCCTCAGGAGTCCTTACTTACTTCTTCTCTTCTTTGGGCAAATGTTTAATGCATAATTCAATTATGGGACATGATTCCAGGCACTGGAGAACAACAATTAGTCAGGTAAGATTTCTGCTCTCACGAGCTCCTATCCTAGTGGGATACAAGCAATAAATACATAGAAATCCAAGTCAACAAACAAATAAGTGCTGTGAGGAAATGGTAACCAGGTAGTGTGATAGAGACTAGTGAGGGGAAGGTGCAACATCATTTTTGGCAGTGGCAAGGACTAATCTGAGGAGATATTTTGCTGAGATTTTATTAAAAGTCGTTCGCATTTCTTTGTTTGATTATTAATAATTTGTTTCCCCAACTCATATTAACAGGGGCAATGATAATTTTGTCAAAACTTCTAGACCTTAGAAAGTCCTCAAGAAATACTTTTGAATAAATGAATGAATGGAAATAGTGCAAGTTTTAGTTCAAGTTCAATCTTGGTTCTCACTTTTATCTTGGACAAATTATTAACACTCCTAACCTTCTATTTCCTCATCTGTTAATGAGGATAATAGCACCTACCTATCAGTTAAATTCTTATACATACTTCAACCATCAGTTTGTGGTTTTAATCATAAATTCAAAGGTATGTATCTTTAATGCAGTGTTTCTTCTCTCATGTCTGAATCAAGAATATGATTTTATTAAATTAATGAATGCCTCTGGCATCCAATTTTCTCATTTGTTAATTAAACTAATGATACCTATTGCTCATTTTTGCTTTGAAAAATGAATGAGGCATTAATCTGCTAAAGAGACATTAGTTGTATTCTGGTATGTTGTAGATTTTAAATATCATTTTATTTTATTATAAAAAGTTTTCAGAGTATACAAGAGGAAAGACAGTATGTGTCATGGACTGAATTATGTCCCCCAAAAAATGTGTGTATCAATTTGGCTGGGCCATGATTCCCCATATTGTATGATTGTGTACCATTTTGTAATCTGATGTGATTTCCTTATGTGTTATGAACTCTACCACTATGATGTAATAAGATAGATTAGTGGCAGTTATACTGATGAGGTCTACAAGATTAGATAGTGTTTTAAGCCAATCTCTTTTGAGATCTAAAAGAGGAAAGCAAGCAGTGACACAGGGGAACCTCATACTACCAGGAAAGCCGTGTTGGGAGCAGGGTAAATCCTTTGGACCTGGGGTTCTTGCGCTGAGATGCTCCCAGATCAAAGGAAGACTGATGCATCACAAGGACCTTTCTCCAGAGCCAACAAAGAGAGAAAGCCTTCCACTGGAACTGACACCCTGAATTTGGACTTGTAGCCTACTAGACTGTGAGAGAATAAACTTCTCTTCGTTAAAGCCATCCATTCGTGGTATTTCTGTTAGAGCAGCTCTAGATGACTAAGACACTATGCAAGTTCACATATAATTACTGCCAGACAACAATCTTTTAATGGTTTTGCTGTGGACAGAAAGAATTTAATTAGATTTATATATATATATATTTATATACACACACACACACACACACAGTGAAACTTGTGAGAGCCGGAACTTGATGGGACTGCCTTGTGTTTCCAGGTCTTGCGAGTTTTCCACTTTTGACAGAGTGCAGTCTTACCACACTTCTATTGCTCATTTTAGTGGAAAATATTTGATCTTTCCTTCTCTGACAGGTTTCCACCTTACACAGGTTCCAGCTTTCACAGATTTTACTACATATATGTATATTCTTGCTATGTATATATACATACATATATATATAGACTCCCTGAGAATATATTATACATAACAAACATTTATATACATTATTGTTTACAAACACTTATGTGAATATTCTTTCATTTGATCCTCAATAACAAACCCATGAGGCAGGTATTACAAGTTCTAAGGAACACTCATGTGGAAAGGGCTAACAGGAGCTGGCCAGGATATTGGGTTACATTCTTTATGCTGTTACCAACAGTGAGCAGTGCCCTGATTTGTGGGTAGAGGAGACAGAGAAAAGGAAAGATAACCTCATTGCTACTTCCAGGGTAAGGCACTGGAAACATGCTCAGTCAGTGATGAAAGATAGATTTTTTTACCCTCAGATTCTGTTAGCCTTTTACAGTTCACTACCAAAGCCTGCTTGGAACTCCACATTTATTTAATCCTTCCAGCAGAGAGCAATCACTGTGAGTTTTCCCACTGACACACTTTTAGTTGCTGAAAGTTCATTCTTTGCAGGTTGAGCATATAAAAATTTATAGAGATAGCATTAAACTAATACAAACCACCTTCCCCACCCCATACAAAAATCGAGTACCTCACTGTAAGAATGGTTTAAAATGTTTCCAGGAAACGTCTTATACCTAATGCATGAACATTTCAAAAAATAAAACAAGAAAAGAGCTAACCTAGCACTTTCACAGATCAAAATGTTATTCAAGTAGCATTTGCTGAAAAATAGCTGGGTATCCATGACCTAAATGATGCACATTCATCATATTTTTTTCAGATCTGGAAAAAGGATTGTGAAAGGAGTAAAACTGGTTGGTTGGCCTGATTTTGAGTTCATGTGATAATGTAAATAAAGCTCAATTAATCTCTAGTTTCTAGCATTTGTAAATATTTCCATTTAAAACAGAATGCTTATATGAGAGAAAAAATTTGAATAAAAGAGAAAAGAATCTATTTGTAGATGGAAGGAAATGGACTAAAGTATTTTTCTATGTATTCTCTAATATTCTGTGATTAAATGATTCTATGATACCTGGTCATGTGATTAAAATTTGTAAATCTTTTGTTTGCGATCTCTCAATTTAGATACAAGAAGTGTAGAAATGATAATATTACAATATTCTCTAGAACTTGATACCTGAGAGAAACTTTGGACAACTGATTTTTCCCTTGGTCCAGAATTAAATGTTAAACTGTTTCAGTGAGAATATAGCAAAGGTGAAGGCATTTTGCAGATGTAATTAAGGTCCCAAATCAGTTGATTTTAGTTCATCAAAAGGGAGATTATCCTGAGGGGCCTTGACATAATCAAGTGAAATCCTTAAAAGAGACAGTCTCCTGATGGCCTAGAAGAAATAAGCTGCCATATTGTCGGAGGGTCTGCTGCTGATCTCTAGAATATTACAGTGGTCACCTACTGACAGCAGCAAGAAAATGGGGACCTCAGTTTACCACTGCAAAGAACTGAATTCTGCCAACAATCACATGAGTTTGGAAGACAACCCCGAGCTCCAGAAAACACACTCAACTGACACCCTGTTTGCTACTTTGTGCTACCCTGAGCAGAGGACCCAGCTAGGATGTACCTGGACTCTTGACCCACAGCCACAGTAAGATAATAAACGTATGTTGTTTAGAGCCACTAAAAAATGATATCAGTGAACTGTGGCTGGCCCATTAGTTATGTTGTTGTGTGCCCTTGAGTCAATTTTCAACTCATAACGGCCCCAAGTCACAGAGTAGAACTGCCCCATAGGATTTTTTAGGGTGTAATCTTTATGAAGCAGATAGCCAGATCTTTCTCCCACAGAGCCGTTGGGTGGGTTCAAACTGCCAACCTTTTGGTTAGCAGCCAAGCATTTAACCATTGTGCCACCAAGACTCATTCCCATTAGTTATTCCCACATTAAAGTTCTGGATTTAATTAGCAGATATTTACTAAGTGGCCACTGTGTTTCAGGCAGTGTGCTAGGATCAGATAGTATGATACGTACCGAAGACTACATTTCTGAATGCAAGGGAAGCTGTTAAATAACTGTGAGCATTTTTCCTCTGATTCAGACAAATACAAGCGTAGAAGTCTCTTTCTAACCTCTGCTACCCCACCTTAACTTCATCCCCAACACATCTGAGTTCTCTGCCCCAACATGATGAATGCCAACCTCTGCTGCTCTCTTACCCTTGCTCAATTACGTACAGTATGGAATATTTTTATAACGGAGGAAAGTTATGAAAATTTTGTGTTTTCTTATGTCCCGGGATTACAGCACAGACTTTTAAACCTTCATTTTTGTATTATTTTACCAACTTTTTAAAATGCTACATGCTACAACTTGTTCACTTACACCTAAGATATTTATTTTCGAACTGATGTAATATGCTTCCCTGACATAAAGACTTGCTTTCTTGATCTTGGAGTCCCTGCGTGGTGTCAACGGTTAACATAGTCAGCTGTTAACGGAAAGGTTGAAGGTTCGAGTCCACCCAGAGCATCTCAGAATAAAGGCATGTCGATCTACTTCTGAAAAATCAGTGCAATTCTACTCTGATGCAAAAGGCGTTGCCGTGAGTCAGAATCGACTCTACAGCAACTGGTTTACTGGTTTTTCTTGAGCTAAAAACGCCAGTCTTTCCCCTCAAGTCCAGTCTATTTCCTTAGGGAGCTAGTCCTGTTGATTGAATTCCACTGAAGCTGACTTACCTGTCCTGGGACCATTTTGTTAAACCAAACTATTGCCTCTTATGCTGCCTCATCTTTGAAGGCTATAATAAATAGTAATGACTATACAATTCATTCATTTTTTTAATCCTTCATCCACCTTCGTTAGAAATTGCTCTCAACTCCTTTAGAAAACTGGAATCAAATGTTTTTTCATAACATTAGAAATTTCTGATTTCTAAATGAATTTTTAAACAATTTGAGGATATTGGAATACAGTCATTTCTGTGATAAGGTGAGATTTTTGGAGATTAACCTGTTTAGTTTTTATTTTCTTCCTGTTTCCCCTTTCTTTCTTTGCCCCTACCTACCTCAAACATGGAGATCCCTGCACTTCTTTGCTTAAGAGGCATTTGAAGCCAACTGGAAAACAGCAAACTAAAAAAATGACATTTATTTCCCCTTTTAGAATTTTTTTTTTCCAAAAGCCTAAATCCATGTGGCAAGGGGATTCCTGAGTAATATTCCAGGGCTGAAGTAAGCAAGTAGAGAATGCAAAGACTGTAAATCTTGGGAGCAGAGGGGATGGATTTTACTGTCTTCCAGAGCCACCAGGGAGATGGCAAGTTTTCACTGAGGAATGTGGGCAAAGGCATTTGGCAATGGGACCAAACACAGCCTCGCAAACTGCCTGCGCTCTGAGAGCAGCGCGGAGGCACAGAATACAGTGTCTCCCTTCTCAGAGCCTTTGACCAAGCTCTTTCATGCGCCTCCAGTGCCCTTCCTTCTCTCAGCCAATCCACATACCACTCCTCCCTCAAGCCGCTCCTAATCCACTAAACCCTCCTCTTAACCTCGTGCCCCCGTGTGTGATGGTTCTATTGAACACTGTCAATTGTACCAGTGTCACACATTCAACTCTTAATCCTAGTGCTTTCTAGCTGCTATCCAACGCTTTGTGTTAATTAACTTTTCATTCATTCATTAATTTAAATTAAATTGCAAAATTTTGAGTTAAGGACAAGATATCAAATTCTTTCATTGTCACGGTGGAAATGATGTATAATGAAAGAATATTAAAGATGTTATAAGAAAAGGAATTGCATTATTCTAGGTTCTAAATCAATCTGAAATACCTATAAAATAGAATTTTATGATCAAAGTAGAATTGCATTACAACTTCATGCCTAAAATACAATATCATAGAATCATTCTTATACAGAGACATGCCATTCTAAGAATATATAAAATCCCTCCAATAATTTTTTTAAAGGAGAAAAGTTTGAAAATTTTTATATCCTCATTTTTTTTTTTTTTCACTTCTTGATAGCCTTTTTGCTCTCTCTATTGAAATGGATATTGTTTACAACAGCAAGAAAGCAGTAGTTGTTCACTCTTGGCTAGCCAGATGTGTACTACAGTAAGATTATCATATCTTATTTCTACTTAAGAATCATGCCTATTACCTGCTAATTGCCATGTATTGATTTAAGCATCCATGGTTGCTGTATGAGAAAGATAATACTTGGCTCTAGGGGAGCTGGAAATTCTTTACACTGTCAGTGACCTTGACTGAAAAAGGTAATTAGTCTGAACCTCTGGGTGGCATTAAGAGACTTAGACCTTTTATGAAAAGTCTCATCTTTCGTGATGTGAGCACACAGTTCTATTTACTGAGAAAACATATTAACTTATCTCCTGCTCTCTCATGATCTGCTACCAGAATTTGCAGGTTTTCTATCTCCAGGGAAGAAAAGGAAGAGAAAAAAAGGTCTCATTATAAAGCAAGGAATTTGGTTTTTCAAATTCCTTGCTGTGTCCACTGAGTAGCCCTGTGGCGATGGCCAAGTCATTTTATTTTCTTGTGTATATATATTTTTATCTGTACAATAAAATAATAAAATGTTTCACTTTTATGAGATTAAAATAAAATAATAGATGATCTAAAAAGACTATTTTATGAAGACTAAACACTGTAAGCCCAAAGTGTTTTTCCTTTTTTTTTTTTTTTTGCCGTTACGGAGTTAAAATATATTTAAAATATCTCCAATGCCCTCATTTCTTTATTCTTCATTTGTCTCTTGCTTCTGAAAGTACCATATATAAAAGAAACAAGACACAGTGACATAAATGTGCAAAAAAACAAAAACAAAAAATCCAAAGTGATGACAAATTAAATAACACACCTAAATTTAAAAAAGATAAAGAAATGTTTTGAGATACAAATGTTTTTCAACGTGTTACAGGGCACATATTGTAATGCTAAATAGGAACCACAAATACAAAAGCTATTTTTCTTTTGGTAAGTATTTTTGTATGCTTTTGATTTGACTAATACTTGTGAAGTGCCAACTGGCATCTTTTTTTTTTTTTAAATGTAGAATTACTGATTACAATGGATTCTAACAAGCCAGACTAAGAAACTATAAGGGGTACTGTGATGTGTTACATAGCAGGAGACTTCCTGATTTCCAGACTCTCTCTGTCAATCTGTTTCAGTAGAACTCAAGGGCATCTCTAGTCATTTTCCTTACTGATCAGCAAGCTGCCAGGCTAATTGAGGATACTATGGCTTTAAGAATCTTGAAATCAGCCATCTTCCTCCCTCCTGAGTATTTTACTTTGTGCAGCTGACACCTCTGTTTCTTTACCAAGTGCCACTTCTAGCTAGGCTCTAATGTCTCTTCCTCTTTTTACTTTATTTCAGCCAGAGTTTCTGTGAGAGTGCATTTTTGTGTATATATATGTGTATATATATGTGTATCAGTTTTCACTCCAGTAAAAGTAAGTGGAGAGTTGGGGCTAATTTGCTGTGGAATAGCATAACATATTCTGCACATGTAGGAACATACTGTCATTTATGTTAAATTGCCTGACTGAACAGCTAGCAATAAATAGAGAATAGAGTTATGAGGAATAGGGGAGAAAGCAGAGGCTACCACCAGTCACAGTGGTTTTTAAGTTAAGCACATTGTTAGTGGCATGTAACTAAAGTCCATTTGAATGGGGCATACATGAGTTAATGGCCGCAGACCATCAGTGAGCCATGCCTTTTCCATCTGTGGTTTGTATGAGTGAGGGGAGTGGATGGGATAGGGAGGTGGGGAAAGGACAACAGCGGGAGGAAGCTACTATATAACAGAAGAGTAAAGCTATAATACATTGGGCTGGGCTCAGAGAAGGCCTCTGCTCTCAGTCACAATCCCCCAGGTTTCAGTTTACATAGCTTTGATTAGCTTCCTCTATAGAGATTGAAAGTGTACAAAAGAAGAGTAAATGCCAGTGTGGAGAAACCCAAGTAATATAAGCAGAGTCCCGCTCCTCCCAAACACCTAGAGTTTTTAATCATCTTCAAAGACAATGATTACTGAACTTATTTTCTTTACCCATACCACGTTAAAAGGGTGTAATCATCAGCATTAACAAAATTCTAAAATGAGTTTGAAAATTACAAATTCACTGAATAATTTTTTTTTAAACTCTGTCTTGCCCTGCATGGGACTATCTATACATACATCTTGGGTAGATAAAATGTAAAGGAACAAAAATTGTGCAGAATTTGTTTTCCTACTGTTTACCTTGGGTAGGTGAAATTAGAAAAGGATAGGAGTAAAGCTCTTAGAACAAATGACTAGATGATTCTGGTTAGAGTTAAGTGCCCAAAACAAGTTTGCAAGCAACTTCTGCCAAATAGAGTTCTTCATACCCATAATACCGGCATCAACATATGTACAAATTGTGTAAGTTTTAAACAGTGTGAAGAACAAGACAAAAAGAGGGTAATCTGGAGATAGGTGCTTGGTTGATCAGAAGTTCCCAGGAACTGGCCTTTACCTTGATCAATTTACCATGTCTCTGTCTAGGGTTTGAGCTGCATTATGAGTGAGAAACTCTCTCTTTCTCTAGTCTGCAGAGACACATATTAACCGTCACACAGAGGCTGATATGTAAATCAATATTTGTTGTTGTTAATTGCCATTGAGTCAGCCCCAACTCATGGGGACCCCATGCACAACGGGATCAGATCATTGTGTTCTATAGGTTCTCATTGATACATTTCCAGAAGTAGATTGCCAGGACTTTTTTCTTAATCTGTCAGTCTGGAAGCACCATTGAAACCTGTTCAACATCACGGTGCAAGGACAGCCTCCACTGACAGGCAGGTAATAGCTGTGCTTGAGGTGCATTGGCTGGGAATTGAACCCAGGTTTTCCCCACAGAAGGTGAGATTTCTGCCATTGAACCACCACTGCTCCCAAAAACCAATTGTGATCAAGTCGATCTTGACTGATGGTGACCCTATGTTAATCAATTCATTATTTTACAAGCATCAAGCTGACCAGAATACTGAGACTGGCCAACCACAGCAGTATGCTTGGCATCAGAACAAGGAAAATCATTTTATCTTAAGTGACTTTTGGCTAAGTTAGCCTGAGCTGTTTTACTTACTATAGGGATACACTTGCCAAGGAAAACTTCATACTTGAGTCCGCTTAGCAAAGATGCATTCCACCCAGATGAGAAAGTGAATGCTCTGCCAATATTTGTATCTGCAACTTTTTTTTTCCTTATGCTTCCATGGCTCTTCACCCCTACTCTGTTCTCAGTATTTCTCTAAATAGATTCAACGAGTTACGTCTCCATGTGGTAAATACACACACACACACACACACACACACACAGAATATTTTCTCTGAAAAGATTCTCAGATCTTTTCTGTTCTTAACATTAACTCACACTTTTATGGACTGAATCTTGATTTTCTAATGCAGATGGATAATCATACCAGTTTTGTTTGGAGTTGACGAGTTGAACTCTCCATAGGGCAATCCTATTTATAAATGTTGGAAAAAGCCTCACCATAATCCCCATTATTAATAATACAAATTGGCAGAATAGATTTTTTTAAATTTTCAAAGTCTATATATATGTAGAAATAAATAAACATGTATGTATAATATCAAAAATTACATATCAACGCCTGGAAGGCAGGATGGTACTGTGGGAAGAACACGGGCTTTGTTGTCTAATGTGCGGAGGGTTTTATCCTACCTTCAGCACTTATTAACTCTGTGACCTTGACAGATTTCCATTTCTCATTTTTGAACTTGAGAGTAGTGGTAATAATAACTGCCTCATAGAGCTGCTATGAGGATTAAATGAGGCTGTTTCCTGAAACAAAATAAGTGCTAGATATATGGTAAACCCACTGCTATCGAGTCACTTCCAACTCATAGCAACCCCACAGGGTTTCCAAGGTTGTAAATATTTACGGAAGCAGCCCACCACATCTTTCTCCCGTGGAGCCACTGGTCATTTCAAACTGCCGACCTTTCAGTTAGCAGTCAAGTGCTTTAACCACTGCACCACAAGATCTCCCATTGATACATGGTAGTTCTTACTAATTTTAAATTAAATAATTCAAATCAATTGCTGCTCTCAGTATAAGGTCCATGAGAACAGGAACTGATCAATATCCCTAAGCATCAAGAAAAATTCTGCTTTTTCAAAAATAAGAAGTGTATTCTTATGGCTCTAGACATCAATTTTGGTGCTTTATTTCCATTCTTTGTTCTTGACATTCTCTTGGTCTCAAGATCCTTTTCAAAGAGGCTAAGATCCAAAATGATTTCATATCTTTCTTATAGGAAAAGGGGTAATATCGAGAAGTAGCAGATATTCTGGAAGATTACAATCAATTGGCATTCTCCAAATTTTTAGATCCAAATAATAGCTTTATTTCCTTGATTATCTAAATAGTTTGGTACTATTTCATGGGGAAGATATCAGAGAAAGTGCATATTACCAGTATTACTCTCAACACCTTGCATATAACAGTTCTTGTCCTTCCACCAACAATCAGGAAGGCTACTTTAGTACTTCCTTCTCAGGCAATTTGGCTTCTAAGGTCATATCTGCTAGATTACAAAAATTCTCTGGTCAACCCTAAAATGCAGCCACTCTTCTGCAGATTCTACATTCTGGATTACTTCCCAGCAGGAAGAGTTACAATATAGTTATGGTAAACTTAAATGGTATGCTATAATATGCTTCGCTTCTCCTTCCTCCACCAGTCATCCAAACTCCAAAGATGTTAAGTTGTTAGGTGCCTGGATCTCTGAGACTTAAAGTTTCTGTGGTTTGTTTCAAGAAGATGGCACTGAAACCAATCTTACAGGGCTAGGTTCGAATTCTAAATGAATAGGATAGATGAAATACAGGCAATTTTTAGACCCCTGCCTTCATCTTCTGGAAGCCAGACTCATCTGACTTTTCTAGATCTCAGTGGATATCAAGATATGTGGCTACACACACACCCACACAGAAACACACACACAACACACACACACAGTTTCTGTAGATAATGAGAACACCTAATGTCATTTGCTTAAGGACATCTCTCACTATCCACCCTGCTCCCACCCCAGACTGTGTTCTATCTCCCTTTATAAATGCCAATAACTCCCTGTCATTTCTCTTCCACGGCATTCATTATAATATTCACAATAATTTGGTTAGCATCTTAGTTCCATGTGCTGTGTCTGTAAAAGTTCAAGTTCCTCAGCTGAAAGTAAGAGGAGAATTATTGAAAAGAGCTCAGTATTTTTCAAAGAATGAAGGAAAGAGTTGATCAACCAAACCTCAGTGGAGACTGGATCCAGAACAGCTATGGCTATCACACCAGCGAGAACTTGTTGGTCTTCTTGTACACACTATTATAAAGAGATACGGCTCCAAATAACCTCTAAAAATCCTCAAAAAGTGAATCATTAGTCCACTGCCTCCCCTATCCGACAATCCCTCCTTACCTTTCTCACTATCCCCTTAGACCAATGACAATGGCTGACTACAATGCAAACAACTATGATTGGCTTATCCTAAGGTGTTCATGTAGGTAAATGAGGGAGAGAATGTATTAGCAGACAAAATCAATTGCTACTCTCACCATAAGGTCCATGTATGTCTCCAGCAGTAGGGCAGATACCTGTTGCATAAAGCATGCTAAATAAAGTTTTGTGGAATGAATTGCTTAAAGAAACAATTATGGAGAAACTAGAGATGCCATTTTAACAAGGAAATTAGGGACTACTCTATATATTCTTCTTCCCTGAAACAGTGCTTCACTGGATGCCTAAGAGTCCACCATTAATGAGATATTTGTCTACGATACGCATTGCTTTCCCCCATTTGCTTTTAAAATTCACATTCACCTTTAAATGTACTTTAGTCACAATGTTCTCACATCTTATTGTGAATGTATTCCTCAGAACTATTTTCTCTGGCAATAAGACTCAGAAAAGAATGAGGGAATGGCAAAAATCTGGGGCAGGAGAGAATATAGAAAAAACCAAAAAACAAAAAAACCCACAAGGCACAGGATTTTTGTCAGGACCCAGCTGACACTAAAAGGAGACCTGGTGGTACAGTGGTTAAGTACTCACCTGCTAACCCACCAGCCACTTTGTGGAAGAAAATGTGACAGTTAGCTTCTGGAAAGATTACAGCCTTGGAAACTCTATGGGCCAGTTCTACTCTGCCCTATAGCATCACTATGAGCTGGAATTGATTCACCAGCAATGGGTTTTAACAACAGCAACAACAACATGGGTCCAGATGCTCACAATCAAAACGTAAATTACTAAATAATCAATGATTTTTCTTTAGATCTGAAGCATAGTTATTCTAGACTTAATGATAGTATAATTACTTTTCCCTGGTACAATTATTCCCAGGGAGCCCTGGTAGCACAGTGGTTAAGATCCCAGCTGCTAACCAAAAGGTTGGCAGTTCAGATCTGCCAGCCACTCCTTGGAAACCCTATGGGGCAGTTCTACTCTGTCCCATAGTGTTACTATGAGTCGGACTTTACTGGATGGCAATGGGTTTGGTTTTATGAGTGTAATTATTCCCAATAAACATGGTTAATATTTTCAAAACTATGATCCAATTTTGATTATTGGTGGATCTCTGCAGTTTTACCTCCCACCAATCCTTCTCAAGGCCATGGCCCTCTTTTTTGCAGCAATGTTTGGGATGGGGACCCTGCATGGAGGACTCCAAAGCCCCTGATACCTGATCTAATATTCTATGAAGCATTTATCAACACATAATTTAAGTTATAACATTTAACATAAGTTCCATGAGAGTAGGTAATTTCTTCTTGTACTCAGTCTATACAGAATAAACCAAACTAAACCAAAACAAAAAACAACTCATTGACTCACAAATTATTACTCAATAAATAGCATTTAATAAATGGTTAAATGAATGAATGAATGGATTTACTCTGAGAGCATTTCTTAGCACTCAGCTCTTGTAGATTGGGGTATTGGTCTAGACTTATCCTATGCAGTGAATGAGTGATGGAAATGTTAATGGAGGGTCTGGAAGATTCCAACAGATACAGTCCTTTTCACCTCAGTACAAGTGATGTTCTCCAAAACAATCACATAAAGGGCTTTAGAACACAACCTTAACTCTGCTGAGTAAGATTACTTTAGGGAGTCCTAGAATACCCCACAGCATTCATAGTTAATAGAACTAGAAAATACCTTAGTATAACATTAAGGGCAAGGAGCCTTGAGCTTACATGTCCTAAAGGTCCCAGTTACAATGTAGGTGGCAGAGAAGAACTGAAACCCAGGTCTACATATTTCTTATCAAGAGCCCTTTACTTCCTTTATGGCTGAGATCAGGGGTGTATTAACCAGTAAGCAAGGTATGCGCAGGCTTAATTGTGTTTATTTACTTATCTATAGTGCACAATTTCACAATGCAGTGAAATTGTGCACTACAGTTTAGTAAGCAAGCACAAGTAAGCCCATGTGTACTTTGCTTATTGGGTAATCTGTCACTGGCTGAGATGCCACTTGACCCAGATGGATGGATTATACATAAATTTCATTTTCTGGGTGAGTGTTCTTGTTCACTGATATGGAAAATCAAACCATTGATTTTTATTGAGAAAGTTTATGATAGCATTGTCAATGATGACCACAGGTGAAATTTTGGACACTGACGGTATTTTATTGCTTTTAATAATTCTGTAAACAAAAGATAACAAAATTCATATCTGAGAGAAGGAGAATAATACCAAAAACTGAGCATTCATGTAGTTCATTAACTGTAGGGAAGTGTTGTCATCTACTGGGAAGAAAGATAAGTTAGAAGTTCAAAAACCAATTCCAATTTCAAACTCAGTCTTTGAGTATTTGTGAGACCTAACAATAACTCTGTACCATTTCTTCAGATTACTATTCTCTTTAAAATTCCCAAACCCATTATTAAAACATGAAAATAACTACTAAGAACTATTAAGCTAAAATGAATGAGTGTATTTGTACTACTTGGATTAGCCAAACTTTTTTAACTATATAAAGACACTTTCTCTTCACTCAGTGTTCTTATTTACACTCTCTCTGAGGCCCAGCTCCAATCTCCAGGACTATTTACATTTACTATGTGAAGTAAACTGGAATCCCTGTTGGGACATTGATGTATCTAGACTCAATTGTCCATACATATCTGCATTGCCAGTGGGCTAATACTCAGACGGGATCCGTTTTCACTAGTGTTCTCCAGATGTTTTCCCAGGACAGAATAAAAAATCTACCCACACTGTCTAAGGCTTTATCTGGAGCAAAGAATTGAGAAATTTTGCTTTTTAAAACCACAGCTGATGAGCTCTGAGCCCTCATTGATAGTTGTACTCCAGATCCTATTCTCCTCAATGGAACATTTACATAAACACTAAGCATTACTGAAAAGTAGTTCACTGGTGCAACTGCTCCATATTGTGGAGCTGTTCCTTTACCCATCATATCCTGTAGGATTCTCAACATCTCAAGGACTTCAGGTCCATCTGCCTCAAGGGATGTATGTCACAGGTGTAAATTGCCTGACTTAAAAAAAAATCTAATTAATCAGCTTTACTGAAGGAAATCTTAACAACTGGGGAAGGGAGCATACAGCCAACATCAGAGTTACATATTCTTACAGCTTGTTCCTGCCTAGGCAACGGAAAATTCTCTTCTTTATCGCCTTGACCCTGAAAGTATCAGCCAGTCCATTTTCTGATCCTTCAGAAAAGGTACAGGGGCAGGACTGGAACATTCCCTCAGTTCCTATAGTATAAATCTCAAGTATTAATAAAATGTATTCAAATCCTTTCAGATGGAAAATATTCTCACTCTATATAGATAGATATTTGATAACATGGAAAATTTTAATTGAAGGACTTCTAAATGACTTTATTTATGCAAGGCTATATACTAAATTTTGTGAGGAGCACAGCTATTTAAATGATCTGTAAGCATAGTTCATATTTATTACAAACTATGGTGAACGAATTAACAGTTTATCTTAAATCTTATATTGATATTCAAATTGAGATATCCTGAAGAAGTACTTTTTTTTCCAATAAGCTTGGCTAGTGACAAAAACTAAGATAGTCTTTCAAGAGGGGAATGTTAAAGTGGTTCATTTAAGGGAGTTTACATTTAATAACCTCATTCATTCCTTATTTCCATTGTTATAGAAGTCGCACATGCAGGTTCTATGATTCACACTGGGCTAAATGTGAAGATAGTGGGAGGTTTGCCTGCAGATGTGTCACTATATTTCTACACATGTTTAACAGATTTGCTTTTAAGACAAAAGAGAAGAGATTTTTCTTCAAATCTTGGAAGCATTCGCTATGAATAACAAAATCTAACCATTCACTTAATAAAAATTTACACAATATTGATGGCATGATAAATGTTAAGGAATGTCCAAGATTCACTATATTAGTGGTTTTGCTTCTTTTTTGTATTTTTTTTGTAATTTTAATATATATACATATATATATATTTTTTACAGCAGTTTTAGGCTTCAGAAAAATTTCTCAGAAAGTACAGAATTCTCATATAACCCCTCCCTTCTATTATTACCATCTTGCCTTGGTGTGGTACATTTGTTGCAACTGATGAACAAACATTGATATGCTATTATTAAACAAGTCTATGTTAGGGTTCACTTTTTATGTTAAAGAATTCTATGGGTTTTGACAATATGTAACATTACATGTCCACAACCAGAGTATCATGCAGAATAATTTCGCTGCTCTAAAAACGCACTGTGCATCCCTACTCCCCTCACCCTGAACCTGGGGCAACCACTAATTTTGTTATTGTCTCTATAGTACAGTTTTACTTTTTTGTCTTTTTAATGATAAATACATTGTGCTTTTCTTATTCTTCTGAATGCTCCCTTTGTCCCCATCTCTTTGCTAATCAGCAATTATATACTTGTTTTCAAGAATTCTTTTAGGACTTATAGAAATACAAAGAATTTCAGTGAATATTGGCAGTTCCAATAATCCCCAGTAAAAATTACAAAACTAGCTACCTCAGCTTTACTGAAGTAAGCTAATTTCCGTACTCATTAATTTTGAGAAAATACATAGTGCTACTCTTTTTTTAGAATATTTAACCAACATTGATGTTTTTTTCATACTTTCTTAATATAGAGATTACTCATAATACATATAATTTGTTACTAGTTCCCTCTTGGCACAAAATCAATGACTATGTGTCATTACCACATGTAGGGATCCTGGCTGTCTTAGAAGAGCTCCATAACTAGGATTCTCAATAGTCATGCATTTCATCCTAATGGAGGACATTGCTCTTCTAGTTAATGTTAACTCTTTTCTCATTATAGGATCTTGTCTATTAACTTCCTGACTGCACATGACTTAGATCCTGTTGACATTCACAAGTCTCATGATCATTTTGGAAGAGTGGTATAGGGAGAAGTAGAACAAATCGTAATATAGTCAATTATTTAAATCTTGACTCTACCACCAAATGATTCAATGATTCTTAACCTCAATTCATTCATAAACAGTGGTTATAATAATAATAATACATTCCCACCTTTTCTAAGAGGACACTTTTATAAAATAAGTGAGATTACATATGTGAAAATATTTTTAAAATTGTTAAATGATATACAAATGAAAGGTGGCCTCATCAATTTATATTTTCCATATGAAATAAAGTACTCATAGTTTGAATAAATATTCCTGTTTTATGAATACAGCAGGCTTTAACCAATACTGTGAAATTATTGATAATTAGATATCTTAGTCTGGTTGGACTAGGTTATGCTGCAATAATAAACTCAAAATCACACAGATTTAAAACAAAATGGTTGATTTTTCTTTAGAGAAAAAGAAAGCTAAAAGTCACTATTTGTTAGTTTTGCTATTTAGAAGCATAGAGACTTCCTTTTCTAAAATTTAAAATTTCCTTTGAGAATTGTCTGGGGACTCTGTGAGACCCAGGGGGGCAGGGGGGCTACATTCTGGAACATTACATTACCATGTCAAAGAGAAAATGGACTACAGGAGCAATTTTTGCTTTGGCAAAAATGTGAAACATTATTTCCCTTCACATTTCTTAGTCAGAAATAGTCATAATGGTTTACCCAACTATAAGTGCCACAGAAAGTGCAATCCTACGAGGTAGCTAGCAGGCAAAAAGCAGGAAATAGTTACCATTATGACTACCGCAGATTCCCTACTTAAAAAAAAAGAAAGAAAAACTATATCCTATAGCCTTTTTCAGGTATTCTCCCTTCACATATTTAGCCTTTGTAGAATTTTTGTAGAAATTTAAAGATTTCTTAATGTAATTCAGCATTTTAATAACAGCCCCCCTGCACCACACACACACACACACACACACAGGATTATAGTAAGAGTAAAAACAAAAAAAAAGTCCCAAATCTGTTGCGTTGAGTCGACTCCGACTCATAGCGACCCTATAGGACAGAGTAGAACTATCCTTTAGGGTTTCCAGGGAGCAGCTGGTGGATTCAAACTGCTGACCTTTGTTACCAGCCAAACTCTTAACTACTGCGCCGTAAGGTATTTTATTTTTAAAAGATAGTTCTATTTTAATACATGGCTCTTAAACAATAACAACAACAATGACAAAATCTTCAGAAACCTCAGTCAATGTATCCTTATTCTATACTTTTTGGAATTTTGGAACTTAGTTTGCTTATCGCTGAGAGAGCCAGTTTCAAACAATTTTACTCTCCACGGTTCAGGACAAAACAAAAATAATTTGGCCTCCTTTACGAAATAGTTCCATGTTGGAAGAGATGTGTTCAATTCTTATCACCATTTAGAAGACTGAGCGTAGCACCACTTCAGGAATGTGTGAAGCAGCTTTAGGGTATCATCTCTCAGACTGGGAGCTCAGAGGTCATATTTCAGGGAGTCAGCTCAAATACTTAGAATAATAGAACGAGAAGATAAAACGGAGCGAAGTTATTACTTTCATTTTCCTTCTATTGTTCCAACTGTTGTTGAACCAGATGGTATAGACAAAGGGTTTTATTTTCTTCTGGTTTAAGGTAAGCTATCTTTTTTAATTTGTTGTTTTGATTAAAATATTGTTCGTCTGATAGTCTTTTTCAAAAAGATAAGTGTATAACAACATTTTTCCATACATAAGAGCTTTCTTTCATACTTTTTAAACTATTGTGATTTTTCAATATTCATTGTAAACAAACCAAGCCAAGACATTACATATGTTGAAAATTGTTTGAGACAAAGATCAGCTATGTTTTCTCCCAAGAAAATAGGATATGGCAAGAGTACAACTTCCCCTTGTACCCCTTCCATGAGTGTAATGGCGGTATCCAAGGCAGCATTTTCCCAGACCTCTAATAACCAGTCAGTAATGTAAGAGTCCCAAAGAGTTTTACAAGACCTCAGTCCAAATGAAAAGTTAAAGGCAAAAATAAGTAGTTCATTATATATGAATTTAATCTTTGTCAGTATGTTGAACTCTTTTACTAGTTGTAAAATAGAACTTCTCATTAGCAGTGATGCTTTGCAAATGAAAGACATTTTTTATTGAATAAGATTTTAGTGTCTTAAATATAGCCAGCTCACATATATATATATATATATTTTTTTGACAATTATTGTGGCTGAATAAGCATACCCAAGAGAAACAGGTTTTTTTTTAATTTTTTTTTTTTAAAGAGGTATCTATGCTTCTAAATAGCAAAACTAACAAGCAGCAACTTCTAGCTTCCTTTTGAAAGTCTAGTGTTATCTGTGGTCAATAGTTTGGCTATGATTCTGTAGTTTAAATATGTATTTTCACTTATCAAAACATATATGAAGATATTAAACCCAAAAAAGCCAAACTCATTGCCTTCGAGTCAATTCTGACTCATAGCAACCCTCTAGGACAGAGTAGAACTGCCCCTTTGGAGTTCCAAGGAGTGGCTGTTGTATTTGAACTGTCAACCTTTTATTTAGCAGCCGAGCTCTTAACCACTGTGCCACCAGGGCTCCGTAAAGATATTAAGTGTTATAAAATTAATTAAATCAAGGTATATTTGATTTTGATTTTTTATATTCAAATGCAAACCTCTTAAATACCTTCCTAAGTTTAAAACAATATCAAAAAGTTGCAAAAATTATTTTTACAACAAATTACTTATTAGTATTGAATAGATCAGCATTACTCAAACTCAGGTGTATAGATCCTTAGGATCTATACACCAGTCTCAAATATTTATTTTTTTGATGGATAATCTAAAAAAAATTAACATAAGCATACGCTTCATTACATTGGAGGATACCTCACAACAAAGTTCATGTTTATTTTCTTGAGAAGTTAAATTTAAATTATTGACTAACATAAAAATAATTAACTTTTTTATGAATGGTTAGTTAAGTTTGGCTTCTGAAAGCATAGCAAGGCCATATGTCAAAATGACAACATCTCAACTTAATCTTTGTCATTATGTTGAACTGTTTTACTCATTGTAAAATAGAGCTTCTCATTAGCAGTGATGCTTTGCAAATGAAAGTCATTTTTATTGAATAAGATTTTAGTATCTTAAATTATGCAATAAATTTAGAAATTACATCAATAAAATAATATATTGGAGGCTAGTGAGAAAAAAAGGGAGGAGGATTTAATAAGTAAATAATCCATATGTGCTAAATAAGGTCATGTATCATCATGATGAGTTATAGGAGGGAAGGCTTTTCAGGTCTCCAAGAGAGCAAAGTAACAGTAAAACAGATTCAGCACATGGAGCAAGAATTTATGTTTATGGTCAACTTAAAAGAAATGTGTTGTAGCAGACAGTATTATGCTCATGTTGAGAAACAGATACAGGGAAGAGACATTAACTACCAACACTCCCAGCCTTAATTAAAAAAAAAAAAATTGATTCCATTTTGGTGTGTTTCATTAAATTGATTAAACAGTCAAAATAATGATTTGGTAGTTAAAAGGAGCTCATTGATTAATGAGTCTGAGTGAAACAAGCCTATCACAAAAGGACAAATATTATATTGCCTCACTTATATAAAAAGAAAAGAAGAGGCAAATGTATACAGACCAAAGTTTATTAGTGGTTGCCAGGAGCTGGAGGGATGGGGAAGTTGGAATTTTTGCTTGTTATGATTATGGAGCACTGAGTTTCTGTTTATGGTGTGGAAAATTCTCACCGATTAAGGGTAATATTTGCATATATGCATATGAGGCAACTGAAAACATAATGACTTGGGTCAGGGGCACCTTAGTCCTCAAAGTAACATCTTTGCTTTTCAACACTTTAAAAAGGTTTTTTTGTAGCAGATTTGCCCAATGCAATATGTTGTTTGATTTCTTGACTGCTGCTTCCATGTGCGTTGATTGTGGATACAAGTAAAATGAAATCCTTGACAACTTCAGTATTGCCTCTGTTTATCATGATGTTGCTTATTGGTCCAGTTGCAAAGAATTTTTTTTTCTTTTTATTGAGGTGTTAACCATACTGAAGGCTGTAGAAGAAGAATTGATGTCTTTGAATTACGGTGTTGGTGAAGAATATTGAATATACCATGGACTGCCAGAAAAAAGAACAAGTCTGTCTTGGAAGAAGTACAGCCAGAGTGCTCCTTGGAAGTGAAGATGGTAAGACTTCATCTCATGCACTTTGGACATGTTATCAACAGGGACCAGTCCCTGGAGAAGGACATCATGCTTGGTAAGGGAGAGGATCAGAGAAAAAGAGGAAGACCCTCAACAAGATGGATTGACACAGTGGCTGTGACAATAGGTTCAAATATAACAATGATTGTCAGGATGGCGCAGGACCAGGCACTGTTTCATTCTGTTGTACAAAGCGTCATTATAAGTTGTAATTACTTGATGCAACCTAACAACAAATGGTTGCACAGCCAATTGGTATAATCGATGTCACTGAATTGTACAACTGTAAAAAGCTGAATTGGCATATGTTGTATAATATATATTTTTACAACAACAAAAGATGAAGAACAGCTGATGAGGCTACTTATGTACAACCAAACACCTCATGGGATTTGGTTTCTTGGTTTGGAGGTTTAGGGTCATTATTTCATGGGACATCCCAGTTAACTGGCTTACTATCATGTTTAGTGCTTCTATTCTACTGTTCTAGTGCTCCTTGCGTAGTGCCTAAGGTCTCGAAAACTTGCAAGTGGGCATCCAAAATACAATAATTGGTCTCTTTCACCTGGAGCAACAGAGGAAGAAGTAGAATAAGGAATAGAAGGAGAAATGCAATATATGGCTAATTGCCCGCGTGAACAACTGCCGCCTTTGCCATTGGACCAGAAGAGCTGGATGGTGCTCAGCTACCATTACTGAACATTTTGATCAAAGATTCTACAGAAGAATCCTGATTAAAAGGGGGAAAAATCTGGAACAGAATTTCAAATTCTAATGGAATACAGTCTTTCTGTCTGCTGAGGCTGAATGAACCCCCAAACTATTGCCATGAGATAGTCTTTAAACTTTAAACAAAAAATATCCCATGAAATCTTCTTTAGACTAAACAACAGAACTATGTATATAGGATCAAACTGACAGAAGCAACTAGGAAGATTAGCTAGGAAGCTTGAAGGGTGGTGAATTTATGTTAATGGAGGTGGAACAATTAGCAAAAGAATGGTTAGAATGTAACTAACTTGAAGAATGTAATCAATGTCACTGAATTGTACCTGTAGAAATTGTTGAATGGGTGTGTTTTGCTGCTAATATTTTCAAAAACAATTTAGAAAAAAAGAAAAATAGTAAAAAGAATAAGAATAAAAATAAAGTTGACATATTTATCATGATCAAAATCATAAACATCAAAATAATATAAAGTGGAAGGGTCAGTATTAGGCCTTAAGTAGGCCTTCTAGGGTCAAACTCAAAATTCTAAGAAAAAGTAACAAAACGTTTAAGTGTTATCTTTGATGTAATTTATACTTTCTAGGTAATATTTATATTAGCCACGTTAAATTTCCTAGAAATCGTACACCCAAATTACAACTTTTACTTATGTCAAGGATATGATCAGTAAGCTCCTGACTTCACTTAAGTTACCAGAAAATTTCTTTTATTCCTAGGGAAGCAGGAGTAATATGTTCCCATTTATGCTGCCAGAAGGAACTGGTTATGAGGGTGGAATTTAAAGCATCCATTTTTCTTCCCTTAGATCTAATGTCTAAACTCTGGCAATACAGTTATCTTTTTTTTTTTTTTAAAGTTAAGCCTTGATAATAGTGTTTGCAAGGAGCATGTCTAAACTATTTAAAAAAAATAAAATCTAAAGATAACACTAATAATTAATAAGCACTGATGAATGGGAAACTATATAAATCATTCTCTTCTATCTATTAAGTCAGATTTTCTCAGGACATTTATTTGATATCACTTGTTAACCTACTTTTGGTATCCATGTGAATGTCACAAATCCAGAATTCTTTATAATTTTACCTGTGATTCAGTATATTTAGTGTAACTGCTCTTCATCTTCACAAGTCTATATTAGTGAAAATTTGCTCTAATTTTACTATTAATCAAAGCCAAAACAGTAACAGTTGATTTCTTTATTAGATCGTGTCATTACTGCAGGGAATTAGCAACTATTAACAAAAGAAAATCATTTTATTCCCCATGATCAACTTACTGAGAAAGTGCTTGTTATATTAGGACACAGGCTTGAGAAAGTGTTTTTAATGAAAACGTTTTAACTGAAAACATAAAGTTCAATAAACCAAATACATTTAGCCTTTAGGATTTTTTATACTGAGCTATAATTAATAAATTGGTATTTATTTTTCATAGCACTTTTTATTAACCAACATTCTGTTTTAATATATATATATCATATATAATATGCATATGTATGATATATGGACTTAACATTAATGAAAATTATCAATGGATTATAGGTCACGCTAGAAATTTTCTTGTAATACTTTCTATCCTTTCTATATATGATAATTAAAAATGACATTTTTAATTTTTCATGACTATACTAAATAAATGAGGTTCATAGTAATCTGTAATGTGTAGCCAGTTAGCTCAGTCAAATTTCTTAAGGATAATAACCATAGATATTCAGTACAATGTTCTCAAAAGTGCAGATAAGATTGAACATATATGATAACAAGCCCATTTTTTGCCCCACCACACCATCATTCCAAAGGCAGACGTCATAGTTTGGGAGCCAGAGCTTTGTGGCAAGAAAAAACAACAAGACTATATATTATAATCTAGTTGAAATAGCAAAATTACTAGTTTTCTCTGATTAAAAATTGTAAGGCTGTCTCAGTTATGGAGAAGTAAATGCTGCTGATTCAAGAACAGCAATGCATGGAAACAAATTCTCTAGATGCAAATAAATTATCCTTATTAGGCAACTTGTTCTTTTTATTGTTTCTATTTATTATTTTACTTAGTAATGTACACTATAGTCAAGTTGCAAAGTAATGAACAGTTTTACAAGACTCAGGAAAAAAATAAAAGCACAGTTAAGAAAAAAAAGAAGTTTTATATGGTTTCCTTAATAGCCTAGAAATAAGAAGCAAATTTCCAGTTCTAGAAGTTATTACCAAACTCTAAAAATTTTACCCTTTTCTGATTTATAAAATTCATGTGCAAAAGTCTGTTTCTTGCTGAGTATTACAGTATTAAAGCATTTGCAATATTTGCAAGGCACCATTGTCTCATAGTAAAACATTAAGGCTAAGTAGATACACGGTAGAATGAAAGCAGGAGCCCTGGTGGCACAATGGTTAAGCAGCTCAGTTGCTAACCAAAATATTGACAGTTTGAACTCACTCAGTGGTTTTCTGGGAGAAAGACCTGGCGATCTGCTCCCTTAAAGGTTACAGCCTGGAAAACCCTATGGGGGTGGTTCTACTATGTCACACGGGGTCTCTGTGAGTAGAAAATTGGCGCTATGGCACACAACCACCACCGAATGAAAGCCCTGAGTCATTGAATTAGGTTGTAGACATGCCCTTTACAGGGAAGGTATGGTCAAATAAGCTGCTTTAATCGAATATGTTCTTGTCCCATCTATTTGGAATCAATATACTTGGAGGAGAAAAAAACGGACATTGTGATGTATTTTAAGAACATCGCTTAAGCAAAAGACGTATATCATTGTGGTGGAGTGGGTGGATAGAGAGAAGGAACTATCTTAAAGAGCTATGTTTAGTTTTTATAGTGAAGAAAGATTCTCTTGACTAACAATTGGCACCTCTCATAAGTATCAGGGCAATGGCAGGGGATGCTAGATATGTGCAGGCAGACCCTGGGTTACTGCTGTCCGATGTACAGACAACTCGTACCTGCCCTTTAATGTTATGTAAATTTGCCCTCACTTCGAAACGATTGAACCAGCCGCTACTCGCAATACGTTCTTCATCACAATCACCTTCACTTACTGCATGTGCAGCTTTTAAACGACTGAAAAGGCTTCAAGCCTTTTCTTGCACTAAGGTAAGGCTCAATAAGAACAGTATGCACCTGTCCCGGCTGACCCAGAAATTCTTAAAGACATGCTCAGGAAGGAATCTTGTTCATAACCCGGAGACTGCCTATATATATCATGTCAGACAGAAAAGGTAGTGGGAAGATTTAATAAATAGAAGAGTCACACATTTGTGTCAGTTGCACCATATAAAGGGCACTCATTAATATTTTGAAACATCTAAAGTTGCTTTTTTATTTTTTAAAACAGTATTTCTATATGGATTATCTGTCTACTCCATGGATTACTGGTAGCAGCAGTCTTTAACAAACTGCAAGGTCTTTCTTTCTATTCCAGGCTTCAAATTGAGCAGAAGTAAACATAACAGCATTTACTTACTGAATTTTCAAACTAGAATGTCTTTATTTATCTAATAGGAAACTAATGTTTTAACAGCCATGTAAAGATGTTGATTACTCTTTCCAAGAGACTTTTCATGTTAAAAAAAACCTATTGCTGTGGAGTCGATTCCGACTCACAGAAAAGTAGAAAAATAGGACAGTGAACAATGAGCCCAGGAAGAAAGAACAGTGTAAAAGAGGAAGAAAACAGGTAAATGCCAACAGAAAGAACTCTTCCATAAATTACTTTTCTATGCCTGAAAACTAAATATATTAGCATGTTTGTCTGCGTCTTTGCTTTAATTCTTCTGAAGATAGGATTCTAGGTAAGTCTCACCAAATTCATGGTCCAGCGTATTTGGCAATAATTATTGTAAATTGGGTTATTTCTTTAATGAAATGGCTTAATTAATGTTTCTATGTGCAACTTTCTTATAAACAAAAAATAAAATTATACACCATTTTATTAAATGTGTTTTTTTGTATAGTTTCTACCCACATTTTGTTTTTTCTAGATTTAGAATAAATTCCTTTCAGGTATAGCTTTACTATATTAGAGACAGTATTTGTTAATCTATAGCCTTAGTTTGCTAACATTGTGTTATTTCGGCAATAAAATGGTTTACTTTCAACAACCAGAGTTTATCTAAATCAATTAAATAAATTTAAAAGAATTCTTCTAGTTTTTATGTTGTACAAGGAATAATAAGTCTTAGTAATAGCAAGATTATAACATAACTTCAGGTTTTCATTTGAACCAAAGTGTAGAAAAATTGTGAAATGCTGAACAGTTTTCCAAGAGAATTTGTTTGGTCATTTTTCCAGATTTGAGCATTATATTTTAAGATAAACTTGACAAAGAAGAGCAGAATTCCAGCTGTGATTTTGTGTCTCCTGCAGCTGTGGTCCACCTGTCCCAAGTATCAGTGTTGTGGACACTGGGTATTCTTGGCTCAGTGATACACTTGTTGGAAAACGTTAAAGCAATTAGCAGAGAGGCAATCTCAAATGAGAAGACCCAAGAGAATAATGTACTGAGGCTGTTGAATAATACATTATCTTCTTAAAACCTTTGGTTATTTCTTCACTATAATATTAGCCCAACTAAAAGACTATACACGATTTTGCCTGCAGTGAGTTATTTTTAGTCTCTCAATTAAGATCTATTCCAACAGTTATCATTAGTTAGCATTTCCACAGCAATTTACACGGTTTAAAACAAGTGTTTGGTAACAATATTTAGAAGTCTTATGAGGTAAAAGTCAACCTACATAAAATTCAAAGGAAAATACAAGTTACATGGATCTTACATTTCATGTTGAAACCACCTGCGGTTAGCTTTGCCACAAGCCAACATAAACTGCAGTTTTAGCTGAATCAAAGGAAAGGTAACTAATCTATGTGAGGTCACATCTGGAATGAACTAAAGATCTAGTGATAAAACTATCCCTATTACCAATGGTCTTGTGCCTTCCCAATAATATCACAAAGATTCAGAATCCAATTGGCAGTAAAACCATAATATGAACATACACAATTAAATATAGCATGAGAACAGTCAGATGATTGTGCTTGAACAATACATGACAACGATGAAAATAATTGGAAGTGAGATCTGATCCCCAAAGGCCAAGGAAACTGGAATTTCAGCTCCAGTATTGGATAATGCCTTATTGAGGGCTGATTTTCAGTTACCTGAGTTGGATTGTTACAAACACTTTCTCCGCACTGCTTCCTTATATTTTAATATAAAATTGAAATAGAAGCAATAATTGGTGTATATATACACCAATGGATTTTTTAAAAGTCAAGCTCGTTCATTAGGGGAAAAACATCTCAAAACTCTGATAAATGTGACTTTTTAAAAATCTTGAAGGCAACACCTTCCCACACTCAGAACTTTATGGTCTCCCTTTCCACCCCTTTCTAGAATCCTTCCTTCTCAGCAACCTCCAGTAAGCTAAATGTTTTCTGAATCACAAGCATTCTTGAAAGGCCTGCTTCATCTCTTCTTTGTTTCTTGTTTTATCTCAATAGTAAAGACCCTCCCATAAAAATATGATAAATCTTTTATCTCTTTCCTCTGTGTTTTTACTTTAATAAGGGAGGAAGATTTGGAGACTAGGATTTACACATTGGTATCTGCTGTCATTTCCTCACTGGAAAAAAAAAAAACAACTACCTTTGGAAAGCAATTAATTTATCTTTGTTCATATACAATGACTCATTTCCCAGGTGGGGGAGGGGAGGGGAATGTATGTCCTCTGCTTAGAGATCAAAGTGCACTCAGCAAAAATAAGGTATTTTGGCTTGACATATACTTAAACATTGTGAGAATCCCAAAAAGATACTAATACCATCTTCTCTTCTAGTCACTAAAAATTAAAAACATTTACAAACCCTCAGTCTTCTCCTAATTTTAGCTCTAATGAATTATTGTGAAAAATCTTAATGCAATCTATATTAAAATACTCTAAGAAGACAATGAGTTAATATAGTACAAATCAAGTCTCAAGTGTATTAAGACAGCTGTATTCAACAAATTGGTTTTGTCCTAGGTCACAGGAATCTCAATTTCCAAAATATCTTTATCTCAAAACTTAAATTCTTAGCTTCCATTACCACTGGCATATTGTTTTACTCCTCCTTATATATTTCATTTAAAATATGAATAAAAACTTCCAGTTTGACAAAGAATCCCCAAACCCACGTAGAAAGTAATGAAGGACTCTCAGGTTCTGAGAGTTCATAGCCTCCTGACACAATCTTCAAGATCAGTCCTTTCCTGGCTCTAAGGCCATTGTGGCAGATGTTTGCATAGGAGCTAACATACTCCTAAACATGCAGGATTCCCAGTGATGACTGCTGTGCTCCTGACTTGTTTCCTCAAGTCTCATTGCTACCATGGGCCGAGCACCCAAAACCACCGAAGGAAATCCTTGTGTATATGCATGGTCCCCCAAATTCCAGTGTAGTCTTCCTTTCCTCTAATTTTGGTTGCCTTCTTACACTGTTTCTCTCTAGTTTCACTTATGGTGGCTTAGCCCTCTTCAGGTTACAGGAATCTTATTTTTGCTTAATGATGAGGAGTCCCTCTGCCCTACTTTGCTCCTCACCAGCCCTGGAAATTTAGCTGCTACCAAGTCCTTTACCTAGACTCTGAAAAGAGGATGGATTTTTTTTTTTTAAATAGCCAATACCTGCCCTTGAGTTCTGCTACCTGGGATACTTGTTTATTTTTTAATATCATTATTAATATAAATATTACAGAATATCTAGAAATTGACATTACAAGTTAATTGCCTCATCTCTAAGACACTGTGCCTCTCTCTGACTCCCTCAACTGCTTCTCCATAGTCAGAATTGGCTGTTGGATCAATTTTAGACTGTAGAATCCTTGAATGAAGGAAACTATGGCATTTACCTTTTTCCCCTTTACAACCTAGCACAGTTAATGCTGTGGCTGAAGGTATGGATTAATTAATTCTCTGTGTGGTAGGATGAATCATGGCTCCTCTAAAGATATTCACTCCTGTATTGGTGGAATGTGTTAATAAATTATATGGCAAAAGGGACTTTGTAGATGTTATTAAGGTCATGAACCTTGAAACAGGAAGATTATCCTGGATTATCAAGGTTGATCCAATCAAATCACATGAGCCTTTAAAAACAGAGAACTTTCTCTGTCTAGAGCCAGAGAGATGGCAGTGGAAGAAGAAGGCGGAATAGATAGGGCAATAGGAGAAGTCAAGCATTTCAAATGTGTGAAGGATTTAATTTAAGAAGCCACGTAGGAGGACTGTAGCGAGGCCTCTAGGAGTTAAGGGTGCCCTACAGCTGACAGCCAGCAAGGAAATGGGGATATCAGTCTTAACTTCAAGGAACCAAATTTAGCCAGCCACCTGAATTTTCCTGGAAGTGGATTCTTCTCCAGAGATTCTAGTAAAGAATACATCCCTGCTGACACCTTGATGTTAGTCTGGTAAGACCTGGGTCAGACTTCTGATCTACAGAAACTGTGAGATCATTAAGTTGAGTTATTTTTAATCCCCTGAATTTGTGCTTATTTTTTAAGCCATAGAAAAGTATGCACCCATTACTGGTGTGTCCTTGTGTGCTTCTCTAGTGTGAGTCATGCCTGTTCTCCTCCATATCTGCTTGGGCATCATGCCTAGGAGGGATTATTATTAGAGGGGCTAATTTTCTTCCCAATGCAGGCCAACTTCATAGAAAATGTTTCTTTCCTTTGAACACACTTATCATGGATGCAAATTTTTAATAACAACAAAAATTTACAGCATTCATTCTTTGATGCATTTATTTCAGCTGTTGTCAAAATTTAGCGTGCATGAAAATCACCTGGAGGGCTTGTTAAACCACACATTGCTTGGCTGTACCCTAGAGTTTTTGATTCAGTAGGTTTGACACAGGCCAGAATTTTGCATTTCTAACGAGTTCTCAGGTGATGCTAATCATCCTGATTAGAAGAACATACTTTAAGGATCACTGTTTAGTAAAATCAAATAATTCTCTTGTTCATACAACATTCATCTCTTTTATGCATGCTCCTTTTTTACTCATGTCCATATTAACATCCATCTGGGTATGTATCCTTCCATTAAACAGAAGAAAAAAAAAAGATTATCTTCAAATCAGTAATTTTTCTCCTGATAATATAGGATAATGAAACTGGAGATTATCTATGCTAATGTTTCTCAATAGGGGTGCTATTTACATTTGAATTGGGATGATTCTTGTGTCACATTTTCTTGTGTATCCCATGTATTGAGAAGTTTACTACCTCTGACCTTTGTCTATCAAATGCCCATAGTATTCTCCAGTCATTGTAACAACCAACAACGACCCTATACATTGCAAATGTTCCTGTGTAGAGTATACAACATTAATTGAGAACCGTAATTCTATGTTACTCAAGTGTCCATGCTATTCTTCCCTAATATTAGGAAGGATTTTCAGATTTTATTCTCATGTTTTATTCATAAATACTCACTGTTCTAAATATTTCAATTAATAGAATATATTACTATACTAACTCCCTGAGGCCACAATCAAGATAAATATGCAGCTGATATTAATAACTGGCTAACTCAAAAATGCATTCCATCCTCTTTCAAGTGTGCAGTAGGTGGATAGTAAAGACAACATTAACCAGACTCCCTAAAGTTTCCATATATGATTTAATTTCTACCAATAAAATATACTCTCATGACCAGGAATCGAAACAGAAACATTATATAAAGAGGAAGCGAGCATGAAAAATTCATTTTATTTGTGTGTAATATGATAATTGTGACATGTTTTAGAGCCATAAACTGTAGCAATAACTTCCTAACTTAGTAGTCATCATCCTGTTTACATAAGTTTTCCAGTATTCCATGGACAGCAGACTCCTGAGTGATCCAGTTCTATTGTATGGCTCTAGGACCCATTTCTGGAAGCTGTATGACTTTAGGACTCATTGCTCAAAGTTCAGCCTTGAGTCTCTTTCTTTAGCACTCCCTAAAATTCTGAAAGCCATTTCATAGCCAGGGATAAAGCTCTCATGTTCAAACTAGCTAGAGTGGAGTCTGTTCCCTGCAACAAAGCCCCACTAAGTACAGAATAATATTAAAACTAAATAATAGTCAAGAGAAAACTCATGGGTTTTTGAGTTTTGTTTTTAAACCTAGAATCAAGTTAACTCAAACAAGGTAATTATCTCCAGATCCATGCATAGAACAAAAAAGTTATAAAAGGTTTAGAAATAGGTGTTTAATGTTATTTCCCAATAGAAAATAGTTATCATCTTGGTAGGTTCCTGTCTTTGTTACCTAGTGCTGCCATAACAAGAATTATCACAAGTGGGTGGCTTTAAAGAACAGGAATTTATTTCCTCGTAGTTGAGGAGGCTAGAAGTCCAAATTCAGTGTGAGGCTCTATAGGGATGTCCTTCCTTGATGGTAGCCACTGGAGTTCCTTGGCATGCCTTGGCATCTGTCTTCCCCCTGTGTGTGTCTCTGTGTCTTCTCTTTTTATAACTCAGAAGTGATTAGGTTTAGGACCCACACTTACTAGTATTACCTCAATCACATAACAACAACAAAAAAACCCTATTTCCGAACAGGGTCATATTTATAGGTCTGGTTTAGAATTTCAACACACATTTTGGAAGAAACAATTTCATCCATAGCAGTTCTCTTCTCTTCATCCTCCCTTTACCCCAGGCTTTAGAAGTGGAAGAAATCTTGTCACTAAAGAATTAACCAGTTGGCTTTTTACTTAGCTTTTCTAATTACATTTCTAATTACAATTTGAAGACTTCCTGTTGTTGTTAGTTGTCTTCTAGTTGGCGCCAATGCATGGTGGCCTTATGTGTAACAGAATAATATATTGTTAGTCCTGTGCCATCTTTGTGATCTTTGATATGTTTGAGCCCACTCTGTGGCAACTGCGTCAATCCATCTCATTGAGGGTTCCCCTCATTTTTGCTAACCCTCTACTTTATCCAACAAAATGTCCTTTTCTAATGATTAGCTTTTCCTGATGGCCTGTTCAAAGTAAGCAAGATGAAGTCTCATCATTCTTGCTTCTAAGGAGCATTCTGGTTTTATTTCTTCTAAGATGGATTTGTTCCTTCTTCTGACATTCCACAGTATATTCAGTATTTTCATTAACATCACAATTCAAATGCATCAATTCCTCTTCTGTCTTCTTTTTTCGTCGTCCAGCTTTCACACGCATATGAGGCATTTGAAAATACCATAGCCTGAGTCAGGTGCACCTTTGTCATCAAAGTGATATTTTTGCTTTTTAGAACTTTAAAGAGGTCTTTTGCAGAAGATTTGTTCAATGCAATATGTTGTGTAATTTCTTGACTGCTGCTTCCATGGATGTTGAGTGTTGATCCAAGTAGAATGAAATTTTTGAAAACTTCAATTCTTTTTCCTAGATTTATTGTGATGTTATTTTTTTTATTGTACTTTAGATGAGGGTTTACAGAACAAATATTTTCTCATTAAACAGTACACATACTATTTTATGACAATGGTTAACAACCCCACAGCATGTCAACACTGTCCTTTCTCAACCTTGGGTTCCTATTACCAGTTTTCCTGTCCCCTCCTGCCTTCTAGTCCTTGTTCCGGCACTGTTGTGCCCCATTAGTCTCATTTTGTTTTATGGGGCTGTCTAATCTTTGGTTGAATGGTGAACCTTGGGAGTGACTTCATTACTGAGCTAAAAAGGTGTCTGGGGCCATACTTTTGGGGTTTCTCCAGTCTCTGTCAGGACAGTAAGTCTGGTCTTCTTTTGAGTTAGAATTTTGTTCTACATTTTTCTCCAGCTCTGTCCGGGACCCTCTGTTGCAATCCCGGTCAGAGCAGTCGGTAGTGGTAGCCGGGCACCATCTAGTTGTACTGGACTTAGTCTGGTGGAGGCCATGGTAGTTGTGGTCCATTAGTCCTTTGGAATAATCTTTTCCTTGTATCTTGTTTTCTTCATTCTCCCCTGCTCCCGAAGGGGTGAGACCGGTGGAGTATCTTAGATGGCTGCTCACAAGCTTTTAAGACCCTAGACGCCGCTCACCAAGATAGAATGTAGAATATTTTCTTTATAAACTGTGTCATGCAAATTGAGCTAGATGTTCCCCAAGACCATAGTCCCCACAGCCCTCCGCCCAGCAACTCAGTCCCTCAGGGAGTTTGGATGTGTCTACGGAGCTTCCATAATCTTTCCTTACACAAGTTGTGCTGGCTTCCCCGGTATCGTGTTCTGTGTGATGTTAATTTTTGGCCCAGTGTGAGGAGTTTTGTTTTCTTCACATAGTCGATCTAAGGTTGGAGTCTTTGACTTTCATCAGTAAGTGCTTCAAGTTGTCTTCATTTGTGGCAAACAAGGTTGTGTCATCTGCATGTCACATGTTGTTAACGAGTCTTCCTCCAATCCTGATGCCACATTCTTTTTCATGTGGTCCTGCTTTTCGGATTATTTGTTCAGCATAGAGATTGAATAAGGTGAAAAGATACAACCTTACCACACATATTTTCCAATGTTGAACCACACAGTATCCCCTTGTTCTGTTCAAATGACTGTCTTTTGATCCATGTACAGATTCTACATGAGCACAATTAAGGATTCTGGAATTTCCATTCTTCATAATGTTTTCCATAATTTGTTATGATCCACACAGTTGAAAGACTACCTGTGGTCAATAAAACACAGGTAAACATCTCTCTGGAATTCTGTGCTTTTGGCCAAGATCCATCTGAAATCAGCAATGATATCTAGTGGTCCAGGTCCTCCTTTGAATCTGGCTTGATGTACAGCTGTAGCCACTTTTGAATCAACTTTAGTAAAATTTTGCTAGCCCAGATAGAATTGATCACTTTTTAATAGTGTCCCACAGCATTAAGAATGTGGAAGAAAAGTGCTGGATTTAATAGGGATACTGGAACTGAATTATTGAAACTGAAGCATATGCCAGAGGTAACCATAAGAACTTAGCCATCCTCACCTGCTTTACCTAAAACACTCACCCATGTATACACACACCTGTACCCCTTGGCTCCTAGGAATTCAGAGACATTCTGGTGAGGTTATTAAATATTCTATAAACTGGCTTATCAGCCAAACTTTCTAGTGTCCAGTGGGCAGTAAGTAGAGGTAACCCTATGATGATATCTGGTTTTCCCTTATAAACCAAAACCTAAAATCTAATATGGCTAGCACCAGAAAAGCATTACATTATATACTGTTTAGCTTTGTCACTTTTCAATTTTTCTTTTGGTGCTCTTAATTTTACTAATGTTCTAACTTCATTATTTTAAGTATACACATCTATTTATTTTTAGCTATCCCTTTTTCTTAATTCACACACACATACACATTCTCTCTCTCAGGAAACCATTTTGTATATAGCAGATCACTTATGGTTTAGGACTTGTAAATGTACATTGCTGCCATATAAACATTTCAAAATTGAACATGTAGTCTAATTTTTCTTAAAATTCCTTTAGATATTTCCAAAACTCATGCTTCAGCCTTTTACAACTCTATTCAGCTCCCTTGTTGACTCTTTTGCTGTTGTTCTTATTCTCCCTCCATCTTTCTCATCCTGGCACATTCTCCTCATTTTTTCCTCTCTCTTCTTTTCTTCAGTGTTCCTTCCCTTTTTCCTCTGTCTTTGCCGACTCAGAGGCAGAAAAACAAGTCCCCCCATTTTCTTAAACACTCAGTTCTCTCTAGTCCCTAGCAGTAAATTCAGATGACTCACTTTCTGTATAATCTGAGAAATTATCTAAGGAATTACAAGATGTCCATCTTAAATTCTTTGATAACTGGGGTTGGGAGTCGGGGTTGGGTGAAAGAATTCCAGGGAAATGTAATATTTTCCAGTTATATAAGGATTTATCTCCCAGTGATTGGTAATGGTACAATATAAATGCAATTTAATTGTATAGTGAGATGGCAGGTACTTCAAGTTAGAGAATGAGAGGAAATAATTAACTGTATGCTTTACATTACAGGAAGTCTCAAATTTACTTTAGCTGGTATTGGTAGACAAAGAATGATTCCTTCCATCATCTAGATTTCCATAAGCTACTCAAATCAAATCTTTATATCTATTAGTGTAAATATTTTCAATACATATTTTTATATCAAGCAATTTCTAAAGGGGCATTAATACTTTAATTTCATTCTAATGCTTTTTATTTGATTTATAAGGTTTAGTTGTCTTTCTACCTTCTTCCTTCAGTGTATGTATTGCGGTCTTGCAATCTCTCATGACTTGTGTTGTTGCTAAAATCATCTTCTGTTTTCTAATCATACAGCTTGACAATACGCCATTCTTCTCCATTTCAACAGCCCATTCCAACTGCATTTGGACTCCTCATAGATAATGAACATGAATCTAATAGACAGCCTCCTCATGTCTGGTTATGAGAAGGAAAAATTAAACCAGCTCATCATTTGTTGACATTATTAACTGTGAATTTTCTCATTTGTCTCATTTACTGAGGTAATACACATGCCACCACATCAAAACTACAAAGAAATGACACGTAAATGTTAGTTATTATTTACAATAACAACAGCAACACTTTCTTTTCCACATTCCCATACACTTCAGAAGCTGATTCAAAGTATAAGTATCATGAACTGTGATTTTGCCCACTAAGGATAGTCAAGAAGGAGTCTAATTACAGCCTACTTTTGAAGAAAAAATTGGGTAGAATAGAATGTGTTTTGTAAAGACTCTTATTGTAATCTGTTTAAACATTCCTTAACTCATTGATTCTCTAGGTGAAACTTTCTCTTCATGTATGGCATATGTGTTAAATTAGTGCCAATCAAAACCAAAAACCTAACCAGTTGTCCTCAAGTCGATTCCAGCTCACGGTGATCCCATTTTTTTAAAATAGATCACCAGGCCTTTCTTCTGAGATTTCTCTGGGTGGATTCGAACTGCCAAACTTCAGTTAGTAGCAGAGCCTTAACCATTTATGCCATCCAGAACTTCTAAAATTAATGACAAATCCTGCAAAATAAAAAGTGTTAAGGTAGCAAACAACACCAAAAACAAACAAACGAGAAAAAAAAAATGGTTGAGAAGGAAAATATCTGGCAGTATTCTTTGTAGCTGCAAAGTCTTCATGGCTCTGAGTGACAATTTATTGATTTTCTCTCCCTCTGGGTGATTAGACATTTTGTCAAACTTGCTATTACATTTTCAATCTGAGCTTCAGGTACATGTCTTGAAATCTTCTTTTTTACTCCCCTCGGGCCTTAATTCTTCTTTAGAGTACCATGGATGTTATGTAATATGATTATTCCTGATCTTGAACCTGCAGCATATCAGCTTTTTATGATCTATTCAAGTACAGATATACCATTTCTGCTTTAAATAAATTGATTGCAGTTGCATAAAGAATTATAAGATAAAAAAAGATGAAGGCAATAAGAAATAAGCATAACTAGATTAGGGGAGAAAATCAAGAAATGAGGAGGTTCATAGATAAATACACGAAGTAATCAAATTAACAAAGATTTTTATAATGGTGTAATTAATGAACTGAAATTTTGCATTAGCTGCCAGCAAAAAAGAAATATGGAGAAGGAGCAGAGGCAATTATGCATTAATGAAGACTATGATAATAGGGTAGCAGTATTAGATAGCAGTAATGGAATTAAATTTTGTAAAGGAAAATTCCAGAAAGACAGTAGAGAAAACAACATAATGATATGAGCTAGTCAGTGGGAAAAAATTATTCTAAGGAAATTGTACCTGCTAACTCCACTACAGTACTAAAATTTCTATTTTACTTAGAAAAAACTACAAAGGTAAAATGAGAATATTAGCATGATATAAATGAATTGTTATTGTTGTTAGTTGCCTTCAAGTTGGTTCTGACTCATAGTGACCCCATGTACAACAGAAAGAAACATTGCCTGATCCTGAGCTTTCCTCACAATCGTTGCTAAACTTGAGCCCATTGTTGCAGCCACTATGGCAATCCATCTTGTTGAGGGTCTTCCTCTTTTTCACTGACCCTCCACTTTACCAAGCATGATGTCCTTCTCCAGGGACCAGTCCCTCCTGATAACATGTCCACAGTATGTGAGACGAAGTCTTGCCATCCTGGCTTCTTCCAAGACAGATTTGTTCATTCTTCTAGCAGTCCATAGTATACGCAATATTTCTTCACCAACACCATAATTCAAAGGCATCAAATCTTTGGTTTTCCTTATTCATTGTCCTGCTTTCGCATGCATATGAGGTAATTGAAAATGCCATGGCTTGGGTCAGGCGCACTTCAATCCTCAAAACGGCATCTTTGCTTTTGAACACTTTGAAGAGTTCTTTTGCAGTAGATTTGCCCAATGTAATGCGTTGTTCTATTTCTTGACTGCTTGCTTCAATGGGCATTGATTGTGGATCCAAGTAAAATGAAATCCTTGACAACTTTAATATTCTCTCTATTTATCATGATGTTGGTGCAGTTGTGAGGATTTTTGTTTTCTTTATATTGAGGTAATAAATTAGTCATTTTTATTTCTATATGTGTTATAATTTTCAAGGATTTTTATTTATTCATTTACTTTTTCTTAGAAGCATTTATTCCAAAACAACTCTGACAGAATTTTCACAAATGGAAAAGTAGAGAATCATTAAAAAAAAAAAAAAATCCATTGCCATCAAGTGGACTCCAACTCATGGTGACTCCATGTGTTACAGAGTAGAACTGCTCCATAGAATTTTCTTGGCTATAATCTTTATAGAAGCAGATTGCCAGGCCTTTCTTCCCTTGTACCACTGGCTGGGTTACAACTGCCAACCTTTCCGTTAGTAGCTTAGCGTAAAACATGTCCACCCCTACAGGGTTTAAATAATTTGCCAAAGGTACACATCTAGTAATTAGAAGAGCCAGAGTCATAGATCTGAACTTAATTCTCTCTCTCCACATGTTAACTTCATCTCCTATATGACCAACTAACCTCAATTGTGGTGTGCTAACTTTGAGCAATTTCCTTCAATTTACATTTCCCTTCTAATTGTATTTTAAATGAATTCATTCTAACATTGTCAGACTTTTTAATATTATGCATTGTTGAAAAAAGTCACTTTCAAATCTAATTTGTTATTGGAAGTCAGTAAAGATGATTTATTTTAGCACTCCCTTTAGGCATTTCTCCTCTATTTCTAGAAGAAGGTAAGTCATCATTTTTTATTGAGGTAAATTGTAACTAGAAGGAAGTCAGTGATATGTAATTGGTTCTTTCAGTAATATAGTAAATATTCTTCATATATTTTATAACAGTAAAGTTATTCATGCTTTTGTGGATATAGTTTATTTCTTTAGAGATAAGAACTGTAATACAAAATGTGTTGGCCTTTTTGGGTTTTTGAGGAAAGTATTCTTTGGGAAAACAAAAATATAGGATAGATGAACACAGTATATAAAAACTTTACACTTAAAATATAGTTATCTAAAAGATTTAAATAACTAAGAAGATGAGGCAATACGCTATTTTAATTACTAGTAGCTTGAAAATTGTATTTTAAAATGAGCAAATGATACAACTTCTATGTATAATTGTTTTCCTGATTAAGATTTCATACGAAGTGATAAAGTGAGAAATTTCAAGAATATGATGTATTTTGTTGAAATATATAAAAAATAGATTTGAAGTGATGTCTAATGAATGATTAAGTACCTTTCATCACATGGATGCCCTGAGGTAAATGGTTTATATTCTAAACTGGAAAGGAAATGGAAAATAAAAGCTATTGTTTTCCTTACATAATGCATTTCACATCAAAAAGAAATGAAATCTAACAGTAAAGACTTCATTCTGGGGTGCTTACAGTAAAATACCTAGCCTGTTAAAATGTCATTTTCATTGAAAGGAAGACATTGGTCAAAACAAAAATTAATATTTGAGCAAATTATCTCCTCGCTTCTGTAACTGCCACTGTAAGCATTTTAATTTCTTTATGAGATTTTTTAATTAACTTTTCTCAAATGTATTCAAGACAACACATATAAGAGTAAATAAAACTTGACCATTTAAAAATTTAAAATACTTAAACCAAAAAGAAAAAGGGGAAGAGGGAAGGAAAAAAGAGATCTAGAACAGACATGGGATTCAAGAATGCTTTAACTTGGTAAATATCAATAAATGAAGCAACACTTTCTATTTCCTGAGTGAAGATATTTTATGTGATTATTGCTTTCAGGTTCTTCTCAGGCCAAAAGGGTGAATAAGAGACCAAAATTGGACACTATGTGAAAATTGATTGCTTAATGCCTTTTTAAGCCTCTTTGAAAATGAATTGATCAATAAAATTCCCCTTTGTTTATTAAGAAGTGGGGAAGCCGTCAGGCCTTCAGGCAAAAACAATAACAGATGGTAAGGAGTAAACAATTTCTTTTCCCGTAAGGGAGACTTAAGTTTGAAAGTTAAGGAAAATATGAATTCTCTTGAAGTAAATGATTTCTATATCAAGAGAAGCTGGTGATAAAGAGCCTTCCAAATGTTACAGGTGTTTACATTCGAATGTGGTCACACAGCTGCTGACTGTCCGGATGGAAGTCATCCTCCAAAGCAACATATCACAGATTTTCCCCAAATCCCCAAGCCAAACATCAGCTGTCGCTAAGCTTTTACATTTTTCTTCCTGGATATGAAGATCCCTTGGCTCATGCCCATGATTATCACTTAGCTACATAAATCAATTTCAGGTAAAACCGGAAAAAAATAAATAAATAAACGTCATCAGAAATTGCGTTACTGTGAATACAGCTTGTCCTACTGGATACAGAGATAACCTGTGCCCTATCAAGCCTATTTTCAGTGGCTTATCCTCCTAAGAATTTGGCGCCTCCAAGTTCACTCAAACATTTCTGCGCAAGAGCAATTTAAGGAAAGCCCTATATCTGCTTTAATCCAGACAAATTTATGCTAACCATTTTTTTTTTTTTTTTGCAAAAACACAATGTTGAAGAGATTATTAATGCCTGTTTGTCTCTGATCTCAGAGTAGAAAGCTGACTGCTCTCTCACTGGGCTGCCTCTTGTTTGGCTTTCTCTCATAGCCTTTCGTACTCTGTTCTCTGCTCCAAGAAAATATATTTATTTCAAGATGTATACAATTTCCATTAATACATGATGATTTCTATGTGGAAATATTTAGGTGAGGGACTAACATTTATTGAGCTCTCTATCTGTGTGTTCTCATTAATTCTAATAAAAATCAGGTGGGGTATCTATCATTAGCGATATTTTTGAGATAATGGTTATTTTACTTTCTCAAGGTCATACAGCTAGAAAATGGGAGCCAAGTTTGAGATGACTTTGTCATGCTGTTTCCTTATAGTTAGGTTGCCGTAAAGAAATTTGGGCTAAAGCTTCCACTAGCACTGGATTACAAAGAAACTAAAACCAGGATAGAGATTTTGAAAGTGAACTTACTGTGTGAACATAGTAAGATTGTGTTCATGAATTTAAATTGAAGCCAGTTAGTAGGTTTGTAAATATCAAAAGAAACAATTTCACAAACAAAATTGTATGTGCTCGATATCTCATAGCATCTACTGGAATCAAGGGCACTTAATAACTGCTCAATAAATGTACTATAATAACTAATTGCTGTGGAGTCAATTTCAACTCATGTGTTTCAGAGTACAATTGAACTCCACATGGCTTTCAATGGCTGTAATCTTTCAGAGTGTATGGCCAGACTTTTCTTGCAAGGTGCCTGTGGGGCAATTTGAACCACCAACCTTTCAGTTAGTAGATGAGTGCTTAACCGTTTGTGCCATCCAGGGACTCCTAAATGTACTATCACAGTATGGCCTTAATATTTTTAATTGTATAACTAATATGCAAGGGGCCATTCATTTCTGTTCCGTTTCTCCCACTAATAGACACATTATCTGCCCACATTCACCCCCTGCAACCCAATTCAGGAATTTTTCGCTGATCCTTCATATCTCTATCACAGGTAGGTCCACCTTTTGGCATTTGATCAATATCTAACTTTTTAAAGTAGCTACAAAAGCATAGAATTTCTATGCCAACCTTTTGCTTACTACCTTTGGAAGAGAGCCATCAGCAACTGGCTTGACTGCTGCATGGAAGTTCCAGATTCTGAGTATACGTTCAGTAAATATCTGGGGAATTGTTTGTGAATTAGAGGTGTCCCAACCCGACCAGACTGCTCGGTGAAGGAAGATGAATTAATTCACCACTTAAAGTTATGTCTTTTTTTTTCCTATCCAGTCAGATAATTATGTGAAGAAAAATTATTACAATGAAAAGTATTATAATGAAAGGTGCAAAGACCTGGAGTTAAAAAACCAAGAGGCAAGAACACGCTCAGCATTTCTCAAGCAGAAAAAACTAAAGAAAACATTCAAGCCTTGAGTTGCGATATTGAAAGATTCCTTGGGAAAATATTAAATGATGCAGGAAGCATCAAAAGAAAACGGAAGAAATACACAGAGTCACTGTACCAAAAGAATGGGTCGACGTTCAACTATTTCAGGAGGTAGCATATGATCAACAACCAACAGTACCGAAGGAAGACGTTCAAGCTGCACTGAAGGCGTTGGTGAAAAACAAGCCTACAGGAACTGAAAGAATACCATGTTACGTGGTATCAGGAGGGACCAGTCACTGCAGAAGGACATCATGCCTGGTAAAGTAGAAAGTCAACAAAAAAGAGGAAGACCCTCAAGGAGATGAATTGACACAGTGGCTGCAATAATGGACTCAAGCGTAACAGTGATTGTGAGGATGGCGCAGGACTGGGCAGTGTTTCCATCTGTTGTACATAGGGTTTCTATGAGTTGGAAGCGACTCAATGGCACTTAACAACACTCTTATTTCACCACCATTAGAATGAAGAAAGAAAAAAATATGGGAAAAGAGAAGATACAATAAAACTAGCACATGAAAATTCAGATGTTATATTTTATGAAAATTCACCTAAATGGTACACAGTACTATTAACCCAGGTAGTTCAAAATTCATTTCTTAGAGGACCAAAACAATATCTGCAATTTTCAGGAAAACATTGTTTATACTCTTATAATGACTATATAATTGCTATATACTTTTTCTATAATATAAGTTTATAATTATTATGATCAAGTTAATATTTATAAATTCTAAAATAATTAGATTTGTCTAAAATTTGATTCCTCAGACTTCTAGTGTCTAGAAGAAGGGAACACCTACAATAGGGCAATTTAGGGAGAGGGAAAACAAGCTCTACAATAGAATTTTTCAAATGTTTCCTATGTAGAAATCTAGCCAAAAAATTTGATTAAAAAAAAAGTTTTACTGGTATTTTAACCCTATTACGGAGGTGGTTTTTCATAAAAGTGTTATTCAAACCTTCTTAAACATTTAGTAAGTTGTAATTCTCTTGCAGATATAAAGATCATGTGAATTATTCAGTTAGTGAATATTTAATAAAATATTTAATCACATTTCAATAATACTTAATGAATGTTAAAACTGAGCCTGATAATTCTGAAAATATAAATTATAATAAAACATTTCCCTATAGGGTTTTTGGAAGATATAATAAGAGAATTATGTAAAATACTCAGACCAGTGCCTGGCAAGTGTAACAGCCAACACTTTCAGAGTGCTTGCTATGTGTCAGACACTTAAGTGCTAGCTATTATAATCATTATTTATTTACTTAAAAAATGATGGCACTATGGTCCTTTACTTGTCAATAACCACTAGCGGTAGTGTATTAAACAGTGTTAGAGCAGTCAGGCACAAAAGAGATTACAAGTAATAATGTCTTTTTGAGATAAAGAACGCTTAGTTAAAGGTATGTGATTATTAGTCATTATACAGCTTTTGTACTTGTACGCTTTGGTTCTAATTTACCTTATCTCTAAAGAAGGTGAAATAAATTATACAGGCAATTTCTTTTGAAAAATAGTAATAATAGCACAATTGTACAAGATTGAGGGAAATTATTACATGACAGGTCAGTGGTTTTGCATTTAGTTTTCCTCCTCATTACAGTATGTAATATGGCATTTTTCTGACCATATGTTGCTTCTATCTCTACAAGAGAATCTGAATTATTATCACATTAATTTTTACAATCTCTGTAAGAAAGTCAATCTTATCAACTTTCACACTGAGGAAACTGTATAGCAAAAAGTCTTAGTAATTTGTCCATTGTTTCAAGTCAAAAAGCGAAGCAGGACTATTTAATTCCAGTAAGGTGGTCGTATTATTAAAATTATCCTTGCAAGTCTTGTTGTTTGGTGCTGTTGAGTTAGTTCTGACTCATAGAGACCCTCTGTACAACAGAATGAAACACTGCCCGGACCTGTGTCATCCTCACAATCGTTGCTAAGTTTGAGCCCATTGTTGCAGCCACCATGTCAACCCATCTCATTGAAGGTCTTCTTCTTTTTGGATGATCCTCTCCTTTACCAAGCATGATGTCCTTCTCCAGGGACTGGTCCCTCCTGATAACACGTCCAAAGTGCATGAGACGAAGTGCTCAATATCTCATAAGTTCAAGGGCAAGTTTCAGAATCTCTTCTGACATCCATTTTGGTCTTTTCTTTCTTTCCTGTCTTTTTAATGACCTTTTGCTTTCTTCATGTATGATGTGCTTGATGTCTTCCCACAACTCATCTTTTTTTTTTTGTCATTAGTGTTCAATATGTTAAATCAATTCTTGAGATTGTCTCTAAATTCAGATGGGATATACTGAAGGTCATATTTTGGCTCTCATGGACTTACTTTAATTTTCTTCAACTTCAAGTTGAACTTGCACGTGAACAATTGATGGTCTGTTCTGCACTCGTTCCCTGGCCTTGTTCCAAGTGATGATATTGAGCTTCTCCATCGTCTCTTCCACAGATGTAGTCGATTTGATTCCTGTGTATTCTACCTGGTAAGGTCCGCCTGTACAGTTGCCGTTTATGTTTTGATAAAAGGTATTTGCAATGAATAAGTTGTTGGTTTTGCAAATTCTATCATGTGATCTCTGGAATTGCTTCTATCACCAAAGCCATATTTTCCAGTTACCGATCTTTCTTCTTATAAATCTTACAAACTAATAATTACTTTCCTTCTGGAAACTTAGTATACATTTGTCTGTTTGCAGGCCATCAGTAAGAAATGTTAGCTTGTTCACACTCCAATCCCTAAATTGTTCTCCCTTTTTCACTGCTGAGGATTTGCCTCTGAGTATTTATCTGTCTTCTATCTATCTATCTGTCTGTCTATCTATCTGTCATCTATGATCTGTCTAATCTATCTGTGGAGTCCTAGTGACACAGTGGTTAAAGCTCTCTGCTGCTAACCAAAAGTTTCGAACCCACCAGCTGCTCTGCTGAAGAAAGATGTTGCCTTCTGCTTCTGTAAAGATTGACAGCCTTGGAAACCCTTTGGGTAGTTCTACTCTGTCCTTAGGGTTGCTGTGAGTCAGAATCGACTCGATGGCAGTAAGCTTTGGGTTTAATCTATCTATCCTCCTATTAGCAATATATTCATTCTTTCATGTCAAAATTATAAAGTCCAAATACTGTATGCTGAAAACTTGAATTATATTTGTCTGTAAAATTTTTTTTTCTTCTTTGACTTTTCCAAAAAGAAACACTATTTGGGGGGTATTTTTCATTCTTTGCTTAGTTTTGCTGTTCAAACTCACCCCACAGCCATCCCATGCTGCAGTTTTCTAAATAATTCCAAGTATATTGGAATTTATTGAACTTCGTTCATTTTGTATAAAACTGCCTTCTGTTCTAAAGGTCAAAATGTCCTAAATGTCAAAAAATAAGAGGTTTTTAGCTTTTCACTCTGCAAAACTATGTTTCTCCTTTCATATACAGAAGTATTTCACTAGGTAAATTTGTTGTTTACATACTTACCAATAGAGGCTCCAATTGGATGGATGGTAGGATGGGGATTATTTTTGAAGAGTCTGTAATTAAGATTACCAGGAAGATTTAGGGCTTCTGAGGAGGCATATCAAGCCAAGGACAAAGATATAAATGCATTGTCATAAGAATCCCGAAGGATCAATGATGTGTGGACAAATAGACCAATGCATTTTTATTCTTTTTTTTTTTTTTGCCTCCCCTACTCAGTTGAAACTAATTGAGTAAAGAGAGAAAGCAGAGCACCATGTTCTACTTAATTTATACAGGATTTTCCCAGATCATGGAATTATAGCTTTCTTGTTATTTCACATGAACCTTCAAGAGCTATCAAACATACCTGAATTTGTATAAAGAATTCCAGACCACCCATCAAAGATTTTTCTAAACCACAGCCTGTGTGTGTTATTTACTGCCATGTTACTAAAGAATGAAGACTCTGCTCTGCTCATATTTTATAGACCTGTCACTACCATTAAAGAGGTTTTCCATGATGGTGGTTATACACATATTCTCTCCTTTATTGATATGTTTCCTGCTAGTATTGTATATCAGTCGTGTGCATTCTTTCCCTTCAAAGAACTGTGTGGTGTTGAAAACCATTACTGCAAATACCTGAACCCACTTGACCCAAACTTCTCAACACATAAGCATGCCTTTCAATGAAGAATCAAGTATTTAATGATAAAGGAATATAGAAAACAGAAAACATTGCTGCTTTATTGGCCATATGTATTCACGTGTATAAGTGTATACGAATGAGGGAAAGAAGTGGCCTTGTTTTCCTGTTGATAAAACAAGAGAAAAGGCCCTTGCCTTCTTCTGCATGCACCTTTTACCTGATTTTTCGAATTAGGGGGGTAAAGGAAAGTGAAACATGGTGCAATACCCTCTCCCCACAGCATGGGTTTACTTTGATTCTTAATTTTGATTTGCATAAATTATGATTCTACAAGATTCTACTTTTTCAGTTGAATGTGAATTCTATCAGTTAAATTGTTGATTCTTGTATATTTCCAATACATGCTTTGCTAAATACTTGTTAATGTTGCCCTTCTATTTTTTAAAAAAAAATTAACATATGTAAAAACTGTTATTTTCTGTTTAGCATGTTTAACTGGAACCCAAGCATGAGGTAAACATGTTTGCTAAACTTTTGGAAAAAGAAACCTTAGGAATTATAGTTATGAGGTCACTGAGTAAAAAGTATTGAAAATTATTTTAACCAATATACTCTAGAAGCAGTTAGCATTATACATTTGATGAATTATATGATTAAAAAAAAGTCTAAATAAATCACAAGGCAGATAACATTTTAGACTTTCACATTGACATATAGTACATTTATTGAATGTCACAAGAAGCCTGACAGAAAGCAGATTAGAAAATGCAAATGATGCTCAACTGAAGATAATATCTCAAGACTTTGGAGATGTAGATAGTGGTGAGCCATTTGTTTTTAAAAATCTGTTTTCAGACTTCTTTTACTGTAATTCTTGCCATAATAAATCTGCTTTGTGGGTCAAAATTTGTTGCTTTTCAATCATTTGTTCATACCCACAACCAAAGATGCACATACGCACAGGTTCATGCACACACAGATATCACTTTGACAGTTTTCTTTAAAATGTTTTTCTACCTTTTATTTATATTCTTATTATTACCATTTTGTCTTGTAAAATAGCCTTCCTAACACGAGAAACATTTTGTCTATTTTAAATATGATGATTTTTCTAACGTCTTTGTCTTACTTATTTAGCTTTTCTAAAGTTAATATGGCATTTAGTATGTTATTCTGCATAATGTATGCTAGGCAAAAATTTCTTTCAATTTAAAACTTTCAAAATAACACCCCATTCTTTTTTGTTCCTGCTATAAAAAGCATCCAAATACTTTTTCTTTCTTAAATAATTCTGGTGGCATGAACGGTTAAGAGCTTGACTACTAGCTGCAAGTCTGGCAGTTCCAACTCACCCAGAAGCACCTTGGAAGATAGGCCTGGTGATGTGCTTCCAAAGATCACAGCCTTGGAAATCCTAAGGAGCAGTTCTACTCTGCACACAGTGGTTCACCATGATTCGGAACTGACTCCTCAGCAACTAACAACAACAAAGTAATTGAAATTGAGTGACCTCTATATTTTTTACTTTGTTTCGTCAGTCTTTTGTATGATGTTCAAGAAGAGTCTACCACATTTCTAATATTCTGTGATTAGACTTCAAAGCCTATCTTATTTAACTCCATACCCACCACCCCCATCCAAAGATTCAGTCATTGTATATACATCTGTCTTGGTCATTAATGGTTAACATGAAATTTAATATGTCTTGTTTCTCCTCTGTATTATCAATACTCTTTTAGGTCTTTGAAAAATGCTCAGCTCTCAGTATGGTATTTGTTGCTTCTTAATAGTTTTTCTCTGTGGCCATGTACTGTATATATTGTATTTGAGTAGATGTCATCATAGGTGAGGGGGAAAAAAAAAAGAATACAGCCAACACTATATCTTATTTTCAGTATCCTTCTTTTATAGACCATGGGTGGAACAACTATGGCCCATGGTCTAAATCTGGCCTGCCACTTGTGTTTGTAAATAAAGTTTTATTGGAACACAGTCATGTCCATTCATTTATGTATTATAGCTTTCAAACTAAAATGGCAGAGTTAAATAGTTGCAACAGAAACCATATGGCTGGCAAAACCTAAACATTTACTATCTGGCCCTTTACATAATCTATTTTTAGTATGGAAATTTAAAACTGCCTTTTTCTACCTAAAACGTGAGCAAGTCATGGTTGGTTCAAGTGCTGCAATATTTTTCCCTCCTTGATTTTCTTATAATTTATAGAATTGGAAATGTTATCATTTATCTTGAAAATACATCAGTGGTAAAGTTCAAAACTAACTTCAATAGGCAGAATATGAGCTAAATTTTACAATCTGGGTAATCTAGACTGAGAATGAGTAAGGGAGATGATACTGAAAATCTATCACTGTTATATTTAATCTTCACAATTTAATTTATTCTATTATTACAAATGAAGACACTGACATCTAGAAAGGATATGTAACATAAAATGCAAAGTACCACACATCCGATAAATGGCTGAGGCAGGATTCAAACCCAGGTTTGTCTAATTCCAAAGTTGGGCCTTTTGTCCTGTGTCATGCAATTTCCCATATAAACATTTGGAGGCAGCACAGTACTTGTTGGCTTCAAGCAGCTGGGGTTTACGTCCATCAAAACTATCCTAATTCCAATGCAAAATATATTATTCAATTTATTATTTAAACCTTGATACAGTAGGAAAACGAGGGAAAGTTGATGCCGTCTATGGATTTTTCTAGCTTTCTTGTGAACTAATAAAATGGGAACTCTGCCCTGTTGGAATAATTCAAATGTAATTTTTGCTCTTCTCCTGACCCTTCTTCCTTACTATTCTGGAGCGAAAGAGCATCTGCTCCATCCTTTCTAGCTTCTCTCTTTCAGATTAACCCCATCTCCAGGAAGTGTGCCATCTTTTCCAACGTCTTTTCCTAAGAGGTTTGTCCATTTTGGGTGAAGCAGATTTGTTCGACTGCTCTAAGTGTGTCTAAGGGAGTGGATTTAATTGGGGGAGGAGAGTCCAAATAGCAATTAAGGCATATTCACACCTTTGACTCTGTCAGCAATAAATATGATATTCTAATCTCCATCTTCTTTCACTAGCTTGGAGAGAATTGGGATATAGTCTATCCATCCATTCAGACTGTAGCTACAATCAAAGACATTATAATGTGCTCAACATCTTTTTTCACAGGAGCGGTATTTTCTGTGCTCACTTCAAATAAGTAACATTCTACCCTCTTAGAGGCACAAAGTGTTATGACTGTAATGGTGTTCATCTTCCTTGCAATACAGAATTTCACAAACATCAATTTATGTGTTTTATGGGTTTTGATTTAGGCATTTGTGTATATTATCCTTAAAACTACCATATAATGGGAATGTTGACACATATTTTCTCTGTTTATAAAGCCACAGTTCTTGATGATTTGCAAAATTCTGACAATCCTAAATGTATCAAAGTGTTCCTAAATAGTGACATTCCAGTTCTGGCATTAAAAACTAATTTAGATATGGGTTTTAATCCCATTGGAGCAGGAAAGGTTAACACTAGAGAGAAAAAGTATCTATAGTAGTCATACCAGCCTTTGAAATCCCTATTTCTAAGTTAATTTGTTATGCAAAAAACCAGAAACAAACACATAAAAGAAACAAGGAAAATAAAGGAGGTTACTTAGTGTGGTGCAATAAATTAATTTATATGGTCCTTCTAGCCAGAGTTTTTGGGACTCCCACACAATGACTGGGTGATACTATGCAAATTAGGTGCTTGTGGCCTACCAAGGGGATTGGACAGCTTGCTGATTATGCAAATAAGATGCATGGCAAACTTGTGGGGATGGGACCATGCAAATAAGGTGTACAAAACCCTAACTAGGGGATTGGTCAGTTTTGCCATCCCACTAGACTTAAAGGGAGCCAATCGCAGAATCAAGAAGGGTACCTCACTGCCACCAAGAAGAAGAACTAGTAGTGAAGCACATCCTTTGGACCCTGGGTCCCTGTGATGAGAACCTCCTAGACCGAGGAGACAGAGAGAGTAGTAATACTGGAGACAGCGAGAAGCAGTGGCAAGCACAACAGAATCCAGTGGCAGAGAAATGACAGCAACAGAACTAGGAGCCGATGGGAGATGGCTATGGTAGGCTTCCAGACCCACTGAGCAAGGCAGCAGTGGGCGTTGGAGACAGCTGAGTGCCTTCGGGCAGAAGGCTTGCTGGTGGAGTGAGGTGCCTCTGGGTACTTATCCACATAGCTAAAAGAGCTTTGTAACACTTACCCGAGCCGGGCAGAGGCCAGGCCAAGGGAGAGGAGCCTGTCCTGAAGGGGCTGAGAGAAGCCTGTCCTAGCTTTCCTGCACTGAAAAAGGGAGACTTCGCCTACATGCTTCCTGATCCCGATCCCAAGTAGTAGCCTGCTGATCTTGATCCTGAGTTGTAACCAGTTACTTCCGTAATAAACCCTGTAACTGTGAGTATGGTCTGTGAGTTCTGTGTGGCCATTGCAATAAATTATCGAACCCAGCAGAGAAGTAGAGTGCCATGGGAGGAATGGCTGGTGTCAGAACTGGTAAAAAGGCTTGATCTACCCCTCATAGGAATCAGTCTTGCCTGATGCTGATGATCTTGATAATTCTCTCTCCTCCCCTTTGTGAAGTTAGACGATGAGGTCTAATGCCACCCACTGCCATTTGGACACTTAGAGTGGTCAAATCTTAAATGTCTGTCCTCATGGCCTCTGTTGTCCCCCAGGAATCTCTTTTGGCTTGTGTGTCATTCTGCCATTGGAAGAAGATGGAAATGTAAATAATGCAAAAGAAGGTCCTCAGTGACCAATCCTGAATCCCTGACAGGTCAACTTTATGGATGTATGACCCATGCAATTGCACAGGGCCCCATGCTCACAAGGGCCTCACACTTGGTTTAATGCTGTGCTTTCTCCATCTTGAAATTCTTAATAATTTTTTAACAAGGGGCTTCATATTTTTATTTTTCACAGGTCACTGCAAATTACGTAGCCAGTCCTGATTCTTGGAAATGTCAAGTTTTGCTGTATATTTTTGTTTATTCAAATAACCTGCAATGGGTATGTGTGTGTGTAGAGGGTTTTTTTTTTGTTGTTGTTGTTGTTGCTGTTGTTTGTTTTTTTTAAATCTATTTTTAGAACAAGTAAATGACTTTTTGAGTCACCAAAGAAAGTATAACAATTAAATCACATCAGCACTGAATATGTTTCATACTTTGTTTTGTTTTGGTTTATTAGAATTCCTTTGGTTTATTAGAATCCCTAAATCTTTTATTAAAAAGCAGAAATAGAAAAAAAACTTTGCTACTGAATTTGGATAAGTTTCAGGGGAAAATTTAATAAGCAAAGAAACTAAACTTCATTTTTAAAACCAACAAGTGTAGAGACTCTGGAGTTATACTACTTGTGTCCAAGTCTGGGGTAAATTATTTGTAAGTCATGTGATTTGGGGCAAATTAGTTAAACTCTCTGTTTCTCAATTTCTCTATACATAAAATAGGGATGATAGTACTTATCTTACAGGGTTATTTGAGGAATAAGTGATACATTAAAACATCACAATGCCTGGCAAAGAATAAAAGCTTAATTTTCTGAAATATTAATATCTCCCTAGTGCACCTAGAACAGTGTCTTGTACATATTAGGAGCTAAAATAAATATTAACTGAATTTTTAAATTAAAAAAAAAAAAAAAAAACTAAACAGAGCTTGAGATGTACCCAGGAAAAACTATTTACAGACAAAGCTCTATAATTTTCCTCAAAGCTTTTTTTGCTGTATTATCCTTTTAGTACTAATTCAGTAAATACAGACTTTAGAATACTGACATTTTTATTGCCTATAAAGCCCTTGAATTTCCTTAAAAGAAAGTATACAGAAATTTTTAGACATCAGACAATAATATGCATGTTCTTAAATAATTTCTGTCAGTTTTTAAAATTAAAAAAAATCAGGAGACTATACAAAATAACCAACAATCTTGACTGAAATGTTATTTTTAGATAACAAATTCGTAAGATTGTTTCAGATATATAATGAAAAATTGAAATGTGTTTGTGTGTGGTCTGCATCTACTCTATGTAGAATAAGAACAGTTTAAGACCACGCACTGACAAGAAATATCAAAAAGTTTCTTCAGGACTCACTTGATAAAGGTGCTGGAGGACTGGTTATCAGTGGACCTTTGCAAAGCACAAAGCCTCCAAGGCAAATGAGAATAATAATCATAAACCTAATAACACAGAGGTGATTAAATGCCACTCTCTGGGGAAGAAATAGATTGATTCTGTTTCATAAAGAAAAAAAAAATCTTCCCCAAATATGGTATTAAATATGAGGCTGAAGTTGGGTTTCCAGTGGAGACTGGTAAATTGAGAAGAGATAATTAACTGCTTCTCTGAGGTATGAGGCCTTACCACATGCAGAGGTGGTTATATTGACTAAGCATCTAATTTGGTATTAGCACATTTTAGCAGCTGAATACGACCTTCCTTTGGTTTCCGACTTGCTAGCAACCACCTCATTAGATTCTATCATCACACTGCCGATAGCCACTACCAACAACGCCCTTCTGTCAACCCCATCTTTTAAATCGTGCACCTGGATGAATTAGCAGACTTCCCGTGGCTGCTGGGAGAGCACACCTACATCTGCTGGGGGCTTCCATTGTGCCTTTCTCGGCCTTAAGCTAGCCCCATCTCTTTAACTATAATAAACTATTCAAAAAAAAAATAACCGCTGTCAATGCATGTAGCACTTCCTCTTGCAAGTATATGCAGTGAACTCTAGAAGCCTCTAACTGGAGAACCTTAAAGATGGAAATTCAGTGTTTATTCACACATTTATTTATTCACATATTTATCACAAAATCCATTCTCACCTACATTTTTCTCATTTGACCATTGTTTAGGAAGCAGAGTAATGAACTGATTTTATTTATTAATATCATATCTTGTAAAGGTTTTTATCACAGAGTAACAATAACATACATATTACACTGTTTAATAGACAGATCATTCCACAGAGGCTATCAAACAGCATCAGAGACAGGTTTAGTCTGTGCCAAGGCAGATTCCAGATAAGGAAGAAATAAATATTTGTCTACATTATTGACTCCCTTTAAGAATGAACAATACATAAAATTAAATGAATAATAGAAAACTACCCCCATAGCTAAAGAATACTTTTTTTCCAGCTCTTTCAGGTGAAGGTATTAACTGACTTGGTTTATCCACTTCAGATTGTTGGTCCACACAGCTTGAGTGGCCAAAAAAGAAAATACGGACAATAACAACTGAAAGAAAATAATTTAATGGTTTGAATAATGCGTGTATTTATTTAATTGGTACAATGATCAATGTTTATGTTCTAGTTCTCTTTCTGTACATCAGGATGAATCATAAAGTGGAAAACCCCGGTAAGATTATATTTTAAGGAACCACACTTTTCTTTCAACTTCCTTATTACTAAAGAAGAAGTTCACTTATTGAACATTTGAAAATATCTGTATAAGCCAGAGTAGTCAAAATTAAAAAAAAAAAAAATTATATGACCAAATTAATCTAGGCTATAAAAACATCAACCAAGTTTTTGTTGTTGGTACTGTTTCGTTTTGTTCTTTTGTTTTAAGAAAGGAAGGAAACTGAGACTTAAAGAACAGGGATTGTTTTTTCCTGTTTCATAACATAAATTTTAAAAAATTAGAATCACTGAGTCCCGATCCTACATCTCCTCCTTTAGGCCTTTTTGCTCAATGCATGCTACAAAATTATCATATTAATTTTAACAGATCCTAATCAGGTTTTAAAGTAATATGAAATATAGCTAACAGATCAGCTGTAAATTCAGCAAACTATGATACTGTAATGCAATGTAACAAATGAAGAAAGGAGAAAGAAAAAAACAAGAGAAAAAGAGGATGGCAGAGAGAGAAAGCAAGCTATGGTACCAGAGAAGCATTGGAGCATTGTTTTCAGCCTGATGTTTATCAGCTATGAAGGAAACAATGCAAGATATATGTACTCAGAGTGTGTGCAATCTGTTTCTTTGTGAGGTACTCAACCTTCCCGATTATTCCATGTTATCACAATTCTCTTTCTCATTCTTTCCTTTTTGTTACTCAACCTTCGAGCTCTTGGACATCAGAGATTCAGTATTTTAATACTGTGTAGATTTTCTGTTATATAAAACTGAGACAGAATACAGAGCATTAAAACATTATGGGCTGCAGGGAACTGGGTCTTTTTAAAAGTAAATTAAGCATTACTATTAATTATATGCTTATAGATTAACTAAACCAAAACCAAAAAATCAAACCTGTTGCCATCGAGTTGATTCTGACTCACAGGACAGAGTAGAAGTGCCTCCACAGGGTGTCCAAGGAGCCACTGGTAGATTTGAACTGCTGATGTTTTGGTTAGCAGAAGAGCTCTTAACCACTGTGCCACCAGGGCTCCAGATTAACTAAAGCTATACATAAATACGTAAACTTAAAAATTGTTTAAAATTTTTTAGTTGGTTACGATTTTTAGACCTGACAAAATGCTAGGTGTCATTAATAGTAATCCCACTGGATTCACTAACATTGGAGGAAATCGAACTGGAGTTCCCAATTGGAAGAGACTTTATTTGGAAAAAAATAACTTCTTATGAAATGAAATAGTCTCATTTTCTCAGAGTGCTTGTGCTTCTTTTGTCTTGAATCTTGTCTCTCCTACTATAATCATGTTTAATTACTGTTCGTTAAAACATTTTTAAAACAGCAGAATCTGAAGTTTGAACTAAAGTTTTACCTAGATTTTTATTACTATTTTCCTATATTTAAGGTTCAAATAACTTTTAAAACATAAGAACAAAATGTCCTGATTTACACATTTCAGCAACACGATATTACTGTGGATCTTGTTCCACATATGCTAAAATTTGGAATGACCTGTAAAGATTACCACAGGTGCACCTGGGTGGAGCAAATGGTTAAGAGCTCTCTACTAGCCAAAAAAAGTTAGCAGTTGGAACCCACCCAAAGGCATCTCAGAAGACAGTCCTGTCAATCTGCTTCCGAAAGTTCACAGCCTTGAAAACCCTATGGAACAGTTCTACTCTGCACACACGGGGTCGCTGAGTCGGAATCGACTCAAGGGCAACTAGGAACATAAAGATTACGAGTCGTCTTGATCTAATGCATTAGAATTTTCTTAAAAGCTGATATAGCATTCGAACTTCCACTTGTGAGTTCTTTTGGTTGAATCTGGCAAAAGTCAGGTTATATAATGGCATATAACAAATACTTAAAATGTATGCTTCTGGAGATAAACATCAGCATGTGAGCTTGTGGTTTCCACTTTTCAACATTACTTTTCCATTTTAAAAGCAAAACCTTTTGATGTGTGCAGACACGCCATAGCTACAATTATATAATTACATGATGCATATGCATAATGTTGAAATTACAGATGCTCCTCAGTGCTCATTTAGCTGACTGTGTGAAAAATGCCATTGTTCTATCAGTTCATTGGAAGCTGTCAGAAAATTAACATGTTCACAAGTGTCCTTAAGCCATTAACCAAAATGGTCAACGGATTAATTTTTATCATTCCACTCCAATTTATTTTTTTTAAAGTCCTTTCAGAAACATTTAAATATTTGTCCAATTGAATCAGATAGTCTGCATATGTATTTATATTAACTTTAGACAAAAACATAGATTATTAGTTGTTATAATTTTTGCTAATTTTTAAAAAAACATAAATAAACAATATAGAATTTTTGCTAATTCTATAAATAAACAAACAATGACCCTATCTTTGTTAATTCTGGAGCCATAACTGAATACCAAAAGCAGAAAGACCAGACCAAAATTAGATCAGATTAAAGTGAATTGTAAAATTCCAGCCAAATTCTGCAGAGCAAAAATAGATATGTTAAAACTACTGTTCTGGCTCAGTGACGGTACTTTCTGAGTGTCATTCAGTCACCAGACTGAGAAGATATTAATGTGTTGTTGTTGTTTCATTTTTCAGTTAGACTCAGTTCAAATAAGGTGAGATCTTGTAGAACCTGAAATGTGATTTTTTTTTTTTTTTAATACCATCTTTGTGGATTAGAAGAAACCAAGAAGGATCTGTATATGTGCCCTCTACCGGCAAAATAAAAATCAGATTCTTTTTCTAAAGATAATAGAAAAAAAATCCTGGAAGCTGAATAGCATATTATATTCAAAAACATTTTACAGAAGGTGCAAAACAGATTTGAATTAATTAAGTAAATGTCTGAAAAAGACTGGAGAGTTTTGTGGTATGGCTGATAGTATGGCTAAATGAGGTTATTGGAAAATAACAATGTTATTTTTTACTCTTCAAAATTTTATATTAATGTGTTGAAAAAGAATGAAGTTTAACAATCTAATCTGGTTAATTCCACTGAAATTCTAGGAGACAACATAAAACTAGATTATGTTCTGCAATTAATTCAAGCTCTGTAAGTTTCTGACAATAATTATAGTTCTTTTGTCTCTCAATCTTAATTACTAGATACACTTGGCATTCCTACAATTCAAACAACATTGATCTTTTGAACTGAATTGAACTGATACAACATTACAATCTTTTTAAAATTTTGAAAAATAGTATCTACAATAAACTTGCGTAAGCAAAGGTTTGAAGAAGCAAATAAGATTCTTAAAAAGAATGATACAAAAAACAAAATCCATCTACCCCAGAAATTTTGTAAAAAATCGACAAATGTTCCTCAAACTTGAAACATTTGTGGAGAATATAAGTGAGTAATGGAGATGCGATCGATGCATTAGTGTCAACTCAGGAGAATGTGACAAATGGTGCCCTACAAGATATGATTTGGGGCCTGGTGTTGGTCTATCTTCTCATGAACTGTCTGGATGATAAAATACAGAACATACTCTTTAAATCTGAAAGTGACATTAAGGAGCCAGAGATTGATTTAATCCCAATTTGGAAAATGGTGCTTTTTAGACTGAAAGTGCCTCAAGAGTTAATGTACCCAAAATCTCTTATTTACAAATGAGGAAACTGAGGGCCAGAAAGATTAAGAAAAGTCAAAAAGGACTGGAAGTAATCAGGAAATAATCAGAGACAGAATGAAGTTCAATAAAGACAAATGCGGAGCTGTACCAAAAAACAACCCATCGTTTTTGAGTCAATTCTGAAGCATAGTGACTCTACAGGACAGAGTAGAAACTGCCCCACAGGGTTTCTAAGACTGTAATCTTTACGGAAGCTGACTGCCACGTCTTTCTCCTGTGGAATGACTGGGGAGTGCCAACTGCCGACTTTTAGTCAGCAATCAACCACTTAACCACTGCACCACCAGGGCTCCTTTGGAGCTGTATGCTGGAGAGGAAAAGCAAATAAAAATACCACATAAATATGGCAGAAAAATGGCTTAGAGTCATATGCAAAATGAGTTGGTCATAACTCATTAATATGAGAGTTGTTAGCTGCTATCGAGTGGCCCCCAACTCCTGGTGACCCAGTGCACAACAGAATAAAATGCTGCCCAGTGCCATCTGCATGATCCATTGTGGATCAGACCATTTCGATCTATAGAGTTTTCATTAGCTGATTTTTGGAAGTAGATCACCAGGCCTTTCTTCCTAGTCTGTCTAAGTCCAGAAGCTCCACTGAGACCTGTTCAGCATGATAGCAACATGAAAAGCTCCACTGACAGATGAGTGGTGGCTGTGCATGAGGTACATTGGCTGGGAATCAAACCTGGGTCTCCTGCATGGAAGATGAAAATTGACAACAGAGTATAAAATTGTCTAAAAATAACCCTAATGATATTGTCAAAATAGAAGTGTAACATACTGAAGGGAATTCATAAAAGAGGAGAAAGGGTAAAGCATTAAATGTATATATACATATAGGCAATCCCCAGATTACAAAGGCGTTCCGTTGCTATGTCTGTCTTTAAATCGAATTTGTTCTAAGTTGGAAGTTTCCAACAGTTCGTATCTAACGTCAGTTGGTCAAATGTTTGTCTTAGTACATAGATAGTATATAGTGTACCTTTCTATGCATAAAAACATTAAAAAAAAATCTTCCAGATACACTAAAATAGCTTTACCATAATACAGTAATAATAATGTTTTAAGGTGCGTGGCAAAGTAGTGCCCATTTGTTTGTTATCACAAACCATTGTATGTACCTCAAATTTTTAATGTAATAGGCTTTACGGGGGGTTCATTTGTAACTACAGGTTGTATGTAAGTCAGGTGTTCCTAACCTGGGGACTGCCTGCATATAGAGAGAGAGAGCGAGGGAGAGTCGGGAGATTGACTGTCACTAGTTGTTTAATTAATTTGATCCTCACTTTCTAAATCTGTAAAATAAATGGATCAAAATAGCTAATCATCCCTACAATTAAGTATTTGTGAGCTGTACAGCATTAACTGGCACAAGTACTGAAAGTGGGATTCCTCTACATACGAGGGACACCTACAATGATACATCATTTTCCATTTGAAATTATATAACTTTATAGATTCTAATAATAGCCACTAAACTAATCAAAGCATTGAAAAGAAACTGGGGATTACAAGAGAATTAGAGGCAAGGGAGAGGTAACGGAAAGGAAGAACTGTGGTAAAGTCATGGTATCATAGAGGTTTATAACTAGAATATCAAATGCTACAGTTCTTTTATTTATGAGAAAATAGGGAATGGGAAAGTTAATGATATGGTTAAAGTTATCAAATGGCAGAGAAGTAGAACCCAAGTCTAAGTTATTTATATCACCCTTAATAAAGAAACAAGCTCTTCTCTCCTACCACTGTTGCTAGAAGATAGGATTGAAGAATAGGAAGCTTATTTACTGCAGTCTCTCTATCCTCTTATAAGGGAGAAAAAAACCCCACAAAAATCTAGTGACTATCAACCAGCAGTCACCTTGATAATCAACAGAAATTATTTAACAATCTCTTTCTCATACTTTAATTTTAAAGTTTTTTTTTTCAATTTTACTTTACTTACATATTTTCTCAGAGCTTTGGGATATTTACCCTTCAGTTATAGCTGTGGTTAAGTTTTGAATGTTAGCTGAAATTCCATAACAGGGAGCAATGGAGTGTATCTTACAGAAATATATTGAGTTTACTCTATAGCCATACAAATAGTCAGTGGATCAGAGTATAGCAGATAGTAACACTGATATTCATTGCTGGATTTATTTATTACTGGCCTAGGACTTTTAATAGACATCCATCCTATTCAGGTTTCATGTTTCTGTTTCCTCAGGAAAAAACTGACACATCAATCCGCCAAAAAGTAATGTTGAAGAGATGTGTAATGATTTTAATTTATGTGGAAAATACACATGTAATAAATAAAATCTATAGAACAAAGGAACATGCCATTCTTGACTAGCAAAAAGTCATAAATGGCCATTTGCCAGATGGAAGGGTAGTGCTGCAAGATGTAAAAATGTCTTGAGATAAGGAAATACAGCAAGACGTATGACACAGTTGGATCAGAAAACAGACCATGAAGATGGAGTTTAAGCTCTGATGAATATAACAAAATAGGGTCAATCTGTCTACCAAATAAAGGTGATGGGACTTCAAGGGGTGACAGCTTATAATAGGACAGATAAATCATAAAAAAGGAAAGTACTTGGGAATCCACTATTGGATCCACTATTGGTATCCACTCTTTGTGAAGATGTTGGAAAGACTGAAAGCCAAATTTGAAACAATGTGTAAAACCTCTCCAGGTGCCTAACCGAGGCATGGTGAGATCACCACATCTGCAGGCTATCCATGCTATTTGCAATGAACCAGAAACTGTGATAGAATATAAATAACACTGAGGCAAAAGGAAGTAATGGCTACTCTGTGGGACAGAAAAACAAAACACAGTTATTTAATGATATGCATAGGGATGAAGTTTCTAGAATATAGTTGGGGAGGCATGCTCTGTGATATACTTTCAGGAAAAGGAAACAAACAAGTCTTAAGTGCCAGTTGAAATTTTTCTGTAAGTCAGTATTTTAGGGTCTTTTCCAGTTTGCTTTGTGAAAGTAATGTCACTCTGCTTTTTCATTTCACTTCAAATATCCAGGAAGTGGTCTGGGGATCTACAAGTGGCCATCCACATGAGGAATATGATTGGCAGTTCCATGCAATTGTTAAGATTAAGGATTCTGGGTTTTATTTATTTATTTCATTTCTTTCATTATCCAGGTTATTTTGTCCTATGGAAAGTCAGTGGTTCAGATTGGTTAGTTATAATACTAATTGTTACCTATTTTCATATCTCTTAAAAACGAAATGGATTTCATATTGTGGTATGCTTTCATCCATACTACTTTAACCAGGTGCGTAATGAGTTCTAAAATCATAATTAAGCCACCCTACTGCTTACATCTGCTCACAACATCTAGATTATATATTATTGTAGATATGTAATGAAAATTGAGTTTCATGGGTATGACCTCAGAACTTTTCCATGAATGCTTGTCCTATTGCCAAGGATTCCTACAAACAATTTGATTTTTTGCTTTGTTTTACTATCTCCTTGGTGGTGAAGATGCAGCTTGACTTCTTATGGCTCTTACAATAAATTTATACCATAGTCTTTATGGGAGTTGGTATAAAAACTTGTGATAGTCTTCAAAGGCCAAGACAATTGCCTACACGTGGAATTAACAACTACAACAAAAAATTCCCCAGGGTTTAGGTGTTTTCCTTTCTTTTCTTCATGATTTGTACACAAACTCTAAGCTAGGGAACTAGTTAATCCCAGGATTTTTTTTTTCATAAATTCCATTTTAGCCATATTATCAAGCATATACACAAATCACAAATGACATGAAACAGAAAAAATATAATGACTTCTTTTGCTTTTGCAAAACAGCTGAGAAACAACAGAAAATTCTTGCTAGAGATACAGAAAGAATCTTTTCTCACAGTAGCTAATATGCCTTCTTTGGCATTAAGACATATTTTTGTTTGATAACCTTAACGTAGCCATACTTTTACTCTTTATAAAAATCAGGTCTCCCAGTAAAAACAGGGTATTCAACATTCCAAACTTTAAATTTCATTACTAAAAATTCAGATATAATATACACACAAATTTCTACCTTCTTAGAACACTCTGCACTGTAGACTTTAGTCATTGGAATGAATAATTGCTCAGAAAAGTAGCACTGCCTAAACTATGATATGATTTGGTAGTTAACGTTCTTGTTTTCCAGTAAAAAGGAAATTTCATGAGCAGAAATATTGGATTGCTTGAGGTTTCATCAATTAAGAGAATGTTTCTGAGGAGAATCTACTGTTCTAGATAAGCTTATTTCCTTTTACTTTAAATTATTATACCAACACAGTCCAGAATTGTTTTTCTTATTGGCCACCCTGACATATTTCCCTGTAATCCAGTATCCAAATGGAATTTTCTGAGAACCATTTGCATTTTTTAAATCAATCCTGTATGAATCTGCCTTTGATATGATAACTAGATCATGTCTCTACCTGGTAAATTTTAAAGTGTTTATAATACATTATAAGCAACTACACACGTGATAGTACAAAATTTGAAATTCTGCATAAATTCCCTCCTAAATGTCTCCTCCTTTTTTTTTTCTTTTCTTTTCTTTTCCAGCCCATATCCTCTTTTGGCCATTTGAAAGATGTATTATAGTTAAAGATCTTCATATTGAGAATAAACTACATATCTCTACTCCTATCCTGTACAGTTTCTGGTCTCTAACACATATTGTCATTCTCTTTCCTCAGAATTATCTTGAAATACCAATAACATTTATAATTTTCTATTAATTTTAAACAGACGTTGGAAACCTACTATATCAAACAATAACTTCTCCTCCAAGGCTGTTGGTGATTGGAATGGTGGAAATTTGAGGGAGGCCAACGAATCACAAGATTTCTTGAACCTAATACTATATATTCTTCACTTTAAGGCAGATCTCATCTGCAGTGGTGATTTCCAGGATCTTCTGTTCTACCACTAGCATTCTTAGAAGCAACTTCCAACAGCTCTAACAAAAATGATTCTCAATATTTTTTGTTTCCTTAACAACTCTTGGAGCCCTGGGTTATAGGTGTTAAGAGAAATATTGATCTTTGAAGATGTGACCCATTTTAATGAAGTTTTTACTTCTTATAGAGTGGAATCAAGAAACAAGTTAGGTTTTCCTTCTCTCTCACTGTGTCGTTTAGGGATCTCTGGAAACAAGCAGTAGAAATGGTCTCTGGCAGAAGTAAGCAAAAATGGAATTTGTTGGAAGAATCTTAGATAACTCACAAAAGTAAAGGAACATTGAAAAATGAGTCTAGGAATGGAAAAAAATAAAATAAAAATAGAGCAGTTCTGAAGATTCAGCTTGCAAAAGATAATTGACGGTTTCCTCAAAGACAAATCAAGCAATGAGTTGAATCAGCTCCAACTTTTCTTCTCCATTTTTACGGCTGTCCTCTCAATATTCAAAGCCTAGAAAAAGAGTCTGATTCACCTATTTGGGGTTCGTGCCCATACTTTGGCTTAACGTAAAATCTTACCAAGACCACACACAATAGGGGTGTGCCACTTTCCTAAAACGAATCTTGGCTGCACGTACCAGGAAAAGGGGAAAAGATGTTGTGAAAGCCTAAAAAACCCTACATGTCTGTGTTTTCAGCTTCTGGCTGCTAAACTTGAGTCAATCCATTCATTTGTCTCTTGTATGGTTCCAAACATTCCCCTCCCCCAGTACACACATCTCATTCCTTTCTGTTTGATACACTGTGTATCTGATCACTTTCTCTTTGTAGCAAAGGGATTTGACCACAATCAAACATTTCTTTAAATGGCAAAGAGTGAATGTACACCAAAGATAATTCTGAATAAAATATTCTTCCCTCAAAATCAATGTGCAACATAAGATCTCATAATATTCTTAAGTTAAATGAATATAAATTGTTGCTCTAAAGAGATATTAATCTGTAATGAGTACAGCAGCAACCCGTTTCCATTGGCTAATGAAATTAATCTTCCCTGTAAGTGTGCATTTTAAAGTAATGTCATTATTAAATAAAAATGAGACAGATTAGAAATCCTTTGACTCTCATTGATATTCTTAGAAAGAAAGACAACAATGAGAATAAAATATATTTAAGTATATTTTAAACAGCAGGAATTGCATTTTCAGTAAGATAAGGGCTCAGTTGCAAATCTTAATTTTAATAGTAAGCAACCCTGAAGAGTGACCTGGAAATATGTTTAGACACTGATCAGGGACTATTCTAAGGACTAGTAATGAGAAACAACGCATTTATGAAACATATAATCAGGTATTATTCTGTTGTGGTTGCCAAGGAGTTCAGCCCACCCAGAGACATTACAATCCTCTCAGAGATCTGAGGAAAAAGTGATTATTTCCTTTTAACTAGCAACTAGTATTAATGTGTTAATAATTAGTGAAATGAGTAAAATCTATAATTCTAATTGTAAATAGAGCAATATAGGCTATATTTAGATACTTAATTAGTAGTTATATATTGAAATAGAAGACATTCTATTTTTAGTTCTTAAATCAAATAATATTTTGGCACCTTGGTTAAGCACTCAGGTGCTAACTGAAAGGTCGGCAGTTTGAACCCACCTGCCACTCCACGGAAGAAAGAGGTAGAAGTCTGCTTCCTTAAAAACGTACAGCCTTGGAAACCCTATAGGTCAGTTTCTACCCTATACTACAGGGTGTGGCTATGAGTTGGAATCGACTTGACAGCGATTTTTTTTTTAATCACATATAATATCAATAAAAACGTTAGCTTATTCATAATAATTTGCACATAAAATAAAGCTCAAAAAGAATCGAATTTCATTTCAGGACTTAAAAGTATTCATACAATCCATTATTTCCAGATAAAGTTATAAAATGCAGTAAGAAAAACAACTGTGAAAGAATAATCTGCATTCATTTTGAGCAAATCTGAATGGAGTTAAAAAATATTTCTAACTGTAAGACAAATTTAAAATATCAGACCTATTGCAAACAAAAGATACGGCTAAAAAATTCAATGTGGGGGATTATTGCCAAATTTACAAAGGCAATAAAATCTCATGTTTGAACTACCTCATACGGGGGGTATTAAAAAATATAAAATTATTACAGGTGCATTTGAACAAGTTTTTATTCCTCACACGTTGCTTATAATGAATATATTATGAAGTATTAAGGACCTGTGAACCCACTTTTACAAAGAATTTCCATTAAGGTCAAAAGAGAGGCCAGTGGTGATGCATGCAGACAACTGGCTGACTGGGGAATCTTGAGAAAATCATTCCGCTTCTCTGGTCCTTTATTCCACATCGGTGAAACTCTGTTTTTGTTGTTGTTAGCTGCCACTGAGTTGGTTCCAACTCACGGCAGCACTGTGTACAACGTAACAAAAAGTTGTCCAGACCTGCACTGTTTTCATGATCATTGGCAGGTTCGAGTCCATTGTTGCAGCCATTGTGTAGTGCTTTTCAATCTAGGGGGCTCATCTTCCAGTACTATATGGGACAGTATTCTGATGTGATTTATAGGGTTTTCACTGGCTAATTTTTGGAAGCAGATTGCCAGACCTTTCTTCTTAGTCTGTCTTAGCCTGGAAGCTCTGCCGAAAACGGTCCACCATAGAGGATCCTACTGGTATTTAAAATGCTGGTGGAACAGCTTCTAGCATCATAGCCACATGCAAGCCACCATAGTACAGCAAACTGATAGAAGAGTGGCGGGGGAAAACTCTAGGTTCTCTAAAAGGTTTCTTTTAGCTGGGACGTGCTATGGCTCCATGAGACGCAAATGAAGATCAAAGGGCACAGTCAATCATGAACGGAGGATGAATAAACTTTGTCAAGAATTTTTTAAAGTATGTTTATAAATAATATCTCTAAGTAAATGCATTATAACAAGTAGCATTAAAAAAGCAGTATAGTAAGTCTTTCTCACAGAATTATCAAATTATATATTTATTAAGTGGTTTTGGAGATACTTTAGTTCAAATGCCCCATTTAGCACAGAGGAGAGGGAGGCCTGGTGCATGGAAGAAATTTGTTCAAATTCACACTGCTATGTCACTCCATAATAAGGCACAAAATCTGTGTTCAACTCACTGATCAATTCAACAAAATTTATTGCATGTCTACTATGCTTCTGATACTGTGGTATGTCTTAGGAGATTGTAGTAAGCAAAAACAGGAATAATCCAGGCCCTCACAGAGTTTACAGCCTAGTAGGGAATCAATATATTATAAAAGAATCCTGCCAAAAATGTAAAGTACAGCTGTGGTAAATGATATAAAAGAAATATAAAATAAATTTTATATAAAAGATGATATAAAAGAAATACTATGAAAACCTATAATAGTATGACTTACTTGACCTCATCACTTATTCTCCAGCATAAATGAACCTGAACTGAGATCTGAAGGATGAGTAAGAATTAACCAGATGAAGAGGGGAGAAAATGTAAATGCAAGGCCTCATGGCAGAGGCCTACAGGGCCTCATCTGCTGCCTCCATTACCTCTCTGACCTCTCCTTGATTGCTTTCCTCCCTTACCCACTAACTATCAGTCCCACTGTCCTCTTTGCCATTTTGTGAACATACCAGGTTTGCTCAGACCTGAAAGTTTAGCCCTCTTCCACCAGATATCTCATTAGCCAGTGTTTTCATGTTTATCAGGCCTTAGTTCAAATCATACATTCTGCATGAGGTCTACCCTAACTACAACATATTTTATATAAGTAGGGGAATAGTCATAGAAGATGAAAAGTTCATTAAAACCAAACTGCGGAGAGATTTGAACACCCCTTGAAGGATGACATGTCACTCACAATAAAAAAGGAAAGTACTCTCCATGACTTACAAGGCCCTACATAACCTGGTTAAATGTTACTGATTTTACACGTAACTACTTATCTCTTCATTCTCTCCACTATAGCTCCAATGGTTTTCTTATTCTTCAAACTTGCCAAGTACTCCTTTTTCAGGGTCTTTACACTTGCTATTTCTAATGCTGAAATACTCCTTTCTCAACTATTCTTATGGCTAGCTCCCTTCCTTCAGGTCTTTGCTCAAAAGCCACCTTCTTAGTGAGGGATTCCTTGGTTGGTCTGTTTAATTTCTCAACTCGCCTTCAACATTTTAAATACAACCACTCTGATTTCTGTTTTCTATTCAGCACTCATTGCTGTCTCACATAATATATATTTTACTTACTTAGCTACTTTATTTTCTACTTTCCTGCATTAGAATATAAGCCAAATGGGGTTAGAAATTTTTATCTGTTTGTCACTACTTTAACCCTGGCATGTAGAATAGTGTTTGACTTCTAGCACAACCTCTTTGATATTGGTTGAACAAATGAAAGAAACACAGGGATTCTTAGTCCTAAGTGTTTCAGGGCATCTGTGAATCAGCTGGATTTTTTATGGAACTTTGGTATAAATGTAAATATACTTGCAATTTTATTGGGAGAGGGTTCATAACTTACACTAGATTCAACAGATTTCTTTATCCAGGAGCTCAAAATGTTACAAATAATTATCTAAATAATTTTAAATGTATTTCTTTTGAAACTGAGCATTAAGAGTCACTGAAGCTCTTTGAGAAAAATAGTGACAAGTTTAGAATGATACTAAAGAATAATTAATCAGGCAGAATGATGGATTTGAGTCAGGAGAGATTAAAGGGAAATAGACCAGTCAGAAGGTTATTGTAGTAAGTAAGACAGGAATTAATGAGGTCCTGAACTAGAAGCATCATTTTGGGAATGAAAAGAAGCATTCAACCCCATTATCTGCAAATACTGTCAGTACTGTTACTACATTACACTGTGATTGCTGAAATGGAAATCCAGTATCATATCAAGAAAGGTATGCTCTTTTTTAAACCCAAACAAAGTTTCATATGGTGAGATGTTGTAGTCTTAGATGAGCTCACTGTATTAAAGAATGAAAGCTTTCATCACAATGCCCAGTTACTTCTGTCTTAATCCAAAGGCCATCTTTTCTTTCTGCCTACCAAGGTCAACAAGAGTGATAATTGGTTATGAGGAAGATGATGGGGCTTTATTTCTGAGTTCCATTAGCGATTACTCGAATAAGACAAAATGGAGTATTATTTATCAGTTTTGCTCTTTTGATTAGCCATGAACACATTCAAATATTTTCATTTTCAGCTAGAAACCTGAAGTAATTTATTATTTAGAAAATACCTTAAAGTAATGTATTTGAAGTGTTTTCATCCAAGTGTTCGTTATAGCAGAGAGGGATAAACATATAACCATGAGAATTGACCTCTCACATTAAATTAATTCTAAGTCCTATGCTTTATATGCATTTTATAGTTTAATCAATAATTTATTTTTGTAATTTAGATAGAAGATAACATTTTAAATTATTTATTGGTTAAACAGGTAAGAAAAAGTATTTTAAATTTTTGGTACAGTATTTATAAACCCCAGCACAATATTACATACTCTATTTTGGGGGGAAAACGGCCTTGGAAAGAATTATTTTCATTTTCTCAAAGTTTTATAAAACACAGTAAAGTAAATCATGAGCTATGTTAGTTAACAATTAGAATTATATAATAGGAATGTCAGCTTCTATTACCTGAGAAATTCTTAGTGTAGCAATGCAACCGAGCAACTGGGAAGTAGATGCTCTTCCATTTAAGGGTTTCTTTCCACTCACAGTGTATTTGATGCCCTCTTACAGCTGTGTTTCCAGGAGTCCTTTCTCTTTGTTGAGCAATACCTCACAGGCCTAGATTTCTACATTATCCCTTGAACTTATTTGTCAAATGCTGTATTTCTTCAATTTGTACCAGTTGTTAAGTAACTGATCCAATGCATACATTCCTGGTACTATGTCCAGGGAAATACTTCAAAAGAAAATCCTGTCTAATAACCTAAGTTCTATTCCCTGAATACGTCTTATGCATGAGCTTTCTGCACTCTCATTGGCGTTTCTCCATCCCAACCAGCTCTAACTTCGACCAACCTCTAAACTGCTTTCTCAAGCCTCAGCACTCAGATTCATCATCTTCCATGTTGCCGTAAATCTGATCATGCTATTTGTTTGATCAAAATCTATCAGTAGTTTCTGAAAACTATAAGATCATTGGTGGTTCAGTGGTAGAATTCTCACCTTCCATGCAGTAGACCTGGTTTGATTCCCAGTCAATGCACTTCGTGTACAGCCACCATCTGGCTGTCACTGGAGGCTTGTGTGTGTCTGTAATGCTGAACAAGTTCCAGCAGAGTTTCCAGAGTAAGACTAACTAGAAAGAAAAGCCCGGAGAGCCACTTCCAAAAATCAGCCAATGATCCTATCTGCAACCAATCACGAGGATAGCATAGGACCCAGCAGCGTTTTGTTGCATTGTGCAGGGTCGCCGTTAGTAAGGGCCGACTGGACAGCAGCTAACATAACATGAATGGAATTATGCACAGCCTCAATATCCTAACTTTTCCTTCCACTCTTGTCTCATCTCTCACTACTTCCACAGGTCATGCTTTTTCATTGTTTTTTCCTGAAATACCCTGCTTCTCTCTCTACTTGCTGATCTCACCTTCACCAACTCCCTTTTCTTGCCTAAGCAGATTTATCCTTTCCCATTTTTCAGTATTGTGTGCATCTTTACTGAAACATTAGCACGTTATCTGGTAATGGTTGACCAATTCCGTATTCATCTTTTCACCTCCAGGGTTTAGCATAGTGACCAGTGCTTAGATTGTTTTTGCAGAGACAATAACTTCAGTCAGTCAATGATTCTAATTGTGGAAACTCTAGGTTAGTTGTATGAGAAAGACAAGAGAGTAAATCACTTATGTTTTTCAAACTTTGTAACAAGCCACGTAAGCTTACATCAGGCTTCATCACTGCTCTTCTACTGCAACCTTTGGGAAACCTCAATCTGCCTCTGGCTGACTTAATTTCTAGGTTCGGACTCCCATAATGAGACCATGTGGACATCTAGGAATGAAAAGGATAGAAAGAAAAGTTGTTTAGGAATGAATCAAGGAAAACTGCTACTTGGCTTCTATCACTTAGCACATAATGGCCTCTGGAACTAAAGGCAGCTGGGCGGTAAAAGCACTGGCTCTTAAAGGAGATAAATGCCAGCCATTTTGATCCTTGCTGTGAGTATACAGGTTAAAAAAAAAAAAACAATAACAACAAAAACCCAGTCTCTCAACAAAGCAGAACAATTACACCCTCTGTACCAAAGAAATTTCAGCAGCCATGACAGCTGCCTTCATCTAGTTATTGCTTTTCTGGAACACAAATATTGGACCATCCCTAGAACTCTTGGCTCCCTGACAAGAGAGACATCTAATCTCAACGTCTTTTCAAGCTAACCATCTGGAAATGGAATCTGCTTTCTAAGATCAGCCACTTTGTATGTATAGACATACAGACTTAGACAGCACAGTAGCCTTGGCCCCAAAACAGCATCGCTGTTATCTTAAACCTGGAAGCACACAGTAGGTACAACTGCTACAATTACTGAATGTGCTCTTAAAAATAAGTTGCCGGAATGGATCCCTCCCCCGCCACCAATACCAATGTATTATTACAGACTAAATTTCATTTGTTAAAGGATCAATTTTCATAAAAAGAAAATGAATCAGTGATCTATTTTAAAATAATAACATTTAATATATTAATGAGTATATATAAGTATACTGTACCTCTTTAATGTTTAAACACGTTTTCTATATTTTTACATAAAACCAAATAAAACGCATTAACCAGAGTAAGTCACTACCTTGTTTTAACATATTTCTTATTACTAGCTCCCTTTTCTTTTTATTACTACTGTATTTTTATCTATAACAGAGTTATATACTTGTAATATGCTCAAGATTTCCCTATCTTATAGGAGAGAAGTAATTATGCCATTTCATCAATAGTTTTATTGAAAAAATGGTTGTATTTTCTCTCTCCCACACTCAGTCTCATGAGAATTTAGAGGAATGATGTGGAAAAAAAGAAAAAACAAAGCACTTACTAGATTCAGTGATTCTCTTCTTTCCCTTTTCCATTATTATTGGTAGCATCGGTAAATCAAGCATGCTTCATACATGATTTGAGAAAAAATTAGAGGAACACTAATTTTAGTACATGACTGTACATTATTTGCCTAGCATGTGTTTTACTATGCTATCATTTGTTTAAAATAAGTTTCAAAAATGGGTCTAAGAAATAGATTCTACAATAGGATTACCAGAACTACCCAAGAAAAATAGTAGTAATCAAGAAACTCAAGTATTTATCTAAGAAATTATCTAGCTCTATTCTGTTGGGAAGGGAAAGGTCCACTCTTGGCTCTTGTACTTGACCTTTTATATAACCCTGCTTCCTTTTCAGAGTTTGCTGTATTTTTAAAAGCTTGGGGGAGACATCACAAATTTCCTTGCTGGCCATATTCCCTAATGAAATCTGCTGTAATGCCATTGTCTTCCCCATTGATGGTTTGTTGCAGACATTCTGTGTAGGCCATTTTCTTATAGAACATATATTCATTCTTCTTCTTTATAAGTGTATGTATTAGTTACAAGTTTATTTAAAAGAAGAAAATATCCTTCTTTCCTGAGAGATCTTATGCCTACTAATTAGAACTAAACTTCAGTTTAAAGGATGAGAAAGGACTGCTAAGAGCAGATGGAAACATTTTACCTTCTACTTACTCATATCAACGCAGATGAGTTTTATAGTAACTAAAAGAAATTTTATTTGAACTTTTCAGTGACCTTTACGAGATTAGGTATTGGAAGCTTGAGTGTACCTCCTATAGGACCTGGCCATATTTCAAAAGCACCAACGTAATTGGCACTCCTTCCAACAACCTTTTCAGAGTCACAAGGTTAAGTGGAAACAGAGGCCAAACCAAACATTCAAAACGGTCTTTCTCAGACAATGTTATGGACTTTTTTTTTTTTTTTTGCTTTATTGTTCTTTTTTAATAATAGGGAGTTTGCCCAAGAAGCTGTTAATCTAGAACATTTTATAAATACGGAGATAGAGTCAATCCAAGCACTGTGTTTATCTCCTGTGCTATTAAAATCACTGCAAGAGAAAAAAGTAGTCAAAACCTGAACACAAAAATGCCCTTTATTTTTTTTTAATGTCTCTTCATGGGCAAGATGCTACAGAATGATACAGCTCAGTGTTTCCTCATGCTGAATATGAGAAAAATTTGAAGTTTTTTTTTCTTTTTTCTCTTTCCTTGCTGGTAAATTATACAAATGGCATGAAAGTCATCATTCTGTTTCTCCATAATGTGGCAGTTAGTGGAATATACCACAGGAAATTATTTGGAGGTTTTTTTTTTTTTCTTTTAATCCCAGGTGTAGGGAGAGTTGAATTGCTCCTGCTTCTGAACCAAAGTGTTTTGCCATCTGGACTGCCACTAACTGTTGCAAGTACCTCCTTCCTCCCCCAAAAAAATAAAAGATAAATGTTTTTTGAAAACTACATTATGCCTGTTTAAACATCAATTTCTGATTACGCATAGTACCTCTCTCTTCCCCTCCCCCTCAATCCCTTCATTTCCCTCCCTCCAACTCTCCTGACAAGGAGAAAAGAAAGAAGGAAATCTTACATGAACCACATTCCCTTTATGATCCCCAGTATGGTGCCATTAAATAGTACCCTTTCTGAGTGGGTCTAATTGGCCAATATATGGTGCTTTCTATTGATGCTTTTTAGTCACTACAGAGTTCAATATACTTGCATGTTTATAATCCATCACGTGAAGGTCACTTTCTTCACTCTCATTGTTCTGCCTTTTAAGTTGTTATTCTATGTGAATTTCCATGTAATTAACTGGTTTGGTCGCAATTTCAAGCACTTCAGAAAGACAAAGGGAAGACTGAAAAAAAGCAACATTTGTGAATTGATTTACATTCAGAAGCACGGCTTGCCATTTTCCTAGACCACCAGATGTCAGCCTAAATTGAAGAATGGAAAAGAAACCGTGTATCATAACGTTAGTGTCTAGTGTGCCAGATGGAGTTTTACACAACCCTGCAGGAAGAGTTAGCCAGCAGTAGTTAAAATTCAGTGTTAGAAATAGCATAAGTGACACTGCATGCACTGTAGCATTTTTTGATTATGGAACTTCATTGTGTCATAGATCACTGATAGCTTAATTTATGAGGATTGATTTTGTTAAGTCAAGCGGTTCAAAAGTGACTGTTAAAGCTTCAGTCCATTTAATTGTATCTGACTTGAGCTTTACTCATGCTATCAGGAGACAAATGACTGTATAGAGGTAATGCATTTTTTTTCCCCTCTGTTTGTCCATTTATGTCTGCATGTGTCATTTACTGTGATTTACATTTCAGTGGGCAGTACTAGATATATGAGGCAGATATTTTTTCCTGTCAGCAGAGCTCAAGAAAATGCAAGTGTTAAAATATGTTGAAAATGTGTCACTCTTGATTTCAGTACAACAGGAGTACAAAAAGTAAAAGGTGAAGAATTTCTTCTCCATATTAACCACCACTGCAAACAGAGAGATTATAGAGGCTACTTCTTAAGACTAAATAGCTATGTTTGGGACTAAGCTAACAGAAATGTTCTCATACATTTCATTAATATATGCGGCATTAAACGTGTAGGGAAATTCCATTAACACATGTATTAAGAAAAACCATCAGAAATACATTTAGAGGGTTTTTACTTATCCTTATCTTTTGAAGTTAACATAGAAGGAATGAGTAATATATTAGATTGAATAAAAGGAATGAATTTAAAATTGTGTGTGTGCGTGGGTGCATGGGTGCATGCGTGCCTGCATGTATGCGTGTGTGTGTGAGAGAGAGAGAGAGAGAGAGAATGAGAAGCATTTGTGTGTGTTTAGCCCTGATAGTTTATTTAGGATTGAATCTTGCTCGAGCTGGTTCACATAGCTGATGTATCAATGAAACAAGGTTTTTCTCCCTCTGTCTCTTCACCTTTTCCTTGAATTTTTATTTGAATATCAGCAGCCAGGTTCTTATCTTTTTTCTCACCCCACTGAGCTACGAAAGCCAAATTCCCTTTGAAACCAGTGATAATGATAATAAAACTTCACATTTGCTTATAATTTTGAGAATAAAGGAGCTTAAAATACTCTATAGCCATGATCTTATTAACCTCATAATAAAGTCCTTTTTGACTTAGTGAAGGAGTCTTTCAAAAAGGTTAAAGGACTACTCCGTGTGTGCATAACGTATCGATGGCAGAATCAAATCAAACTCCTTATGCCATCTGAACAGTGGTTTTTGACATCTGAACTTCATTTTTAAATCAGATCAGCAGGAATGAGGAACAAAATAAGTTAGGCTTTTATTCATTTTCACTTATCCCTTAATCAGAAAGTCTCTTATAGTGACTTCATAGAAAATGAAATCTGCAAACTAAAATTGATTGTATCTTGCATATTAAGGTTGTATAACCAACCATCTGACATATATGTCTTCCATTTTTAGCAAATATTTTAATAACTCAGAGACTTCCTAATCTCTAGCACATCACAAGCAGGCTAATGCACAGCTTTAGTATTATTTCCAAAATAAATAATTTTCAAGTGGCAGACATGCTGATGTTTTGAAGAGGATAGAATATTTTTACTTCTTTTCCAACAAAACCAATCATATGTTAAAGAAAAGGAAAGAATAGATTTGATCTGATTTTTTTTTTTAGTAGTACCAGTAATAAATCATGAAGAAATTTAAGGATAAAATTTCTAATACAAGCTTATCCAAATTATCCACATCAATAGGTGTGGATGTGACATAATGTGCCCTGTTATCATGGGTTTGATTAGAGACTAAGTCTGAGCATATGCATTCTGGCATATAAATGTTAACTGAATGCCACACACAGTGGTTTGTCTGGTTTTTTTCCTATTCAAGAAATCTTCGTATTTCTCCTTTTAGAAAGCCTGTCTGCTCCCAAAAGTCTGAAGTTAAAAAAAAAAAAAAAAACCTCTCTGAGTCTGTAAGTCACAGAATAACATAAAGTAGTAGTACCTTTCCGGAGTCCCACCAAGTAATTGTTTAGAACACAAATAGCTTTGAGAATTTCCCTGAGGACTCGTTAACCCAGATACTCCAAACAGCCTATGTGCAAATGAAACCCGACAGTGGGGCTACTTCTACCCTCACCCACTCAGTCCGGGAACTCCCCAAGCCTTTACCACAAATAGAATGCTTGATAATTTCCCTTCTGTATCAGTATTGCATAATAATCACTGCTCTTCTTCTTCCTACCCTCTTTCTATTCTCTCGGTTAGGAAAAATTCTTCTGAGAATGACCTTCATCCTCTTTGTTCTCTGCTCACCCACTTTCCCTGTTACATATCTTTAAATATATAACCCAATTTTGTTTTTTCTCTTTCCTGACTCAAAGCTATTCAACAAACATTTGCTGTTAGGTACCATGGCAGGATCTAGGTGAGTTACTCTTCATGGAGTCCATAGCCCAGCAAGAACAGCAGGTACAACGTGATAAGTACTGTGCCAGAGTAATGAGAATGTGCTAGAGATGACTACCAAACCATATTGTACCTTAACATATCATACCTTACCATACCATGCCAAGCCATTCCATGCCATGTCATGTCATACCATACCATACCATGCCATGCCATGCCATGCCATTGCCATACTATGCCATTGCCATACCATACCATGCCATGCCATGGCATGCCCTACATGCCCTACCATACCCTACCATGCCTTACCATACCTTACCATACCAAATCACTTGCCATTGAGTTGACTCTGACTCAGGGTGAGTCTATGTGTGTCAGAGTAGAACTGTGATCCCTAGGGTGTTCAGTGGCTGATTTTTCAGAAGTATATCACCAAGACTTACTTCCCAGGTGCCTCTGGATGAACTAGAACCTCCAAACTTGTGTTTGACAGCTGAGCCTGGTAAACCGTTTGCACCATTCAGGGACTCCAGAGATGCCTAGTGAAGGGAACAATCTATTTTTTTCTAGAACCAAAGGTGGTGCTTGAGAAGAACCCTGCAAAGCAGCCTTAAAACACACGCAGGTGAGATGTTTCTGTTTGGGAAATAATATTCTAGATAGTAAGAATACATTTTATATATATATCTAAAAGTACAGAAGATATTTGAAAAATGGTCTACATAGTGTACTCTGGGGCAGTAACAGACTTCAACAATAACATTATTTAATTGGCCTACTTCAGCTCATCTACGTTCTCTTAAAATGCATTCAATTATTCTAACCTCTATTTATTTAATACTTACTAAGAATCAAGCACTTAGTATTAGACTCTGGGAGGATATATACAAATCAAGTACCTGAATGTTACAATTCAGCTTTCTTCTACTCTTCATAAATCTCACAGCATCTATTTTAATTCATTACCTTCCATGACTTAGGGTAAGTTAGTGGCTCCAACCTTTACTGCCCATTAGGATCATCTGAAGGAGCCCCGGTTGCGCAATGGTTAAGCGCTTGGCTTCAGCCAAAAGGGCAGAAGATTGAACCCCCACAGAGGCTCTGCAGGAGAAAAGATCTGGTGGTCCACTCCCATAAAGATTACTGCCTAGCAAACCCTATGGGGCAGTTCTACTCTGTCATATAGGGTTGCTGTGAGTTGGAACCAACTCGACGGCACAGAACAACAAACAACAGGATCACCTAAAGAGCTTTTGCAAAATACTCAGACCCAGAGACCTCAGGCTAATTAAAGCAGAAATCCAGGTGACTCTTGTGTGAGACCCTCCGGTGCAGGCTGCCTAGGTAGGCTGGTCTTCTGTGCTGTGTGTAACCAGTGCCACTGGAATCAGCTTGTAGCGAACCCTAATCTTATGGTCCACAGACCCCTGCACTGCCTCAGGGCCATCAGCATGGAACAACTTAATCTCACACCATGTCTTAAAGCCAGCTCTTCATCTGTCTTTTCTGGTAGCTTATTCTTGGAATACCTTTCATTGGATCACCACTGCCTTCAGGATAAAGTTAAAATTCTTAGCAAAGCATAAATGAGATTTCATTACCTTGTTACTGTATGCATATTCAGCCTCATCTGCTGCCAAGTACACACATACACATGCACACACACGCACACACAGCCAAACACATATGTGCACACACGTGCACACACACACACACATTTAGTCCTATAATACAGACACAATTGCCGTTCACAGAATGTTCCAGGATCCCTCACAACTTCCAGCTTTGAATATGTTCTTCCTTCTTCCTATCCTGGCCTCATTTCACCTCACACCTGTGCAAGGCTAACGCCTACTTATCCTTTCAGGTGCCATAAGCCAGTGTTTCTTGATCATGCCTCATTCCTCAGGGTGAATTAGGCCCTTCCTTCTCTCTGCTCTTGGTGTATAGGTCTGTCATTGTACTCTTCTCACCGTATTGTAATTGCTGATTTTCATTATTCTTCTCACTAGGTGAGCTCCTGCTGGGAAGGCAGGAGGGTGTGTTTATCTCTGAAACCCCTGTACGCAATGCCTGGCACATAACAGAGACTCAAATGTGTGTTGGGAAAAAAAAAAATTATATGACTTCATTAAGGCATGTTAATATACCAAAAATCAATGATATTTCAAAACTACTGCATTATCACTGAATGATTTCTTTGGCACACTTAAGAGCCAAATTTGTGCAGCACGATTTAGCTATTCCTAGACGTACGCATAGCTTTTTCTGTATAAAACTCGTCAGGTTTAGATTTGTATTATTAAAAATTATTCTATGTATTTTTTAAAATAAGAAAATACAGACTCGGAAATGTTAAATAAAGTAAGAATTTTTTATATTAATAAAAATTAACTGTAAACTTTTTGTTTTTTTGGAGTGGAATTGCACACTGAGAAGTAAAGATCTTTTCGTTGCACTTAATTCACTGTTTCTATTTCAGGTTTAAGGTAAGGGAAAATGAGAATAAAATAGATTTATTTAAATTGGATAAGAAATCTGAAGATCAGTGAGCAAGAACCTAACTATCTTTTGAAGATTCACTTTCCTTCAGTTTTCCACATTAAAAGGGTAAAAAAGCATTGAAATTGCATAAATAATTCTAATTAATATTTAATGAGTGATTGACCAAATGCCAGATGAGAACCTAGCCTGACCAAAACCAAGGAAATATCTTTCAGAGGTTTTCACAGCCAATGTCTGTTGGGAATTGTTTTTCAAGTAGGTTGTTAAAATAGTCTTAGTTTTAATAATCAGGCATTTATCCTCTGCTTCTATATTTAGGTGAGAAATAAATCCTTGGACTTACAAAAATCATGTCTCATGGAAGTGTAACATTTTCTACCTAGAAACTGCCTGAAGCACAAAGATAATTTAAATCCTACTGTACCATTTTAACTGCTATAGGGAAACATTCCTGTAGTGTAAAGACACTTTTCTATTTGGGTCATTTTATTTTTTACTGCTTTATCTCCAGCATTTGCTACTAGCTCTTCTATTTCCAGGCGATACTGCCAAGATGTTAGCATTAAAATGTTCATTCTCAAGCATCAAAATTATTGTTTACTCCCCTTCACACTTCTCTTATCTTAAATTCTTTTTACAGATCTTCCCAAGCTCATTATTTTCTTCTTCCTTCTCAAACATCTTTACTCTTTCTTAAGTATTGCATATTTTTAACTAATAAGAAACTATTGTAGGTTGAGTTGGCTGGAAAGGAGATTTTGAGACGAAAATTCAGCGTAGGGTTTATTAAAGATTGTTCTCAAGATTAACAATGGTAGAAGGAAAGGGAGGAAAGCAGGATTGAGATGAGGGGATGTTGAGCTGCAACACAGTCATAACAAAGACCTCAGCTCAGTCAGCTGATCCCAAGGAGATATCTGAGGTGGCAAAGGCCTTTCAAAGTTGGCCTGAGGTTAAAGGAGAGGACTGGACCTTTATAATCTCATATTGACCAGGAACTAGATGTGGCTAAAATGAGACTATGACCTTGGGCCAAAAGACCCTCATTCATCTGAGGAAGTTCCCAAAAAAGGTAGACAGCTAAGGCTCACAACAACATTGTCAGCAGTTGCAGTAAGATCTTTCAGTCCTGAAAGCCTTCTTGGTGGCACATCATACTACTTACTAAAAGGCTAAACTGGTTCATCTAAAAGACTGAACTGATTCAACTATGTCTTTTATCAAAGAAGGCAAGATCAATACTTCCTAGGGAAATTTAATGACCTTTGCTCACAAGGGCTATACATAATACCATAATGTAAGACATAAATGGTCTCTTTTAGAAAACTAAAGCAATTCAAGGGATTGAATTAGGAAAAAAAAGGCAGAGAAAATGGTATGGTAATGAGAAGGCCAGAGCGAAATGGTTGATGCATGTGTGCTCCTTGGAACAAAGTGTCAATGAGACCACCCAAGTGGCATGGTAGCCAAAGGATTTTAAAGAACATGAGGATCATTGTCCCATTGGAAGTTGTTGGTGTTGCTTCTTGTAAATCTCCCTCAACTCCACCACCCTCATCACAGTCTTTAATAAATTTCACTTCATGCATTTATCTTGCATGAACAGGGTAATTTTAGTGGGAATTAAGGTTTAAGTTTGAGATTCAAGAATGAGTTGTCACAGAATGTGTGAGAATAGAAGCCCAGAACCAAAATTTGCCCTTTGAAAATAAACCCTTGAGATTTTTCATAAATCTTAACAAAGAAAGTTTTTTATTTCTTTGTGGGCATAGAATAGAGTTTAAAGTGATCTTAATAGATTTTCAAGGAGTGACAAATTCTCAGGTGATATATGAGTTATACTTGTGAAGACATATATAGTAGATTTGAAATAGTTAAATAATGAACTAATTTTATAATACAGAATTTAGTAAAGGAACAGATTTTGAACTCATTTGCCACTGAGATAATGAAGATGCAGCAAATGTAACAGAGGAAAAGCCATTTTTATTAACAGATACCCAAGACTATGTTCGGCTTAGAATATTTTCTTTTCCCACATGAGTTAGGTGTGCTGATGAAAGCCCCATGCAGCTACAGTAGAAGACATTTTGCAAAGGAAAACAGATATAGAATTTGTAGATTGCATGCATAGTCCTATACTGCTATAATTTCTTTCATAGCATGGATGCTTTTGTCTACAATCCATGAAGGAATACAAAAATAAAAGTTGGGTTAGTTAAGTCTTTTTGAGAAAGGAAATCACTGCAGCTTTAAGACTGACACTAGAACAATTGTAGGGAGAAAAAAGTTAAAAAAAAAAAAAAAAAGACATTATCAAGTACCTACTCTGCACCAGGCCTTGAGCGGAATGTCTCCAGTCCTCATACAACTCTGAATGTTAGATAGTTCCAACACCGAGAAGCCCAAAGGTCAGGGGGTTTATGTAACTCATGCAAGGGCAAAAAACTAAGATTCAAATTCATATTGTTCTGGTTCAGAGTCCATGCTTTTTGTTTTTTCAATTACTGAAAAATATTGCAACTTTCTTACCAATTATGATACAAGAAGTGATCAATTTGACATATTTCAGTAGAATTTGATGTCGAATATGAATTATTACAAGATGCAGAAACAGAAAATGAAAGAACAAAAGGATCCTTATATAACCATTGTTCGATTAGGCTAAGGATGTTTTTAATCGCTAAATAAGAAGGTATTGGTAATTCCCAATAACTTAATTGTATTTATGTTGTTGTTGTTAGTTGCCATTGAGTTGGTTCCAACTCATGGCAATCATGTATAACAGGATGAAATGCTGCCTGTTCCTGCAGCATCTTCACGATGATTGGTTTGCTTGAATCCACTGTTGTGAACTATTGTAGTGCCTTCCAACCTAGAAGGCTCATTTTCTAGCACAATTTTGGACAATATTCTGTTGTGATAGTAAGGTTTTAATTGACTAATTTTCAAAAGTAGAACTCTGTACTGTTTTTCCTAGTCTGTCTTAGTCTAGAACCTCTACTGAAACCTGTCTACCATGAGTGACCTTGCTGGTATTTGAAATACCAGTGGCATAGCTTCCAGTACTATGGCAACAGGTAAGCCACAACAGTAAGACAAACTGACAGACGTGATGAAATTGTAATTATATGGGCCTATTACTTCAATTTGTCATAAAAACACTTATTGGGTTTAGTAAATTAAAATATTTCATTCCACAATGTTTCATAAATTGTTATCAACATTATTTTGTTGACCTTATAAAGTCAACAGTAAAGTCAAGAAGTCTTTTACAGGTATTGTTAAGGAGAGATATTTAAACTTGTGGATGAAATTCATATTTGTAATCACAAACCAGTATCCATGTGGACTGACTAAGCATGCGGTCCCTGCTTAGTTCTGCTATACCTTAAGTTAGTAGTTGTCAAAAATGCCTTATTTTTAAGAACTCCATTAATGGTTATAATAAAATTGAATTTACTTTGTGAGAACAGCTAATAACATTCATTTCTATAACTGTTAGATAATTTTGTTATGATATCACTGTGGGCAGATTTTAATTAAGCTGGTTAATGAAGAATGAATTAATATAGTATATAAACATAATTTTATATTTCTATTCTAAAGAGTTAATAGTGGGGATGCTAGAATTAGAGAATATAATCTTAAAAAATTTTGATTACATTCCTTTTTCCAAAGAAACATTTTTAATAGCTATATGGTGCATCTTATGCAGACTTGCTTTGATTCTTATGCATTCACCTTCCCTATTTTTGTACAACTCTCCCATATTTTTTCATTCTCTCTTCAAAAAAATATTCAGTTATTTTTTTCTGCGAACTTGGGTTTTCTGTCTTTGTGCCTTAGTTTATGTTGTTCTATTTGCAGCTCACAAAAATTAGGTGAACAACTGTAATGCTAGAATAGTTTTCCACCACAAAGCCCACTTCAGTGTCTTCACCAAATGAAGATTACCACACAGTTTAAAGATGGTAGATATTTTTTTACCAAGCAAATCTGGGCTGTCACTTGTAGGTTCTAGCATCACAAAAGCTTGAATCCACAATTAGCCAGGGTCTGTTCTCAAATATGCCTTCCTTCTAGGCAGGTTTTCAGTAACAGATCCTGTGCCCACAAGACTCCCTCTTGGGCAGGAGCAAGCACAAAGACGCCTTTGTCTTCCTCTTGAACCGGATTCAAGACAACAGCCCTTGTTTCTTTGCTGGCAGGTTCTCCAAGCTGTTCCGCACGACAGGAAAAAGCAGAGCATGTGTCTGCAGTCAGCACCACCTCCACCAGCACTCTGAGTTTAGTGAAAGCATAATATTTGGGAGTTCACATCCACCTTGAAAGTCTAGCTTGTACCCCTTAACAGGAATCTTTTAAAGAAACACTCTTTCCTTTGGTTATTTTTATATGGTTTACTGATGTTATTTTCTGGTAAGTACAACATGCAGTTAAGAGGAAGGACACATTTGAGAAATACCAATAAATACAAATTAGCACGTTTCCACAGGCTAAAAGAAAAAAATAAATGCTTTTTTTCTTTGTTTTTTACATACGTAAATTCAATATAGCATGTCTTTTTTTCTTATAAAGCCAACAGATAATTATTGAGCTGCTACAAGTGAATCTAAATGGATGGAACAGAAACTCCAAGCTTCACACATGGGAAGTATGTATTCCATCAGTGAATTACATTCTTTAGAAATTTTCTTTCGTTTCTGTGTGCAACTTGTGTTTCCTTTCTTATTTCTTCTATATTGGGCTTTACCTTTCCAACGTATTTGGGAAAAACTGCCAAACAGCGTGTTTCCCTCTTGGCCATTTTCTGAATTCCAGTTTGTCGTATCTTTAATTTACATTGTTCATCATGCGGTGCAGTCTTTTTAATGTCTCTCTTTCTAATTCTGGGGCCATTTTTATACATCTGTTTCCCTCCTGTGTTCATGATTTTAGAATTTTTTAACATTTCTAATTTTTAAAGGTTTTATCCTGTGCTTAGTCACTTTCATCCATTACTCCGTCATTTTAAATTCTTGTTTTTGGGTTTACATTCCTAGACTGTGATCCTGCTGGGTGACCGCCTGTTACAAAACACAGTGCAGAAATCTCCTGGGAACAGTCTGTCAAAATTGTCTACTTGACCATCAGTTACAATGCTTAGCAGGTGGTGTGTGACTGATTATAGCCTAAACAGAAATGTATTAAACTGATGTGTGGCCACATTAGAATCACCTAAACAACCAATTGTAGATGATAGAGTAGCCATGAAGCAGAAAAAGAAAATTATATAAACGCAAGCAAAAATATCAGTGAAATCACATGAAGTAATGATAAAATTTCTAAAGACGGGTCCAAGTATCCATATTTCTATCGTTCTGAGATTTACCCATTCTTGTTCTATGAAATACTTTGGTGTACATATGTGAAACAGCATAAAGTATGCATATATATGTTTAAACTATGATTTTCAAAATATTATCTAATTCAAATCTTTGTTTTGCTGTTCTCTATTCTTTCCCAATATTCACACTCACTGAACTAGATACTCGAAACCAAAAGCATTTAGTAGAAAAGAAAACATATGGCATTATAGGAATGGAGTGGGACTTAAGAAAAACCACTAGAAATGTTACATGGCCTTCTAATGAATTCTGGTTTTCTATTTAGAGAGAGCAGGTCCCCATAGTATTATGATGTGCTGTTTGATATTTGGGGCTTAATAAAGCCAGACACTTCTCTGACACACAGTGAATGAAAAGGGGTAAGGAATTTAATTTTGGAAAAATAGCAAAGCAACTACATGAAAAAGGAAATCCTCTTTTTAACTGATTATTTTCCTGTAAAATCAATGATTATATTTAATCACAGAAATATTTGATTAAAAGAGAGACAAACAGGAAGTAACAAAGTTTGGTGAGGATGTAGGGAAATTGGAATCCTTGTACATTGTTGATGGGAATATAAAATTATGTATCTGCTGTGGAAAACAGTTGGGTGGTTCCTTAAAAAATTAAATGTAGAATTACCATATGACCTAAGATTGTACACATAGATATATACCCAAAAGAATAGAAAACAGGCACTCAGACAAATGTTTGTACACAAATGTTCTTAACAGCACTATTTACAATAATCAAAAGGTAGAAACAACTCAAACGTCTATCAGTGGATGAATGGATAAATAAATTGTGGTATATAAATACAACAGAATACTAGTAAGTCATACAAAGGATTCAAGTGCTGATACATGCTACAGGGTGGATGAACCTTGAAAGCATAATGCTCAATGAAAGAAGCCAGACTCAAAAGCTCCCATATTACATGATTCCATTTATAAGAAATATTCAGAATAGAAAAATCCATGAATACAGAAAGCAGATTGGTGGTTGCCAGGGGCTGGGGGAAGGGAGGATGGGAAGTGACTGCTTAATGGTACAGGGTTTTCTTTTGGTATGATGAAAATGCTTTGGCACTAGGTAGACGTGGTTATACAGCACAGTAAATGTGCTAAATGTCACTGAATTGGTCCCTTTAAAAGCGTTAATTTTATGTTATGTGAATTTCACCTATGCAAAAACAACCAGTGTGAGGGAACTAAATAAGTCTTGTGAATCCAAAGAAAGGTAAAAATTTTCCTGAAGATGTTTGGAAATGTATATTATCACAACAGTTTGATAATCATTTTATACTTGAATTAATGGATAAAACTATAGTGTTATATATTTCACTGAAACATTATTCATTATTCATTCATTTCACAAATATTTATGGAGGGCCAAGTATGTTCTGGTCGTATCTTGGCATCACTTGACTCCTCCTTCTAGGGTAATTTTCCTTTTAACAATATTTTATTAAATTTATGAAGGAAAAGAAATAATCTCATGTCATTTTAAATCTATTTTATGTAGTCATAGACTTTAAGGGACTCTGATTCTCAAGAAATAATTTACCTTAAAGATGACTAAATTATATATATGACGGTACTTAGTAAATGACAAAGAGCTACAGAAACTTAAAACATTTTTATAGAGTATATTTGAACTTAGTTTTGTGGTATATTTTAAAGATGTTTCTTTAAAAAAACAAAAAACCCAACAACTTTAGATTACCAGTAGTTTTCTAATTTATTTTAGGGCATAGCCCTATTTTTAAATGTAATATCATGTATAAGCCCAATACATAAAACAGATATATTGAGTTGATCTATTTGAAACCTTATCTTTGCCCTTCTGCAAGTGGCCTCTGACCTTGGGACACAGTTTAAAAATCACTACTTTAACCAGTTCAATATATTTAATGACATTTCTTGTTTCCCCTATTTCTATATAATTTGTTGGGTCTGATACTACAAGAAAGGAACAAATTGCTCATTTTCAGTGATACATGGACTCAGATTCCTCCAGAATACATTTAGTAAATCACTTTTTCTACTGAAGTAAATAGTGCTTTAGTGACTTGAAAGAGATAATGAAAAAACACCTATGTCTCATTCTGTTCTCTCATTAGGTGCTGGTCATTCTGAACAGTTGGATCTTTTAAGGTTTCTTTTTTCATTCCCAACATGCTAGGTCAGTCTTGGCCCCTCTCTCCACTTCTCCAGTCTTCTTCACTATTAACCTCAAAAATCTTCTGCCAGCTATTCCTCCATCTAAACACTTATGACGTCAAAATTCATTCTTGAGAAATGATCAGAGAAAACATAGTTAATTACAGCAGGAAAAGACAGGTCTTTTATTCACAGATCCATCTGCAAGCAACAGGAAGAATTTATTCTAGTATGATTCATCTCAGTAGGGTCTGGAGAAAGACAAGATTTGAGTTTATCATAGCAGCTTGCAGTATCAGGACATTAAAGGAGCTCTGGTGATCCAATGGTTAAGCACTCAGCGGCTAAGCAAAAGGTTGGTTGTTCAAAGACCACCAGCTGCTCCACGGGAGAAAGATATGGCAGTCTGCTTCAGTAAAGATTACAGCCTTGGAAACCCTAAGGGCAGTTCTACTCTGACCTAGAGGTCACTGTGAGTTATAATCAACTTGACGGTAATGGGAACATAATGTCTTAATGTGTCCTACAAAGACGGCTATGGGCTGATCAGGAGTGCAGAAGCTTACCAAGTTATACTCTTTCTAGAGAGTGCCAAGATCTATCTCCTTAAAGCATGAGAGACTTGTACTCTTTCCAAAACTTAGTAGAAACCAGGAATTTACAATGGAATTACTTTTTGTCTGCCTTTGTTATGGTTTAGCCATAAATTCAATCATTCAATATAGACTATATAAATTTGAAGAAGTCTAAGTCTTCTTCAAATGCCTTCTTTAAGTGTCTTCCCACTGCCCTCCCTCAACTCTCACCACCACCACCCCCCTTTAACCAATAATCCTGGAAACCTTATATCCACATCACTCTTCATGCTGTGCATCCCCTTCTTTTGCTGTCCAGCTTCTTTCTTGCCAATATTCCTAATAGCCTTATCCTATTATGCTTCTGTTGCACCAATTTGGTAAAATAACAGCCCTTGATCAATATAGCTCTGTCTTTCTTTTCCTATATGTGACATGTTAAATTCTCACAATTGCACAGATTGGTCCCACAGCAAATTTATAGTAACCAACTTTGATAGAACAGAGTCCTTCTGTTAACTATCAGTCCTTCTAAGTGTCATTCTCAAATGTTTATTAAGTCCCTACTGTGGGATATTCCAAGTACAAAGGAAAGTAATTTAAAGACTCTAATTAGGTTATCATTGCTAAAGAAAGAAGTTATAAATAAGTAAAGGGGAAATTCTTAAAATGAACCCTCTGGTGCTTGATTAGAGTTTTGGATATATACATATGTATGTTGTTGATAGTTACCATGGAGTCAATTTGAATCAAGGGAAACCTCCACGTGTGCAGAGTAGAACTGAGTCATAAGAGTTATCAAGGCTATAATCTTTTGAAAGCAGATCACCAGACCTTACTTCCTTACTTCTGAGGCGCCTCTGGATGGGTTTGAATCACCAACCTTTTGGTTATTAGCCCAGTGCTTAACCATTTACACTATATATATACAATTTACACCATATATATATAAACAAATAGATACAGAAATAGTTGTGTGTGTGTGTGTTTATGTGAGAATAAAGATTGGTGTACATACATATATTTCCTAGTGCTGAACGCTTAGAGGGTCTACAAGCAATGACTACTCCATTACCAATGAGCACTCCTAGTTTCTAAATACATTTTTCAGTAAAAGGAACTAGGACTCCTTGAAGAATCTGTTGATTCCAGGGCTGTGACAGGGAAAATACAAGAGACCTAGAACATCTTGCGGAGCCAGAAAATAAGGAAATGATATAAGGAGAAAAAAAAAAAGATGGGGAGGGGCACATATCAAAAGGATACAAAAGCCAACTTGAAAAATTTCCCAGTAGTCAAATGTGGAACTATTTAAGCAACAATATAAACAAAGATAGTACTTGATTCTCAACCATAGAATAATAAAAAGAAAAAGAGTCAGTACTGATATAGATAAATGATTACACAAATAAATAAACGTGGGGAAAAAACAACTTCTTTACAAAAGAAATGCAATTAATAAATGTAGATGGAATGAGGAAAATAGAAAATATCCATTAGAACACTACAATAATAATTTCTGTAGGCCAAATCCACCAAGAGTGCTAAAATTAGTGGATGATAGTTTAAAGAGAAACAGGATATTTGCCTGTTTCTGAGAGTCTCAAAATATGTCCTCCTAAATACCAATTAATTACAAAGGACAAAAATAGCTTTATAGTAGAGAAATCTGGTAAATACCAAATGTGCAAGGTTAGCACTACTAGTAATAAGACATACTGTCATCCTACACCCCCTGATTTGATGTACTGAGAAGGGCACGGCACCTCAATCCAATCAAGAGAAAACATCAGATAAATCCAAATTGAAGGACATTCTACAAAATACCTTCATTCCTCAAAAGTGTCCAGACCATGAGAGATAAGGAAAGGATGAAAAATTGTCACACATCGGAAGGACAAAGGAGACAAAAAACTGAATGCAACATGGTATTCTGAATTGGATCCTAGAACAGAAACAAAACAAAACAAAACAACATATATTAGTGAAAAAACTGGGAAAATTCAAATAAGGTCAGTAATATAGTTAATGGTATTGTTCAAAGTTCATTTCTTAGTTTAATTGTACCATGGTTATGTAAGATGTTCACATTAGGAGAAACTGGGTGAAAGGTATACAAGAATTCTCTGTACTATTTTTGCAGCTCTTCACGTCTAAAATTATTTCAAAATGATTTTAAAAATTAAAAAAAAATCACTACGGTGACTCCTTAGAAATTATTTTTAGGTGTAGCTGTTACTTTAAAACAAGCTCAATGCCATCGTCTCGATTCTGACTCATAGCTACCCTATACCACAGAGTAGAACTGCCCCATAGGGTTTCCAAGCAGTAGCTGGTGGATTCAAACTGCCGAACTTTTGGTTAGGAGCAGAGCTCTTAACTACTGCGCCACCAAGGCGGACTCAAGAATCACCTAAAGCCACTTTATTATTTTCTGCTGATGACCTTTAAAGCCATCCTGTGAGACTAGTTCTTCCTTAACCCTTGAGTGAAATCTAAAGTGTTCTCTGTTACTTTTCCAGCACTCTCGGATAATTGTCCTCTAGTTTCTTTTAATCACAAAAGAGTCTCATTTTGGCAATTTAAAGGTTCAATGCCACATAATAGTAAAAAATTTCCATCTTTTCTTTAAAATTAAACTCATAACCCAATATGTCAGTCTCAGTTCTCTGAGACCCATACCAAGCATAGTCGATAAACATGCAAGTGTTCTGTTAGGAGAAACACTGAGGGAATACGGGAAGGCAGAAGGACAAGTTTGGGAAAGTCTGACTTCCAGTGAAGGAAAAGAAGAAGGAAAGCTGAATGAAAGCATCCTAGACTGCCGTGCAGTTTAAAGAAGGTTAGATACTTCATTGTGGAGTTCTTGTTTTAGTTTTTTGATAGTATTTTATTGAGTTTTTGGTGAACGCTTACACAGCAAGTTAGGTTCCCATTTGACAATTTCCACACAAATTGTTCAGTGACATTAGTTCCAGCTGAATCATTGTTTGTTGGTAGTTTTTTAATATTTAAAAAAATGAGGTGCTAATTGCAAGCAGACCATATGGTACAATATTCCATGAAGTACATCACAAACATGGTACATATCCGTACCATGGTCCAGGAAGTGCATCACACTTTATGATTACACTTGAAACAAAATATCTTACTCAGCTTTCCAGCAAACAGTTTACAGAAGATGTCATTAGGGAGGTGAGTAATCCAAGTAGGCCATATCAGTCCCATGTTCCATGAAGTACATCACACGTGGTACCTATCTGTACCATGGCCCAGGAAGTGCATCACAAACTGTTTCTACCCCACAAATAACTAGTTTCCTTGAATATTTCTGAATGCTGGTAACCGTACCTTCCTAATAACACAAAGGAAATAGTAAACATACTTGCAAGCCGTATCTTGCTGTACAGAAGCCAAAAGACACAAAAGTTTCACACAATCACTCCTCTGGGAAGCATCCCCTCATACGAATGGCTCTCAACATTCACATGTGGCACACACCAACTTACTTGTTTTCTGGGCAATTGCACCAGTATCTGCCATGATGCCAGAACATACTAAAGTGGCTCAGATACCTGCCAATAAACCTCCAGGGGTGGAAAATATAGATGGAACATATATGTGCCAGCAACAATGAAAGGATTTTAATTGTGTTCTGTTTGCTCCGTTTCCAGTACTCTAGTTTCCCTGCCCGCTTATCTTCTCACATTTGCTTTTGAGTAATTGTTGACCTTTTGGTCTCATACTGATTTTTTTTAAAGTAGGACACCAATCTTACGGGTAATATCCTTTATTTGATGTGCCACTCTGCTTTTTCGCTAAAAGATGATCTCGGGATAGGCTCCGTTCTAGATTTAAAGAGTGTCTCAGGGAGATAGTTTCAGGGAGTCCTCTGTTCTCTACTGTTCCAGTTTGCCTGGATTTTTTTTTTTTTTTTAATAAGAGGTTGAGTTCTGCTCCATATTTTTCTCCCATTCTATGCAGTATCAGCTATTGTAACCCCAGTCAGAATGGTCAGTGGTAGTAGCCGGGCATGATCTAGTTATTCTGGTCTCAGGGTAGATGAGGTTGTGGCTTGTGTTAACTTTTTTATTCTCTGAGATTTTGGTTACCTTCTTACTGTTTTGCTCCTGGTGAGTAGAGACCCATAGTTGGGTGTTAGATGGCCACTCACAAGCTTTTAAGATGCCAGACAATACTCACTTCATTAGGATGCAGATCATGATTTTTGTGAATTATGTTACGCCAAATGACTGAGTTGTCCCATAAGACTATGGTCCAAAGTCTTCAAAATCAGAAAACCAATCCTGGAAGGTGTTTGCTTATGTATGAGGAGTATCAGCATTTGTGCCTTCAGTGTATATATGTGCCTGCACCCACATATTTGTATTTGCAGGTACCTATAGATACTTCTGTCTGTTCTCACCTGTGGACACACCTATACCTACCCATGTGTTAATTAACCTATACCCTTCCATATGTGCTCAAACACTCATTTTTACTTTGGTTGTGCTGTGCTCACTACATCCACATTCGGTACCACTTTTCTCATCATCGAAAATAATAAATCTCTAAATGGTCAGCTCCTGTCCAGAGGCGACATGAGAAGGCAAAAAGGGACAGGAACTGGTTGAATGGACTTGGGAAATGCGGGTGGAAAGGAGGTGTATGCTGTCACGTTATAGGTAGAGCAGCTAGGGTCACATAGCAGTGTGTGTATAAATTTTTGTATGAGAAACTGACTTGAACTGGAAACTTTCACTTAAAGTACAATAAAAAAAAGAAGAAAAAAAAAAAATCTCTACAGTTTAAAGCATACGTTCTGCTTGCCCCGTCCTCTCTCTGGTAACAGTCAATGAACATTAGTCTCATATTTATCTATTCTTGTCTTCGTTTTAAAGAGGGATCATACAACATTTGTCCTTATATGCTTGGCTTATTTCACTTAGCATTATAAATTGTGGAGTTGCTCAGTTAAAGTCAACCATGAGAATGGTCCCATGTCTTCCAGGAATGGGTCTACCTTAGTGTCCCTGTTGCTCTCTGTCATTGGCTGGGAGCAGCCCGTGGTAAGCTTGGCTTTGGTGTAAAACACCACAGGGAATTTCAGAGCTCAGCAGTTGGGGCCTTTGGTGTATTCACTCCCTGTGTTTGGCAGTCTGTGAGGGGTATTCTGGTGGGCATCACATCAACCGTCCCCAGCTGGGTTCTCCATTAACCTGGAAGCCTGCATAGATGTGGTGGGTGTGGAGGATTCTTTGCTTTTTGTTACCTGCCCCGTACACTATCTCCAGCTTTTGTCTCCTCTAGGGTAGAATGATTGTGTGAAATGTAAGAGAGGTGAGGATAAGGAATCCTTATAGTTACCAGTACTGTTGCAATCTGATTTTGAAGCTTTTTGTACTTGGCCGATGTACAAAGCTGATTTTCACTGTTTGTTCACTTCTGTGAAGACTTGCATTATTCACACTCCATTTACATGGGTTGTATATATCTGACAAAGACATGGATTTAGAAAACCAAAAGGAAAGAACATGCTCTGTATTTCTCAAGCTGAAAGAACTGAAGAAAAAATTTAAGTCTTGAGTTGTAATACTGAAGGGTTCTATGTGCAAAATATTGAATGGTGTAGGAAGCATCAAAAGAACATGGAAGGAATATACAGAATCATTGTACCAAAAAGAATTGGTCAATGTTCCATCATTTCAGGAGGCACCATATGATTAAGAACCAATGGTACTGAAGAAAGACGTCCTAGCTGCACTGAAGACACTGGCAAAAACAAGCCTCCAGGAATTGATAGGATACCAGTTGAGATGTTTCAACAAATGTATGCAACTCTGGAAGCACACACTCATCTGTGCCAAGAAATTCGGAAAATAGCTACCTGGCCAACTGACTGGAAGAGATCCATATTTTGTCCATTGCAAAGAAAGGTGATCCAATGGAATACAGTAATTATTGAGCAATATCATTAATATCACATGGAAGTAAAATTATGCTGAAGATAATTCTAAAATGGTTGCAGCTGTACACCTACACCAAAGGGCCAAAAATTCAAGCTGGATTCAGAAGAGGACATGGAATGAGGGATATCATTGCTGATGTCAAATGGATCTTGGCTGACAGCAGAGAACACCAGAAAGATGTTTACCTGTGCTTTATTAAGTATGCAAAGGCTTCAGTCTGGAGGCGAGATGGGAAGGCAGAAAGGGTTAGGAGCTGGTTGAATAGACATGGGGAATCAGGGGTGGAAAGGAGGAGTGCGCTGTCACAGTATGGGGAGAGCAATTAGGGTCACATAACAATGTATGTATAAATTTTTGTATGGGAGACTAACTTGAAATGTAAACTTCAATTAGACTACAAGAATAAACAAACAAACAAAAAAAGAATAGGCCAAAAAAAAAAAAAGAGAAAAGAGAAAATACGATGGCTTGGGTCAGGTGCACCTTAGACTTCAAAGTGACATCTTTGCTTTTTAACACATTAAACAGGTCTCGTGCAGCAGATTTGCCCAAACACTTCATTTGATTTCTTGACTGCTGCTTCTATGGGTGTTTTCTCTTTCCTGAAACTAGTTTTGTACATGTAAACTAGAGATTCGAGAATCACAGAGACCAAAAATCAAGAATTCAAAAAGAAATCTTAAATTGTGTGGTTTTATTTCAGTGTAACCCTAACATATATTTTTAACAATGATATAGGTGAAACTTCTGATTTACAGAGCTAATTCAAAGCTGAAAATGTTTTATTAGATTAAGAGTTTAGTACTTTTAACTAGTGTTTCTGTAATTGGGATTAGCTGAACATTTTTTTCTGAGGGTTCTGAAGGATTTTCTTCTTTAAAAGAAATGTTTGAAAACACTGGTATAAATCATGTTTCAAGGCATTAGTAATTCAGACAATTAAGCATTGCCCCTCCCCAAAGCACGTGAAGAGATAGAATTGTTATGTGGCCAAGATCCTCAGTGTTGAGGGGGCAGAGAAGGCTAGCAGGAGGTTTTGAGGCTTCCCAAACCCTTTCAACAGCAGGAGCAGCACATTGCTTTCCAATTTATTTGTTTACACTCCACACATAAGATTTTCTAGCAAAAAGAAAAAAAATGTTAAAAACACTGTCTTAGATGATCAAATCAAGTCACAGTAGATGTTAAGGTCAATATGGTAACATTGCTGCTGTCAATCATTATCGCGATCTTTTCCAAGTGTCATATAAGACCGGTTATGTGAAAAACCATAAAATCTAAGAAAAAAAATCAAATTCAAGTTGATTATCCCACAGTCACTCAATACTGTCACAGAGTATTAGCATATCTTGAAAATAAATGGGTTGGGCCTAATAAATAATGTTTTAAACTCTGATATGTGAATCCTTTTTGAGGAACCCTTTCCAAATATCAACTCATTCAGAATACACATTGTCTGAAAGATGTACTTTGAGAAACACAGTGTTCTGATTCTAAATCATGCACTCAGGAAAATTCTTAGACCATGTTATTATATTCTTTCTTTATTTCTCTATGTTCTATCTATCATTTCTCTTTTTTTTTTAAGGAGAAAATGGTTTCATTATATATATGGCACCAAGACAGGTAGCTCAGTGTCAATGTATGGTTGTGTAACCTGTGTCTTCTTTTTCTTCTGAATATCCCTAGATGTGTGGGTTTGGACAGAGACTGTTAAGTTTGGAAGATTGTTTTAATGTTCATTCATCTGTGCTTAGCTGCCTCTAAACTGGCAAAGTGGTTCAGGTCTTAAGAGTCCTTCACAGAAGTATTTGGTTTATTTTTTCTCTTTATCGAAGTATAGTTATACATACCGAAAATGCACAACTAAACACACCCATGTACAGAAAACAGAACACTATCAACACCTTTGAAGTCCCATTACTCTCTCTTTCAGTAACTACCCCAGCCAAGGTTAACTGCCATCCTAACTTCTAATAGCATGAGCTAAATTTGCCTAATTTTTTTACTTAAAATAAATAGAATCATACAATATGTACTCTTTTGTTTCTGGCTTCTTTTACTCAGCTTTATATTTATGAGAATCATCCCTATTTTTACATATAGTTGTAGATTGTTTATTCCCATTTTAGTATACTATTTCATTGTTCGAATATACTATCATTTATTTGTCTATTCTACTTTTGATGGACATTTATATAGTTTCCAGTCTGAGACTGTAGTTAATATTGTGACACTCTAGTACAGAGTCTTTGGAGAAATAAATGAACTCATTTCTACTAGACACATACCTAGTAGTGAAATTGTTGGAGATAGGATATGCATATGTTCAGTGAATACTGCTAAACAGTTTTCCAAAATGACTGAACTAAAATTTATACCCCCACTGGCAGAGTCAGTAACTTCCATTGCTCTACATCCTTCCCAATACTTGCTATTTTCAATCTTTATTTTCAGTTATTCAGGTGGTGTGTACTCATATTTAATTCTATTTTGCATTTCCTGAAGTTGAACACCTTCTATAAGTTATCAGCCATTTCGATAATCCCTTTTTTTTTGTCAAGTCCTTATAGAAAACTTATGCCAACTTTTCTTTTAGCCTTTATTTTCTTCATTGATTTATGGAAGTCCTTTATACGTTCTAAATATAAATCATTTATTGGACATATGTGTTGAGAATCTCTCTTCAACTCTGCAGGTTAGTTTTTTATTTGATTAATTTTTTTTATATTGACCAATTAATAATTTTAATAAAGGAAACCTGGTGGTGCAGTGGTTAAGTGCTTGGCTGCTAACCAAAAGATCTATGGTTCAAACCCACCAGCAGTTCCATGGGAGGTAAGACCTGGTGATCTGCTCCCATAAAGATTACCACCTAGGAAAAACTAAGGAATAGCTCTACTCTGTCATGTAGGGCTGCTATGAGTTAGAATCAACTCTGTGCACACAACAACACTTATTTTAATATCAAGCAATATATCAATTTTTTCTATTATGGTAGGGATTACACAACCATTTTTAATGTTTGATTTTAATCACATGATCAACTGTTTTATGAATTTAAATAACTATTTTGAAACACGTGGTTTATTGAGTAACATCATCCATAGAATAAGGATCTTCGGGTGTAGAACCCAATTAGAATTCATTCACAATTATTTTAATGAGTTATGTGTTAGTGCAGCATAGTTAAGTCAAAGAGTGAATTTTGGCATCAAACAGATATGATTTATATCCTACTTTGGACATACAGTTCCGAATAATGGATTAGTTAATTTTTATGAGTCTCTCAGCAAATTCTTCTGTAAAATAGTGATAATAATATCTACCTGGTGGGTTCACTTTAAATTTCAAATTGTTATTATATATAAGATGCCTTAATATGATGTTATTCTAAGACGTCACATTTGTAAGCATTTGAAAACAAATGTTCTTGGCTAGAAAAAGCATATTGCTTCATGGGAAAGTGGAATTCTTACATCCCCACAAGCTATCCATGAGGAATGATCTTTGCATTCTATTTTCTTTCCCTAATTCAAAGCTAGTATCTGCCAGCTGCTCCTTGGAAACCCTGTGGGACAGTTCTACGCTGTCCTATAGAGTCTCTATGAGTTGGAATCAACTTTATAGCAATGGATTTGTTTGTTTGTTTGTTTTCTTTTTTTTTTGGTTTGGTTTACTGTCCAAATATATAATGCATGCTGACATTAATAAATTAGACTGACCTGAACATCATATCTTCCAAGGAAATTTGCCCTGTTAGGGAAATTTATAGATAAATTTATGATATAGATGATAAAGATATACATTAAGTGTTATCAAATTCTTTTAATCATGTGCATGTATGCCATATGCATTGTATATTGATCTGTGTATAATTATATAATTCTTAGAGTTTGATTACAATTGCTAATTGTCACCATTAAGTTCAATGATTCATTTTCATTTATAGGAGGTCTTAAATAATGTGAAATGACTCTAGACTCATTATAGATCTCAGCTGCTAAAATAGTAGGGAAGGATGCCTTTTGTCCTATTCCAAATGATCCTTGAGTGACACTGCCTGTGAAACAGGTAGTGTTGAGGGGTGAGTATTGGTAATTTCAGTGTCAAGAACCAGACAACCTTGACAATTTCTGCTAGGCATAAGCTTCTGAGCATCCTCCCACATGACATTTAAATTGTCCTGACTTCCTTCAAGTGTATCAGCTCTGGCTGTCTCCACTCATCAACTCAGATTAAGATTTTCCTACTACACAAAGAAAATAGCCCTGTACTCTTGCTGAATTTCATGAATTATGAAGAATTGCCACACATTTCGGAAAACAAATCAATGTTTTATTTTATGCTATTTCTCCAATTGATTTCTCTCCACGTATTCCAACATCATTATCAAGTTATTTCCCATGATATCATTTATGAAAGCAAAGTGTCCCAACTGAGGGAGATGAAAGCCCTCTTTACCCTTTTTTAGTAACATGGATCACAACATTCCTTTTTTGGGTGTGACACTATAAAAAGGGCAATGACAAACAGCAGCAAGACCAGAGAGATTATTTTTTACAAGTCTTTATACGACATAACTAATTTTTGGAGATAACAGGGAAACATAGTTCAGCTCAATATAAGGAAAAGTTTATGGCAATTAGATGTGCCCCAAAATATAACGGACTTTCTCATTATGTAGTACTATTCCTGTTCAATAAAATATCCAGGGACAGAATAATCACAGATGGGACATCTGGAAAGGCATTCTTGCACTGGGTATGATGTGTTGGCTTGATAACCTTAAAAACTCTCCCTCTGATAAGTCAATGAATTCTAATCCTCATATACCTCAGAAGTTAAGCTGTGCCATATTACATAACCCCCATGCAACTGTCAGTTTGTTGTACTGTGGGGGCTTGTGTGTTGCTGTGATGCTGAAAGCTATGCCACTGGTATTTAAATACCAGCAGGGTCATCCATGGTGGACAGTTTTCATTTGAGCTTCTAGACTAAGACAGACTAGGAAGAAGGACCCAGCAGTTTACTTCTGAAAAGAATTAGCCAGTGAAGATCTTATGAATAGGAGTGGAACATTGTCTGATACAGTGCCAGAAGATGAGATCCTCAGGTTGGAAGGCACTCAAAACAAGACTGAGGGAGAGCTGCCTCCTCAGAGTAGAGTCAACCTTAATGATATGGATGGAGACAAGCTTTCAGGACCTTCATTTGCTGATGTGGCACAACTCAAAATGAGAAGAAATAGCTGCAAACATCCATTAATAATCAGACTGTGGAATGTGTGAAGTATGAATCTAGGAAAATTGGATATTGTCAAAAATGAAATGGAACACATAAACATCGATATCCTAGGTGTTAGTGAGCTGAAATGGACTGGTATTGGCAATTTTGTATTGGACAATCAATCACATGGTCTACTGTGCTGGGAATGACAACTTGAAGAGGAACAACACTGCATTCAGCATCAAAAAGAAAATTTCAAGATCTATCCTGAATTATAACGCTGTAGTGATAGGATAATATCCATAAGCCTACAAGGAAGACTAGTTAATATGACCATTATTCAGATTTACACACCAACCACAAAGGCCAAAGATGAAGAAATTGAAGATTTTTACCAACTTCTGTAGTATGAAATTGATGGAACATGCAATCAGGATGCATTGATAATTACTGGTGACAGATGTGAAAGTTGGAAACAAAAAGGATTGGTAGTTGGAAAATATGGCCTTGGTGATAGAAACAATACTGGAGATCACATGACAGAATTTTGCAAGACCGACGACTTCTTCATTGCAAATATCTTTTCTAACCAGCATAAACAATGACTATACACATGGACCTCACCAAATGGAATACACAGGAATCAGATCAACTACATCTATGGAAAGAGACAATGGAAAAGCTCAATATCATCAGTCAGAACAAGGCCAGGGGCCAACTGCAGAACAGACTATCATTTGCTCATATGCAAGTTCAAGTTGAAACCAAAGAAAATTAAAACAAGTCCACGAGAATCAAAGTACAACTTTGAATATATCCCACCTGAATTTAGAGACCATCTCAAGAATAGATTTGACTCGTTGAACACTAATGACTGAAGACCAGGTGAGATGTGGAATGACATCAAGGACATCATACATGAAGAAAGCAAGAGGTCATTAAAAAGACAGAAAAGAAAGGAAAGACCAAAATGGATGTCAGAAGAGACTCTGAAACTTGCTCTTGAACTTTGAGTAGCTAAAGCAAAAAGAAAAAATGAAGTAGTAAAACAGCTGAATAGAAGATTTCAAAGGGCGGCTTGAGAAGACAAAGTGAAGTATTAAAATGACAAGTGCAAAGACTTGGAGATAGAAAACCAAAAGGGAAGAACATGCTGGGTATTTCTCAAGCTAGAAGAACTGAAGAAAAAAATTCAATCCTAGAGTTGCAATGTTGAAGGAGTCTATGGGGGAAATATTAAATGACACAGGACACATCAAAACAAGATGGAAGGAATACACAGAGTCACTATACCAGAAAGAATTAGTCAATGTTCAACCATTTCAGGAGGTACCATATCATCAGGAACCAATGGTACTGATGGAAGAAGTCTAATCTGTACTGAAGGCATTGGCGAAAAACAAGCAGTTGATGGAATACCAATTGAGATATTTCAACAAACAGATGGCAGCACCACAAGTGCTCACTCATCCATTCCAAGAAACTTGGAAGACAGCTACCTGACCAACCGAGTGGAAGAGATCCATATTTATTCCTATTCCCAAGAAAGGTGATCTAACCGAATGCAGGAGTTATCAAACAATATCATTAACATCAGACATTTTTCTCAGGATCATTCAAAAGTGGCTGCAACAGTATATTTACAGGGAACTGCCAGAAATTCAAGTGATTCAGAAGAGGAAGTGGAACCAGGGATATCATAGCTGATGTCGAACGGATCCCGGCTGAAAGCAGAGAATACAAGAAAGATGTTTACCTGTGTTTTATTGACTATGCAAAGGCATTCGACTCTGTGGATCATAACAAATCACGGATAACATTGCGGAGCACTTAATTGTACTCAAGAGGAACTTGTACATAGATCAAGAGGCAGTCTTTTGAACAGAAGAAGGGGATAGTGCACGGTTTAAAGTCAGGAAAGGTGTGCATCAGGGTTGTATTCTTTCACATACCTAGTCAATCTGTATGCTGAGCAAATAATCCAAGAAGCTGAACTATATGAAGAAGAATGGGGCATCAAGATTGGAGGAAGACTCATTAACAACCTGCATTCTGCAGATGACACAACCTTGCTTTCTGAAAATAAAGAGCACTTGAAGCATTTACTGATGAAGATCAAAGACCATAGCCTTCAGTATGGATTACACCGTAACATAAAGAAAACAAAAGCCCTCACATCTGGACCAATAAACAACATCATGATAAATGGAGAAAAGATTGAAGTTGTCAAGGATTTCATTTTACTTGGATCCACGATCAACACCCATGGAAGCAGCAGTCATGAAATCAAAAGACGCATTGCATTGGGCAAATCTGCTGCAAAAGACCTCTTTAAAGTGTTGAAAAGCAAAGATTTCACCTTGAAGATTAAGGTGTGGCTGACTCAAGCCATGGTGTTTTTAATCACTTCATATTCACGCGAACGCTGGATGATGAATAAGGAAGACTGAAGAATTGACGCCTTTCATTTGTGGTTGGCGAAGAATATTGAATATACCATGGACTGCCAAAAGAACGAACAAATCTGTCTTGGAAGAAGTACAACCAGAATGTTCCTTAAGAGCAAGAATGGTGAGACTACATCTCACATATTTTGGACATGTTATCAGAAGGGATCAGTCCCTGGAGAAGGAAACCGTGCTTCATAAAGTAGGGGGTCAGTGAAAAAGAGGAAGACCCTCAACGAGATGGACTGACACTGTGGCTGCAACAATGGGCTCAAGCATAACAACGATGTGAGGATGACGCAGGACCAAGCAGTGTTTCATTCTGTTGTACGTAGGGTCATTATGAGTAGAAACTGACTTGACAGCACCTAACAACAATAACAACAACAACCTATTAGATAAAAATATAATTTGAAAGATATCTTTTATAAAGTTTCTATGCATCCTGAATGTTAAAAACATTTTTATTATAGGTAAATGTATTATTATAGTAACAACTTGATAGTGCCAATGACCAATGTAACAAAATAAAACAGAGGAATCTGCTTATTCAGTCTCCTATGTCCATTCTACTCACCCTCAACCAAAACATGATACTAGCCAAGAATCTGCAATATCTGTTCATTTCAAGATCTACTCATCCAGCTTTTCCCATGTTGTTATTGTTGTTAGTTGATGTCAAGTTAGTGCTGATTCATGGTCACCTCATGTACAACAGAACAAAATATTGCCCAGTTTGTGCCGTCTTCATGACCATTGGTATTGTTATACATAGGGTTTTCATCGGCTAATTTTCAGAAATTGATCTCCAGGCTTTTTTCCTAGTCTGTCTTTGTCCGGATGCTCTGCTGAAACCTGTACACCATGGGTGACCCTGCTGGTATTTGAAATATAGAAGCATAGCTTCTAGTCTCATAGCAACACAAGCCACCATAGTATGACAAATTGACAAATGGGTGTTTTTCCCATACATGTTATTGTTTTAACCCTAGCGCTGAAATTCCTTGTCTACCTATATTTCTCCTATTATTAGTCAATCATAGATTAAAGGATCATTACTAGGACATCCATTTTACTCCCCATTGCCAAAATTTAATTTCTGTTCCTCAGTCCTCTCCCACCCTATTCCTCCTCCTTCCCAGACCGCACCTGGAAACACTTCTCTTTCATTTCTACTGTTAAAGTAATTAACATTTTTAAATAGTAACTAAGTTCTGCATGCAATTTTTGGTTTGTTTCCTCTAACTGAAAAAGAACCTATGGATAAGTGAAAAAATATGGGCCCATTTAATATATAATGTCATCTAGGGTTTTTGGAAGGTCAAGTCTATGAAATACAATGGGATAGTTACTATCTTACTCTCCTTTAGTTTTTCAATATTTTAATTATTTAAATTGATTTAGTAATTTAAAAAATCAACATAGGACCTTTTTTTTCTTTTTAGTGATTTATTTTTTTAATATGAAGAAGTTATTGTCTCTTTAAGTTAAAGGCATATGCACTGATGTCTGTCTTGGAAGAAGTACAGCCAGAGTGCTCCTTAGAAGTGAGGATGGCAATACTTCCTCTCACGTACTTTGGACATTTTATCAGGAGGGACCAGCACCTAGAGAAGGACATCATGCTTGGTAGAGGGTCAGCAAAAAAGAGGAAGGACCGCCAAGAAATGGACTGACACAGTGGCTGGAACGATGGTCTCAAACATAGCCAAGATTGTGAGGATGGTACAGGACTGGGCAGTGTTTCGTTTTGTTGTACACAGGGTTGCTATGAGTCAGAACTGACTCAACGGAACTGAACAACAACAAAAACGTGTACTGATGAAGGAACCCCTGGTGGCACAGTGGTTAAGAGCTGGGTTCTAACTGAAAGGTTGGCAATTCAAACCCACCAGCCACTCTACAGAAAAAAGATGTGGCAATCTGCTCCCATAAAGTTTTACAGCCTTGGAAACCCTATGGGGCAGTTCTACTTTATCCTATAGCATTACTATGTGTTGGAGTCGACTTGATGGTAATAGGTTTTTTTGGTTTTGATGCACTCATACATCCTTTCTTTTTCCTTTTTTTTTTTTTTTGCAGAGAATTAGCAATGCAGTCGATTGTGTGGCTTAAGAGCTATAACTGCATAGTTCCTTATACAAATGGATATTTTGGAATTATTTCAAAAGTCTTGATCTTCTCTGTACATCTAATCCTTGAATTATCTCTTATTTCATGAAAAATCAAACAAATAGACAAAATTAAGTGAAGAAATTTTATTCCCAAGCGTGTAAAAGGCCACTGCTTGGTGGAGCTGCTGTCCAAAAGAGAAGCAGACTTAAAATGGAGGAAGGTGGGAGAACAAGGGTAGAGAGGAGTGCCTGGATAACATTTCTCTGTGTGTTGCATGCCTTGGAAAGGGTCATGAATTCAGAAATTAAGTCTAGCTTCAGGGGACCAGTACTAGCAGAAAGAGAAGTGGGGTTGACACTGTGCTTGTGGACTGAAGTTCGTACTGCTGCATCCAGCAAGGAACTTGATCTGTCTTTCATGTTGTATGTTAAGACGAATCTTTTCTTCCAATATTTTTTAAGTCAAGTGGACAAATATCATATCATGAAAACAATAGAGATATTACCATTGTGATTGTTATCAAATTCAGAGAGTTTATATAATAGTAAAAATATTTTAAATCCTTAAACATTTGTTTTAGTTCATGTTGATGCTACTACTTTCGACTCTAATTGGAGCAAAATGTTTACTTGATTTATTCAACAGGATAAAGATAAGTGGAAATTAGTATGCCATTTGTATTTTAGAAAATAATTTCATATTATATCTTCCCTTTTCTCTGCTCTCATTTAAAGTATTTGGCTTTCTCCCCAAACACATTTGACTGTTTTACTAGAGGTTAGCGGCACATTTGCATTTCAGACATAGATGAGAAATCCAGAGTGCAAGATCACTTTCTTATAGGTGTTCTTTCTATACTTTGATAATTCAGGTATATATGTATATGCATACGTATAGTTGCATTTGTATATGTATACTCAGATGTATATGAAAAAAGACATACTATCTTTTGCAAATATTTTGCCAATTCTCATCTTGTTGCTTTTGTCTCTCTCTCTCTATCAAATTGCTAATCTTAACAACACAACCAAGTCAGCCTCAACCTAGTTATTCCCAACTTATTCTACCTAACTATATTTGTTTCAAAGGGTCTTGGGGTTGTTTTAATATGATTAATCTTCCATCAGTTCTCCTTGATTCGAGAGATCTTTTACTAGAGGGTTTAACTACTCTTTAAAATAGTTAATCAGATGACTTCAGACTGTCCGCTTGAGTGACATGTAACTAAATCAAGCATGCAGGAATCCATGTGGATTAAATTTAAAATTTGTGATTTACCTGTACCATGGACTTTGTACTTGATCATGCATGGATAAAGCTCCAGAAAGGCAAAAAGATAGATGAATGGAAATTATGAGTGGAGATTTCTTTATAGCACTCTGCTTACTCAAGAGACCTTTAAAAATATTTCCCATAGTTGTGTTTTTATATTTGTCTCAAGTGATGTGATGGTTAAGATTGTGTGTCAACTTGGCTGGGCCATGATTCTCTGTGTTTTAATGTAGTCACTCCCATGATTGAAATACTGTTAGTAGCCAATCAGATGAAAGGGAGTCTCCTTGGGGGTGTGGCCCACATCTGTATATAAGCAGACGTTCTGGCTTTTTGCTTTCTCTGGATCCTGTGGCTGCTTGCTGTCATCTCATCTCCTGTTCTTGGGACTTGAGCTGTCAGCTTATCTGCCGAACCTGGGATTCATCGATCTGCACAGCCTGTGAGTGGGAGACCTGCCGATCTTGGGCTTGCCAGCTTCTGTAGCTGTGTGATTTGGGAAAGGCGTCTACCCTGATCCTCGGACTTGGGACGTTCTAGCCTCTACAATCACGTGAGCTGTTTCCTTGTTATAATCTCTCTCTATATATATTTATACACTTTACTGGTTTTGCTTCTTTAGAAAACCCAGCCTAAGACAAGTGACATTCTCTGGGAATTTCACATTCTGTTTCAGGTAAAATTTCTTTGAGATTAGGAACGCATATTTTGTTACAAAATAAATTGAAATGCACAGCTTAAGTAACACTGTCCTGACACTCAAAAAGGTTCTAGCATATGTATTTATTTATTTATTGTAACTTTGAGCTTGTTTCAAATACTTTTTGCTGTAATCTTAAAGTCATGAATTCCAAAAGACTACAACAGCGAGAGTTCCGGGTAACGTGGCGCTGTAGAGAGAAGCACCATACTGTTCCTCCACAGCAAAGACCTGAAAAACTAAGTCAAACAGAGATAAATGTCAATCCTGAAACCCTAAGCATCAAATGAAGGGATAAAGAACTCAGCCAGGCACTGAATGGAATAAGAAACTGTCAGATAACTGAGAACAAGGAGCAATACATGCGCAGAGGTCCCCTATCGGCTAACTCAGCATGGCTTCACCATCTTGGACTCCTGTTGGAGATCAGTGAACAGGGAGTACAGGAAAGCTGCTTCACAGAGCTCCCAGCAGGAGACAGAACAACTGCTAACCAGTGACATATGTTTTCCTACTCACCACCCTTCTTCACCCCAACTCGACTTCCTCTGCTTCCTGCAGCCATAATCTCTTAGCCAGGAGACACCGACTTCAGCTCTGTGCTGCTTGGATTCCTCCTGCCCACACTGGCTAACTCCCTGAGTGCCATTTGTTTGTTGCTGGTGTTGCTTTTTTCTGCTTCTTTTAGTTTCTTCCATACCTCTCACCACCTCCCCCTCCTTTCTCTCAAATACCCAGCTCCATGTGGCATCTTGCTTCTTCCTGAAAGGCTGTAACATGTCACTCAACTGTGAAACTGCTTCCCGGACCACGCTGCAATGCTGGTGGGATCCCTGGGGCTTTTTGTTTGTTTGTTTATTTTCTTTTTCTTTTCTCGGCTTGGGAACCCCATCTAGCCAGGCCTGTATTGCGAGGCTTGGGAGTTACTTCCTCAATCTGTGCAGCTGCACAGTGGGAAAGCTCATGGCATTTCTTTTTTCTTTTGTTTGTTTTTGGTTATTGTTTTTTGGTTGGCTTTTTTTCTTTTCTCTCTTTTTCCTTTTTTGTGTTTCTTCATTTCTCAGTTTCACATCTCTCTATACTTACCTTCTCTTCCTGTCTCCTGAATACCTGGCACTGTGTGGCACCTCTACCCTTTCTAGCCAGGCTGTACTTTGCTGCCTGGGAGCCACTTCTTAAGTCTTCGCAGCCCCAATGGTGGAAAGCCTGGTGACTTTTCTTTTCTTTTCTCTTTCTAATTTTTATTTACTTATTTATTTTCTTTTATCTTTTTTTTTTCTTTCCCTTTTTGCTTTCCTCCATTCTTGGTCTCCCATCTCTTCACTCCAATGGCAAACTCCCTTAGCACTCTTTTTTGTTTGTTTATTTTTGGCACCTGTTTCTCCTCTCTCTCCTCTTTCCCATACCTATCTTAGCTCCACACATCACAATCTCCTCCGTCTTTCCTGCCTAGCTGCACCATGCACTGAACATCACACCCCCACGCAGCACAGGCACAGCCTAATGGAACCTATGCTGCACTGATTCCCGGCTCACCCTGGCCCTAGTAAATGACATAAACAACCCATCCCAGCAACTCCCCTTCAGCTGAATCTGCCCTGCTACACCATAGCTGAGCAACTGACCCTGCCCATTGGACAAGGAAGTGAAAAGTACTGTGCCCACAGACAAGCAAACAACAAAGAAAGACCAGCCAGCCTGCTCACACATAACTAAATAAAACAAAAAAGCAGATCAAAAACAAACAAATCTACAATCGATAAACAACGAAAATAACTACAGAATGTCCCAAAGACAGCAGACAATATCATAACATATTAAAAAAAGGACAAGATGGTTCCAGTAAGCATCTAAAAGTAAAACACCAAATGACATTCTAGTAGAAGAAAAGCCACTAGAACTACCTGATAGAGAATTTAAATCTCTAATACCTAGAATTATTGAAGAGTTGAAGCAAAAAGCAGACAAAAAATGAGTAAAAAATAGACAAATTCATGGAAAAGGCAGACAAATTCATGGAAAATACAAACCAAAAAATAGAAGAATTCATGAAAATAATACAGGAATAAACACCAAAATAAATTCACAACTAGAATTCATACAAAAACAACAATTGGAAATCCAAAAGATAAGCAACAAGATTTCAGAAATGGATAGCACCATAGAAAGGCTGAGGAGCAGATTTGAAATGCTGGAAGACAGGATCAGTGAAATTGAAGACAAACACTTGTATATAACTCTGAAGAAAAATCAGAAAAAAGAAAGAAGAAAAATGAAGGAACCCTGAGAATTATGTGGGACTCCATCAAAAGCAAAATTTTGCAAGTAATTGGAGTTCCATAGCAATGGTAGAAAACAGAAAACAGACAGGATCATTGAAGAACTGCCGACAGAAAACTTCCCCAATATCATGAAAGATGAAAAGCTGACCATCCAAGAAGCTCAACGAACCCCATATAGGATAGTCTCCAAAAAAAAATCACTAAGGCATATCATAATGACACTTGCTAAAACCAAAGACAAACAAAGTATCCTGAGAGCAGCTCGGGAAAAACAAAAAGTCACATACAGAGGAGAAACAATAAGACTAAGCTTGGATTATTTGGCAGAAACCATGCAAGCAAGAAGGCAGTGGGATGACAGATAAAAAAAAACCTTAAAATAAAAAAATTGCCAACCAAGAATAATATATCCTGCAAAACTCTAATTCAAATATGATGGTGAAATTAGGACATTTCAGATAAACAGAAATTAAGGGATTATGTAAAAACCAAACCAAATTTACAAAAATTAGTAAAGAGAGTCCTTTCATCTGAGAACAAACATCAGACCACAGGCTGAATCTAGGACTTAAGACCTACCCAGCCAGATACCAACCTAGGAAATGAACTCTCAAGGACTATTCAAAACCAAAAAAATTACAACAGGGAACCAGAGAGGTTAATCTGTAAATGACAACAACATCAGAACAATAAAAGAGGGAATAAATGTCATAGGTATAGAACCTTCTAAAGGAGAGGAAGGCAAGGCGATATCAAGTAATAATAGATTGGCTCAAACCTAGGAAGATAAGGGTAAATTCAAGGTAACCACAAAGAAAGTTAACAAACCTACTCATCAAAATAAAGAAGAAAAACATAAAGCCTCAGTAAAAACAAAAGAAATGAAAAAAAATCCACAAACAAAAGGAAATCAGCACAGGAGAGTAAGAGGAACAAAGAAAATGTCAGCACCACAAAAAAAAAATGCACTAAAAAATGACAGCAATAAACTCACACCTATCAATAATTAACCTGACTGTAAATTGCCTAAATGCATTCATAAAACACAGACAGTTACACAATGGATAATAAAAAACAGGATCAATCAATACGTAGTCTACAAGAGACACACCTTAGAAACATAAACGTAAATTTAGTAAACATCAAAGGATAGAAAAATATATCAAGAAACAGCTACAGAAAAAGAGCAAGACTGGCAATATTAATCTCAGATAAAACAGACTTTAAAACAAAATCCACCATAAAAGACAAAGAAGGATACTACATAGTGATTAAAGGGACGATCTATCATGAAGACATAACCATAATAAACATCTGCGCACCCAATGACACCTCTCCAAAATACATAAAACAAACTCTAACAGCACTGAAAAGAGGAATTGACAGTTCCACAATAATAGTAGGAGACTTCAACATACCACTCTTGGTAAAGGACAGAACTTCTAGAAAGAAACTCAATAAAGATACAGAAGACCTAAAGGGCACAATCAACCAACTTGACCTCCGAGAGATATAGACAACACTCCACCCAACAGCTACAAAGTGCACATTCTTTTCCAATGCATATGGAACATTCTCCAGAATAGAACACATCTTAGGCCACAGAGTAACCCTCAACCAAATCCAAAACAATGAGATAATACAAAGTGTCTTTTCTGACCGTAATGCCATCAAGGTAGAAATTAACAGCAGGAAGAGCAAGGAAAAAAAAAAAAAATCAATTACATGGAAACTGAATAACACTTACAAACCACTGGGTAATAGAAGAAATCAGAGATGGAATCAAAAAATTCCTAGAATCAAACAAGCAAGAAAAAACATCATATCAAAACCTTTTTGACACAGCAAAGGTAGTCCTCAGAGGACAATTTATAGCAAAGGATGCACACATCAAAAAACAAGACAGGGATGAAAACAAAACGTTAACTACACAACTCAAACAAATAGAAAGAGAACAGCAAAAAAGCCCACAGCCACCAGAAGAAAGAAAATAACAAAGATCAGATCAAAAATAAATGAAATAGAGAATAGAAAAACAATAGAAAGAATCAACAAAACCAAAAGTTGATTATTTGAAAGGATCAACCAAATTGACAAAACACTGGCCAAACAGACAAAATAAAAACAGGAGAGGATGCAAATGACCCAAATAAGAAATGAAATGGGGGATATTACAACAGACCCAACTGAAATAAAAAGGATCATAACAGTATTCGGAAAATCTATACTCCAACAAATTTGACAACCTAGAGGAAATGGATAAATTTCTAGAAACACATTACCTATCCAAACTACTACAAAGTGATGTTGAAAATCTGAACAGACTATAACAAGAGAAGAGATTGAAAAGGTAATAAAAATACTCCTAACAAACAAAGCCCTGGCCCAGATGCCTTCAGTGGAGAATTCTACCAAACATTCAGAGAAGAGCTTACACCAGTATTACTGAAACTATTTCAGAACATAGAAAAGGAAGCAATACTTCCGAATTCATTCTATGAAGCCAGCATAACCCTGATACCAAAACCAGGCAAAGATGCCACCAAAAAAAAAAAATTACAGACCAATATCTCTCGTGAATATAGATGCAAAAATTCTCAACAAAATTCTCGCCAATAGAACTCAGCATCATATCAAAAAAATACTACACCATGACCAAGTAGGATTCATACCAGGTATGCAAGGATGGTTCAACATTACAAAATCAATCAATGCAGTAAGCCACATAAATAAAAGGAAAGAAAAGAATCATACGATCATCTCAATTGATGCAGAAAAGGCAGTTGACAAAGTCCAACACCCATTCCTGATAAAAACTCTCAATAAAGTAAGTATAGAAGGGAAATTTCTCAACATAATAAAGAGCATTTATGCAAAATCAATGGCCAACATAATTTTTAATGGAGAAAGGCTGAAAACATTCCTCTTGACAACAGGAACAAGACAAGGATGTCCTTTATCATCACTCCTATTTAACACTGTGCTGGAAGTACTAGCTAGAACAAGAAGGCAAGAAAAAGAAATAAAGGGCATCCAAATTGGTAATGAAAAAGTTAAACTGTCCCTATTTGTGGATGATATGATACTATACATAGAAAACCCAAAAGACTCCACGAAAAAACTACTAGAACTAACAGGAAGATTCAGCAGAGTAACAGTGTACAAGATAAACATACAAAACCAATTGGATCCCTATATACCAATTAAGGGAATGACGAAAAGGAAATCAGGAAAACAATACCATTTAAAATAGCTGCTAAAAAATAAAATACTTAGGAATAAATCTAACCAGAGATGTAAATGACCTCTACAAAGAAAACTACAAAACACTACGGCAAGAAACCAAAAGAGATCTACATAAATGGAAAAACATATCATGCTCATGGATAGGTAGACTCAACATTGTGAAAATGACAATTCTACCCAAAGCAATTTACAAATACAGTGCAAGCCCTATCCAAATACCAACAACATTCTTTAAAGAGATTGAAAAACTAATCACTAACTTTATATGGAAAGGGAAGAAGCCCCAGATAATAAAGGCCTATTGAAGAACAATAAAGTAGGAGAACTTGCACTACCTGACCTCAGAACCTACTATACAGCTAAGTAGTCAAAACAGCCTGGTACTGGTACAAGGACATATACATTGACCAATGGAACAGAACTGAGAACTCAGATGTAAGTCCATCCACCTACGGTCACCTGATCTTTGACAAGGGCCCAAAGTCCCTCAAATGGGGAAAAGACAGTCTATTTAGCAAACTGTGCTGGCAAAACTGAATGTCCATCTGCAAAAAAAAAAAAAAAAAGAAAGAAAGAAAGAAACAGGACCCATACCTCACACCACCTACAAAAATGAAATCAAAATGGGTCAAAAACCTGAATATAAAGACAAAAACTATAAAGTTCATAGAAGAAATAATAGGATCAATGCTAGAGGCCCTAATACAGGCATTAACAGGATACAAACCATAACCACCAACACACAAACTCCAGAAGATAAGCAAGATAACTAGGATCTTCCAAAAATTAAACACTTACGCTCATCAAAAGACTTCACCAAAAGAGTAAAAAGAGATCCTACGGACTGGGAAAAAATTTTTGGACATTGCAAGTCAGACAAAGGTCTAATCTCTAAAATCTATAAGAAAATCCAATACCTCTACAACAAAAAGACAAATAATCCAATTAAAAAATGGGCAAAGGAAACGAACAGACACTTCACCAAAGAAGACATTCAAGTGGCCAGCAGACACTTGAGGAAATGCTCGCAATCACTAGCCATTAGAGAAATGAAAATCAAAACCACAATGAGATACCATCTCACCCTGGCATTATCGGCACATATCAAAAAAACTGGAAAGAACAAATGTTGGAGAGGCTGTGGGGAGATCGGAATTCTTATGCACTGCTGGTGGGAATGCAAAATGATACAACCATTTTGGAAAACAATATGGCGCTTCCTTAGAAAGCTAGAAATAGAAATACCATACAGTCCAGCAATCCCACCCCTAGGAATATATCCTAGAGAAATAAGAGCCGTCACAGAAAGAGACATACGCATACCCATGTTCATTGCAGCATTGTTCACAATAGCAAAAAGATGGAAACAGCCTAGATGCCCATCAACAGATGAACGGATAAACAAACCATGGTGCATACACACAATGGAGTATTACACAACGATAAAGAACAGTGATGGATCTGTGAAGCATCTCATAACATGGATGAAACTGGAGGGCATTATGCTGAGTGAAATAAGTCAATCACAAAAGGACAAATATTGTATGAGACCACTACTACAAAAACTCATGAAAAAGTTTACACACAAAAAGAAACAATCTTTGATGGTTATGAGGGATGGGAGGGGTTGGGGGGAATATTAAATGGAAAATAGATAAGTGGTAAGTCTGATGAAGGGTAAGACATTATGCAATACTGGGAAAGCCAGCACAACTTGTGTGAGGAAAGGTCATGGAAGGTCCAATAGATACATCCAAACTCTCTGAGGAACTTAATTGCTGGGTGATGGGCTTTTGTGTCTTTTTCAGCTCTGCTAGAGTGAGGAAAGAGTATTTTTTATCAAACATTTTTTTATACTTAGATCAGTCAAGAAATTTTAGTAAAGCATTTTACTACTACTGTATCAAATAATTTTTAACAATATAAAATGATTTCCTTCATTTTCATGTAATATGCATGCCTTAAAATAGCTTGTGATGTTCAGTAGCTTTAAGTCCTACACATTGTATGTACTCTATTATTTTGACATTTATGGATAATATCTAAAGAATAAATGAAAACTATAGTAAAACTGATTCTAGAAGGCTGATAAGCAGGCTAAAAGGGATGAATTCTTAAAGCATTACATTTTTGTGAAACACGCACTCACTTTTTAAAAATAATTAATTAATTTTTTTATTGTACTTTAGATGAAGGTTTATAGAACAAATAGTTTCTCATTAAACAGTACACATAGTGTTTTATGACATTGGTTAACAACCCCACGACATGTCAACTCTGTCCTTTCTCTATTACCAGCTTTCTTGTCCCCTCCTCCCTTCTAGTCCTTGTGCCTGGACTGTTGTGCCCCATTAGTCTCGTTTTGTCTTATGGGGCTGTCTAATCTTTGGTTGAACGGTGAACCTTGGGAGTGACTTTATCACTGAGCTAAAAGGGTGTCGGGGGGCCATACTCTCAGGGTTTTTCCAGTCTCTGTGAGGCCAGGAAGTCTGGTCTTTCTTTGTGAGTTAGACTTTTGTTTTACATTTTTCTCCAGCTCTGTCTGGGACCCTCTGTTGTGATCTTTGTCAGAGCAGTCAGTGGTGGTAGCTGGGCACCATCTAGTTGTACTGGACTCAGTCTGGTGGAGGCCATGGTAGCTGTGGTCCGTTAATCTTTTGGACTAAAGTTTGCCTTATATCTTGTTTTCTTCGTTGTTCCTTGCTCCCAAAGGGCTGAGACCAGTGGAGTATCTTAGATGGCTGCTCACAGGCTTTTAAGACCCCAGACGCTACTCACCAAGGTAAAATGTAGAACAATTTCTTTAAAACTATGTTATGCCAGTTGAGTTAGATGTTCCCTGAGAACATGGTCCCCACAGCCCATCACCCAGCAATTAAGTTCCTCAGAGAGTTTGGATGTATCTATTGGACCTTCCATGACCTTTCCTCACACAAGTTGTGCTGGCTTTCCCAGTATTGCATAATGTCTTACCCTTCATCAGACTTACCACTTATCTATTTTCCATTTAATATTCCCCCCAACCCCTCCCATCCCTCATAACCATCAAAGATTGTTTCTTTTTGTGTGTAAACTTTTTCATGAGTTTTTGTAGTAGTGGTCTCATACAATATTTGTCCTTTTGTGATTGACTTATTTCACTCAGCATAATGCCCTCCAGTTTCATCCATGTTATGAGATGCTTCACAGATCCATCACTGTTCTTTATCGTTGTGTAATACTCCATTGTGTGTATGCACCATGGTTTGTTTATCCGTTCATCTGTTGATGGGCATCTAGGCTGTTTCCATCTTTTTGCTATTGTGAACAATGCTGCAATGAACATGGGTATGCGTATGTCTCTTTCTGTGACGGCTCTTATTTCTCTAGGATATATTCCTAGGGGTGGGATTGCTGGACTGTATGGTATTTCTATTTCTAGCTTTCTAAGGAAGCGCCATATTGTTTTCCAAAATGGTTGTATCATTTTGCATTCCCACCAGCAGTGCATAAGAATTCCGATCTCCCCACAGCCTCTCCAACATTTGTTCTTTCCAGTTTTTTTGATATGTGCCGATAATGCCAGGGTGAGATGGTGTCTCATTGTGGTTTTGATTTTCATTTCTCTAATGGCTAGTGATTGCGAGCATTTCCTCAAGTGTCTGCTGGCCACTTGAATGTCTTCTTTGGTGAAGTGTCTGTTCGTTTCCTTTGCCCATTTTTTAATTGGATTATTTGTCTTTTTGTTGTAGAGGTATTGGATTTTCTTATAGATTTTAGAGATTAGACCTTTGTCTGACTTGCAATGTCCAAAAATTTTTTCCCAGTCCGTAGGATCTCTTTTTACTCTTTTGGTGAAGTCTTTTGATGAGCGTAAGTGTTTAATTTTTGGAAGATCCTAGTTATCTTGCTTATCTTCTGGAGTTTGTGTGTTGGTGGTTATGGTTTGTATCCTGTTAATGCCTGTATTAGGGCCTCTAGCATTGATCCTATTATTTCTTCTATGAACTTTATAGTTTTTGTCTTTATATTCAGGTTTTTGACCCATTTTGATTTCATTTTTGTAGGTGGTGTGAGGTATGGGTCCTGTTTCTTTCTTTCTTTCTTTTTTTTTTTTTTTTTTGCAGATGGACATTCAGTTTTGCCAGCACAGTTTGCTAAATAGACTGTCTTTTCCCCATTTGAGGGACTTTGGGCCCTTGTCAAAGATCAGGTGACCGTAGGTGGATGGATTTACATCCGGTTTCTCAATTTCTGTTCCATTGGTTAATGTGTCTGTGGTCGTACCAGTACCAGGCTGTTTTCACTACCACAGCTGTATATTAGGTTTGAGGTCAGGTACAGGCACTTGCTTTTTGATTATTTATTTGAAAAATCCTTTTTCGTCTTGACAGTGTTTTTTTTTTTTTTAATGTCCTGTTGAAGTGAACCCTTTTTAGACCTCTGCAAGGTCTGTGTATGATATAAGGAAAAGTTAAGAATTAATATAGCAGCTGAAGTTCAACACATAATTTCTTGTTACATTTTCTTCTCATAAATCTTTATTTCCTAAGCCAGCTTTCTCCTCAAACACTGATATTTTACTTGAAGTTAGTTCATTTCAGAGGTATGTAGGAAATTGTGCAGGACTATCTTTTTCTTTCAGTTTTTCAATCTGTCATGTGATGTCTTGTAAATTTATTCTGGTTTCGTAGTATTTTTTGTACTATTCATTTTCATAAGCGTTCTTACTCTGTCAGTTCTCTTGGTCTTGTTGATTTTCCTTTTCTTTGCTGAAGCTCTGCTCCAACAATGTGCTTAACATTTTACATACATTATCACATTTAATCTCCATAAAAATCCTGATAATAAGTAAGCTACTATTATTATTCCCATTTTACAGAAGAGGTAAATGAAGCAGAGAAAAGTTGAGTAACTTGTTTATCGTCAAATAGATGAAGTTTGAAATCAGGCAATTCAAGTCCACATGACCTTTAATATATTGTTTCTCACATAAAATAGGTATGACCTTCAGGTTTGACCAACTGACAACTGATTTCAGATCTTATTAACAAGGAGTGACCAGATTAATTTGGCATCTAAGTCTGTGATTAGTCCTGGTCAGAAAACTCTATCAATTAAGGCCTTTGAATAGTGGAATCGGAACTTTCAGCACTGTACAAGAAGGCAAAGTGTAGTTTAGAGATGGTATGTATAACTTTCTAGTTGGAGTTGATCCAATTGCGTAGATGTAGTTTACTTGTTAAACTGAAAAGATGTAAGATTACGGGGAAATGTATTTATATGAGAGAGATTATTTTAATAAACATTTGATGTTAATTTTACTATTTCACATAGCTGCATGTGTAAACTATGCATTTCTTTCTGGTATATTTCTCGTTGAAGTAATTTTAGTTACTTCTCAGGGAACATAATGTTTATGCACACTTAAAGCATATGTTCTTATGAATGCTTTATTCATATGTTTATTTGTCAAGCCAAGCATTCAGCCAACAAATATTAAATAAGGATCTACTAGATGTTGGCAAGTGGAGCCCTGGTGGTGCAGTGCTTAAAGTGCTGGGCTGTAACCGAAAGGTTGATGGTTCAAACCCACCAGCTACTCTTCGTGAGAAAGATGTGGCGTGGCAGTCTGCTTCTGTAATGATCTATAGCCTTGGAAATCCTATGGGGCAGTTCTACTCTCTTACAGGGTCACTATGAGTTGGAATCAACTTGAAGGTAGTGTGTGTGTGTGTGTGTGTGCGTGCATGTGTTTTATATGTTAGTCATTGGGTTGAACCTTGTGGATATCACAAAAAAGAAAAACCACTATTGATGTCCTGTGAAATAGTTCTAAAAAAAAAAATCACAAGTGAAAAATCAGTAATATTTCAGACTTCTGATTCTGGGATTTTATATACATATATATATAGGTATATATATATATATATATAGGTATATATATATATATATACATATGTTTTCCCCCCTGTGGTAGCTGCACCAGATGATACGTACTAAACACCAGTGGTTCTCTGTAAGGAAAAGCAATACATGAAGGGGTTTAGCAATCTTTTCCTTCTTTTCTTTTTATTTCAGAGATTTGCAAAATACGTTTGATTATTTAGAGATGTTTGTCAGTCGGAATTGACCAGACAGCAACGGTTTGTTTTTTTTTTTCTTCCATAAATTATCCATTATTCAAAATGTCTATAATTTTAATCATCTTATTTTCATTGCAATAAGTTGTAAATTTGCAATAAAATAACAAGAAGGGAGGCTGTAACAGATGTTCCCTCAGCACATGTGATTTCTTCTGAGGCAATCTAGCTTTCATCATCCTTAATCTTCATCAAGTGAAACGTACTGATTTTCAATAATGTGAGCTCCGTACATTCAAAGGCTTCTGATACTTATGAAGAAAATTTTTTGACTGAGACACTTTTTGTATAATGGTTAATTGATCCCATGGTTTCTTCAGCTACTATTATAAATAAGGGTAGTCAGCTGTACTATATTTTCATATTACAAGATTATAAATGTGGCTACCTTTGTCCATAGATGCAGGGCTTTTTTTATGTGTGTGGTAATTCCATATGTTTCTTTGCCCATGAGAAATATTTCACGTAAATATGTAAAACGTTACCTGTGCTTAAACTGGATGCAATCTGTAAATAATGACATTAAAATTTTCTTTGAAATATGCTATCCAGATGGAAATATAATTTATTTAGATAATTATGGAATCTTATTGAACAGCACATTAGCAGTAATACTTTTGTAAAGAAAATGTCATTTAAGCCTGCTTCAGTACTATATACAATGGAAGTAAATTGCATTGAAAATGCAGTGCTTCCTATAGTGTTTTCTTGATTACTGTTGGGCCTTAGAAAATAAGGAGCAAAAAATAAAAGAGGTGAAAGAAGCTGCATGATTACAAGATCAGTGCATTCTTTAAATGATGCCTTATGGAAATGTGGATAAGAGGGGAAGAGTAGGAAGAAGAAAGGGCGAGGGGGAGAGCAAAAGAGAGACAGAAAGTGAAAAAAGAGTAATAGTGAGATAGAGAAACTACTGGCATTTTGAAAATTTTAAGAAAGAAGAAAAGGTGGAAGAGGAGAAGGAGGAAGAGGGGGAGGAGGAAGAGAGAGGAGCTAAAGGAAAAACAGAACAATGCAAGTAAAGAGACCAAAAGCTCTTTCTTTCAGTTGCAAGGCCAGATATTGACATGCTGACATTCTGAGGATCATGTAGAGAATCAAGCTGTTAGGTAAAGTGAAAGTGATATCCTGCTTGGGGCTTGCTTTCATAGAAAAGGAATGGGTATACGAGGAAAAAATGAATAAAACTTCCTGCCAAAGGGACGTGGGGAGAGGCAATTAGGTCTTGGCTAGTCCTCAGTAATCACTGCAAACACCATTTGTCTAGGCCTAGAATGGCAAAATTGCTGGGTAAATGATAGTGGTTTGAAAGGCTCCTGGGGAAATGTGGGGAGTTGTCGAGAAACACAGGGAAGGTGAATCTAGATGTCAAAGTAAGACTTGAAGTGGGCAGAAAAGAAACAGAATTGCCTTTACTTCTTTGCCTTTTCCGATGAAAGGGTTAGAAAATAAAATACCTTCCAGCCAGAATAGCTTTTCATTCATTCTAAAAAAGTGTAATTGTAACCTTGGGTGATGTCTTGGTCATCTAGTGCTGCTCTAACAGAAATACCACAGGTGGATGTCTTTAAAGAAGATAAATTTATTCTCCCACAGTACAGTAGGCTACAAGTCCAAATTCAGGGTATCAGCTCCAGGGAAAGGCTTTCTCTCTCTGTCAGCTCTGGGGAAAGGTCGTTGTAGTCAGTCTTCCCTTGGACTAGGAGTTTCTCCATGAAGGAATCTGGGTCCAAAGGACATGCTTTGCTCCCAGCACTGCTTTCTCAGTGGTATGACGTTCCCAACCCTCTGCCTGCTTCCCTTTCCTTTTATCTCTTGTAAGATAAAAGGTGGTACAGGCCACACCTCAGGCAAATTCCCTTTATATTGGATCAGTGATGTGACCTTAGTAAGGGTGTTACAATTCCACCCTAATCCTCTTTAACATAAAATTACATAACGAAATGGAGGACAACAACACAATACTGGGAATCATGGCCCAGACAAAATGATACACCAATTTTTGGGGAGACATAATTCAGTTCATGATAGATGATATAATAAAAGATCTCACAAAGGGAAAATCAGAAGAATTGGGCTAATTTTAAAAATACTTTATAAAGACGTTTCTGCATCAAAGTCCTCTCACAGTTATTTACTTACATAGTATGGCCATTTATTAGTATTCTCTCCCTTTCCAAAAGAGAGGGAGATTGAAATCAATGAAATTTACTTTAGGTACAAATTTATTTTCCCTTACATTTTAAGAGCTATTTGGGAGAGAGGGAAATCCGTATTATTACAGATTATTCTCAGATCAATATTTATACAAGACAAACTTTATATAAGTGCAGTTTTGATTCAATGCCCATTCATTTTAAATGGACAACCCTAAACAAAGCAGGGCTTTGAACCAGTTCATTCTGGTTCGACCCCCCTGCTGAGAATTTGCATTTCCACCCCAGATATACTGAATCAAAATCTACATTTTAACAAGATGCCCAAGTAGATTCTGATTCAATATATCTGTTGTGGAAATGCAAATTCTTAGGAGGTATTCGAACTAAAATCAACCAGTTCGAAGCCCTGAAACAAAGTTACTAAGGGAAAAAAAAAAGTCATATAGCAGTTTCTTCATTTTTATATTTCAGAAAACAGAGAAAGTTTTAAATAATTTTGGTAACTTCTTACAGCTATTCAGCAGCTATGCCTGTATAGAAATTCAGCATTTCCATTTTTGGAGTTTAAGCTCTATTTATTAAAAGCCTACTTTCAAAGTGAAAAATTAATAACAAACATCTTATTTTGATTTAAAAATTTTTCTTACCCATGAAAGCAAATATTAAGGGTAAAAATTCCTAACCCAAAATTGATCCTGCCATTGGCCTTTTTCACACAAAGTTACTAATTTTTTCTTTCCTGTTCCAAGCCAGGTTTACTTAATTTAATTTTCTAAAGGTGGGTGGAATGCAGAGAGCACCTTGTGACCTGATATCAGTTGATCTCAGTGTCATGGATTGAATTATGTCCCCCAAAAATATCTGTCAATTTGGCTAGGTCATGATTCCCAGTATTGTATGATTGTGTAATCTGATGTGATCTTTTTATGTGTTGTAAACTCTGTCACTATGATGAGGTTATATTGATGACATCTACAAGATTGGATAGTGTCTTAAGCCAATCTCTTCTGAGATATAAAAGAGAGAAGCAAGCAGAGACACATGGGAACCTCACACCACCAAGAAAGCAGTGCTGGGAGCAGGGCGTGTCCTTTGGACCTGAGGTTCCTGCGCTGAGATGCTACTAGACCAAAGGAAGATTGATGACTGATGACACGGACCTTCCTCCAGAGCCAACTGAGAAATTGTTCCCCTGGAGCTGACGCCCTGATTTTGGACTTGTAGCCTACTGGACTGTGAGAAAATAAACTCCTCTTTGCTAAAGCCATCCACTTGTGGTATCTCTGTTACAGCAGCACTAGATGACTAAGACACTCAGTAAAAATGGATAGGGCAGGATTTAATTAATCATGTTAAGATTAGCCAATGGCTGATTTTCTATTCTTCTATCTCTCTCTCTTTTTTTTTTTTTTTCATTTTAACTAGCCTACTTTGCACCATTTATTTATTTATAGTCAGGATGATCTCCCTATATGCATATAGAATAACTGCTCAGAATAAACTTATGTTTTTAATTTATTTGGGTTTGGATTATTTTTAACACTACCTACTTCATTCATTCATGCCTTCTGTTTTAATGTGCAGAGCTACTTCATATGACTTCAGGAATTATGCTGAACAACACACTGATAATGAAATTATATGAGGGAATAATCTTGTGATTTCACTAAAAAAAAAATTTATGGGGATGATAAATTTTTCTCATTAGACAAATGGCCAAGTTTCAAGAGTACTTAACAAGAAGGAAAAACATGAGAACACACAAAGAAATTTCTAAGTTAAAGCATTAATTCTTGTCCTTTTCTTTCCTAGTTGTGAAGCTAGTGTTAAATTACTCAGAGAATAGCATTTCTATGAAGTTCAAAGGACAATGTATGACTTAAAATTGTTTCAAGAAAAATTTATGGATTTTCAAAATGGCAGCCATAATAGATACAGACAGTAGTGATTTTCTATCATAGATTCCTTCTGCTAGTTTTTTTTTTAATATCATCTAGGCTAGAGGGAAGTTGATGTAATGTTGCCAGCATTGTACATCTCTGGTTGTTTTCATTGTTCTACACTATCTCATCCTGTGTCCCACAGAGGATGAATTCATATTGGCCGTGCTCTACCTCTCAACACTGACCAATGTGCCTGTAGTTGTTTTTTGCTCCTCTTCCTTATTCCTCTCCCCTTTCCTTCATCAGAGTCCTTCTCATCTTCCTCTTTCTCCTGCTCTTCTTCCTCACCCTACTCCCTATTTCTGTTCTCCTCCTTCATTTCCTTCTAATTCTTGTTCTTGTTTATCTTTCTCTTGCCTCTACCATAAAATCCACCCAATAGTGCTGTAAGATGAAAATCAATACAGAAGAAAATATTCAGGTGTTCTCTTCCTAAAATTCTGTGTTGCTTTTTATTTTACAGTCATAGAAAAAAAAAATGCTGTTTAAACTTTTAAACAAGGTAGATTAGTAACTTGGGGTGATGTGTTCTTCCTGTGCCTGGTACCATTTGGCCCCATCATGAACAATTTTCTCAGACAGGCACTTGCCAAGGAAATCTTTCCATTCCTGTGAAGTAGACATGCCTCTTGGCACAGCTGCATCAATATATTAAGGATAGAGCCAGGGAATGTAGTGGCTGGTTGCTATAGCCCAGAAAGAGAGTATCTTAAGAAAATTTGACGTATTCATCACACACCTAAAACTACATAAAAAAACTACATTAGCCAAATATATATGTCACATTTGACATCTGCACATTAAAAAAAAAAAAATCAAGAGTTTTGGGATTGGTGGTTATAATTTCAAATATGTGTCTCCAGTAGGGAAGTAGAATGAATTTTACTAGGGACATTTATTTATAAAAGGATCTCCATAAATTTAAGAATTTATTTCCATTGTGGGTTAAATGACCAAGTTTTACTTTAAGTAAGGTGGCCTTTGTCATTGGCTCTGGAGAAATAACCTTTGGAGTAATTTGGGTGCATTGATCTGGGACTTTTAGGCCATACCTGTGGAATGGAGGCTAGCTAGACTACAAAAGACTCACCTAGAGACTGATATCAAATAGCCTCAGGAGGCATGATTTAGCCTATCATGCAGGACTGGCCGATAAAAGCCCTCAGCACAGAGGCTTAGATGGGCTTCCAGGTTGACAAGAATATCTGCTCTCAGGAGGGTAGTACATCCCTTGGAACATGGAAGCTTCAAATTGAGAACCCTCCTAGACCTCACTCTCTGCATCTCGTCATTTGTGCCCTTTTTGGCTCTAATAAATCTGTAGTTTAAAGTATGGTATACTCTCCATGAGTTCTGTGAGCCATTCCAGGGACTATCAAACCCAAAGGGGTAGTAGGAGCCAGCAGGTCAGAAAGTAAGAGTGTCATGTGGATCCTGAGCTCGTGGCTGGCATCCTGAAGGGGTAGTGGGAAACCGGCCCTGAATTAGTAGCCAGAAGGTCAGAAGGTTGGGGTTTTGTGTGGACTCTCCAAACCTGCAGCTGGTGTCTACCTATTTGGTAGTCTGAAGGACGGTGTTCTTTTAATTGGGAGCTCTGACCTAGCTATGGGTCAGTAGGGTCAGAGAGAGAGAAAGAGAGAGAGGGTGCTGCAGGAGCCGCTGGCTACGAGGATAGCAAAGTGGGATTGTGGGTCCATATTTTGGGGACTGGGTTCATGCTAATATTTACCATGCATCCATATTCCCAAGGTTTGCTGTGTGTTTAATTATCTCAATGATCTTTAACTGTCGGCAGTGCTAACAACTTTATTGACATGCAATTGGTACATCGTCCCATGGGATTCTCAGCTTCACTATAGTTATCTTAGTATGCCTGTTCTTCAGAATAGACTATAGAATCAGTCTCTGGGTATCAATATTTCTACAATATATTTCTTAAGTTTAAAGGACAGGTTGTTCTGTGATACCCAAGAAGGCCTTTACGGTTTATAGCTGTGTTTTTGATGATTATGATGAAGTTTTTCCCAAACAAATGTTCTACTTTGAGTGTGTCACATGGGAAGAGAGAAGCCAGAATTATACAGAAATGCAGTGATTTTTTGTTTGTTTTTTTATTACTTCCATCCATTGCATGGGGTAGAGTTCATAGTCTGCTGTCGATACAGAGTTCTGTGATAGACTAAAACCTACTGATGACTTGTCAGTGTGCTGACCATGTAAAGAAAATAGAATTAGAGCTTATGAAACAGAATCATGGTTCAAACGATTTAATGACTAGATTCAGAATGGGCAATGAAAGTCACATGAAAAAGATATGCACTCTCTGGAGGGTCTTTTGAATTTTATCTACAGAAAAATTTTTACACTATTTAGCTGCCTCATCAGCAGAAATAAAGAGATTTAAACATGTTTATGAAGTAGCAAATCTACAATGGTGAGAGAGGGAATATGGTACAGTGGGGAATTGAAAGAGGGTTTAAGACTGTGGGAGTCATCTTTGTAGCCTATACTTAGTTAACGGCAAGATTATTTTGTGACAAATCGTGAAAATTAGTGCATGTGAATACATCTAAGAAGTCAGGTTGAGAATAGGACATGTTCTTGAGATGTATTTGATGTATATTTAGTAACTAACTGTCTTTGTCTGTTTAATATTTTTTATCATATATGTTATCCATCAGCCACTACAAATCATTTTTGAAAATGGCTATGTAATATAAACACATGTAGTTTTCCTACATGTTTTCTGGAGAATTACTGTCATCTTTAATACACAGATTTCATACAGATGATGAAATATACATGTGATCTGCTTTATACAGATTTTACACAACAAATGCTTTAATGGTGATGATAGTGACAGCAAAGATAAATGAGGGGAGGCAAAAAAAATTAGGAGGTTGTCTTAGGCTGGTTCTCTAGAGAAGCAAAACCAGTAAAGTGTATAAATATATATATAGAGAGATTTATATCAAAGAAACAGCTCACGCAATTGTAGAGGCTGGAATGTCCCAAGTCCTTGGATTAGGACAGAGGCTTCTCCCAATTCATGTAGCTGCAGGGGCTGGCTAACCCAAGATCCGTAGGCTAGAAAACAGGACTCCGCTCACAGGCTGTGGTGATCGACGAATCCCAGGATCAGCAGATAAGCTGATGGCTCAAGTCCCAAGAACCAGAGGCCAGATGAACAGGAGGCAGCCGCAGGATCCAGAGTAAGCAAGAAGTCAGAACGTCTGCTTATATTCTGATGTAGGCCACATCCCCAATGAAACTCCCTTTCAACTGATTGGCTACTAACAGCATACTCAATCATGGGAGTGATCACATATAAACACTGAGAATCATGGCCCAGCCAAGTTGAAACAGAATCTTAACCATCACGGAAGTATTTGCAGTCAACTGTATCCTGATAGAAAGAACCTGGGGGGTCAACTTCTTCAATAGTGACTAAAGTAAGCGAAGTAGAACAGAACATCTGAATTTATAAGGACATCCAACCCTTAAGTTGTGTCATGAAGTATTGTCAATGTTAATTTGAGTGGACTTGATATAAGTATAGGTTTCGATCCAAAAAATAGGAGGCCAAAAAAAAACAGAAACAAAACCGATTGCCTTCAAGTCAATTCCAACTCATAGCAATGCTATAGGAGAGAGTAGAACTGCCCTATAGGGTTTCCAAGGAGTGGCTGGTAGATTCAAACTGCTGACCTTCTGGTTAGCAGTCAAGCTTTTTAACCACTATGTCACCAGGGCTCCCAGGAATCCAAATAGAAAATACAAATAAATACTCGAATCTAACATGTTACTGGAAAAACACCCACTCTCACATTGTGTCATTTTCACTGTTACCTTCAGTGGACTTGCTACACGTATTTATTTGCATCTAAATAACAGAAAATCATATTAGAACCAGGTTCTACCATAGACTGATATTTTAAAACTATGAAAATAGTGTTTTAAAAGAACTTCTTAAACATTATTGCATTCACCACTTGGAAACATCTGGAAAAATGCTTTGACTAAGGCCTGGGCTTTGACAATTCGTGAAGATATCCATGAATAAGAGTAATAAAAACTCCAAAATTTGGAATATTTCCAGAGTGTAGTATTTTTTAATTAGGATGTCAAATGCAGTATAGCTCATTGAGAATTCTCACTGAACTATGGTAAAAGCACTCAAGGGAAGGCGTTTAATAACACTCCCCAGCTTATTGATGGAACTTTGGGTTTGAAATCACTAGGGAGCAAGCATCTCTGCCTCTACAAGAGAGTGCAAACCAAGTAAACTGAATTAAAATCCAGGAAGGCTAGGTCTATAGTTTTTTGCTTTATTGTGTCTCAGAAGTGCCTTGCAATGACGGATGATAGGTAAACAGTTTTGAATAACAAAGAAAATTTTGCTATATTAAAAAATTGCCTTTGACAAAGCCAAAGAATATGACTCATTAGTTTCCAAAGTTAAAAAGTTGCCACTAATAAAGCATAGAAAATTAAAAAAAAAAAAATCAGAATACTTTTCTCAGCTAAGGTATAAAGTTGTCTACTTATTTTCTTTAGACTCTGGGAAAAAGAGCATGGTGACAATCTTAAGTTAAACATAAACATACGTATATATGCATGTGTGTGTGTGTGTGTTTGCATGTGTATGTATAATTTAACTGAAGTTGTACAAATTAGAGATTCACTGGAGTTATTAAATTTAAATTTTGAAACAAACAGATGAAAAAAGAAAAATCCTCTTTAAGAGGGGTAACCGGTCCTCCACATCAACCAAAATTTGACAGGGCTTATTTAAAATAGTTCTTAATGTCTAAATGATATCAGCCCATTCCTCCAAAATGATAATTTTGAATGGTGAAAAAGAGAATAAGGAAGAGCAATTTCCGGCAAACGTGGCTTTAAGTACAAAATTCCTCAATTCCAAAAGTGATCCAAAGGAGGTAATAAAAGTTTAGTTGAGTACAGAAAAAGGACTAAGGTGATTATTATAGGTAAATTTCCCCCCTTTTATTGATGAGCACTGGTGGGACAGTGGCTAAGGGCTTGGCTGCTAACCGAAAGGTCAGCGGTTGGAGCCCACCAGCTACTCCGTGGGGGAAAAATGTGGCAGCCTGCTTCCGTATAGACCATAGCCTTGGAAACTCCATGGGGCAGTTCTACTCTGTCCTATAGGGTCACTAGGAGTTGGAATCGACTCGATGGCAGTGGGCTTTGTTTGAGATTTTGGATAGAGCTACCTATGATTTTGACAGTAGTAAATGCCAGCATGACTCTGGAAAATTTATTTCAAACGCAGTATTTGTCTGTACTGATTTACTTGATATATATTTTTATAGTATTTGTTATATATGATTTATCATACCTATCACAAAATATTTATTAAATAATTGAAAAGTGAACGAATATGAGATTGTCATCAGTAATTAGGCCATTGGCATACTTTGGGAACTTGCTGGGGAGGAAGGTCTGGTGAGAGAAAAGGGCCCTGGAATTCACTGTAAAATAATAATATCCACAATAGTCTCTGTCGCAAGGAAGAAATAAAGAAAAGAGATGCACAGGACCATGCTGTGTTTTTTCTGTTGTACATACAGTCTCTATGAGTCGGAAATGGCACCTAACAACAACAATAGCAAATATGATAACAACGATTAGAAATACACTACTAACTTAATTGTCTTACATTATGTCGGGTGACTTTCTTAAAAAGAGCAAAACAAGATCAGCAAGTTAAAAGGTACAAAAATGCCTCTTGGTTATTGGTGGCAATTTGTTATTTAATTGTGTATTTCTATCAATATATATTCATATAAAGAAGAATATTAATTAAAATTACAAACACCAAAGCATCATTTAATCCTAAATGATCTTAATTATCCAGTTACAAAATCAGTAAATTAAATCATGCATGGCAACGGTAAATATTGTCAAATGATTTAACTTTCTTCTGTTCTGCTAATATTAAAAATAAGAAGTACATTTCAATCACTGAAATCTATGTTGAAAGTATATGAGGGAAGCAAAAATTCTGTTTGGTCTGAGTGCTTGATGCAATAAAAAGAAAAACATTTTAGGTTATGGTGCAATATTTAGGCAGAACTTGAAGAAACTATCAAAAGTTTGCAAATGTTTTTGAAAACAACATATTTACACGTAACAGGATAGAAATTGTCAGTCATTTCTATCTAGTTATCAGCTCCGAGGTCATACTCTTCCCTGGCAGCCTGAATCTAGTAATGAGTGAAGCTGGCGTATGAAAACCTGGCTAATTTTTCTCACATGGGCCATTACAATAAATAATACTCACTTCAGAGTTCCCTGCAGGGTTGGCCAAAGTTTTGGCAGGCCTATATAGCTGCAGTTTGAAATCTGCTCCTGCAAAATTATTATGAGATTCATACACACATGTTCATTCCTTTTTATTGCTTACAAGTGTTCTATTATCTGGGTATACCAGAGTACGTAGAACCATTCGTCTGTTGATGGACATGTGAGTTGTTCTCAGTTTTTGGCAGTTAAGAAAAAGCTACTGTGAACATTCATGAACAAGTCTTTGTATGGATATATGTTCTCAGGTTTTTGAAAAATCTGGTCTACTACAAGGAGATACTGTTTTTACCTTCAAGATGGACCATATTTTAAAATTGTAAGTTTTGGTGAGGATGTTAAAGAGCTCTCTTTTACTTGAAGAGACTTTGAATTGGTACAAATCTTTTTAAAGGCAATTTCATACAACCTATCAAACAAAAAGTTTATTCTTTGTTCCAGAAATTATTTATAATTTACTGTGATACTTGGAAAATACTTGCTTTCTATGTGCCTCTGTTTCTCATGGATGGAAAGAGAATGATAACAATACTTAATCTGTAGGGTTTTACCCATTACCCACTGCTGTTGAGTCAGTTCCAACTCATAGCAGCCCTATAGGACAGAGCAGAACTGTCCATATAGGGTTTCCAAGGAGTGGCTGGTGGATTTGAACTGCTGACCTTTGGTTAGCAGCTGTAGCTCTTAACCACTGTGCCACAAGGGCTCTTGTAGTGTTATAGTGAGCATTAAATGAGCTAATTCATGGAAAATGCTTGCCATACTGAAAGACTCCCAAATTTCATTATTATTTTATTGTTAGTTATAGGAATAGATTCTTTACAGATACTTTGTCAAATATGTAAAGAATGTATGTTTAAGGATGTTCATTACAACAATATTTCTTATCATAAAAAAATTGAAAACAACCTAAATGTCCATTGATAACAGATTTGTTGGATACATTTGGGTCCATCTATGGGAGCAATATAAAGAAACAATGGATGTGGGCTCTAGAGAAAAGATGAGCCAATTCCCAGTCCTGCCCCTGTGCTTATTAGCTGTGGACCTTGGTCACATTCCTTAACCTCTCTGTGTGTCTCAGTTTTTTCAACTGTACAAATGAGCATAATAATAGTACCTACCTTATAAGGGTTTTTGTGAGAAATAAAAGAGCTATTACATGTAATTTGTTTAGGAAAACACAGGTCATAAAGAGCAACTGATAAATCTTAGAATTACCATGGAATATTTTGTACCCTTTGTAAGAATAGGGGCTAATCAGCATGTACGGCAGTAGAAGGATAATCACTAGAGAAAGATTTTATGTTTTCCCCTGTAGAATTTGTAAAATGGGGACAAGTAAATGATTCAATTATGTACCCTTGGACTTGGATGAAAATGTTCAAACATTTGTCCATTACTACTTTATTTGATAATTACAGGAAAAGAAAATAAAAGACTTAAGCATATTTCAAATTTCTAACTCAACTTTCTTAATTTTGATTACAAATGATAATTTTAATATATAAAAATTTATCATTTAAAATATCAACTCAACAATAAGGAAACAAAAATTAAAGTTTTTAAAATCCCACTGCTTAGTCTTCAAGTAATTTATTTGAATTTGTAGGTTTAGGAAATGTGTGTTATCTATTTATATATACAGGGAATAACAAAAGTTAAACGTTTTATTGGAAAGACTACTATGACTGACAATATTGTATGATCGTCATTTTCTAAGATTACTTCACCCTGAGATGACTTAAAGTGACAAAAGAAGAACAGTTATGCTATAAATGAACTTTGTTTTCTGTGCCATGAAATCTCTTTAGGTGCGAGAAGAACTCTATCATATATGGACTATATAAAAGATACTCAATTTTATTTGAACAAACAAACTTACAGCTTTACTCAGACTAAAAAAGAAGTTGATTTTAATTTTGTGTAGAAAACTCAAAACAGAGCAGATGTGCATGCAAAGATAAATAAAAACACTGGCAGCTTCTCAGTAAAGGTGATAGTCTGTCTTTCATACTAACTTACTTATGTACGATACAACAAGTAACCAGTAAATGTAGTAACAGGGGGGAATTTGGCTGGAATTGTTCCTTTCACAAGTCGCAACCACACTTCTTGCCCGAAATTTAATTCTAATAAGGCATCCCCAGTCAAAACCCTATCACAGTGTATTTGACTTTTAATATTTTCAGACTCAAATGTAAGCTTATCTATTCCATCAACCACTAAAAACCCAGAGACGTGAGCACTAAATGATTCAATGGTATACTTGAAAACATACACGCCAAGATATGGAATTCTGAACTTCCCAGTTGTTGGAGTATATGAAGCTCCGTAATTGACATCCAAGTGATTAAACAGGATAGGACCAGGTGTAGTCATTCCATATGTATGAGACGCAAAAAATGCCACCATTGGTGCATATCTGTAAGATCCTTTGGAAAAATCTGTTATAGAAACAAAATGGAAAGAGTTAATGCTCATGTTCTTTCTCTTATTTTATCTTTCCTCATATCTTTATCTTTCTACCTCAGTTACAGAAAATGTTACCAGAAAAAAAAGGTCATCCATCTGATTTAACAAGGATGTATGTGTCTGGATGTCTGCCTCTTCTCTTGGCTGAATTATCCTAAGTCGCTTAACCTCGTGGAGTCGCACTTTCTCCAGGAGAGAATGAAAATAACACTGGATACCTCCCTCAAAGAAATGCCTCAAAGATTAATTTCATGTGTCTTTGATCTCCTCAGAGCTAAAGGAATTCTAACGCACTATGATTATTATGGTATGCCAGAATGTTTTAAAGCCCCTTGCAGGAATTGAAGCTGACATGATGTAGAAACGATTTTCCCAGCATCTTGTCAAAGTTTCTAGAGGCTAAAATGGAAACCAAATGAAGTCATATGCACTATAAAGAAGTAGACAAAAGCAATTTCCTGTGTAATTAATGCCAAATGTGCTTACAAAGCCTGAGATTTAAAAATAAACTTAAAAACATTATTCTTCACTATGCAGCGTATTATTAAGAAGACTGATTTCAAGTATGTTTTTTGCTGTCATTACAGTTAACATATTTTAAAAGCTACACACATTTTCTTGTATAAAAATCAGAAATGGTGCAGGCTTCTTTTCTATTATTGTGGTGAAAATATACACAACAAAACATTTCCCAATTCAACAATTTCTACATGTATAATTCGGTGACATTGATTACATACTTCAAGTTATACAACTGCTCTCCCTATCGCTTTCCAAATTATTACACCAGGGAATGGTGCACTCTTGAAATAAATCTAAAGCAACCAATACTTATAAAGCTAAATGGACATACATACTGAGTAAAACAAAGTGCCTTTTTTGAGTATGTTCTGACATCCCTAACCCAGGAAAAATGGCAGTGTTAGCTGAACATTCAAGGAAGAGATGCTGCTAAGCACATACTAAAGCCTCATTTAAATGTCCATATCTAACATGAATCAAAGGTATATTTCTTTAACAACCTGTCTAACGAGAGTTTATAGAAGTCAGATATATACATCTGTGTTTTCTTGATATATACATTTGTATTTTCTTTCAAAAGGAGTCCTGGTTGGTGCCGTGGTTAAGTGCTTGGTTGCTAATCGAAAGGTTGGTGGTTTAAATCCACCAGCCACTCCACAGGAGAAAGACGTGTCAGTCTGCTTTAGTAAGGATTACAGCCTCGGGAACTCACAGGGAAATTCTACTCCAACCTATAGAGTTGCCGTGAGTCAGAAATGGCTTGATGGCAGTGGCTTTTTATTTTCTTTTAAGATGCACAAGCAAAAAAAAAAAAAAAAAAAAAAGTGGTAGGGGTAGGATTTTCAATAAACTGCCTTTATTATATCAGCATTAAAAATTTCAACAAGTGTATGTAAACATGAATTTACCTGACAAAAACAAATTTCAATTCGTAAATGGATATTTTACATTATTCAATAAATTGCAGAAGTAAAATGAAGTAACCTTTAAGTGAATCTAGATTAAGCAGACTTAAATATTCTTTGATATATATTTTCAAAAAAAATTCCTGTTTATGACATTGTGCAAATCCAAGCATGCATGTGCTTTTCTTACCTGGAGCTAAAGCATTTTCTTCCACCAGCTTTACAGTGCAGTTTTCACCGGCAAAAGGATGTCGGCAAGCACAGGTAAAGCTGGTTCTTCCATTTATACACGTGCCCCCATTCTGGCATGGGGACCGGCTACAGCCTGAATACTCCTCTGTTTCTGAAAAGGATCAAGATAAGAGAGGGTAAAATGACCTATTTTCTCTTTGTTCTCAAATCCGAGTTTGCAGCAGAAGGGGAAGAATACTGAATAGGAAATCAGATAAATGGGTTTCCAGGTCCAGGTCACCTGCCAATGATGTCACAGGACCGCACACAAATCCATTAGTTCTGTGAGCCCCATTTCCATTCTGGGGGATAATTCTCTGATTCATTGCATTTATTTGTATGAGAATGTTTAGATTTTGTTCAACTGTAGAACAAAAAAGAATATCTAGACACAGAATCATGCATATTCAGGACTAGTAGATGATACAGGTAGTATTTAAGACACAATGAAGAAAAAAATGTGTATTTAATAAATGGAAATAAGATAGTTGTACATATATACAAAACATAAATTCTTTGTGTACAGAAATAGTAAATGTAAAAAAAAAGTACACCCCAATGGTTGTGTTACAATCAATGGAGAATAACTTTATAGGGATTTAAAATCTTTGGGAGCTCCCTCAAAGCAAAACAAAACAATACAAAACAAAAAACAGAAGCCATTAAGAGAAAACATTCTTAAAGTCGACCATCTAAAATTAAGACTCATGTGCCTTTAAAGCCATCGTTCTCAAAATTCAACCGTAAATGACAGATTAGAAGAAGAGGTTATGAAAAGACATAACAATCCGTAAAACATGAAGAGCTCTGGTTAATTCAAAGGAAAAATAACATTCCCCTAAAAAAATTGGCAGAGACAATGAGCAGACAAGTTACTGAACAAATATATACTGATGCTCTCTAAAATTTTTAAATATATTTAACCTCACTGCTAATTAAGAAATAGTAAAATAAAACAATGTATCATTTCGACATTAGTGGGAAAATTTAAAAAGAAAATATTCAGTGATGGAGATATGCAGGAAAGTGGACATGCTCATATAATGTTGGTTAGGGCTTAAGTTGTTAGCACAATTTGATCATATTTCTCAGAATTAAAAAGTTTTATTTGCTTTGAGCCCAAAATTCCTCCTGTTAGCATTTATACTCCAGACACATTTGCCCAGGTGCAAAAGACAACTGTCCAACGATGTTCTTTATGACATCATTTTGTTAGTGAAAAATTGAAATACACCTAAATGACCATTGATGTGGAACTTGTTAAATAAATCACCATGTTCCCAGGAAGGAATATTAGACAGCAATTAAACAATGAAGTAGAATCTCAATACATTTGGTTAACTGAAGACAGCAAGTTACAGTTCATAGTTCTTTATAGAATAATTCCATTTATTTAGAAAACCTCAAACTATGAATATGATTATAAGCATAATACATAATTACGTAAATGTTGAGAACAAGGGTTGGAAGAATACTTGGACACTACCGGCCACATTTACTACTGTGGCGCCACCTTGTGGCTATAGTGTAAACAGTTTATTCATTTATTTCAGATTACGTGACTGTTGATGTTTTTTAATTCGAGGGATTTGCTTTAATATTTTGCTCCTGAAATGAGATCTGTAAATAGTGTATGTACATTTTATTTTATATTTTCATAATTTAAATTCACATAAAAAATTGACCAAACAATATGTCTGTATTATTAGAATTTTTGTAAAGAAAATATACTAACATATTGCTTATGCAATTAAGATGCCCTCCTGGCGCAATGGTTAAGAGCTCGGCTGCTAACCAAAAGGTTGCCAGTTTGAATCCACCAGCCACTCTTTGGAAACTCTATGGGGCAGTTCTACTCTGTCCTGAAGTGTTGCTATGACTGGATGGCAATGGGTTTGGTTTAATGTGTTTCAGGCAATTAAAAAACACTTGAATTATTTCAATACATTCTCTTCTATAGTCTACAAACTAGTCTTCTGGTTAAGAAATGTGTGAGAAATAGTACATGTATGTAATACCTTTAACAAATGTTTCAAACTGGCCCACATCTCCTTAAAATCATTTCTTCCCCCAACTATGTGAATAGTTACTCTAAAACCTAGCTCATTACTTGCTAACTTAAAAAATGCCAGTGATTCTTTATTACCTACAAAAGTATGAGTTCTTCATGTCAAAGCACTGGCTTTATTACTACTTTCACTTTCTCTGAATCTAGCACCGTGATCAACTCAGATGATTGTGTTTAATTAGGAATGAATACATCAATTGTGCAGTGAAGTTGGGAACACTAAATAGTTTATGTAATACGAGCAACTCTATAATTTTAATTTTCCAAGATGGGAGAATGCCACTCTCACCTGTAGACTCAGTCCTGCCCCTGAATCAGGGATCAAGCCTGTACCAGGCAGGAGGAATTTAAGAAAGTCTAGAAATAATTTTAATCTCTGCTTTGCTATTGGCTGTCTAATTCTACAGATCAAAGCCTTTTGTCTTCTCTTTAGTGTCCCAGACAAATATTCCACTTTTCTCTTCCTTATCTCCTGTGTTCCACACTGCCAGGACTGGGGTCTTGCCTTGCTTTCCTTCTTTGAGTCCTTTCAGACTACTGTCTTGCCCTTTATTCCAATTCCTTTGTGGAGTTCTTCATATGGAAGAGAGGTCCACCTGAGCCTGGTTAGCAGCCTGCACCCTCTCTTATTGCTGTAGTAGCCAACTCTTGCTGAGACTCTGCACTGGGTGTCTTCCAGGACAGACATTTCTCATGTTGCCGACTGATAATCCGTCCATGATGCCTCATCTACTTGTCTGCACCTACTTCTGCTGCTTGTGTTTTAAGTTCCTTTCTTTGCCTTCCTCGCTATTGTAGGTATCTCTGGTCTCCAATCCCTGCCAAAATAACCCTCCAGAAAATCATGCCCATAACACTCAGAGCTAGACACACTGAGTTTAGTCAGGGCAGGGTATGGTAAGACAATTGCTAGTTACTGCTGTTGCTATGACCTGACACTTCTGTTAATATCACATAAGCGTTAAATGTTCATTGACTGTTTCTGCGTCTATATCACATCGTATCGTAATTGCTCTGATGTCATTGAAGGTCTCCAAAATCCTGTATTTATTTAATGTATTTTAATATTAATTTACAGTTATTATTGATAATAATTATATTTATCTTATTAGATTTGACTTATTTCTTTCCATAGTAACCATTTGCTATTTTTTTATTCTGCAGGCAAGGTTTTAACCACTTTCCCTAGCTTTGTTATAATTTCCAAATTTATGAATTATGTCTTCATCTAAGTCATGGATGAAGGACTTAATGGGTCAGGGTCAAGTACAGAGCCTTATAACAGACAAGTAAAGGTTGCTTGGCAATCAGTTGAAACTATTTATACTTTGTTATACAGTCTGCTATAAATCTGCTTTTGTACATCATCTGACTCATTTTTCTATCTTATTACTAAAATATTTTAAAAATGGTCAGATGCCTTTAAATGTACCTGCAAATATTATTGCCCAATAGACTATTTGTTCTTGAATTAACAACAAAAATCAGACTTCATTAAAGTATCCTTTTCTTTTTGACATCTTCCTCATCTCTACCAGAAGAATTAATTACTTTCATTTTCTGGATAGTCTTATGCTCACTTCTCTTATTGAACTTATCACATTCTGCTGTAATTGTTCACATGCCCTTAAAACAGAGTGTGAACTTTTGTGAGGTCAGGGTTCAGGTCTTTTATTTTTCAACCTTTGTATCATTACTGCCTAGCACGATGTCTTAACATATAGAAATTGCTAAAAAAAAGTCTTTTAAAAGATGACAAAACAAATTAATGATTGATAGATGACCACATTCTTATCTAATACTTTGTCCTTTCTTCACAGTTCCTTAATGATCACATAGAGTTTGACCCTATGGTGTGATTGGTGTGTTTTCTTAGAGAAATCATTTCAAGTAAATTCTTTGCAACTTCTCTCCTACCTTAAACTTCAATAACATGTCAACCCCTTTCTAGCCCATTGATTCTCTTTGACAGAGATCAGTGCAATTAGTTGAACAGTTCTGCCATTTCAACATCCTACTATCTTGTGCAAGTAGCATAACTACTCCTTCAATATTCATTTTCCTGCTCTCAACATGACGAAGATTCCTTTACCATTGTCTTGGAATATTTCATAAGTCTCAATTTGTTCTTTTGCTTTCTGGACCCTAATATTTGCTCATGTTACATTTTTCTATTAATCCCACTTTCATATTTCAGAAATGTTCATGTCAAATTTGAACTGATTGGAAAGCTCCTTACCTTTCCAAGTGACCCTGCCTTTGCTAAGATACATCGTTCTTTGTGATAATTACTTGTTTAATGTATGAGCTCCGTGTGAAGAGAGACTGAGTTGAGTTTACCACTCTATCCGTAAAGCCTTTCTCAGTGCTCATTCAGAATCTATTCAATAAGTATATGATGAATAAATAAAAACATTTGTACTGATTTTTTCTACTTTATTTTTATTTATATTATGTATAATATACTTCTTTATTATAAATAATATGTATTATACATAATATGTATCATACACTGCTGTTGTTTTAGTTAGTTGCCATCAAGTCAGTTCCAACTCATGGTGACGTTATGTATAACAAAATGAAATGTTGCCCATTCCTGTGCCATCTTCATGATTACTGGTATGTCTGACTCCATTCTTGCAGCTATTGCATATTTTTAGTGTCTTTCAATCTAGGGGGCTCATCTTCCAGCACTACATTGGACAATATCCTGTTGTGATCCACAGGGTTTTCAATGGTTAATTTTCAGAGGTAGATCACCAGGCCTTTCTTCCTAGTCTCTCTTAGTCTGGAAGCTCCACTGAAATCTGTCCACCATGGGTGACCCTGCCAGTATTTGTAGTACCAGTGGCAGAACTTCCAGCATCATAGCAACACACAAGCCACCATAGTACGATAAACTGACAGATAGGTGGTGGATATGCACTAAACAATAATAATTATATACTATTGTGTAGTATGGAAACCCTGACAGCATAGTAGTTAAGAGTATGGCTGCTAACCAAAAGGTCAGCAGTCCGAATCCAACAGGTGCTCCTTGGAAACCCTATACGGCAGTTCTACTGTGCTCAAAAATCTTTGATTGCTCATTGTTTCCAACAAAATGAATTTATACATAGTACACTGAAAACAGTGTGTAATTGGTTGAATGAATGAATTCCCAGTCCAAGTCCTCCTCTTCCATGAGATTTGCCCAGACACCTGGTTCTTGATAAGACTTCGAACTTCTATAATAATGAACTAGTATGTTAAGCAGCCAGTGGCTAACAGAAATATCGACTGTTCAAACTTACCAGTTGCTCTGTGGGAGAAAGCTGTGGCAGTCTGCTTCCACAAAGATTACAGCCTTGGAAACCCTATGGGGCGGTTCTACTGTGTCCTATGGGGTCATTATGAATCAGAATTGACTCCACCGCAATGTGTGTAACAATGATTTCGTAGTTAACATATGTGATATGTTGTTTCTTTTCTTTCATAGACAAAATAATTTTATAATAACATAGTGTCCATAAGCACATGTCAAAAATATAAACAAAAACACAAAACATAACAATGAAACATCACGCTGTTTCATAGCTACACTTACTACCAGTTTTCTTCTAAAGCAAAATTACAAAGCTTTCTGAGCCAGGACCTTGCTTTCTACTCTTTTATAAAAATCCTCAATACTCTTTTATAAAAATCCTCAATACTCTTTTATAACAGTACAGCAGGGTTTACTATATTTTTCCAACAAATGAAGCTTACCCTGACCATCTTAATCAAGGATGCTAAAATCTGCCCCTATGCACCACACACATCCTGCAGTACTCTGATTCCCCTTACCTTTGTGTGCTTTCTCTTCTATCCATAGTGCTATCACTTTTTAAAGGATCCCTGTTCATTGATGTAGACATTGATGGAAATGTTGTTTCCAATGGTCTTCACTAGTTTTTCTCCAAGAAAATGATAAGCTATCTTTTTTATTTTTGAACAATAATAACAACAAGTACAGCATCACTTTTTAACGTACTATGCAACTTATCTATTTATTATTACATGCCTGTTTATCCCTGCTAGTGTTTTTAGGGGTAAGAAGACTTGAATTTCGATTGATCAATAGAGATATCTATTAACAGAGATGCCATTTGATAGTTTTCCCCAGGACAACAATATTTACATAAACAAATTTGAATAGTTCAAATTAAATTTATGATATAAAATACTTATAATTTCTTTTCAGAGCTGTGTATAGAAAATTGGCAATCAAACACTTTTAAAGCATGTTTTTTTCAAACCATATATAGTTAATAACATATGGCAAAGCTCTTATTGTTATACTTCAATTGTTTTTCAGATTAAATTATTCCGTCCACTTAGCCCATTGTGCAGCAAGCTCACAACCTGTATTTAGTAATCTTTGCACCTTCCTTTTCATGTTTGATAATCAATACACCACAAAATAATACTATCATATGTAGTTTTTAATTTATAATATTGTTAATGATGTAGAACATTTATTCATTGCATTTAATGTACATATCAGTTAACAATCAATTTGGCTTCAAATCTTTGGTGTCAAAGAAAAAGTATGCATATGGTTGAGAAATACCAAAACCAACCCCATAGCCATTGAGTCGATTCTGAGCTCCTATGATTCTTGTTAAGGAAAGAACTCACATATATCAGTGACTATGTAAATGGAACTTGGTATTCTGTCTAATTTCCTTTTTATGTGTTAGACTATGTGTTAAAATTTTTCATTCAAAAAATGTGATCATCAAATATACGAGTTTCTGGCTGTTCACCTTAGACAGCATGGCCACTTTTATCGTAGGACAAGGTGTGGGAAAGGGTGTCAATTTTGTCAGCATTGTCTTTTCAGCTGTCAACCTTCCACATGAAGAGGGAACATATGGAAAGCCGGAGGAGTGTTTTATTCTTCCAGGGAGCCATGAACAAAAAATACTTAATTTAATATTTTTTTCAACACTGATATGATTTTATTGCCACTAACTGGGAAGGCCACCCAACTCGGGCACAAAGAATGTCTTTAAGATCATGTGCAGAAAAGAGGTAACATAGCAGGCTTAGGACTGCTATCTTTAGAAAAGCCTGCTTGCAGGTTGGCCCTTGGTCGGCCTCTGGGAACCTGGCTTCTTTCTAGGTCCTGATAAGTGTCATTCACTGTGCCCAAGCTCCTTGTACAAACATATGGTTTGTGCTGAACATCTATTTTCCTTTTGAGAGTCTGGAGTTTTGGTAGGCATAGAGTGCTTATGTGACCAGGCCTCAATAAAAGCATTGGGCACTTAGTATCTAATATGCTTCTCTGGGCAGAAATACTGCACACATGCTATTGCATTTTTCATTGCTGGAAAAAAACACACTCAAGTGTGCCCCCTCAAGGGCGTGAAAGCGCATAAGGAATCCTGTGCATGGAATTCTCCAGACTCTGCTTGTGTCTTTTTCTCCTGCTAATTTTCCCTTGTATACTTTTGCTGTAATAACATTACCTGTGAGGACAACAGGTCCCTGGGTAGCACAAATGGTTTGCTCTCGACTACTAACCTAAAGGTTGGTGGTTCAAACCCACCCAGTGGCATTGTAGAAAAAAAGACCTAGCGATCTACTTCTGTAAAGATTATAGCCAAGAAAATCATATGGAACAGTTCTATTCAGTAACACATGAAGTCTCCATGAGCCGGTATCAACTATACAGCTTTTGGGTTTTTGGTGAGTACAACAATATACCAAATCCCCTGAGTGCTTCTTGAAAACCACCAAATATATGGGTGGTTTTCGGACCCCAAAAACAGATCATAAACTCTACATTTAAGCAAAAGTCCTTCAAAATGTAATTGGCTAATATTAAACCATTTACTTATCATGGGATATATTTTAAAATGTAATTTTTTAGAATATGGAAAAGCATACAAAGGAACAGAAAATCCCTTGGAGAAAATCATTGTTAAAACTTTTGGAGATTTTTTTTTTTCAATGTTTATCAATGCACATGTATTTTTATACAGTTAAACCTTTACATTTTCTATCCTATTGTTTTTGATTTATCATTATATAATATTCATAAGCTTCATTATAAGCAAATGCTGAATTTAAAATGCAGTGTCTTACAAATATAAAAAAAGGGCACAGTGAAATACCATGAATCTGTAAATTATGCTGATGTGTGGAAATAATTCTGTAGCAATATTAAGTAAAAATACAAGAGAAAATAAAATATAAACATTGCATATAACTAAGAAAACTGCATAATGTACTCATAACTAACCTAATAATATATTGTATGCACGGTACTGCCATTGATCTCCAAAATAAACTTGTAGGGTAGGTATGCTATTCTTATTTTATAAATGAGGAAAGTGAGGTTTAGAAAAAGAAATGGCTTAATTCAAATTAGTGTGTTACCAGGCAGTACTTAAACCCTGGTTTTCGGATTCAAAGTCCAGTGTGCCTTAATTACCATAACTGCCTCTACACAGACTTACAAAAATTATAACTGGTTTAAAATTATATGAAACAGTTGAATATACACTAGGCTTGTATTTTTCTCTTTTAATGATAATAAAAATCATTGCATTTGGTACACTATCCGAACTTTATAGAATGTAATCTTTCTTATGAGGAGTTGTTAAAGGGATAATTATGAATAAAACAGGTTTATTAAAGAGAACTAAATATATTTGGAAATATTGGGGAAACAATTGAAATATAAAGTCAACAGTAATCAGCCATAAAGAGAAATGAAATCCATATTAATGCTACAATATGGATGAACCTTGAAAATATTATGCTGAGTGAAATAAATCAGTCACAATAGGGCAAATACTGCATGATCCCAATTATATGGAATAGGCAAACTTACAGAGACCAAAGTTCATTAGTAGTTACCAGGGATGAGCGGGAGGGGGTAGAGGAGTCATTGTTTAGGGAGCGCTTGGTTTCTGTTAATGGTGGTGGAATAATTTGGAAAGGTATAGTGGTGATAATCACACAACATGGTGAACATAATCAATGTCACTGAATTGTATGTGTAAAAATTGTTGAATTGGCAAACGTTTTGTTATACATATTTTTGCCATAATAGAAGAGTAAAAAGAAAAAAAAAATCAAAGGTCTCAAGAGTAGGAGGTATGCATCCTCAGCACTGATGCTGCTGACATTATGTTAAGGCAGGACACAGCTACTCTTGGAAGGGCAAGCAGCCAAATACTCTCTGCAGGGACCAGTCTGCCAACTGCTGCACAAACACATCTTCAAAGATGAAATAAAACACTCTTGGTGTCCATCGGAATATTGTTCAGAAACAAATAAAAAAGGTAGCAATTCAACTGAAACAGCTTATCAGCAATGGCCTACTAGGAAACATTATTAGCATAACGGAATGTAGGGATGGCTCAAAAGAAAATGATGGGGATGAATCCTCTAAATTTGCACTTCTATTTCATCAGTCAAAAGAAGAACTTGTGAATAATTGATGGTGACTTTCAATGACTATTGTCCACTAGCCATATGCCAGAAAAGCCAAACTGACAAGTAGAGCTTCTACTTCCTCTTGTTCAGTGCAGAATAAATCAGCAGTATTTGAATCCTTATGAAAGGAAACTCCATGGGAATATCAACACTGGCCATATGGAATATTCAGATATAGCCAGACTCTGAAAAATGTATGATCTATGGAAAGAAAGCAGAGTGAAGAGAAAAACAAGCCAACATATCCTAGAATCTCTTTGAGTATAGTGGTTAAGGACTGGAGTCCAGCAGACCTGGAATTAGTTTATCACTTACATGCATGAGTTTAGGCAGGATACTTAGAAGAGTTTTAGTTAAACTCTCTGAGGGTTAGTTTATCCATCCTCAAAATGTGAATAACAATATCTATCTCACTGGTATTGGTAAATGAAGTAATGCATATAATATATAGTATAATTTTTACAGTGTCTGGGATGTTATAAGTGTTAATAAATAGTATCCAACATCATACCATCATTATTATTATTATGTTGTTGTTGTTAGGTGCCATCGAGTAGGTTCCAACTCATAGCAACCCTACGCATAACAGAATGAAACACTGCCCTGTCCTGTGTTACCCTCACAATTGTTGTTATGCTTGAGCCTATTGTTGCAGCCACTAGGTCAGTCCATCTCATTGAGGGTTTTCTTCTTCTTCGCTGACCCTCTACTTTACCAAGCATGATGTCCTTTTCCAGGGACTGATCTCTCCTGATAACATGTCCAAAGTATGAGAGATGTAGTCTGGCCATCCTTGCTTCTAAGGAGCACTCTGGTTGTACTTCTTCCAAGACAGATTTGTTTGTTCTTTTGGCAGTCCATGGTATATACAATATTCTTCGCCAATACCACAAATGAAAGGCATCAATTCTTCTTCAATCTTCCTTATTCATCATCCAGCTTTCACATGCATATGAGGCAATTGAAAACACCATGGCTTGGGTCAAGCGCACTTTAGTCTTCAAAGTGACATCTTTACTTTTAAAGACTTGAAGAAAGTCTTTTGCAGCAGATTTGCTCAATGCAATATGTCTTTTGATTTCTTGAATGCTGCTTCCATAGGTGTTGATTGTGGATTCAAATCAAATGAAATCTTTGACAACTTCAATCTTTTTCCGTTTATCATGATGTTGCTTATTGGTCCAGTTGTGAGAATTTTTGTTTTCTTTATGTTGAGATGGAATCCATACTGAAGGCTGTGGCCTTTGATCTTCATCAGTAAGTGCTTCAAGTCCTGTTCACTTTCAGCGAGCAAGGTTGTGTTATCTGCCCAGCACATGTTGTTAATGAGTCTTCCTCTGATCCTGATGCCCTGTTCTTCTTTATACAGTCCAGCTTCTAGGATTTTTTGCTCAGCATACAGATTGAATAAGTATGGTGAAAGGATACAACCTTGACATACACATTTCTTGACTTTAAACTAGGAAGTATCCCCTTGTTCTTTTCGAACAACTGCCCCTTGGTCCATATACAGGTTCCTCATGAGCACAATTAAGTGTTCTGGAATTCCCATTCTTTGCAATGTTATCCATAATTTGTTATGATCCACACAATCGAATGCCTTTGCATAGTCAATAAAACACAGCTAAACATCTTTCTGGTGTTCTCTGCTTCAGCCAGGATCCATCTGACAGCGGCAGTGATATTCCTGGTTCCACATCCTCTTCTGAATTGGCTTGAATTCTTTGCAGTTCCCTGTTAATGTATTGCTGCAGCCACTTTTGAGTGATTTTCAGCAAAATTTTATTTGCATGTGATATTAATGACATTGTTCGATAATTTCCACATTCGGTTGGATCACCTTTCTTTGGAATAGACATAAATATGGATCTCTGCCAGTCAGTTGGCCAGGTGGCTGTCTTCCAACTTGTTTGGCATAGACAAGTGAGCACTTCCAGTGCTGCGTCTGTTTGTTGAGTTATCTCAGTTGGTATTCCATCAATTGCTGGAGGCTTGTTTTTCGCCAGTGGCTTCAGTACAGCTTGGACCTCTTCCTTCAGTACCATAGGTTCCTGTCATATGCCACCTCCTGAAATGGTTGAACATTGACGAATTCTTTTTGGTATAGTGACTCTGTGTATTCCTTCCATCTTCTAACAGACTGTACAGGTGCATATTATAATTATAGTATTGTTATCAAGCTTCAAAGTAAATTATCACCAGTTATTAAAATTAAGATTCAAAGGCGTCAATTCTTCTTTGGTCACCCTTATTCATTATCCAGCTTTTGCATGCATATAAGGTGATTGCAAATACCATGGCTTACTCCATATACAATATGCCTGCTTACTTCAGGTATATTTTGGTTTAAGAGGAAAAAAAAAAACAACCATAATTTATCTTATGTATGATCACACACACTGTTGACCTTAACTGAAACCCATGTGATAGTGTCCACACAGACCAAGGATTGAAAGGGTGGGAAAAGAAAAATCATTATTTTTTTCCTAAAATTCTTATTATAAGAACATCTTATATTAAAATACTAACTTTCTCTGGGAAATGTATATATTGAAATAGTTGGAGCTCTGGTGGCGCAGTGGTTAAGAGCTATGGCTGCTAACCAAAATGTCAGCAGTTGGAATCCACTGGCCACTCCTTGGAAATCCTATGGGGCAGTTCTACTCTGTCCTATAGGGTCACTAACACTTGGAATCAACTTGAAGGCAACAGGTTTAGTTGTTTTTTTTTTTTGTAAGTTACCACAGGGGTAAAATTAGTCCTCTTAGGCCAGGATTATGGGTAATGAATTTGGGTGGAGTCATAAATAAATAGATTGATTTAAATAGCCAAGAGACTATTAAACTTTTTATTACCTTGTGATTTTTAATATTATCAAAACATTAAGAGATTAAATATGGGGAGTCATATTATGTTAGGATAATGATAACCCTTTTGTATTAAAAAAGCAATAAAATACAGAACTCATCCCAATGGATAATTTAACAGCAGAATCATATGGGAAGAACACTGTCATTTATTTGTATAAGAATCTGTAGCTATTCTCCCTAAAAATATTGTCCAATATTACTTACACGCCAAGTATACTAATAAAACACATCTTTCTTACTAAGAGGATACTAACTAGTTTATATCTACCACACTGAAGTTCTTGCCAAATATGTGTTCCTCCCCTGGTGTTTGCAACATCTGTTAATGGTCCTGCTGGCCTTTCATTTCCCAAATTCAAAACTTTAGAATTTGGGTCTCCCGCTTCCTTAAGTGCCATGCATTCAGGCTGCAAACAGCTCATTTTTTTTTTTTTTACAGTTGATGCAGTCTACAAAATATTTTTACTAATCATAACATTTAATAACTGCAAGGACCTCAGCAAATGACCTATTCCAATTCCACCATTTAAAAGGAAGAAATCAAGACCCAGAGAGGTGAATTTTTCCCCTAAGACTACAAAGAAACTTACTGATACAAGTAGGACAAGAATCAAGATCTCTTTTCCTGCAAGACCACTACTCTTTCCACTGTCCCTATGTTTCTGTTGATTTTTACCTTCACAACATTCCCACACCTGATTCTTCTTATTCAACTACCTCTACCTAGTTCTGGCTCTTATTGGTCTTAGCAATATGCATACAGTGATGTCCTAAATGATACCACTAATTTATTCTCTTCAAGTATGCTATATACTACTGCTAGATTCATGCTTCCGAGTCACAGTTCTTACCATGGTCAATCTTCTGCTCCAGATTTTCAGACATTAAAAAAAAAATAAACCCAGTTGCTGTTGGTTCGATTCTGACTCATAAAGACCCTATGTGTTCCTAGAGAAATAAGAGCCGTCACACAGATATATGCACACCCATGTTCTTTGCAGCACTGTTCACGATAGCAAAAAGATAGAAACAACCTAGGTACCCATCAGTGGGTGAATGGATAAACAAATTATGGTATATTAACACAATGGAATACTACACAACGGTAAAGAACAATGATGAATCCGTGAAACGTCTTATAACATGGCGGAATCTGGAAGGCATTATGCTGAATGAATTTAGTCAGTCACAAAAGGACAAATATTACATAAGACCAGTATTATAAGAACTCAAGAAAAGGTTTAAGCACAGAAGAAAAAATTCTTTGATGGTTATGAGGGTGGGGAGGGAGAGAGAGGGCTATTCACTAACTAGATTGTAGACAAGAATTATCTTAGGTGAAGGGAAGGACAGCACACACTACAGGGGAAGTCAGCACAGCTGGACTAAAAGCTAAGAAGTTTCCTGAATACAACAAAACACTTTGAGGGACAGAGTAGCAGGGGCAGGTCTCTGGGGACCATGCTTTCAGGGGACATCTAGGTCAATTGGCATAATAAAGTTCGTTAAGAAAATGTTCTGCATCCTACTTTGGTGAGTGGCATCTGGGGTCTTAAAAGCTAGTAAGCGGCCATCTAAGATGCATCAATTGGTCCCAATACCTGCAGTAAAGGAGAATTAAGAACACCAAAGTCACAAGGAAAGTATTAGCCTAAGAGACAGAAAGGGCCACATAAACCAGAGAATGCATTGGCCTGAGACCAGAAGAACTAGACGGTGCCTGGCTACCACCAATGACTGCCCTGACAGGGAACACAACAGAAAGTCCCTGTTGGAGCAGGAGAAAAGTGGGGTGCAGAACTCAAATTCTAGTAAAAAGACCAGACTTAATGGTCTGACTGAGACTGGAGTAACCCCAGAAAGCATGGCCCCCGGAGACTCTGTCAGCCCAGAACTAAAACCATTCCTGAGGCCAACTCTTCAGACAAAGATTTGACTGGACTATGGGAAATAAAATGATACTCGTGAAGAGTGTTCTTCTTAGCTCAAGTAGATACATGAGACTAAATGGGCAGCTCTTATACGGAGGTAAGAAGAGAAGGCAGAGAGAGACAGGAGTTGGTTGAATGGACACAGGAAATCAGAGGTGGAAAGGAGGAGTGTGCTGTCATAGTACAGGGAGAGCAATTAGGCTAACATAACAATGTATATATAGATTTTTGTATGCCAGACTAACTTGAATTGTAAACTTTCACTTAAAGTAGAACAATAAAATTTAAAAAAAGAAAAAAGACCCCATGTGTGCAGAGTAGAACTGTGTTCCATAGGGTTTTCAAGGCTGTGACCTTTCAGAAGAAAAGTGCCAGGCCTTTCTTCTCGGTTATCTCTGGGTTGGTTCGAACTGCCAACCTCTTCGTAAGTAGTCGAGTACTTAAACATTTGCACCACCCAGGGACTTCAAAGACATACCACTCTTTAAAAAATCTTGTCTAAATTCCTTAGCTTGGCATTCGTGGACTTCTGTGATCTGTGATCAATGCAAATCGAATTCCTACTCACTTATGTATTCAATTAGTCAGACAGTCATCCAACAGATATTTACTGAGTACCTGCTGCATACAAGAAATTGTGCCAGGTAGTGCCAAAATTAATCAGACACAGTCTAGTCTTACTCCTCAAGAAGCCTATTGTCTAATAGTTCTTTCTTTAATTTGCAAAGAAATGTTCTACAGGAGAAAATATGAGTGTTTTTTGCAAGTCTAGTCAGAAAAAGTTAAAATTCATGCTGACAAATATTTACAACATAAATACTTGTTTTGTATTGCTAATTTACCTAGGATAGAATCAGATTCAAATTATTCAACAGTGGTCCTTGCATTATTTGATTACCTACCCATATTCAGGTAAACACTTTTTACATTTTATGGTCTTGCTAAACTCTACAGATCTACAAAATATCATTTAAATAAAAAGATTAAAAGTTGGTAATAGCTTACCTGGAAATACAATGTTGTCTGTGTTCCTTTGAGCCCGGCCGGTCAGGATAGTGGTAAGATTCACTGTTGGTTTCTTAAATGTGTTAGCTTTCTTCAGCACTGATTTTACTTGTTTCTGAGACTTGAGAACATTTGCAAGACTGCCAGACAATGATCGATCTATATACCAAGTCAAATTAGATAGGGCAGCTTGAGTTTTCATTTCAATTATTGAGTCCACAAATTCTGTCAGACCTTTCTGAAGAAGCTGAGTATCGGGGAGGGAAGACTTTATCCTCTTAGGTATGGTAGCATTCACTTCTGATATACTTGTGGAAGCATTATGACACATCTTTAAAGTTTCATGAAGAGTTTTGTTAAACAAAGAGAAGCTAATTGAAAAATGGATGGATTTTGCTTCCAGTGCCTTAAATCTGGAGTTTAATACCTGCAGCTGAAGAGCCTGATCTCTTTCATTTGTAACCATACTGCCTTTTTTGAGTGAAACATAATAAGGTATGAGGGTCTGGATCACTTTTGACTCAATGCCTTGCAACCGAGTTTCATAATTTCTGGAAATCTTTGTGACTGAGAGTATTTTTTCTTCCAAGTGACTCATATTTTGATGGTATTGTATCATTTTGGAAGTGGTTTCATTTAATATTTGATAAATCTTTTGAAAATCAGCCTGACTTAGTTTCTCGTCTTTAGGAATATCTGCAAGGGCCTTGGCAACTTGCAAAACAAAGTTATATCTCTGGTTATCATTGACCAAAATCTCAATAGAATCATTCAAACGTTGAAATTGAGGAATAAAAGCCAAAATAGTGTTCATATTTTGGGTACATTCATGATGAACCTTGGGGTTATACTTTATATTACTTAAAGTCTCTTTTAGTACATAGTTATCTTGAATAAAATCAATGGCATTATTTATTATGGTCATTGTCTTATTTAGGCCATCTTCCATTTCTAAAGCATGTTCATTGATACGTCTTTCTAAAGTATCGCCATGACTCTGTACTTCATTTCTCAGTGAGTTATGTCTTTTTGTAAGTTCTTTGATAAGAAAATTTATACTGTTGATCGCACTAGCCAGATTTTCCACTTTTTTCCTTGTTGCTACTGCTTCCTTTGTTTGTTCATAAGTTACTGTCTGTTTTAATGATGCTCCCTGTTCAAGCAAGGGTTGAAGAATCTCCATATCATAAGTCAAATCTTTCAGCTGCTCACTCATTTTATCCACCTTGTTGTCCATTGGAAAGAGAATGTCGGCCAATGTTTGGTTTAGAACATGTAGATTCTCTTCTGTGTCCTTAATTCGAAACTTAAAATCATTTCTGCACTTGGAAAACATGTCTTCACATTCACCTCTGACAGATGCTTTCTCCATCTCCAAAGTTACTGTGAGATTGTTTATCCTGCTGTCTTGAATGCGTAAATCACCAAACATTTGCAGCATCATCAAACCCTGCTTCTTTATGCTCTCTTGCAGAGTAGACATGTTCTCAGTGACATTATTGCTAACTGATTTGGCAGTTGGAATATTCTTCGGGTCGGATATTTGTTCCTCTGAGAAAAGCCGCTCATGTACTTCCTTCATTTTAGAAAGAGTCTTGTTGACAGATTCATAATACAGAATGCTCCTGGAGTGTTCTTGTTCTAGAGCACCTTCCAAATGAGTCTGCTTTGCTTCTAGTTCTTTAATGGGCCTCTCACATGTAGAAGTAATTTCTTGCCTTACACTCACAATGCGATTCTTTAGATCCAGGATATCAGTCAAAGTGGGTGCATTTTTTGGCATTAAAACAGACTTTTGCTGGACTATTAGTGAAACCACGGATTCGTTAACTTGCTGAATTATTTGCCTGGTGTTTTCAAGGTCCTCTGATAGACTTGATACAGTCTTAAAGAGCTGGACTACAGTCTGTTGCATGTCGTTTTGAAAAATTTTAAATTGTTCTCTTACTATGCCCTCTACCAGATCATTAATGCTTTTGGATTTTAGACCTAGGGAAAGAAACAATAAGTAAATGATACATTATTTTAATTATGTAAGACTTTAGATATCTCTAAAGAAATAAAAATTTTGAGGCTAAATTCTAAGAACATGCGATAATGAAAATACTTATCAACTACATTTGCCTATGAAATTTAAAAAAAACCACTATAGTTGATAGAAGGCTAACAGCTTAATTGATAAATTTGATAGGAGAAATCAGTTGCAGTGTAGAACATACTAGAACTGTAAAACTAAGTCTCTCTGGACAAAAAACACGAAGAAACTACTATCGACTTCAGTAATACACACTGAACGTGCAATAATTCTAAGTCAATTCTAAGTCTTCTATGAAAATAAATGGTTTGGGGATTTCTGCCTTAGTAAAGAATACCTGGTGTTAGCCTATGACTGTGTTATGAGGTTTCTAATGATTAGGTTGCAGAGATTGTGTTTTCAACTTACAAAAGCTAACAAATTGATTGCAGAGAAGAAATTTGATAAAATGTCCCAAATCAGAAACAATATCAAGTAATAGTCACAAAATTCAACAAATGGTTTTTAGGAACAATAAAATAGTAGTAATGAGAGGTTTGGGGATCACAAAACTAAGTCAACTTTAAATGAAAACAGGAATTCAAAATATACTTTGGTTATCAAATATGACATTAATTCTTAACAAGAAGGGAAGAGCTAGGTTGCCACTAATGAAGCACATACTAGCATCTCCGGTATTAGAAAGTATGGACTAATCATAGCCAGGATTATGGTAAGGTTGAGAAGTGAAAAACAAACAAACAAAAAAAGAAAACAATAGTGTTGCTTAGGTAGTGAAGAATGTCTGCCCTGAGCCTTATGATCTTTTAAGAACTACTGATACGGGATCAAACTGACAACAGCAACTCAAAAGATTCGATGGGAAACTTTGTGAGCAGTGACTTTATGTTACTGGAGGAGGAACAACTCAGAAAAGGAGGATGAGAATGGTTGTACAACTCAAAGAATGTAATCAACGTGACTGAATTGTACATGTAGAAACTGTTGAATTGGTGTATGTTTTGTTGTGTATATTATCAACAACAATAACAAAGTAAATAAAAATTTAAAAAGAAGAAAAATAAAAAGGATATCATTCTATTTAGAACTATTAAGAATAAAAAAATGAATATTTAAAAATATAAAGAAGCAAATGTTACATACAAAAATAGAAAATGGGAAAAGATAATGCTTATGCTCAAGTTATATTTATAGTATCTAACTATGAAGCACACATAAATGAAAGGTATGCCCATGCAAATTCAAAATACAGTCAATGACTATAGTGTAAAACACAGACAACATAATACAAAACATTTTAAACAGAAAGATCTGCACAATAGGGTATTGCCAAATGAGCTATGGGTACTATGTAGCCTGTTCACACAGGAAGATCATTATAGGATAGTTTCTATTTTGTAAGCAAGTTTTTAAAAGTATTCAACATGAATGAGGGAGTCATATAAAAATACTGTTCTATAACAAAACTGGAGGACACTATGCTGAGTGAAATAAGTCAATCACAAAAGGACAAATATTGTATGAGACCTCTACTGTATAACTCATGTAAAAGTTTACACACAGAAAGAAACAATCTTTGTTGTTTACGAGGGATGGGAGGAGTGCGGGGTGGGGGGGAACTAAATAGATAAGTGGTAACTTTGGTGAAGGGTAAGACAGTACACATTACTGGGGAAGCCAGCACAACTTGTACAAGGAAAGGTCATGGAAGCTCCACAGACACTTCCAAACTCCCCGTGGGACTGAATTGCTGGGCAGAGGGCTGTGGGGACCATGGGCTTGGGGAACATCTAGCTCAACTGGCGTAACACAGTTCATAAAGACAATGTTCTACATTCTACCTTGGTGAGTAGCGTCTGGGGTCTTAAAAGCCTGTGAGCAGCCACCTAAGATACTCCACTGGTCTCATCCCTTTGGGAGCAAGGGAGAATGAAGAGAACAGGATGCAAGGAAAAGATTAGTCCAAAGGACTAATGGACCACAGCTACCAAGGCCTCCACCTGACTGAGTCCAGTACAGCTAGATGGTGCCTGGCTACCACCACTGACTGCTCCGACCAAGATCACAATAGAGGGTCCTGGACAGAGCTGGAAAAGGATGTAGAACAGAATTTTAACTCACAAAAAAGACCAGATTTACTGGCCCGACAGATTGGAGAAACCCCGAGAGTATGGCCCCTGGACACTCTTTTAGCCCAGGGGTGAAGCCCCTCCCGAAGTTCACCATTCAGCCGGGCATTGGACAGCCTTATAAAACAAAACAGGACTAATGAGGCACAGCAGTCCAGGCACAAGGACTAGAAAGCAGGAGGGGACAGGAAAGCTGATGATAGGGAACCCAAGGTTGAGAAGGGACAGTGCTGACATGTCATGGGGTTGTTAACCATTGTCATAGGGCAATATGTGTACTAACTGTTTAATGAGAAACTATTTGTTCTGCAAACCTGCATTTAAGGTATATTAAAAAAAAAAGAATTATCTATGTGAGATCAAATTGACAACAGCAACTCGAAAGGTTTGATGGGATGCCTAGGGGACAGTGAGTTGAAGATAATGGTGATGGAATAATTTGGAAAAGGATAGTGAGAATAGCAGCACAGCTGGAAGAATGTAATCGATGTCACTGAATTGTACATGTAGAAACTTACAAAATGGTGTAACTTTGGCTATGTATATTTTCACCAAAAAAAAAGGTTCTCAAGGTTGAGAAGGGAGAGTGTTGACATGTCATGGGGCTGTCAACCAATGTCATAAAACAATATGTGTACTGACTGTTTAATAAGAAACTATTCTGTAAACCTTCATCTAAAGTGCAATAAAATTTTTTTTAAAAAAACCTGTACTATATTATGAAAGAGTAATTATACAAAATAGAATGATACATTGCTTGAATATCTTTGTATTAATTAATTTGATATATAAATAATGCCATAAGTGAGTGTAGTTATTCACATGGACAAACACTTCCCTGGAAATCCTAGATCCTGAAGAACAAAGTTGCCAAATGAAGAAAAAAAGGAAATAAAATTTTATTTTATTATTTCTGAACTTAGTGGAAATGGAAATTAAAAATTTGAAAAAAGTAAGTGAAGATCAATTTGTGTGTAACAGAAAAAAACAATTAAAAACATGTGAATACCAATTAATAATATGCAGCAGCAAAGTATTAAAACTAAATTAATTAGAAAAGGTTAAATAGCCCCCACTAAGAGAAATTATACCAAAACAGCCTTAGTTTTGATATAACATGGATAATCACACCACAGATGTTTGTAAGTATTTTTATTTTCCAAGTTTTGCTTAGCATTTAAACATTCATCATTTTATTCAACAAATATTTATTGAGCACATTTTATATGCCACACAGGAAATAAAAGCTGGCAAACTAGATTTTTGGTTCTTAAAAATAGAATATATTCATTTCACTGAATGTAACTGGAAGAGGCTACATAGGCCTAGCTCACTATTATATACTCCCCATTGCTAACCACCACATGGTCTCATGATCTTGTCTTTCCCTTCAGTTCCAGTCTCTACAAAACGTTTACAATTAACCAATGTTCCTCCTTGGAGGGTGGAAAACAAGTGATAATGATCTAAGGATGAAAAACCGAACGAAGCACCCATCTTGTGGCAAGAAAAAACAGGATGTCGCCAGATAATCCCCAAGAATGTCGCCAAATAACCCCTAAGAATACCAGTAGAAGATTAACTCATCTGAGACATGACCACCTCAAGGGGGAACCAACACAAACTTCTAAGACCCATAATCCTGTTCCTATAAAAGCCTTCAGCTGATCTCCAGTGGGGGAGACAAGTTTTTTTGAGGAATCTATTCCCCTCTATCTCCTATACATTGATATATAATAAAACTCTTGCTGCTCACCTCATCCCTGTCTCAGAATTGGCTTCTGCGGCAGGCAGCTCCGATCTGTGTTATTGCAGTAACATAATGTGTTACTCGATAGTAAAATTATTTTTATTACTCTTTCTACAAGACCATTTAGTTATTTAATGTTCTTTAAAATTGTCATTAATTCTCATGACACCAAAAACTTGATGAAATAAAATAAAATGTTTAATGTTTGGAATCAGGCTTTTCAGAATTTACAACCTTATAATTTTGTTTTTAAAATGTTTTTCATGGTTAAGCATAATTGAAATAGTTAACTGTGGACATTGATAATAAGTATTTAACTTCATCAAATAAACACTGTAGGGTGTAGAAGTCAGAATGATAGTAGAGAAAAGCACTGTATATAAAATTTAGCACAGAATCAAAGTAATTAGGAAAAAATTAAAAATTAAAAAAAGCAGATTCTTCACTGCTGTTATGCTTTAAAACTTCAATGGAGAATCAAGTGGGAAAAAGGGCAAAATGGCAGCAGTTCCTGAAAATATAACCAACAGATTATTAGTTAAAAAACTTGTCTCTGGATAAGGAATGTGTTAAGTAACATTTCTACAGCTTGTTACCAAAGCACTTTATGTTAATACCTGAACGGACAGGTAATTTTATTTGATTCTGATTCATGTCACTCATTGGCTTCTTCTTTCTTAAAAAGATGATGCTGTGTTTGGTGACTTAGATATATTTATATTTGATATCATATATCTTGGTAAGTCCTTTCTGTGATTGTGAATATATGCTTTTTCTTAACATTCAGATTCTTGTTAAAGAATCGAGACAGTTGATTTTGAAGAGTTTCTATGGCTACTCACAGATTTAAAAAAATAAGTGTTTTTCACATTGGATGCAGATTAAGCAAGGGAGGAGGCTGTGGCTTTGCTAGGCAAGTACGGCACCTTGGGAATGGCTTTAGTTTCTGTTGCCTCTAAGAACATTCATTAACTGAGTACAAGCCCTGAGGTTCCTGTAATTAATGACTGTGTTTAGCACACAATCAATGCTTCCTACTGAGGAGGGAATTTTATTGTTGTGAGTGTCTGTTTTTTTCTGTGTCAGTGACAGAATTTTTGTTAGTAGATTCACAAAAAGCAGGTGACAGGCTTAATTCTCTCCGGTCATAATAACCAAATTTTATGAAACAAATTTTATTAAGGTGGATAGAGTCAGTTATATATTGTTACTACTTGACTTCTCACGTTATCACTTCAGGAAAAAGAAGTTCCTCTCTCATGCTTGCCATCGGTTAGTGTTGGCTGTAGGGCATGCCATATATGTAGAACAAGGTCCTTTTTCTCAGTGGCTAAAAAGCTCCAATTAGTTACATGAGTTAAAAAAAAAAAAATCATGGTTGCTGTTAAGGTATGAAGGTGTATGTACTGGTAGAAGGTATGGAAAACCTCCACCAGTTTATCTCTTTATCTGTGAACCACAATAAAGAGAAGATAATTTGTGAGCAATGGAAATGGGGGTTGTACAATGCGTCTTCTTTATGAATAAAGCAAAATGAAAGATATTAGTAATCCTGAAATTTGGAAACATACAAAAAACCCAATGAGTTGTGACATTCCTCGTAAGCAAACTACTTACCTGAACTGAAACCCCTTTGACTGGTCAAATTCTCCTGCTCCATCACTCATTGGTTGAGGCTTCTCTTTCTAGAAGCCTTCCCTGGTTCTCTCAGATTGGATTAGTTTCCACTCTTATATGGTCCCATTATACCCTGTACATAACCCTACCATAGCAATTACTCACTATATATATCTCTGTGATAGGCAGAATCACTTCCCCTCCCCCCTCAAAAAGGTGTCCACATCCTATTCCCCAGAACCTATGACTATGTTACCTTACATGGCAAAAGGGACTTTGCAAATGTGATTAAGGTTAAGGATTTTGAGATGAGATTATCCTAGATTATCTGGTTGGGCTCAACCTAATTACATGATTCCTTAAAAGTAGAAGAGAAGAAAGGAAGAGTGGGTCAGAGAAGTGATGTGAGGACTCAATAAACTGTTGTTAGCTTTGAAGATGAAGAGGGCCACAAGGCAAAGACGTGGTGGACTCTAGAAGCTGGGATGGACCCTCACTTTATAGCCAGCAAGAAAACAGGGACCTCAGTCCTACAGGTACACGAAACTGAATTCTGTCAACAACTTGAATTAACAGGAAACAGATTCTCCCTTAGAGCCTTCAGAAAGGAATACAGCTGGCTGCATCTTGATTTTAGCCCTGTAAAACCTGCCCCAGACTTCTGACCTACAGAACTGTAGGTTAATAAATTCCTGTTGTTTTAAAAGCACAAAATTCAGGTAATACCTATTCACAGTAATTAAAAAATGATTATTTCTTTGAATTGAAATTTTTTATATTTTGCTGACTATACTCCATGACTTAGATAATTCCTGGGATATATCCATCTATATTATTGAGAAAAACATGCACCTAGCTGCCTTGATAATTCAAACTTTAACCTCATTCCCATTCTTGAACTGCATAACACAATGGAAGTAAAATAAGTATGAGCTCCTATTAACTATAAATAATTATGTTAGACTATAACTAGATACATGCCAATCAACCAGAAGAAATATTCAAAGTTTCGACTATATAGTATAACATATTAAGATCTATCAAAATATTTGGGAAATTGAGTAATTTTTTTAATTCCTCATTAAAAAATATATGGCTCTCAGCCCCATAAGACAAAATGAGACGAATGGGGCACAACAGTCCAGGGACAAGGACTAGAAGGCAGGAGGGGACAGGAAAGCTGGTAATAGAGAACCCAAGGTTGAGAAGGGACAGTGTTGACAGGTCGTGGGGCTGTTAATCATTGTCTTAAAACGATATGTGTACTAACTGTTTAATGAGAAACTATTTGTTCTGTAAACCTTCATCTAAAGTACAATAAAAACAAATATGTATGTATATGGCTTAGGCTTCCATACCACCTGATCTAACGTTGAAGATCCCAAAGCAATGTGAGAAAAGATAAATGAATCATTTGCCTTTTGCCTTAACTGAATGAATAATTTATTTTGTTTTTACCTTTTAGAAAAGATTGAAATTCCCTGCCTTTATCTTCACCAATTTTCCCTTCCAGGGAGGAGTATGTGTTCCTTACATCATTCACCACCAAAGAAATATTGTCCATCTTCTTCTGCAGGAAATTCAGTTTCATTGCCTGGTGGTTCATCTGCTCGGTCATTTTTTGCATCACTGCTGCATGTAGATTGAGAGAAAATTTGAACCATTATAAAAATAGATTTTTAAAGCATTAAAATTTTGTGGTAGTTTTTAAGGTAATCCAAATAAACCATGTTTGCACTAATATATTTGAAAATATAGACTATATTCACTTAGCAAACAGTGTCAATGTTAGAGTATTTAGGGATATAAATCTGTAGACAGTATTATACTACCTTAGATTTCTAAAATGTTTTAATTTTGCCTAGCATTTTCACAGTAGTTTTCTTTTTCCAAAAGTAGAGAGTTGATGTTACCCTCATAACAGATGAAGCAACTGAGGGTCAAAAAACCTAAGTAACTTGCATGAAGTTACAGAGCTCATGACTCATTTTCTGCTTGCAAATCCAATGCTCTAGCATTAAAAACGCATAAACCAAAAAATCAGACTCAATGCCATTGAGTTGATTCTGACTCATAGAAACCCTATAGGACAGAGTAGAACTGACCCACAGAGTTTCCAATATGAATAGCTCTCTCTGTATATGTAGTTGCATATATATTCTTTATTGAAGTATTCTTTAATGAGAGACACAGATTTGGAATTTAGTTTGAATTGCTTTATGCATGAATGGTACTCTCCATCCCCTTACATATGCAATTCAGTTATTCAGGGAGGATTTTACAGTATTTTGTAAAGATACTCAATTTCAATTCCTTAAAAAAACAAACAAAAACCCAAGAGCTCATTTCCAACGCATTGCGGCTTGCATCCTTAAAGCAATCCCCTTAAGATACATTTCTCAATTCAAGTGACTTATTTTGTATGACTAGAGAAATACCAAATACAGTAAAGTGGTATGTTTAACATAACCAATCTTATGTTTTAAAGGCTAAAATTGAGCTTTAAATAAATGAAAAAGTATTAATTATTAGAAAAATGAGAAAATATGCGACATGCCAACTTTGGATCAACACAAATGTCTTGTGGGTTCTTAATCACAATTCTTTTCCTCAGTCAATGTTCAGTATCCCTTTAGCAGTCTCATACAAAATAAATGAAACGGGACTTTCTTAGCGACTTTTAATATGATCGAAAACCCTGGTGGTGTAGTGGTTAAGAGCTACGGCTGCTAACCAAAAGGTAGGCAGTTCGAATCCACCAGGTGCTACTTGGAAACCCCGTGGGGCACTTCTACTCTGTCTATAGGGTTGCTATGAGTCAGAATTGACTCCACAGCAGTGGGTCTGGTTTTTGGTTTTTTAACATGAGCAAGTTGTTCCTTACATGGCAAGGTTCTTCCATGATTGCACTCTTTAGACAACAGAAGTTTGATTTTATTTTGGAAGCCTGTGATTTCCTTACAACAGAGTATCGCAGCATTTGAGTTTTCATTCTGTATTTGCACACAGAGCTTCAATAATTAGAAACGGTCCTTCCATCCAGTACCAATATATTAAGGGTTTGAGGGGTATTTTAACGTGTTGTCATCAAACATTCAACAGCCAAGAGATTTCCTGTTTGGAAGTTGTAATAAATAGTGTCGACAATAATTGGGTTAGAGATAATAGTAATTACAATCCATCACCTGGGTCACCACAGTCTTGCTGCTGCTGTTGCTGCTGCTGAGTGGCTGTCTTGTTGCCAACAGCTGTTTGACTCTCAGCCTGGTTGCTGTGTATCAATTGCTGCTGTTCCTGGGCTAGACAGAAGCAAACAGAGAAGAGAGAGAGTTAAGCACTGGGACTGCCTCTTTTTCTTTCAGTTCTGAGCAATAATGTGGCTGACATTCATTTTCCTGGATACTGAAGCATGATGGCCTGTGATGACTGCAAAGTAAGCTACTCTGCCTCCTCCTGTAGGGCAACGTGACACCAAATTAGAGTTGAAAGTGCAGGACTCTAATTCTGCCTGGAAAAATAAAATTATTCAGGTCTCCTTTAGGCAAAAATGAATGGTAGTTTGGGGAGGCTGTGTAAACTAGCCCATGTAAACTGCCTGCATAATTGAGGAGACTTTAAAATCAGCTGGGGTGAAAGGTATAGCAGCTTTATAAGTGGACTACCACAGAGACAGCTGGTTAACAATGCAATTTTCAACTGGTGTCTACTTGGAAACAAGCAAAAACTACAGGTTCTTGCTGAAAGAGTATCTGTTTAATTAATAGTACCGTTTGAATGTCTACAGGCTGCTCAAAATGGACTAAAAGTAAACTATAACAGGGCACTTAACAAGAGGATCAAACTATATTGGCAGTGAAATTTCAGAAAAAAATAGAAATTCTCATGACATAAGTCTACTCTGCTAAGGAATGGCTTACAAATCAAATATATTAAATAGCAATAGAATTTTTAGTGGGGAAAATAATTCAGTGGAAAGATTTATTAAAAATATTGTACACGTCAAGTAATTTATGTTCATAATTTACAGACGTCTAATGAAAAAATTTATTCATGGAAATCTGCGTATTAGACAGGAGAAAACAAGTGTTTGACGTTTGGCTGTGCTTCTTTCCATGTGCAGTGATGGACCAATGAAACCCCACACTTCTGGCACAAGTTAATTATGTTCCCTAAGGCATATGTAGCTGTGACAATAATACTAAAACATTTCCACTCCATAGAAAGTATAATATTTGGCACTAATTTGGGTTAATCTCTATCGTTAGATTGAATTTTACATTGCTTTTCTTTGGGGCATTGAGCTAAATTAGTGAATTCCCATTCATGCTCAAGGTTTTCATTTTGATTTTTTTCCCTGCCATGGTATTATAGAAAGTTCCGTGTAATTGCTGGTTTATTTGGTGGAAGAAAACCACTTACAGTTTGAGGAAAAGTGTACTTATTTTGAGGACGGGGAGGGAAAAAACATTAAGTATTAATTTTCTAAGTCCTAGCAATAAGGTTTTTATAGCCTTAATTCAAATTAATTTATACAAACATATTTGTTAAAGAATTGTGTAAATTTTCTATCAGGGCTCCTATTTAGATGGTGTTACAAAGAATTTTCTGGCACCTGAAGTCTAAGTCTATCCAAGAGGGTAACTAGAGAGTAAAGCAGTGATTCTCAAACTGGGGTGCCTGAACCAGCAGGAGCAGCATCACCTGGGAACTTTTAGACATGTAACTTCTAGGGTCGCACCCCAGATCTACTAATTTCAGAAACTCTGGGGTGAGGGCAAAAATCTTTGTTTTAATAAGCTTTCCAGGTGATTCTAAAGCACATTAAGGTTTGAGAATCACTGAAGGGTCAAGATAAGTTTTCCTTAACTACTTCCCACCTCACTACCTTCCCAATGTCTTTCAGCAGTGGAAGAATGCTCAGGATGTAGACTTATAAGTACCAACAGCAGAAGGAACTGAGTTTAACAGAATGAACAAATGGGCCTTTCATTTTCTAATTGCTTACCTTTTTGAGCTAGATCATGCAGAAAACAAAAGAGCTGGTGCATTCAAAGGCAGTACCTTAACTTGGCAAGCCAGAGATATTTTACTAGGAAGCAATGCATTATTATAGGAAAAGCAAAGAGTATATTGTTGTGTGGTACAGAAACAAGGTTACTATTCAAATTTCATTTCCTACCCTTAACTCGTAACACACATTATGGTTTTTCTTTCTTTCTTTTTTTGAACATTCCTTTCAAATAGTGATTTTTCATCAGGAATGGAAATCAGAAGCACCTGTGAAGCTTTGAAAACCTGTGTCCCTGGTCCTTCCGTTTCTCCTTCTCAAGGTGCTGATCAGACCATCTGTTTTCGGGGATTGGGCATGGGTGCATTTTTTTTTTTTTTTTTTTTTGGCTCCACAGGTGATTTTGATGCATGGCCCTGGTTAAGAACCACTGATTTAGAACACATTACAACATTTTCTAATTCTAATAAGTAAATTCATTGATATAAAGCAGAAAATATCATTTTCATTTTAAAATTACAATCCAGAAATCTGATTAAAAAAAAAAACAAAACAAAAAACATATGCCATTAACAACAAAGGCATATTTTAAAGACATAATTTATTAAAAGAATATATAATTAAAACCTGGAGTCTCCTACCATTCCATAGACCAGTGGCCATTATAAAGTGAAAGTGAAGTGTGATGGGGATATAAAATGCTTTTCATAGTTTTCCTGATATTCTTTACAGATATTGTCATTCTATTGTTAAACACAGGATCCTTAAAGAGGAGCTGCTAAGTTGGAAACACATAAAGAGTGTTTGTGATACCTTTACAGCAATCAAATCTAGAGCCTACTTAGAATCTTACAGTCCTCACCAATAATATTAGTATGTTTCAGAAATAAAATGCACTTTCCACTCAAAAGCTAGGCTGTTTGTTCCTCACTCCCATCTAACCACACATCTCATACTCTAACTCCAAGATTGTATTTAGCTAGTGTGTACCAGTGAACCAAAACCAGTTGTCATCAAGTCGATTCTGACTCATGATGACCCCATGTGTGTCAGAGTAGAACTGTACTCCATACGGTTTTCAGTGGATTAATTTTTGGAAGTAGATCACCAGGCGATTCCTTTGAGGTGCCTCTGGATGGACTCAAACTGCCAGCCTTTTGGTTAGAAGCTGGATGATAAACCATTTGTGCCTCTCAGGATGAGTATGCACCAATAAAGCCTACCAATCGTTAAAATATTGCAATATAACCATACCTTTAACCAAATATATAATTGTAAAGTGAAATAACTGATTGCAATACTATTTTCTTAAAATATCATCTTGACACAGTTTTGAGGTCCTGACTGAAAGCCAGTCTATTATTCCTCTTCTTGAGCAGCTGATTAAGTTCACTCTCCAACCACTCCCCACATTAGGTTCTCACATTCTGGGTTCACTACGTACCCACCCTAATCACCCAGGGCCAAGTACCGAACAACTAGGAAACAGTTCCTCTGCTTTCTGATCCTGCAGAATTTTTCAAAATGCCTAATCTCAGGAAGCCTGAGAAACCTAGCAAACCCCACCCTGCTTGCCATACTTAAGCCCTCTCTTACTTTTCGCCTTCTTGCTACCTAGTATCTGGGTGAAACACCCTGTGTGGCCATGTGTCATGGTATGCTGTGCCTCCCAGACTCTGGGAACTGCGAGAAGAATAAACCGAATTACTTTTCATGGCCTCCCTGACTCCTCTTTCCTATGTCTCACCTAACTTACTACCCCACAAATTTGTTAGAGCATTGATAAAATTAATTACTTACAGAAATTGTAATATTAACTTAGTCCAAGCCAGTCATAGCAGGATACATGATAAAGGATACATTTTGTAGGGTACATGATGAATGGAATTCCTATTATAGCAACATCTGAGAACAGTTTTTCAGAACTGACATTTTGTTAGGCTTATGTCTTGACAGACAAGGTTGTTGCACTGCATAGATTTTACGAAGCATTCCGTGTTTCAGTAGAATCATCAGTTTATCATTACCTATGATTTATGTAATTGCTAGAATCTCCAAATTGTTTGGTGCTTACTTTGGTTTACGTGTTAGTACATGCTAATTGTTCTAAGTGCATAGTTTCTTGAAAATTATTATTAAAATATATATAACAAATTAATTAAAAAACAATGAAATACAGGCAAAAATTTAAGTAACTTTTAAGCATATTTTTCATATATCAGGATTGTGAATTTTTTGTATTGGAAAAAAATGTAGAAATTTTATCCATAATGAAACTATTTCTGGATTATTTTGTAATACCATGCAAAAATTAGTCTGGAACATCTTTTGATAGTCATAAAAATCAATACAAGATAGAACAAATCATTTGTATTCCTGGAATGAAAATCAACTTGACTTTCAACATAAATTAGTGGATCATTATTACATATATATATATATATATATATATATATATATATATATATATATATATATATATGATGCAAACAATCTCCAAATCTGAAAGAAGTTGAAATTACCAGATTCATTTTTCATCATATTGGCATCTACATTCTCTTAAAGTTCATGGTACAAAAAGAAATTTGCACTCAATCGTTAATTTAGTAGAGCCTAGTAGATAATACCACAGGATGACAATATCATTGCTGTTAAGTGAAATTATGAACTTATCACCCAATGGCTCTAAATCTGATGGGAAGTGTGTAAAATGTAGTTCCCAATATTAAATCATTACATGTTGTATGTGTAGATTATAACATTATGTTTCACTTTGAATCCTTCACTAGTTGAGAAGGACTGACAAAGCAGGGAATCACACACACACACACACACACACACACATATACCCATAAAGGTGGAAGTGGGGTGCACTTTAATTTTAGGTCTTCTGGAATTCTGTTTGAGTAGGAGCACTTGGGAAACCTCGGTGGCATAGTGGTTAAGTGCTATGGCTGCTAACCAAAAGGTCAGCCGTTCGAATCCACCAGGTGCTCCTTGGAAACTCCATGGGGCAGCTCTACTCTGCCTATAGGGTGGCTATGAGTCGGACTCAACGGCAATGGGTTTAGGAGCATTTCATCAGGTCATATAGTTCTGTCTGTGCTACCCAGTCCCAGCAAGATCCTGAATACACAAGAAGTAAAGTCAAACCAGGGGTAGGAAGGAAAGTGTCAAGAAGGAGGCCAATGAAGGGCATTAAAAGTCCAATTTTCTATCGACCTAAAGGTCAAAGAATCTCAGATAAATACTATTCATGTGATCTGAAAAAAAATCTACTGTGTTATAAGCAAGAGAATAGAAAGCGGTATGTTACAGAAAAACAGTAAATTAGAAACGGAAACTAAAAGTATAAGAAAAACTTTAAAATTGGTGACAAGTGGGAGAGGAGAGAAAAATTGAATAGAGCTGTCAGAAGGAAAAAAAAAGACAAATCCAAAGGGGAAAATAATTGCTACAAGAATCGAATGAACTCTTTAGTTTTATTGCACAGTCTGATTTTTGGTGGTCCACTCCTTATTGGGTGGAAACATAATACATATGATATGAGAAAAATTAAATTTATTCCATATTTTTGATGTTTTGAAAAGACTGATTGGAAGAAAATATAATCAGAAAAATCTAGTACTGAATGAGAAAAACCCAAATGTGATGGTTTATGTGTGTGAGCGTGTATGTACAAAACTTCCCATGTGTTCTTAGATATAGTTGTTTTTAAATTAATTGTTTTTGACAAACTAGGTGACATTATTGTACTCCTGAATAAAAGGAAGAACTATTAAACATCATACAAAGGTCCTTGAGAGCTAATTGTCACAGGGACCTCTTTTCCTAGAATCCATTGGATGGGATCCCTGCCAAAATGGCTAAAAACTTGAAAGACCTGTTTTACAAATTCATTAGCTTATGTTATCTTTTCCTAGCTCTGTTTGTAGACTGGGATTCAATATTGGGATTCATCCCACTTTATTACACAGGATTTAACTGGAGAAGTGCTGATAGGATCTCTGACAGTGGAGTCAGTTACTTGCCTGTGATAAAAAGCCTGGTTGATCGATGCTCTTTATTTTTTTCATTTACCAATCTTTCTGTCTTCCCAAAGGTATTCTCTACCACTAGGACTGCCACAGATTCTAGGCCTTCCAGGCAATCTATCTTATCTTTTCACTTAGCACCGGCCTATGCTTTGTTCCACAGGCTGCAGATTTCTACGACTCTCCACTCCCCCTTCCTCCCGACCCCTTAGGTCTTTCTAAGCTTTCCTAACGAGACAGGTGCAGGAACAGAAGGGATTTATTGGTGTTGAATAACTTGTAAAGATCTTTATGCACTTCAGATTTTTTTTAATGCAATATATTTTTTAAATTGGATTCTTTTTTTCTCTTCTCTCAGCACAATTACTCTTTATTTCCTGCATCCTTGCAATAGAAACTCTGACTTTGGTGGGTGCTGGACTTAAAGAGGCAAAGTCATCAAGTGTTAATAGCAACAGCTTCTTTATTAAGGTCTTTTTTTTTTTTTTTTTTTAACGAGACAGGTTTTATTTGTGTGGTGGTTGTATTTTTTTATTTTCTCCCTTCCAGGCCTTTGAGATGTATGGAGGAAGTCATTAGTGGTGACTCAGCAGTGAGGAAGTTTGCCCTCTCCCCCTTAGAACCAGAAGAACTTGTGTGTGGCTCGACAAAAAGCTGGTTTCCAACTGAAGATGAAAGTATCCTGCAATATCAAGTGAATGTTTGCATGGTTATTGTTTATACATATATAAAAATTTACTGAGATTTAGTAGTTAAATTGACCTAAGCAATTTGATGCAGCAAAGATTTAAGGTACATTTAATTCTTTAACTAAAAGAATCATAATTTTATTGAGCAAGATGCTAACAGGAGGAAATATTGTTTCTCAAAGAGGAAAACATTAACCACTACTGGGAAGAACTAGATAAGCAAAAATATAAGGAACATAGTTTTTTTTTTTTTTTTTTTTTCTCTTTCAAATGTTCTAACTTTCATTTCGTATTATTTGGAATAACATTTTAAAATAATCTTACTGGAGAAGTTCCATATTTAAAACGTTAGTAACAGTAGCTATTTTATAATTTATATAATTATTGAATTGTAAATTATTTTATGATTCATCTTACAATTTATTGAATTATTTCAGAGCATCTGTAAGACACAAACTTGTCATATATTTGGAACATATGCTACAAGTCAGTTTATTCCAATAACTATGCACGCCTGCATATTTATATCATTCATATTATCTGTAATCACTCACTCACTCACTAATTGCTGTTGAGCCAGTTCCAACTCACAGTGACCCTACAGAACAGAGTAGAACTGTCCCATAGGGTTTCCAAGGAGTGGCTGATGGATTCGAACTGCCAACCTTTGGGTCAGCAGCTGTAGCTCTTAACCACTGTGCAACCTACACTCCATTATCTGTGATAGATTTTATAAAATGTCTTTTTCCTGTATAGAAAATCTGACTAAAGCTGGCTCTGGATTATTTTTTACAGGTTTGCAAAGTAGTTTTTCTTCCCTTCTCTTTAATCTAACACTATTTGAACTTAAATTTCTGTATTTTGTGTCATTAGAGCAAGCCACATTTCCCTTGTACTTCAGAACCTTCTAGAGACATCTACTGGAAAAATGCATTATTGCAAATTTTATAAAATAGATTTAAATAATGTGTTACTCTTGATATTATAAAAGATGGCTTGGATATACATCATAAGATTAAGTTCCTTTCAGACTGCCCTATTTTTTCTGTGACCATCAAAAAGATATTTTAAAAAATGTAGAATACCTCAAAACCGTTACTTTGATATTGTAGTTAGTGCTCCTCTCTTTCCAACAAATTACTATTCAGTTAGACTTGTTAAAAAAAAAAATTCCCTCTTGATATATATAATATTTTTAATAACATAATTTAGAACTATAAGTAACAATACTTGGTTTTCTGAGTTGTAGCTGAGGAACATGTGATGGGCATCAGTAATATTATAAACAGCATACGGTGGAATAAGATAATAGGAAAATTTGTATAATGAAATTTGGGTCACAATAGCCCTGCCTAACAGGTTTAGGACTGATTTATAGAGATAGAGTGAGAAAGAGTCAAAGAAAAAGATGAGTAGGAACTGGAAGCAAAGAAGTAAAACAGAATATAGTTGCTAGCGACTTCATTTTATTCCTGATCTATTAATATTTCTTGTATATTAAAAAAGTTAAATATAGAATTACCATATGACTAGCAATCCCATCCCTAGATATAAACCCCAAAGAACTAAGTGTAGAAACGCAGATACTTGTACCCCAGTGCACACTGCAGTACTATTAATAGTAGCCAAAAACTAGAAACAACCTAAATGTCTATCAACAGATGCATGGATAAACAAAATGTGGTGTAGACACACAATCGAACATAACTTATCCATAAAGAGAAATGAAGCCCTGATACATTCTACTATGTGGATGAAACTTGAAAACATGCTAAGTGAAATAAGTCAATCACAAAGGACAAATATTGTTTGATTCCACTTAGATGAAGTATCTAAAATTTGACAAATATATAGAGACCAAAGTTGATTATTGGTTACCAGGGACGTATTACATTGGGCAAATCTGCTGTAAAAGACTTCTTTCAAGTGTTGAAAAACAAAGATGTCATTCTGAAGACTCAAGTACACTTGACCCAAGGTGTGATATTTTCAACTGCCTCATATGCATGTGAAAGCAGGACAATGAATAAGGAAGACAGAAGAAGAACTGATGCCTTTGAATTATGGAGCTGGCGAAGAATATTGAGTATACCATGGACTGCCAAGAACAAACCAGTCTGTCCTGGAAGAAATACAACCAAACTGCTCCTTAGAAGCGAAGTTGGTGAGACTTTGTCTTATGTTCTTTGGACATGTTGTCAGGAGGGACTAGTTCTGGAAAAGGACATCATGCTTGGTAAGGTAGAGGGTCAGCGAAAAAGAGGAAGACCTTCAACGAAATGGACTGACAAAGTGCCTGCAACAATGAGCTCAAACATGGCAACGATTGTGAGGCCGGCGTGGGACCGGGCAGTGTTTGGTTCTGCTGTACACAGGGTCGCGGTAAGTCAGAACTGACTTGACGGCACCCAACAACAACACAGCAACAGGGATGGGGGGAGGGAAAAGTGGAAGTCGTTGCTCAGGGGGCAATGAGTTTTTGTTTGAAAAAACTTGGAAACAGATAGTGGTGATGGTTGCATAATATAATGAACATAATTGATGTCACTTAATTGTAGATCCAAAAATGTGGTAAGGGCAAATATTTTGTTACATGTATTTTACCACAATAATAATTTTAAAAAAACTTCTCTATTGCAATCAAAATTAGAGAGGAATCCTTATTTTATATTATGGGATTCATAATATAAATTGAGGAAACTTGTTGGGGAAGCTGGTATTTGCCAAATTTATGTAGTATTTCACCAATTTCCTATGAATTAAATAATCTTCTGATATTGTGAGGGACTAGCACTAAAGTAACTGTCTTATAGTATTTACATAACCAGGTTACTTCAGTCTGTCGAGAGCTTGGAAGAGGTCTAAAGAATAAATCAGTGAAGCTGCTTATTCTTGCCAGACAGACATGGGGCAGCTTGTCATATGAGACAGCGTGTACACTGTTGTCAGAGGAAACCTGACAATTTTCATTCCAGTATAAGAATAAAGACTGATGGTACATACATAAAGTGTGTTAAAAAAAAAAAAAAAAGTGGAGCAGTGGGCTTGGCATTTAACTGCATAGATATCAAAAGAGAAAAATGTGCCAAAGATCCCAGGAGAGAAGAGATAGGAAGAATAGTGCAAGGGACAAAGAGATGCAGTAGTTCTTGATACTACAAGTGCATTTGTTGTCACTAATAAAAAAATCAACAGCTTTTATATACTGCAATAAAAGTGAAAAGATGGTCAGAGTATTGTAGGGAGCAAGAAGAGGTTCTTTCGGAATCACAATGATATTAAATTTGCTTGTATAAGAACATGACACAAAAGGCTGATCTATCTGCCTGAGAAAATTATCATCTCCATAGGTTTCAACAGAAGGGAGACCTCTCCACAACATCTTAATCAGCAGAGACCTGAATTATACTAGATTGACACAAGATCAGAGTCAGAGCTATTCTTGAACATTTTTGTTAACAGAGAGTCAAGACAATAATCTGTTAATCAAGTATTAAGATATCCACAGGTTGCTTCCGATTAGAACACAAAGTGTTATTAAACAACCAAAGCTAAACTATTTGATTCAACTTAAATATTTCATATAGCACTTTCAAAAAAGGAAATGACAGTACATAGCAGATATTCAAAACTGCCAACTAGTCTTTGTTTCTTGTGTGTTAGTTAACAGTGATGGACTTCTATCTATTTCACCCTTGGATGGTGGTTAGTCCCAGGGTGGTTAATAATGGATAAGTAAGTATAAAAGAACAAAGCATGGAGTGACAGCAGTCCTCATCAGCTGAAGTCCATGATGGTCTTTGACATACAGACTTTGTTCCCTGCCACATACCTGCAGATTTAGTTTCTGTGTGCAGTAGGGAGTGTATGGACACCCTAAATCTCTAGAAATGCATTCTTCAAACAAACACTGAATCCTCAAGAAATGATGATAGAATTAATTAATATTCCCAAGATGTCCTCCTTCATATAAGAACATAAATATAAAACTAACCTTAGATCTTAGAACTATAAGTTTGCATCTGCCCAGAACTTCTAACTATCAGCCAAGTACAAGCTAAAAATAATAAACGAGTTTTACCATTGTGAATACATCTATGCAATCTCGTGGAAATCAGAAGTTCTTTGAAGGCCATATTTCAATCTTTGCAGAATATGCTAAAATATGTCATTTATGATGGTTTCAGTATAGATGATATTTTCTTTAAAAGTTTAATTTTCCTGATTGTAAATGCAGTATATGTTTGTACTATAAAAATGTATCAAAATTTTATAACATCTCTGAAATTCAGGCCAGATAGAGAACAAATAACATTACAGAAAAATTTGGCTACTGATTCACATTCTATGGATTAGCAAACCCATGTATAATATCCCTGACTAAACTACAAGGTTCCTAGGGCTTTTGTATTATGACTTTCTTTTTCTTAATATGAATCGTAATGGCTTCTCCACACTTACATTAATTTTTAATCACACTCTCTTACACTGTTGATTGAATTCCTTACCACCGCTAATGGCCTTTCTTGTAATATTCATTCATTTAAAATATGTATGCCTGATGCTATAACTTATTTTTCAAAGGAAATTTGTTCAAAGCCAAAAGCAAAATATTAGTGGCATAGATGTTAGGCCACAACAGGTTATCATGCATTTGATGAGCTTTGCCACCAGAAAATTCTTAAAATCTCAGTTGAAAAAATGGCCCCATTAGGATTAAAAAAAAAGACAAAATTATTCATGGCATATTTTGAATATTTTTTAGAACTGAATTTCATTCATAACTAAAATATTTATTTCAAATAACTAAATTGGAATAAAACTAGAGGGTTGTCTTATTTTAACAAAAAAACCAATTATAATAATAGATTTAAACATGTATAATTAGTATTTCTGCTACATGTCTTTATAACATATCACTAAGAACAAGTAAGATATTTAGTTAGATCTCCAATTACTCATATAAAACCAACATAAAAATGGACGGAGAAGTTAAAAGATATCTTATGAGAAGATGGTGCAGTGAGTAAGCATCCAGCTGCTAACCAAAAGGTTGGTAGTTCAAACCACCAGCCGCTCCTGCTCTATCCCATAGGGTCACTAGGAGTTGGAGTCAAGTCGACGGCAGTAGGTTTGGTTTTTTTTTTTTTTTTTTAAATAGTTGCTATCGGAGCCCTGGTAGCGCAGTGGTTAAGAGCTATGGCTATTAACCAAAAGATAGGCAGTTCCAATCTACTGGTTGCTCGTTGGGAACCCTATGGGGCTGTTTACTCCGTCCTATTGGGCAGCTATGAGTTGGAATCGACTCAATGGTAACAGGTTATAGCTGCTATTGGACCCCGGGGCACAGCGGTTAAAGCGATCATCTTCGGGAGTTCTAAACCACCAGTGACTCTGTGGGAGAAAGATGTGGTGGTCTGCTTCTGTAGAGATTTACAGCCTTGGAAACCCTATGGGGTCGCTATGAGTTAGAATTGACTTGTGGCAGTGGGTTTGGTTTTTGATGGTTATAGTTGCTGTCATGGCTCCCTAGGTGGCACATGGTTTGTGCTCTACCACTAATCTAAAGGTTGATGGTTTGAACCCACCCAGTGCAACTGCAGAAGAAAGGCCTGGTGATCTTTTTCCATAAATATTACAGCTAAGAAAACCTCAAGAAGTAGTTCTACTTTGTAATACATGGGGTTGCCATGAGTCAGAATCAAATCCAAGGCAATATTTGTTTGTTTTATAGTTGCTACCTGATGAGGGTGCTCTGAAACACTAACAGTCCCAGTAGTTTGACTACATTTTCATTTACCTTAGTTCAAAAGGAAAAATGCAATTCTTTTTTTGCATTGGAATCAGTTGCTTATTCTTCAGAATTTTTATGCTTCTAATCGTTATTATAAAACTAATATTTTTATACCTTTTAGCTGACATTTTGGTCCACTGAATCCAGGACAGCACTTCCAATCCAATGAAGTAACGATTTTATGTTTCATCCTATAGACATGATTTGATATTTTCTGAGATCTAGAGAAGAAGGAAATTGAGGGAAAATAGATTATTTGTTTCACACTGAATTATCAATAAGAGTAATAAATGTAAAGTGATTGGAAAAATGCCTAAAATATAATAAGCACAGTAAGTGTTTGTTGTTATTATTATATTATCATAAACTTCATCTCTATATTATTGACAAACTTAGATTTTTTAAAATATATTACAAAAATCATTAGGTGTTATACTATTCGGTATTTTAAATTGATAACTGTCATTACATTTTCTAAAGATACTATAGCTTTTCCCTTGATAATGCCTTTTGTTATACCAATGCTAAAACTTATTTGAATTTTATTTTTAAATAATTATACTGGGGTTAATTTATGTCTATTTCAATTCCCATCATTTTCTATATTATTTTAGTTAAAAATATCTATTTTCCCTCCAGATCAACATCAAACAACTGGTGACACAGTGGTTAAGGGCTCAGGCTGTTAAGCAAAAAGGTTGGCAGTTCAAATCCAACAGCTGCTCCTTGGAAACACTTTGGGGCAGTTCTACTCTGTCCTATAGGGTCACTATGAGTGGGAATTGGAATTCACTTGACAGCAACAGGTTTGGTTTTTCTGATTTTGGAATTAAAATTATGATAATCGCTAACATTTTCAATCTGCACTTTCTCATTTCCCACATTTTAAAATGATAATATCTACTATTTCTGTTATATAGTATTTCTCTTTCAGAAAGAGAGAAAGGGGAGAAAGTAAGAGAGAGAAATTTAACATGAGAAGATATTATTTATGAGAAAAAAAACAAGGGAGAAAAAACCATAACATTGCAACATAACAATCAATACAGATAATGAATGGTACTAAATCATAGGCTCTATGTATGTAAATGTAAATCATAAATGTAATTTTGACCATATTATTCCTACCCCCATGACTTCAATATTTAGCTAATATTTATCAAATGGGCCTGTGAAATTGGCACATATATTCTTGCCTAATCCTCATATCAATTCCTCATATCACTACGAGGAAGGTATTCATATTATCCTCATCCACAGAGGAGGAAACATAGGAAAAGATATATGAAATAACTTGCCCAAATTTCCATGACCAGAAGTGGTAGCTGTGGGATATTAAACCTAGGCTGTGTGGGCCCATACACAGCCTCCCATGTTACTATCCTAGAATTGTCACATACAACCATGTGGATATTACAGTAGTCAATTTCATGGATAAACTCTGAAGGTGTACAGGATAAATATTAACACAGATAGGGTATCAGGAGACTTGGGCTTTAGTTCCTGCTATAACACAACAGTAACTCAATATTTCTGAGTTTTTTCCTCAGTTGTAAAATAAGCGGTAAGATTCTTTCCATCCTAAAAATAAGCTAATCATTTGCCTACTTTTTTTTAAAATAAATATTCCATAAATTACTCTGTCCAGTGAATTACCATCTCCAGTCCAACAGCAAAAGCCAAGTAGAAAGCAAGGCAGTTTGAAAAGGGACTTTTAGAATTTATAGTTCAGTGATAAGATTCTTGCCATCCATGCAGGAGATCTGGAATCAATTCCCCACCAATGTACCTCAAGAGCAATCACCACACATCTGTCAGTGGAAGCTTGTGTGTCACTATGATGTTGAACAGGTTTCAGCAGAATTTCTAGACTCACACAGACTAGGAAGAAAGGCCTGGCAATCTAGCGCTGAAAAATGAGCAAATGAAAGCCCTATATACCACAATGTTCTGATCTGCAGCTGAACATGGGGATGGCACAGGACCAGGCAGTGTTTTGTCCTGTTGTGCATGGGGTCACCATGAGTCTGTGGCCACCTCTAAGGCAGCTAACAACAATAACAACAAGGGGTGAGCTCAAGCAACTTGCGACATTATTGTTGACGTCAGTGTTCTGCTTTGGCAAACTGGATTTCTGGTGTATGTTGCTCTGACATAATTAAAAAGAAAAAGGGATAGATACTGCATAATTACTAAAATTTCTATCTATGCTAAGGTAGAAAGAGATGAGAGTAAAGATAAATATTTCTGTTTTGTTTAAAAAGAGAGAGAAGAGCTCACCTTGAACACAGAAGGGCTTACTGAGGGTTACTGAGGAAACATTTTCATTACTAAAGAATTAACAATGCAGTCTTTGTCTCTCATGTTGGTGAGGAAATTTTCACAAAGGGAGTAAATGCTGAAAGCAGAACTGGAGCTCATGTCTTTCAGATCCCTAAGATGTGCTTAGCTCTCTGGACCACGAAACTAAGCTATTCCTCAAGGGACTAAGAAACACCTTGATTTTATGTATCCTTACTGTGCACTCTTCCAGACTGCCCATGCAACAGTTTGATTGCCTGAGTTATTTGTATGACAATTTGCATAATGTTAACCATCATGGCCTGAATAACAATTACAGTTTTTATTACAGGCTGTTCTAAAACACCCAGAGCTGAGCTACTTTGTTTGAATTCCAGAAATTTATCAATTACTCAGCCCCACATTTTAGGACAATTACACAGATGTTTTTAAATGAAAAAACAAATAACATGGGTCATTAACATAGACACAAGAAGAAAGACCTCACTTAGCTGCTTTTCCAAGCATAATTGCAATTGGTGGCTTTCAAAGAATTTTAGGATATGAGCCAAGCCATGGACTCATCTTTGACCTAGTATAAAAGGGAAATTGTCAATAAATCTTCAAAACTGTGTATGAATTGAATAAGTAATGAAAGAACAGGATTGTTCATCAGATCATGGAACAAAAGTAACAATAACAGTAATAGTAAAAATAGGAACAAGCATGAAAGTCCTCAATTATTGAAGACCCACAATGTACCAGGCACTAGACTAAGAACATAATTGTATTTTCCCAATTGATCCTGAAAGCAAACATATAAGGCAAGTATTATTAGTATCTGCATTTTAACTTGCTCAAGGTTACAGATCTTGTTCAACTGTGATGGCCCTCCTCTGACCCTGCCACACATATGTATCTGGGATGACTGACTTCCTCTGTATCTGCCCAGATATGGTGGCTATTTCTGTGAAACGTTACCTCCGAGGACAGAATCCTCTGGTCCATCCACACGACCCTCTCCCATCTGGAACATGAGTGACCTGGTTGTCCAATATCACTGTGGGAGATAGCCTGGTATGTACATAAGCACACCAATTCCTAAAGGAGAGATAATTTTGTTAGAAAAGATTATTGTGAAAAAGAGTTCTTCCCACCAAAATTATTTTCATAGACCCTTATCTACTTCTGAAGGTATTGTAGGCCAGATACCTGGAAAGCTTGATATCTAGCTCTAAAACATCTAGATACTAGAGAAAACATACTTGTTAATGCATTGCTGTACTTGTAGGAAGTAAGGGAACCCTAGAAATTAAAATAAAGAAAGAATAAATCAGAGGTCAAACCTGTAGTATTTAGCTGTAAGTCAAGACAAAAGCCAAGATTGCTCTCATAGCAAATAGTAATACCAATACTGAGGATGGAGACACACAATCAGGTCCATTGCTTATATTCAACAATGTGCAGTAAGATGTAGTAAATAAAAAAATAAAAAGTATAAAAATTGGAAAAAATAAAAAAAAACTGTTATTAGCAGCAGATGATATAATTGTAAATACACACAAAATACTTTAGAGACAAATTACTATAATTAATAAGAGAGCTCGGCAACATGGTTAAGAGCAATATACAATTTTTATAATTAATGAAAGAGTTTAACCACATGGTTAGGATCAGTTACATTTCTATGTACAAATAACAAATATAAAAAAAAAGCACTGTTTATAAAGCAAAAATAACAACTTCAAAAGTAATGTTCTTTGGAATAAATCGACCAAAAGAAGTTTAAAATGTAATTAAATATTTAAACATTATTGAAAGACCTTAAAGAAAACCCAATAAATCATGTTAATTGATGGGAAGTTCTAAATATGTCATATTTCTCCAAATTAGTCTCTAGAGTAAATGCAATTTTTACCAAAAACTTAGTTTGATATGAAGAGTTAAAAAAGCTGATTCTATAATTTTTATGAGATAAACTAAACTAAAAATCTAAATTTCAGATATTTGGGGCTCTCACCATAACAGAATATCAGAGTTACCCTCACCTGGTAAAAACTATAAAATAGTAAAACCTGGACTTTAATCTGGGTAAGACTGACTGATCCACTGAACATAAAAAATTCTCAGTAAAATAAAATGACCCTAATTAAAAAAAAATTAAAAGCTTTGGAGCTTCAAAGAACACTATCAAGAAAGTGAAAAGACAACCCTCAGAATGGGAGAAAATATTTGCAAATCACAGATTTGCTGAGACTAGTATTTAGAATACATAACAAACTCTTACAACTTAACAATTAAAAAGACATTTTAATTAAAAAATGGGCAAGTAATTTGAATAGACTTTTCTCCAAATAAGATATACAAGTGCCGAATTAGTACCCGTAAAGATTCTCAACATCATTAGCCATGAGAGAAAAACAAACAAACACACTCAATGAGAAACACTCAACAAGCTAGGAATAAAAGGGAAATTCCTCAATATGATAAAGGGCATTTATGAATAACTCACAGCTTACATCCTACTCAATGGAGGAGGACAGAGCATTTTCCTTAAGATCAGGAATGGGCAAGGATGCTTGCTCTCACTGCTGCTATTCAACATTGTTCTAGAAGTCTTAGCCAAAGCAAACAGGCAAGGAAAAAAAAAGTATTGAAACAGAGAAGAAGAAAGTAAAAACTATCCGTTTTGACAGATTGCATGAGCCTATACATAGACCACTCAAAAGATTCCACAAGAAATCTATTAGAGTTAATAAACGAATTCAGCAAGGTGGCAAGGTACAAGGTCAATTTGTAAAGATCAGTCATGTTTCTATACATCAGCAATGAACATTTGAAAAGGAAAACAAGGGAACAATTTCATTTACAATAATATCAAAAATGAAAAATACCTAGGAATAATTTAATCAAGGAGGTGAAAGACTTATACACTGAAAACTATGGAACATTACTAAAAGAAAAGAAATTGAAGAAGACCTAAACAAATGTAAGGATATTTCATGTTCAAGGACTGGAAGACTTAATATTGTTAAGATGTCAAGAAATTTAAATGTAAATGCTAAAATATAAAATTTCTAGGAGTAAACATAGGAGAATAAGTGTGCAACTTTGGGTAGGCACTCAGAAGATGTAAACCACATAAGAAAAAAAATTGATGAACTACATTTCCTTACCAAAAACAATAACAAAAACAAAAATCTGCTTGTATGGAGATGCCATTAAGAAAATGAAGAACACCAGAGACTGGAGGAAAAAAATGAAAAACCCTCTGTAATACATATATCTGTTATAATACATAACATATAATACATATAATACATAAATCAGTTGTACTAAGGATATATAAGAAGCTATGACAATTCAATTATTAAAAAAAGATGAGCAAAAAGATTTGGACAATTCACAAAGAATGATATACAAATGGCAAATAAGTATATGAAAAAAGTGCATAAAATCATTAATGCTCAGGTAAATGTAATTAAAATTACAAGAAGATTATATTAAGTGTTATTGTTGTTGTCAGGTGCTGTCCAGTCAGTTCCAACTCATAGCATCGTTATGTACAACAGAATGAAATGCTACCCAAACTTGAGCCATCCTCACAATTGTTGCTATATTTGAGCCCATTGATGCAGCCACCATGTCAGTCCGTCTAGTTGAGGATCTTTCTCTTTTTCGCTGACTCTCTACTTTGCCAAGCATGCTGCCCTTCTCCAGGGATGGGTGAAGGGACTGGTCCCTCCTGACATGTCCAAAGTACGGAAGACGAAGTCTCTCCATCCTTGTTTCTAAGGAGCATCCCGCTGTACTTCTTCCAAGGCAGATTTGTTCCTTTTTCTGGCAGTCCATGGTATATTCGGTATTCTTCACCAACACGATAATTCTTCACCAAAGCCTGATTCAAATACATCAATTCTTCTGTGTCCCTTATTCATTGTCCAGCTTTCACTGGGGTGATTGAAAATACCATGGGTTGGGTCAGGCGAACTTCAGTCCTCAAAGTAACATCTTTACTTTTTAACAATTTAAAGAGGTCTTATGCAGCATATTTGCCCAATGCAATAGGTCATTTGATTTCTCAACTGCTGCTTCTATGGGTGTTGATTGTGGATCCAAGTAAAACGAAATCCTTAACAACTACAATATTTTCTCCGTTTATCATGATGTTGCTTATTGCTCCAGTTGTGAGGATTTTTGTTTTCATTATGTTGAAGTGTTAAGGAGCCCTGGTGACTGAGTGGTTAAAGCAGTTGGCTGCTAATGGAAAGGTCTGTGGTTTGAACTCGCCAGCCACTCTACAGGAGAAAGATGTGGCAGCCTGCTTCTGTAAAGATTAACCAAAAAACAAACCCATTGCCGCAGAGTTGATTCCGCTTCATAGCGACCCCTACTATAAAAATTACAGCCTTGGAAACCCTATGGGGCAGTTCTACTCTGTCCTATAGGGTTGCTACGAGTCAGAATCAACTCGATGGCAATGGGTATTATATTAAATACCCAATAACTAAGCATCAATAGTTAAAATTTAAACAGAATCTCAACACTGAATACTGGCAAGGATGTAGAACAACTGGAACTCTCCTATGTTGTAAAATATTGTAAAAAGGATTGTAAAATTGTACAATCCAAAACTGTACAATCCTTTTGGAAAAATGTTTCATAGTCTCTTATAAAGTTAGACACTCATCTACTCTATGAGCCATCAATTTTACTTCCTGGCTTTTACTTCAGAGAAATTAGAGCAAGCTTATTCAGAGTAATTTTATTTGTTATAGCCAAAATCTGGGAACAATCAAAATGCCTGTTAACAAGGGAGTGAATGGACAAATTGTGGTATATTCGTACAACAGAATGTTGTTTTTGTTGGTTGCCTTCGAGGTGCTTCTGACTCACGGCAATCCCATGTGTTACAGAGTAGAACTGCTCCAATAATCTTTTCTTGGCTGTAATCTTAACAAATGTAGATCAATAGGCCTATCTTCCATGGTATCACTGGGTGGGTTCAAACCTCCAGCCTTTAGGTCTGCAGTCAAGAACAAACCATTTGTGCCACCTAGGGACATTAATACATTCCAGCAAAAATAAACTACTGATCCATGCAATAATTGGTACATAGACCAATGCAACAGAATAGTGATCACAAGAATGGACATAAGCATATGTACTTCACACTCATAGTAAAAGCAAAAGTCCTTATATCGTCCAAGACCCTATATGATGCCCTACCCTATCCCCTTCCCTATCATTTACTAACTACACCTTCTACTGCTTTCTCACTCCATTCCAGCCATATTTACTTGACCTTTTTCACACAGATAGGCACAATTCTTCTGCATGGAATCCTCTTTCCCCAGATACCCACGTAGTTTACTTCCTTATATTCTTTCTTGACCACTCTATTTAAAATTTCAGTCTTCCCAAAATTCATATCCTTCTTTTCAAAAACTATTGTTATACTGACAGCATTATATTTTAGGAGATTTTGACATTTTTTTTTGACAATGAATGTGATGCCATTCCTCTTCAATTTCTTATTCCAGGTATAGTAGACCATATGACTGTCCAATTCTTAATGGCCAATACCAGTCCATTTTAGCTCACTAACACCTAGGATATCAATTTTCAAGCATTCCATTTCATTTTTGACAACTTCTAATTTTCCTTGATTCGTATTTCCTCCATTCCACATTCCAGTTATTCATGGATGTTTGCAGCTGTTTCTTCTCATTCTGAGTTCTGCCATATCAGAAAATGAAGGTCCCGGAAAGCTTTACTCCATCCATGGCATTAAGGTCTACTCTACTTTGAAGAGTCGGCGCTTCCCCAGTCATATTCCAACCTGAGGGGCTTATCTCCTGGCACTATCCATAATTTATGTTCATAATTTACAATATAAATTACTTATTTATTTTTAAAGGTAGACGGGGAATATATAGACCCTGTTTAGGGAAAGGAGAAGGATTAGCCTCATTAGGTGTTTTATCATAAAAGAGTCCATAACCAACTATAGAAATCCCTTACTAACTGTAGATTGACATAATGATTGAATTAAACCATGATTTTGTTCCCCTTGCTTTTCTACTACTATCATTTTTGTCCTATTGTGAATATATACATGTAAGAATGGAGACCTTTTCTGTTAAGTTTGTATTATTTTTGACTAGCTTTTTTTTTTTTGGAGGGGGGAAGAGGCTAGAGGTGATTTGCAAAATATAGTGTTACTGAAAATGTTTTAATGACTGTAAAATCCAATCACTACAAGTCCAAATCACTATGAGACGCATGTCTCTAAATCAGTAGAATGTAAGAAATATATTCTGTTTAGAAATAAATCTACGACAAAATAAAATAATGCAGAAAACGACCTAAATGTTAATGTCCCAAAGAAAAAACACATTTCTACCCAGAGGAGAGGCATTGAAGGTAATAAACATCCGTTCTGGAATATTTAGGCTTCTTAGGACCAAATGTTCTTCTACAAATAAGGCTGACTCAGTCATTCATCCAACAAAATAGATAAATGGAGCACTGTACAGCTTATCCTTTAAGGTTTTATTGAATGAGTCTTTTACAAATTCATGTTCCATAACGAGATAAACAGATACTTTGGCATATTTTTTTGAAGCCTGGTGATACTTGAGGCAAAAATAATGTGAAACAAGGAACTGGAAAAAGCAAGAAATTAAAAATAAAATAAGAAACATTTAAATTTAAGAGAACCACAATAAAGTGATGTTTAAAAATAACTAGATTCCTCATGCAAATCCATTGATGATCGTAATTACTGAGAATGACTAACTTCACCAGAAGCACAATTAAATTGTCTGTCACATGAACATTTGCTGAATGGCAATAGAGGTGAAGTGTGAGGCAAGAGAAAGAAAAATAACACATATATACTCTCTACATACTCTGGGTTTTGAAAAAAAAAAAAACTATACTCTCTGTGAGACGAAATGTCAATGTTACCTACGGAAACCTTTTAAAATTCCAAGTAGTAAAGCAATCTCATGACTAAAATAGTTGAATAGGCAAAGAAGCAGATCAGCAGATTGCTCACAGCCCAGCAACCTTTGATCCAGTGTAAATTGGAAGACCTATCCACAGCAAAAGAGCCCCTGGTGTGACTCATAATTAGGTTTATGCTACCGATGAAATAAGCTCATTAAGGGATGTTAAAAATGTAAATATAATTTTAAAACCAAATTATCCAAAAATGTAGGCTTAAGAATAGAAAATTAACCATGGCAAAATGGTGACAGGCAGTTTACAAGCAAATGCAATGATCCCAGACAAGCATTTTGCTTAAACCTCGAAATCCTTTCTACCTTTCCAGACTGATTATGGTAGATGGAGAATAGTTACTTTGAAGTGTTTAGCTTTCCATGGGGTTGTAACCCTCTATCCAGCTGACTCCATTTGGGATTCTCTTTAAGGTTAATAACTCTGTTGCTTGTGTGCAGCAACATGTACTATAAAAAGCTTGTATTGATTCTTCGGATTTTTCCAAGTTGATAGGTAAAAGGCTTGTTCTAAGGAAAGGTAGGTATCTTTGGTTGTTTACTAACAAAGACCTAGCTGGCAGAATATTAAAAAAAAAAAAAAAAAGGAAAATGATTTCTATTTTGACTGATAAAAACTTGAAATCTTCTAATAGTAAGCTAATAGAAGACACTGTAAATAAACAATCTACAGTACCTTTGATTGAAACATTTTAGAATCCCTAGCCTTCGGAGATCTGAGGAAAATCTTAATTTAAAAAAAAATCTCTCTTTTTGTCATTTGCCATTGAAGTGAACCCTGACCAAATCATCGCCCATCATATCCATTCTTATTCTGAGCTGAGAAGGAACTGAAGCAACAAAGATGCCTTTAAGTAATGACCCGTAGAGTATTTGCCTTAAGAAATAAAGGGCAACCATCTAGGAATTAACATTCTTTGGTTACACTAGTCCTTAAAACTCAAATTAAAAAACTGTTTGTCATTCAATTTCTGAAAGTTTACATGTTAAAAATCTCATATTGATAAACTGTAGCTTGATTTGAGACAAGAGCATAAAATACCAAGTCTTAAGGATCTTTACTAGAAGTCGACATAAAGCAACAAAATCCCCTTCACAAAACAAGTCAATGATATTTTAGCTTCCACTAGATGATTTTGTTAAGGGGAGACGTTATAGGTTGAAGTAGCTCTATGACTTTGTTTCCTGTCATCGCCTTATTGAGATGAATTTCCAGATTAAAAGAGTAAAATGAAACCAGACAGACATGGCTGCTTCTGCAAATTAACACTGCCCTGAAAATAGAGGACTATCTGGTGACCCTCCCACCAACATCCTGCACCTCACCTAACACCCACCTATGCATCTATGACTCAAGAAAGTGTAAAATCTCAAATAATCATTTCTTTACCTTGTACCTGAAGATGACTACAAATGACAAAGTGACAAAAATACATTCATGTATTAATGGTTTCATAAATGCCTCAGGGAAAGGGTTAATCTCTGGTGGAATTTAATTTAGAGAGAAAAACATTAATTAATTCTCCATAAGAAAATAATTAATTCATATTGTCACTAATTTATATCATGTAGAACACTATTTTCTTAATTATAAGACCACTATTGCATGGAAATATATCCTAACCAAAACCTACCTGAGCTAAATTTGACAATTACTATCAGCAACATGATGAAATTACAGGGTAGTGCATCATCATACCCTCAGCCCCAGGAGTCCATAGCAATTAAATCCCCATCACATTACATACTGGTAAGTGGGATAAACATATCCTAAACATATAAACTGTAGTCATGTATTTTTAATGACAAGTGTATACTACTTTTGTAAATACAACAACCTGCTAGTATCTTTCTCAACTCATCACAAGTCTGACGTATGTGATCAATTCCTTCCCTTTGTTGCACAAACTTGGAAAAGTAGGTTAAAAGGAAAACAAAGTTTTAAAGTCAAGATTATATCCAAAATATCTATTTTTATTGGTGTCAATAATTAGGGAGGAAAATATTCAAATAAAACATCATTTGGAAAAACATTTAAATCAAATTGAACAAAATGAGGCTTTATTTGAATATTTTTATTAAATGCTTTTATTTGGTTACTGACCCCTTAAGCCTCTAAGAATAAAGATATGCTGTAAATTAGTAAAAAGACTATAGATATTTAGATACCACTACCATTTAGGATAATTATTTTCCCTAGCAAAGTCCTAATCTGTTGTTGGTAGCTGCTGTCCAGTCAGTTCCTACTTATAGCAGCCCCTTGTACAACAGAATGAAATACTGCCGGTTCCTGCCCCATGCCCGCAATTGTTGCTATGTTTGAGCCCATTGTTGCAGCCACTGTGTCAATTCACTGGTTGAGGGGCTTCTTCTTTTTTTGCTGATCTGCTGCTTTACCAAGCATGATGTCCTCCTCCAGGGAGTGATCCCTCCTGATAACATGTTCAAAGTATGTGAGACTAAGTCTTGCTCTCCTTGCTTCTAAGGAACATTCCAGCTATACTTCTTCCAAGACAGGTTTGTTCATTCTAATCTGAGAACATCATTAAAATGTCATGGAAAACCATAAATAAAAATTTTGCATCCCTTTAGCCAAATCAGAGAGAGCTGGAGAAGAAAAAGAGGAAGAAATAAATATAGAAAAAAAATGAAAAAATAGAAGAAACAGAAAAGGAGAAAGAAGGAAAGGAAGTGACAGGTTTCTCTCAAATCAAAGAAACACATACTTTTTATGGTGCTTTAAGTTAGATCTAGGAGATCATTTCTAATGATGAAGGATGCCTGCTGGACAAGATTTCCATTCTCTGTTTTACTCCACATGCGGGGGCAAATGAAGGGAGTGTATTTTTATGCCTATACTCTTTTATGCTCTACTGCTGAATTAACAGGACAATACCAGCATTAGCAAAGCAAAATAATAAAGAAAAAAGTTCCCTGAAAAAGGAGGAAGCGTGTGTGACTATGGAAGATAGAACCAGGCTGCCCGCATTTAGATCTTGGCTCTGCAACTTATTAGCTATTACCTTGTCTGTTAAATATGGCTTTGTTGTCTGAATAATAAGGAAAACGATATTACCTAACTCATGGAATTATTGTGATAGAAAGTGTGTTAATATAAGTAAAATGTTTAGCACTTGGCTGTGTGCTGTTGCTGCTGTTGATAATGATTAAATTATTTGGAGAATTAAGTGAGATGTTTTATGAAAGGGAGACAGATGATAGACAGGCAGGCAGATAGATAGATGATAGATATAATTTGCCCTCATTTTCTATTTTTTTTGTCTCAAAACTAAACCGGTAGCTCCTTTCTCACTTCTTTAATGACCTTTCATGATAAATTCATCTTAACCGTAAGCACTTACATGTTTCAGGTGCGTAATAATTTCCAGAAAACCACTGCAGAAGACTATCATCATGCTCAATTCAGATGGTGAAGCTTAGCTCTCAGGTGAACTATATTAAAAACATCTCTATAATCTAAAGAAGGCATGAGCAAAAATACTTTCAAAGTGTTAATGGAATTTTATTTTATTAGAATCTTAATTTTTTAATCAAACTGAAAAAATTTTCAAACTATTAATTTGGAAGACTAGAGTTTGCATGCAGTCCACCAGTCATAAATAAGAAAGTACTGCAAGGAAAGTACACACAGTATGAGAGATGAAATAATAGAAATGGGAAACTCAGCTTAGATTTAGTAAAAAGTTTTCTTCCATGTAAACCATACTTAAGTAAAGTTCTAGAATTTTTGTATTTAGTTTTGGCTAATATTCAAAAAGATAACTGCATCTCATTACTGATTTCCTTAAGAAAAAGAAAAAAGTAATTTATGGGGGTAATTTATTTTTAGCGTAGGTACCTCTATACAGGAGTCCGAGTGATGCAAACAGTTAACGCACACCTGCTGCTAACCAAAAGGTTGATGATTCATGTCCAGCCAGAGGTGCCTTGGAAGAAAAGCCTGGAGATCTACTTCCAAAAAGTCAGCCATTGAAAACCCCAGTTCTACTTGAACACCTATGGGGTCGCCATAAGTTGAAATTGATGGCACATGGCTACAGCCTTTATAAAGTTCATTATTTTCAAAATTCTATATAGAATTCAAACTTGGATAGAAGTATTAGTTCCATAAATGGATCATGTAAATAAATTAAAATTTGAAACACATTTTTGAAAAACAATCATGCAAAGCTCAGATTATGGGGGAATTTCTGATGCTTTAAGTAGAAATCTCTTTTTATGTATCATGTTTTGCAATTAAAGTCTTTTGTTAGAGTGCAGAGTATGGTGACTATAACTGCATTTTTAATGACAGACAACTGCACAGTGCCTAAGAGCCACCAATTATTGTGTATATACAAAATTCTCAGGGTAAATTCTTAGAAGAATAAACTGAATGTGTCCCTCCACCCCAGGATAGACATGAAATTTGCTTTTGGGATCCAAACTATTTTCCAATTTTGAAAGCCAAAGTTAATACTTTTTAAGTGGTAACTTTAAATAAATACATATAGCATATATAGCTTTCATAAATACCCACTCTCAAAGCCAATCATTTCAACAATCTTCTTTCATAAATTTGTTTTATTTTACCTAACTTTTTTTAAATTATGTTTTCTTCCCCCACTGTGATTTCAGCACATTCAGGGACACTGTAAATTGTTTCTATTCCAGTAGATGTCAGGCTTTCCCAGTGTGAAGACAGAAAGCATCCTGAAAGGCAGGCTGGCAGATCCTGTGGTGCTTAATTTTTTGTTTAATTCAATATTTCTGTGAACTGATTCTTTCAGCATTTCCCACTAAATAATAATTTCTTTAAATTATGTTTTATTGTTCATGCAAAATGTGGGAAATACAAAAATCTCTCATTTGATTACCAGAAATACATAAATGCTTATTAAAATCTAGAATGTAAAATACAAGGTTGTTGTTTTTAGGTGCCCTCCAGTCAGTTCCAACTCATAGCGACCCTATGTACAACAGACCAAAACACTACCCAGGCCTGAGCCATCCTCAGATTCATTGCTATGTTTGAGACCACTGTTGCAGCCACTGTGTCAATCCATCTAGTTGATGGTTTTCCTCTTTTTCGCTGACCCTCTACTTTGCTAAGCATCATGTCCTTCTCCAGAGACGGGTCTCTCCTGATAAGATGTCCAAAATATATGAGACGAGGCCTTGTCATTCTCCCTTCTAAGAATTATGGCTGTACCTCCTCCAAGACCGATGTGTTTGTTCTTCTGGTAGTCCATAGTATATTCAATATTCTTTGCTAACATCGTAGTTCAAACACATCAATTCTTCTTTGGTCTTCCTTATTCACTGTCCAGCTTTCAGATGCATATGAGGCGATTGAAAAATATCATGCCTTGGGTCAGGTGCACCTTAGGCCTCAAAGTGACATGTTTGCTTTTTAAAACTTTAAGGTCTTTTGCAGCAGATTTGCCCAATGCAATACATTGTTTGATTTTTTTGACTGCTGTTTCCATGGGCATTGACTGTGGATCCAGGTAAATGAAATCTTTGACAACTTCAGTGTTTTCTCTGTTTATCATGATGTTGCTTATTGGTTCAGTTGTGAGGATTTTTGTTTTCTTTATATTGAGGTGTAATCCATACTGAAGGCTGTAGACTTTTCATATGCATCGGTAAGTATTTCAAGTCCTCTTCACTTTCAGCAAGCAAGGTTGTGTCACCTGCATGTCACAGGTTGTTAACGAGTCTTTCTCCACTCCTGATGCCATGTTCTTCTTCATATAGTCCAGTTTATCAGATTATTTGCTCATCATACAGATTGAATAATATAGAGTCCCCAAGGAGCGCTTGGCAGATTTGAACTGCAGACCCTTTGGTTAGCAGCCGTAGCACTTAACAACTACGCCACCAGGGTTTCCTTAAACCACACAGTATCCCCTTACTCTGTTCCAATGACTGCCTCTTGGTCTATGTACAGTTTCCTCATGAACACAATTAAGTGTTCTGGAATTCCCATTCTTTGCAATATTATCCATAGTTTGTTACGATCCACACAGTCGAATGCCTTTGCATAGTCAATGAAACATAGGTGAACATCTTTCTGGTATTCTCTGCTTTTAACCATTGTCTTAGTTATCTAGTGCTGCTATAACAGAAATACCACAAGTGGATGGCTTTAACAAAGAGAAGTTTATTCTCTCACAGTCCAGTAGGCTCCAAGTCCAAAATCAGAGCGTCAGCTCCAGGGGATCACTTTCTCTGTTGGCTCTGGAGGAAGGTCCCTGTCATCAATCTTCCCTTGATCTGGTAGCTTCTCTGCACAGGAACCTCAGGTGCAAAGGACACACTCTGCTCCTGGCACTGCTTTCTTGGTGGTATGAGGTTTCCATGTGTCTCTGCTTGCTTCTCTCTTTTATATCTCAAAAGAGATTGGTTTAAGACACTATCTAATCTTGTAGACCTCATCAGTATAACTGCCACTAATCCATCTTATTACATCGTAGTGATAGAGTTTACAACACACAAGGAAATCACATCAGATTACAAAATGGTACATAATCATACAATCCTGGGAATCATGACCCAGCCAAGTTGACAGATATTTTGGGGGGACACAGTTCAATCTATGACAGCCATGATCCATCTGACACCATCAGTGATATCCCTCATTCCACATTATCGTCTGAATCTGGCTTGAATGTCTGGCAGTTGTCTGTTGATGTACTACTGCAACTGTTTTTGAGTTATCTTCAGCAAAATTTTACTTGTATGTGACATTAATGATATTGTTCCATACTTTCTGGATTCTGTTGGATCACCTTTCTTTGGAATGGGCACAAATATGGATCTTTTCCAGTTGTTGGCCAGGTAGCTGCCTTCCAAATTGCTTGGCATAGACCAGTGAGCACTTCTAGCATTGCATGCATTTGTTGAAAAATCTCAGTTGGTATTCCCTCAGTTCCTGGAGGCCTGTTTTTCGCCAATGCCTTCAGTGCAGCTTGGACTTTCTCCTTCAGTATCATCTATTCTTTATCATATGCTACCTCCTAAATGGTTGAATATCGACCAAGTCTTCTGGTAAGGTGTCTCTGTGTATTTCTTCTTTTGATGCTTCAAGCGCCGATCAATATTTCTCCCATAGAATCTGTCAATATTGCAACCCAAGGCTTGAATCTTTTCTTCAGTTCTTTCAGCTTGAGAAATGCTAAGTGTGTTCTTCCCTTTTGGTTATTAAACTCCCGATCTTTGCACATTTCATTATAATTGTTTGTTTTGTCTTTTAGAGCCACCCTTTGAAATCTTCTGTTCGGCTCTTTTACTTCATCATTTCTTCCTTTTACTTTAGCTACTGTACTTTCAAGAGCAAGTTTCAGAATCTCTTCTTACACCCATTTTGGTCTTTTCTTTCTTTTCTTTTTAATGACCATTTGTTTTCTTCATGTATGATGTGCTTGATTTCATCCCACAACTTGTCTGGTCTTTGGTCATTAGTGTTCAATGAGTAAAATCCATATTTTCTATCTCCTTTTTTCTCACCTTCCTTAATACTTCAATGCACTTAGGCCAGAGCACAGCCCTCACTTAAATCCTTATCATCCCCATGTCACTAAAATAGCGGATTTTTTCAGTCCTCATTGTATTATCTTTTTTAGCAGTGTTCAACACTATTGACCTCTTGTCTCCTTCTCGGAATATGTTCTTCCTTTTCTCTATATGACACCACATGTTTCTAATTTCCTTCCTAACTTCTTTGGCCACCTCACTTCAGGCTCTATGGCAGTATATCCTACACTAGTAGCCCATTAAATATTATAGTTTCTCAAATCATGATTCATTGTACAATATTATCCACATCCATAACTTTGCATATTTCTATATACCAATGCTCCCAAAGTCTGCTGTTTTGATCTCCATTCTGAGATTCAAACCCCTCCAATAGTCAGTCATCCCACAGAGATTTATTGAGGTCTCTCTATGTACCTTGCACTGTTCTAGGCAGTAAACAGAATAGTAAATAAGACAGACAAGGTTCCTGTTTTCAGGGAACATATATTCTATTGTGGAAGACATAAAATACATAACTGTCTAAATAAATTGAAATAATTTTAAATACAAGCTATAAAGAAAAAAATAAGAGTGAAGGAGTAGGAATGGTAGGTGAGAGGATGAACAACTTTATGTTGGGGGCTCGGAGGAGGTGTCTTTCAGGAAGTGACATCAAAGCTGAAGTTGCAATGGGAAAAGAAGCCCTTCATTCTAAATGCTGAAGGAAAAGCATTCCAGGAAGAACAAAGAGGAAGCTTCCTTGATATACATATTAACTTGATATATTCAGTAACCAGAAAGAAAGCCGGTGTTAATGGAAAAAATAGAGTGGAGTGAACGTAGACAGTGATGAAAGATCAGATCACATAGGTAGGCAGGGTCATGTCAAGCAAGACCTTTGGGGCCACAGGGAAAATTTAGAATTTTGTTCTAAATGTAATGGAAAGCCACTGAGTCATTTTAAACAGGTAAGTGAAATACTGTATTTCCTTATTTTAATACGCACATCTCTAATTCAAGGATATACTTTGAAATCAATGGTATCTTTCAGTCACTGTGGGTCACAGTAGTTATTGTCATTTCCTTAAAATACCTTAACCAGCTGATTTCATTTATATTCACCTTTTTATTACGAAAAGAGTGATGTATGATTTTTAAACAATCTATCCAAGTCTGAAAGAGGTAAATAATCTAATAATTCCAAGTGATAAGAAAGCATGATATCATATTTCAGTTGGTCATGACTTTTCTTTCTTATTAGTACCTAAAGGAACATGTCAGTTAAAACGGATAATGTATTGCATCAATGAAATGCATTAATCTGATTTAAATGTTTAGAAGATCTTTCACTTGCTTGGACATGTATTATAAGAGGCAAGACTGAAGTATGTGGATCAGTCAGGAGACTAAGGGTGGGTAATGGTGACTAGGAGTAAGATGGTGATAATGAAGGGGGATAACAATGAACATATGGGTCACCACCAGGCAACATTTTGTTCTATTATACATAAGATCACTATGAATTGGAGCTGACTTGATGGCAACCAATAACAACAAGTGAAGGTGGAGAGAAACTGAGGGATTTGTGATGTATTGGAGAGGGTACCAAGAGGATTTGTTGATAGATTAGATAAAGACTTGGAAGGGAAGAAAAATGTCAAGGATATAGCCAAAGTTTCCAGTTTTTGGAACTAGCCATTCAGTGAGAGGGTGAAGGCTGAGGTATATCTGTGCAAACCCATTGCCATTGAGTAGATTCCAACTCATAACAACAAGGACAGAGTAGAAATGCCCCATAGGGTTTCCAAGTAAATCCTTATGGAAGCAGACTGCCACATCTTTCTCCCACAGAGCAGCTCATGGGTTCTAATAGCTGACTTTTTGATTTGTAGCTGAGCACTTTAACCACTGCACCATAAAGTCTCCTTTTATGTGTGTGCCAAAAACCCCAACACCAAACCCGTTGCCATCAAGTCGATTCCGACTCATAGAAACCCTATAGGACAGAGTAGAACTGCCTCATAGAGTTTCCAAGGAGCACCTGGTGGATCCAAACTGCCGACCTTTTGATTAGCAGACATAGCTCTTAACCACTACGACACCAGGGTTTCCTTATGGGTGTGCAGGGGTTGGAAATTGTGGGAGAAGTTAAATAGGCAGTTGGATATATAGCATATACCTCATACCTCATTTTATCTATTACCCTCTCAGGGAAGATTTACTGACTGCAAGCTGGGCTATTTAGCCTGTTATACCATCTCATAAGCTTCCTTCAGAATACTTTTCACCATTTGATTCAACATCAGTATTTGTGATTCGGTTTTTCCTCCCTGCATCTGTCTCATTGGCCTATAGGTTCCATAAGAGCAGAATATATATGAGTTTTTGTTCACCATTTTACTCTCAGCACAAGCACAATGCTAGGGATGTATTAGGTGCTCAACAATTACTTGTTCAACACATAAACACACTAATCCTAATTTATTCTTTTCATTTCAAAGGGCTTGGTCACTGACCAGCAACTAGTCAGCCAGACAGGAAACCAGAGCTCTGTTGCAGCCAGGAGATCCTTAAACACTAAGAGAAAGTACAAGATGAGAGAAAAAAATATTCCTGAAAAATTCTGTAGAAAAGAACCAGTAGTAAACATAAGTATTCCTTTTACTAAGAATTATCATAAAATTCCCAAGAACAGAAGGAAAAAAAAGAAAAAGAAGATGGATTTACCCAGATCAACAGTTTGTTCGTTTGTTTTTTTAGAAAAGAGGACTAAGGCTATTTCTTTTGGAAAGATTCTTCTTTATAGTCACATTTTGACCCTCAAATCTTACATTGTTTCCATTAAATATTTATTGTGGACCCACTATAAGCCAGAGACTTTGCTAGAACTTAAAATATGTCTTTATATGCAAAGAGATCACAAGTTAACTGTAATTGCAATTCACTGTTATAAGTGCAAGGAGCCCTGGTAGCACAGTGGATAAGGCGCTGGACTGCTAACCGTAAAGTTGGTGGTTTGAAACCACCATTGGCTCTGCAGGAGAAAGGTGGGGCAGTCTGCTTCAGTGTTGGTTTACAGCCTTGGAAACCCTATGGGGTCACTAAGAGTCAGAATCGACTCGACAGCTGTGGTTTTGGTCGCAGGTGCAGTGATAAAAGAATTCAAAGAGAGTAAAGGAGCAGCTGGAGCCCTGGTGGTGCAGTGGTTAAAAGCTACAGCTGCTAACCAAAAAAGGTTAGCAGTTCCAGTCCAGCAGATGATCCCTGGAAACCCTATGAGACAGTTCTACTCTGTCCTACGGGGTCACTATGAGTCAGAATTGACTCAAAGGCAATGAGTTTGTCTTTTGGTTTTACAGGACCAGCTAGAAGGGCCACCTAACAGCCTGCAAAGGCTTCCTGGATGTACTATTATTAGGTGTAGAGGGAGTGAAAAAAACAAAAAACAGTTGTCACTGAGTCAGTTCCAACTCATGGTGACTCCAAGCGTGTCAGGGTAGAACTGTGCTCCATAGGGTTTTCAATGGCTGATTTTTCATAAGTAGATGACCACACCTTTCTTCTGAGATGTCTCTGGGTGGACTTGAACCACCAACATTTGGGTATGCAGCCAAAAGCTTTAATCATTTGCCCCACACAGGGACATAGCGGGAGTAGTTGATGGGAAAAGAGGATCATGCTAGCTGGAGGGATAAACAGAGAACAAAGGTAGGTTCAACAAACAGCATATTGTGAACCAAAGAGCTACTAATTTTAATGGGCAGGAAGTGACAGAAGATAAGACTGGAAAGGTTGGCGGGAGCTAGGCCAAAGATTGTGTTGTATGACTAGATAAGAAGTCTGGACTTTATCCTGCAGGTGACAAACAGCCTTTAAAGGCTCATAAACAGGGGAGTGAACTGGTCACACATTTCCCACTTGGAAAAACAAACCGTACATGTTGAGGGTGTGTAGTGGAGGGATTGAGAGCTATGGCTGTGATTCCGTCCAGCCTGGGTTGAATCTTTGCCTGAGAGTTATTAGATAAACGACCTTGGGTAAATTACTTAACCTCTCCGTAAATAACAGCAGTAACTTCCCCGTGTTGTTATGGCATTGCTTAAGTAAGTGACTATATATGTAAAACACTTGAACAGTACTGGGAACAAATGTCATGTGTTTGTTATTATTATTTGCTAATCAGATGAAAATGTGAAAGACATCTTTTGACCTTATCATGCTTTCTTTGCATTAGCACTGAGCTCATAAGAGAAGGTCCTAGGTTTCTCTAACACCATCACGGATACCTTTCTGGTGTCTTTTTTTCATGACCTAATGAGTAAAAAAGCTTGGACTTAATGGAAAGGATTATCAAAAGAAAACCTCAGGGTCTCCAGAACCTCAGGCTGTAGAATCTCAAAGTGTAGTAAGTACTTTTCTATAGAAAAAATTTAAGATTTTCATTTGGAATCCCATGGAATAAACTTCTGGTCAGTAAATTATAACTTTAACATCTTATTTCCTCCTAACAAATTTTGAATTCTTGGAAATCTGGCTGAATGACATATTCATGTTTATTTTTCATAGGACATATCCCTTAAAGGCATGAATTATTATATTTTTTAAATTCTGTCTTCCCAGACACATATCACAATGCTAGGCACATAATAGGCAATTCAGAAACAATTATCAAATAAATAACTGTTCCTAAACTTCAAAAGTGAGGTCTTTGGATAAATACAACTAGTATTTATTTTAGCAACTAATATCAAAGTATTAATTACTAGTTGTAATTAAAAAACAAGTATATCCCACTTTCTGTATGCTATATAAAATTTAAGTGATATTTTGATTTGAATTGCCCCCCCCTTTTTTTATTGTATCACCTATTTTATTAAAATCTTGATGACAGCATCTCTGAAAAGTTCACAGTTGTATCCTATGAGTGCCTAAGAGTTCTATGCAAGCAGTAAAATAAAAAATAAATTGAATTACAGACTCTAATAAAATATGAATAGAAATAAAACATGTGATTTAGAAATGACTTTCAATAAATGGCATGCGTTATTATTACTTAATAGACAACTTTCTCTGTCCAAAAACACAAAAGAAATCAATATGTGTATGTTAATACATCTGTTATAGACTAAATCTGTTGTTGTACGCCACAGAGTTGATTCTGACTCATAGCAACCCTATGGGACAGAGTAGAACTGCCTCATAGGATTTCCTACGCTGTAATCTTTGTGGGAGCAGATCACCAGGTCTTTTCTCCTGCAGAGTCTCTGGTAGATTTGAACCTCTGACCCTTCAGTTAGGAGCTGAGTGCTTAACCATTGTGCCACCAGAGATCCTTAGACTAAATCTACCCATCCCAAACTGAACATTCTGTAATCTGTAGCATTTGTAAATTTGCAGTACATTGTAATTGTTCTTAATTCCGCCGAGTGAAAGTTTTTAGTTAAAATCAGATTCATATATATATATACATATAGTTGTAGAACCTTTGAACTACAGTGAAAAATAGTTTTAGATAATGAAGCATATATAAATAAAAATTAATTGACTTAACTGATCCATATCATCTTGTAAAGGAAGTCATTTTCTGGGAGTGAGATAGCTTAACTGTTAGCTTGCAATCTTATAGACCTTATACTCAGAGAGAAAGAAAGAAAAAGAGAATGATTCTTACTTTCCTCTAGTTGTTTCAAAACTTGGTTTTTGATAGTCGGTCCTTTGGCTTCCATTGCTGTCACCTCTGCTGAGATCCGTCTCCCGTGGGGATCGATTTCCCATACCTCCAACTGAGTTTAGAGAGTTCTCTTGTTGATTTGACTTTCTGGCAAAACTCTGAAGAAATTTCAATGTAGAGTTGGAGAGCACCACTGATTCTTCCCCAGGACTAAATCTGATGTTAGATTGAGTCGGGAGGGCAAGAGTTTGTGACTTTAGCACTCTTTCTTCTGCCTTCTCTGTGGATGCAGGAGTTTGGTTTCTCTCAAGCTTGGGAGGTGCACTTGCCTCTGAGGCAAACCGTGTTGATTTTAGAAGACTTTCTTCAGAGGTTCTTGCCTCAGGAGTTGTGGCTATCTCAGCTGACAGGATCTCAGTGGATGGCAGCATTTGAAGACTTTGTGTTTTATTTAGAGGAACCAAAACAGAGGTCACATTCTTCTGGGCAGGTTCATTCTTAGGGGTAGTCCAAGCATATGTAGTGCTGCTAACTCCAAGGCCCCCACTCCATAAACTAGAAAGTAGGACAAATAGACTTGCTCTCTTCATTTCAGTTGTTTGTAGCAAGAAGTTCATGTGAATTTGGGCAACAATGTCCTTCTAGCCTCTTCGATAGCTGCTTCACACTGAATCTGCTAGGACGGAGCTTTGCCAACTTGAGATGTGTAGAGGAAACAGGTTTCTGTGTTCTGTAGTGGACTGAGGAAGTTTGATTTCCTGTTTCTGTAGGTTTTTTGTAACCTCTGACCTCTGGTAGGTTGAATCTATGGAAATGGTGAAGGATCTCTGCTGAAGCTAAGGTTAATGGGAAAACACAGGCAATTGTTACCAGAAAAAAACATGAGAAAAACATCAAGTAACTTTCCTACATACACTCATGTTTCATGTGTCACTGATTTCGAAGAGAAACTGTATGTTGATGATCCGGAGTATGGAGTTTTGTTTAGATGGGCTGAATCATGGAATTTAACATTTTGTTCTTCTACTCAAGGAAATTGTGAAAAATTGTGAACATTTCTTGTGACTATTTTTTCCATTGTGCCTCATCCAGAGAGCCACATTTTATACACACACACAAAGAACTTATTTACAATGTATCTGCCCTTTCACATATCACAGACTGAATGATGAAAAACAAATATATGTATGTAAGGATACTTCAGCTATAGCATTACTGGAAATTAATTTCAATGCTCATAAGTAATAGCAAATAAATAAAAGCATAAATCAATTAATTACATAGGTATATCCAGAACTCTATTTAAATTTTGCTCTCAGAACTTCTACCAGAGTTACCAACTAATGAAATAAATAATCAGAATTTTGCTTTGTCTGTTTTCCAATTCTTATCTTCTAGTGGTTGAGGTAATAAGTATTTTACCACTAAAGAGTGGATGAAGAAAAAGTGCAGTCATGTGTAAATAAACTAAAATGGGATCGTCAATAATTCTTTTGTGCTTTTACTGTAGTACAAAAGTATACTAGTTGTAGATAATAGAGAACGAAATTGCTAAATCACTTTTCTATGGTTGTTCTCCTAGTAGAAATGCTTCATGGGATTTATGATTTCATTTCTCCAGGAAATCTGATCCACAGACTAAAATTTTTTTTTTTTTTAATCTGTGAAATTCCATGGAAGACTCCTTGGCCATATGTGATACTTAAGTTATAATAGTTGGTTTATTTGCTTGTTCATTAATTAATTAATTCATCCATTCAGTAATTACCCAAACTGCTAGACTACACAATGCACTCTGTTAAGTGCCTGAAATATAAAGGACAGCAAGAATATTCTCAGCTCTCAATTTGCTTATGATCTACTATATGGTATTTGAAGGCTGAATCCATGTGCAATTAATCTTCCCGTCAACTTCTGTGCCAGGTGCTAGGCTTTTGCTACCTATTCAGTCATGGAATGTTTTCCAGAATTGGAATATTGGAAACCTGGTCCCTGTTTGGTTCTATAATGTTGTAAATATGTGCTACTTATTCCTAATGCTGGATACAGGACACTAGGATTTGAAACAAGGCCTAACTAATTTTTTCCTAAACTACTAACTACTTAGTCTTAATCCTTTTTTTCCCCTAAATCTTTGCTATTTATTTCTACAAGCATATTGTTGACAGAGAGTATATTGTATAGGTTTAGTTAAACTAAACACACACATTAATCAAAAGCAACCACAATTGACTTTGACGTGAAGTTCAAAGCACCTATTTCTCTGATATCCCAGAGAACAATCCCACAAATCCTGCATTAGTAAAAGAGCAAAAAGATGCAGACACAGGCAACCCAAGCAGCAATTAGTTACTAACTAGAGTAATGAAACAGCCTTATTTCCCAAGACAAACATTTTTTTCAGTACTGAGAAAATGACATCAGAGCTTCATCATCTGGGCAAGACAGAAGCAATGAGCTTTGGCCGAGAGTAAAACAGTGATGCAGTGAAACCTAAGTAAACTTTGTTTCTATTTCGTGTACAATTTTAAATCCATTTCCTTAGACTTAGTAGAAGTAGATGAATAGACTGTCCTGGACATTTAACAAACAACCAGAATAAAGGCAAATTCGGATTTTTTTTTTTTTCTTCTATGCTTTGAAAGAGTACCTTGGTCCTGTTCTGAAGAAGTGAACTTCAGTGGTAAAGAGTCACACATTGGATCTACAACTGATAGCAAATAGCTAGCAAATGGCAATAAAAACTGAACTGAGCTAAGCAATTCATTTCACCTCTAGAAAGGTATTGATTAATAATGACTTTTAGTCACCACCATCCTAGCTTACAAATGACCTTGTGATCAAAAGGCTAAAGGTTCTGTATCTCATTATCAATCCACTAAGCCATTTTGTGCTGTAACTCCGCAGAGAATCCCCAGCTCATCTGATGGTTTTAGGTGTATAGATCAGTCCTTAATTGGAGACATAAAATACCTGTACTCCAGAAACCATCAGAGGCCTAACCTCAAACTCTGCTTCTTGAGACTCATTAATACTCATCATCAATCACACTTAAGAAAAACTATATTCCTGGGAGGACTGCCTGTAGGATACTCAGCCCATTCATTCTTCTAGATACTCTCTTTATTATCCTTGGATTAAAATATACCTTCAGAGTTTTATATACTCAGACTTTATCATTCTAACTAAACCTGCATTGCCCATTAGATTGTTGATATTAAACGATGTTTTACCATATTGTCATGTATTCACCCGGAATGATTTTATAAGCAAAAAAAGAATCTCATGTAATTATATGCTATTACAAGGTTTTTACATAATTTTTCACTATCATAAACATAGGATCGAATATGCACTGCAAAATGGGTTATTTCTAGGTGATGAGATAATGGGTTCATTTTATTTTTCTTTTTCCCCTTATAATCAATATAGATTAATTTATAATCACAAGGTAAAATAAAAAAATGTTTATTAAGTTAAAAAGAAATACACATAAGTGTTAAAAACGAATCTTTGATTATGGAGTTCATTATTTGTAGATTTTGCATTGTATTTGCTATTTTTATGGCTGCAGGAGTCATTACTCTTTGTAAATTGTTTGGAGGAATGGAATAACTCCTATAAGGTTAATAGGAAATCTTTACAACTTCTTTCTTTTTTTGCATGAGAAATTTTTATTCTCTTTAAATAATTTAAAACTGTTAAAAATAAGATTTCATATAGCCCTCCTCTTGTCAGTTAACTCTATCAAAAAATAGTTGAAGAAAGAAAAAATTTAAGATTTTTTTCAATTTTATTTTGTTTGAAAAATATTTTTAAAATTTTAATTTAGGTGTAGACAAAAGGAGTTAAAGCAGAAGAACTAGGGAAAGGAGAGGAAAATATTTTACACTTTGCTTTGGGTGTATACAATTTCCAAAATTCATTGAACTGAACACTTCAGATCTGTGCATCTTATTGTATGTAAATTATGCATTAATATTTTTAAATGAAAAGAAAAAAGTTTTAATATGATTGGAAATCAATAATATTTGCCTCTTCCTAGCATATGGTTGATCTTTTTTAAATCAACTATACAATCTTTCCTTTAACAAATACAAACCAAAACCAAACCCGTTGCGGTTGAGTTGATTCCAACTCATAGCAACCCTATAGGACAGAGTAGATCTGCCCTATAGGGTTTCCAAATATCCTTCTGGGAAGCAGAGATGATTTACAGGGCAAAAGTCAATTTAAATTAAATTGATATTTACCAAAAATCTCAGATTCCTAAAACATGAAGTAGAGGGGAAAAATAGAGTAGGACTAAGGACACTTTACCAGTAACAGGAGTAAAATCCAGGTCTTCCTATACCTAACATTGTCTTCAAAGATGTTTTCTTAAAACCACCTGACCACAGTTAGATTTAGAGTTTAGAAGATTTGTTCTAATTTTATTAAAGACGGAAAATGTTAAGAAACATTTCTAACCACATATATATTTACATATTTACTGTTAAACCAAGATAATGTTGATAAAAATATTTCAATATCAGCAATATGGATTTATAAACAACTAAAACATAATAATAAGTAGTTGAGTAGCAATCTAACAATTCCTTTTCTTTTTATCCACTTAAAGTAGAAAGATTGATAGTAACACTCTCTCATCTTACAGGAATTAAATCTAGGAAGTATGGTAATTCTATTGAAAAGTTATTGTAACACATTAACCCCGACAAAATAGTAAAGTACATAATCTGTATGACCAAGTTACTTTTCTTAAGTAGCAGAAAGGTGGTTCATATAGTAACCTAATATCCCAGCTGCTGACAACCTCTCACTAGTAATACTTTTTAGGAAATGACCACATGCTGTAAACAAGTGTTATAATCAGAACAAAAATGCAAATATAGCTTACAAAGCACGTTACAGTCATCTGAAGTATTCTCTGGAAGAAGCATTCCGTGGACTAAGTATTCTATGCAGAACTTATTATAGGCAACAGTTTCATCAGTTGTATGATTACTGTTCAGTTCTCAAACGCTGAATTACAAGTTGAAAGGTAGCCCTGCACAAGTGGATCCAGTATACAACTTGCAACAACATATCAATGGATCGATGAATGTGTACAGTATTTAACTGGGCAAAAAAAGAAATGAGTTGATGCTAGATGAGCCATTGCTAGAGTTGTGGTAATAGTACTAACTAGAATAAGCTATCTTCCATTCACCTTTGACAAATACAAAACACCTTTAGGTCTGGCAACTTTTGACAAGCACAAAATGCCTTTAGTTAGTATTCCTGGTTTATTCTTTCAGTTTAAAAAAAAAAAAGACATGTAATTGATACACACACATTGGCATTCATACAAAATGACAACATTTGCTTTTATAACTAGAAGAAATCATTTTAGCAAAACAAGTACATCAGACTACAGTTCTTAACTTTTGGAGATTTTATGTGACATGATTAGAAAACAGCCACACCCCCTTGGAATCCTTTAATACATTAGAATATGCAACTTCTAAATGTGTAGGGTCACTATGAGTCGGAATCAACTCCACGGTAATGGGTTTGGTTTTTTTAAATTTAAGAAAGGTGTTGCAAATGTGTTTGCTTTGATTTTATAAGTGAAATTCCAGGTTTGAAGGACAAATTTGTCAGATGATAATTTAAACTTTATAGACGTGATTTAGGAAATAATATTGGAGTTATTATTTCCTCTCCTTGAGCAGAGAGAATGTGACCCAGCTGGAGCTGGGCTCACAAGGATTCACAAGGACACATCAACTGGGCCCTGAGGTATAAAGACAATAGCTAAGATAATCTTGGAAAATATCTTTCAGGGACACTTTCACATAAAGCCAATCAAACAGAACACAAAAGACTTTCCACTCTTATCTTTTTCTATTAGCATTTAGTGAATAGAAATTTGTTGGACCAATGAAGACCCTCCTGACTCTCATTACTGAAACCAGTACCAATGATTGTTAAGAAAGATAATTCAAAATGTAGGATCACAATTTCTAGCCAATCTGTGAAAAGGGGAAGCTTTCAATGGTTTTGCCCATTTGTAATGTTAATAATACTGATGGCTCTCTAACTGTCCCTTCGACTCCGGCAGACACAGCTGTGGTAGCATGCTTGTCCGTTTTCCCATTCTTGCCTATTCTGTAATATTCTTCCGACTTGGGTAGACATGGCTCTAGCAACATGCTTGTCCATTTTCCCACTTTTATCTGTTTTGTGATATTTCCTTGGATTCGGGCAGACATTCTAGCTCTGGCAGCATGCTTGTCCGCTTCTCACTTCTGCCTTTTGGAATATATGCTGAATAAAACTTGCTTTTTGCTTTACTAAAATTTATGATGTTTTTCCCCTACAACAGACGCTAGCACACACTCCAATAAAATTAAGACGTTGCCTCCATTAGCAGTTTGTTGTTTAGCTTACTGTATAAAAATCTGTATATCACACAGGTTAAATTAAACAAACAGTAAAAGGAACATTATCCACGCAAAACATTCCTAACAATATAGGCAAAAAGATGCCCTGGATTTGCACTGAAGCAATGCCAACAACAAATGCCGTTCTTGTTCATGTGTTAGTGCTTCTGCTCCCTATTCCCAACAGATAATACTCTCTTTCCTGAGTTGGCTTACCCAAACGTGCTTTTTCTTACCTGGTCTTACATGTTCATGGACCTTTCCTTCCAAATCATTTAATTATTATTGTTTTTAGAATCATAAGTCAGTGCGGTATAAAAAGAAGATATCATAACAAATAATGTGAGATTTGAACCACAGATTTTTTTTAACATCCTGCTTTGTCTTATGCTGCTGATATGACCTTAGACACATTCTTTGACCTTGTTAAGCTTCCATTGTCTCCTCTGTATTCTTCTTCTAGTGATTACATGTGTCAATGTGCAACTGATTTATACAATGTGAAGTAACATATTGGTAAAACTTGGAATATTATTATATCAAGAAATCATAGTTATGTGTGATCAGTCCTCTGCTCAATTTTCAGTATATTTTCTCTCATCTTGTCATGCAAAGGCCTTGGCCCACCTATCCTTAAATTTCTTTGATCTTCCAAGCAGGCTTATTTTTACCCTAAGCACAAGAAAGCCTTCTGTGTGGCTCATCTATCTTACAAATTCCCTTTGGATTTATATGTTTTCTGAATTTTCTCTGCTTATGCCAACAGAGGGGCAGATTAACACTACTGTGTGTTCTTCTGGTAACAATAGTAATTGTTTTGCCCTGGTAAAGTATCAGTCATGGTATTAAGTAGCATATAAATAGTATTACCTTATTTATTTTTTTAATAACCCTGTCACATAGCAACTATTATAATTCTCATTTTACCAAGAATTCAAGTAACTGCCCAAGGTATGACAACTGAGAAGTGACAGACAGCCATCTGAACCCAGGTCCTTTATTTTTCTAGGGCTTAAACTAACCTCTTTCCTCCAAGTTAACCTGATCCCACGTATTAATTTAGATTTATAGTAATTTTATTGGCATGTAAAAGTAAACTCCTGCTACATTAGAAAACTGATAGAAACAGCAAACACAGATTTTTTGATCTTTAAAGAAAGAAAGCAGTCATATTTGAAAATGTACCAACTGCCCTCCTCCGTGGCCTATATCCAGAGCAATTAGAATACCTATACAAAATTAAAACAGCAACATATCACATCTGAAAGATTAGCAGTTGAACAGTACAAAGTTTGTTGATTAAACAGTTGATTTATTCTATCAACTAAAGGAATAGCTAAATAATTGACTATGCCATAAGCTGTAATAACATACTAACAGCTTTCTACATAAATGCCTTTCTTCAAGCTATTTTCTTATGTCTTGTTAAATTCTGCCAGAATTTCTCTGCACACTCTCCTACTGGTTCATGGGAAGTGCCACACATTTAAATGAAAATCAGAAAAAATCACTGTATGTTACACAAAGTGCTAACACTATTAATACTCAGTGGAGACCTATAATCTCCTTAAAAGTAACAATAGCAAACCTCTATTTTTTAAAAATAATTTTTAAGCAGATTGTCGATTTTTTAAACATCATCATGGCCCTTACCTTAATATTCTTTGCCTGTGGGTACAAACTAGATGCTAACATGTGGAAGCTTCTGTCTGCCTTTCCGTAGGCTGCCTCCAATTATTGGCGTATTTTCAGAAGCAGAGAAAGCGGAACCTCAGAGGGGGACAAAAAGCACTCTTACAATGGCCCTGCTATTATTCTCTTAGTGAATGCCTAGCAACAGAAGCCCAGAGATTTAGAAACTAAGATGCCTGAGGGCACTGATCTCCAGCCTACCTCTTGTCCTTTCAGCACCCCGTAGGATCCTATAGCTTTTACTAAAAAGTGTGATCAACTCTGAAAGTTTAGCCATAACTGTGATTAAAGTGTTCAGAATACATATGGCTTAAGGAATTTTCTCAAAAATCTTGGCATTATACTTTCTTAATTAATAATGTTTAAGACAGTATTGAAAATAGGAAATATGTAAATCTTATAATTAAGAGTTAGAAATTTAATTCTATCTAGTTTAGGAATAAGAAAAAAAAGTGGAAACTGGGGTAATCTCTAACTTTTTGATTAACACCATTACTCCAGCCTGGGTTGCGTGCTTCAGAGTGTTTCATAGTCAGCCACACCTCACGGATAAAATCTACTCCAATTCTTTGCTAAAGCATTCTATAGTTTCTTATCCAATCCCTGTAAGTGGATGGAAAATGAGTTATTGCCTGTGTGTGTTACAGGCAGAATTTCTAGAGCACAGAGAAACTTCATGACCCTCTCTTTTCAGCTGAGCTTCTACACTCGGCTTCTTCCTCTGTTGCAACATTTTTCAGATTTCTTCTGTTGAATAAATAAATCCTCTCCTGCAGGCTGATTGTGGGAAGGGACCTGTGCTCTAATCATCTTTTTGATACCACAGGCCTAATCTTGCACATGATAGATGATTAACAAATATGCATTGACTTGATGTGACTGCTTCTGTAACTCACAGTAGTGGAAACTGTAATGTAAGTTTGAGTTCTTCCCTGCTTATATTTTGTTCCTTCAAAGATTCTCTCTCTCTCACTTTCTCTCTGATCATCTGAGACTCCCCAGTTAAGCCTATTGTTCATTGTTGAAAAACCATCTTCAGGCTGTTCTTTGTTGAAAAACAACCTCCAGATTTTAACACATTCAGATTCTCTGCATGAAACACTTTTGAAAGAAGTTTAGATTCACATTGGTTGAAGTGCCATTGTACCTAAATTTCAGAGTTTTTTACACTCTGCTTTCGAGAGACAAAAGAGAAAGAGAGAGAGTCTATTTAGGGGGGAGAAGATAGAACACAGTGTTTTTTAAACGTTTTATTTATCTTATTATTTTTTTTCATTGAAGTAGGCATCCATTAACATCCGTGCTTTTACAAAATGGGTAGAACTATAATATACTATCATAAATCTCCCACATGAAATATTCCAAATTTCTATCACATCACAGAATTCTATGAAAATATGTTGAAGCCATGACCAGCATCCGATCCAGCCCTCCTCTATTTACCATGAGCAAATTCTACTTCGAGTGAGGAGGAAGCTGCTTTGTTTTTTTTTTGCATTCCCACTCTCAAGGATACAGTGCAGCGTGAGTCAAGGAAAGTGTTATAATTGAATTGTTCTTTAATTACTCAGACATTTACTTCTCTCTTCTGGGAATGTTCTTTCTCAACTTACTCACCTCTCTAGATTCCATGCATCCAATCCATTTCCCACCCTTATAGAAGACTTAACTAATGATTCTAGCAAACAGTTATTTTTTCTGCCCTAAACTCTATGGCACACATTGTCTACACCACCCATTTACTTGGTGCTTTGCATTATTATCTTATTATTGCATATCTCCTTTCTTCCTAACTCTACCTGGAAGTTGTTTGATGTGTAGAATCATGCCTCATACTCATACTTGTTCGCGTCCCCTATAGCACTTATAACACATTCCCTGAATATATCTAATGGGGCAAAGTAAAAGCCTCTGGTTATTATTTTATTATTAATGTAGGAAGATCACATTTCCTTTCTCTTCTTCTAGCTTATGTCTTCTCCAGATCTTATTTTCTAAGTACTGTGATATTTTTGCATCAAACTTCTCTATTCTGAACCTAAAATATCTACGGTCACATTTTTCATTTTATAGCCTTTTAGTATGTAAGAAAAACAAAAACAAAAACTTCTTATTGTGGAAGATAAGGTGAAGTAGCTCTTTCAAGTAAATTGTTCAACACTTTAAAATTATTTTTAAGTGAAGAGTTTTGATAAAATTTAGTACATTACTATCAAGATACTTACCATCTGATTTGTGTTTTAGTGAGCCATCTGTAATGGTAACTAAAAAATAGTAAACATTTAAAAGTTGGCAAAATCATATACACCTTTTCCTCATTTATCGAATCTCGTTATCTGACATTTCAGATTTACGACTATAATAAGAAATCTACTATCCAACCATTTTATTTATGCATTAATGACATACATCTGACAGAAACAAATGCCAAGGTGCGAGACAAGAGTAACACTGGCTTTGGTGGGTAAGGTTATGTGTCAACTTGACTGTGCCGTGATTCTCAGTGGTTTGGGAGTTATGTAATGATGTTGGCATCCTCCATTTTATGATCTGATGTGGTAATCTTCCATTTTCATATAAAGCCCATTTTGCATAATGACTTGGTTTTTGGAACCTAACCATGCGAATAAGTGAGGAGAAGGTATGTTGTTATTTTTAATGGATTTCTGTATAAATGCAAATAAGATTAAAAAAAAATCCTCTCTAGACTCCATGCTTTCAGTTATAACCCTAATTCTCTGCTCTTTACAGAAAACCAGCAGATTATAATCCATGCATCCACTTCCTTATGCCCTAGTCTGTCTACAACACCTCCCCCAAAGTCAGGTTTTCATTCCTTCCTGCTCTACCAAAACAGTTATCCTCAAGATATTCTTGACCTGGCTCCATACTGACCTCCATCTTGTCAAATTCTGAGGGTCAATTTTCAGACCTCATCTTATTCCAGTTATCAGTAGCATATCAGATGGTTGGTAAATCCATCCTTCTAGAGACACTTTCTTCACTTGGAATGTGGGAAAACAGGCTGTTCTGTTGTTTCCCTCATCTCATTGGCCACTGTTTCTCGGTCATTTTTTCTTGCTCCTCCTGCTCTCCACAGCCTCTAAAATTAGGATGTCCCCATGGCACTCTTCTATTCTCTATTACTTCTTAATGTGTATGGGTTCATCGCACTGCATCTGAAGATTTTAAATACCATCTGAATTCAGTTGACTCCAAAATTTATATCTCTAACCCAATACTCTCCCCTGCATTCCTCATAGCCATATCTAATCATCTGTTTGAAATCTCCACCTAGGTATCTAATGGGCAAGTTTTCAAACTGAGCTTTTTTTTTTTTAACCTTTGTATAAAAAAAATCCCTGCTCCTCCCGGACTTCTCACTCCTCCCAATGACCACACTTTGCTTAATTGCATTCTCTCACAATACTATCCACTACACAAACAAAAATAACACCTCTACTTTCAAAATATACTCAGAATCTAAGTTATTCCTGTAACTGTCACTATTTCCACTTTAGTCTAAGCCACCATCATCTCTCTCCTACACTGCTGTGGTGGCTTTCTAACTGTTCTCACTTCTTTCACTGTGGCTTCCATGCAATCAGTATGCTGTATAGCAGCCAGAGTGGTCTTTTTGAAATGTAAGTCATATTATAAAACTTCAAAGCATCCAGTGCTTCCTATTACACTCAATACGAAACCCAAATTCTTTGTCATAGTCTTCAAGGCTCCTCAGGACTCTCTGGCTGACCTCACCGCCTATAACTTTCTACCTAGCTTAATCCACTTAGTCATATCAATGTTCTTCCTGCTCCCAAAACACACCAAGCTAATTCCCAACTTAAGACTTTTGTATTTACTTTCCCCATTGGCCTCATATCTGTGTGCTTTTCTTCCTCATATACATATATGTTTCTTCGTAAATGTCACCTTTGCCAATTGCCCTTTTTGATCAAAGTATCTACATTTATCCCTGTGTATAATTTATACTGTTAGTTGAAAACAATACAATTCACTATGGGCAGTTTAAGAAGAAAGACATTTATTACAGGATATTAAATAACACAAAGAAATTTCATTAGGATTAGAGAGCTAGACTCAGAGATATGCAGTTAAGAGCAATATCCAATCACACTGAAGGTCTAAGTTAGTAAAAATACAGTGCAGATCCTTCTTCATTTCAATGTCGCAACTCATACCAATGAGGCTGGGGACTCGCTGGACATGCCAATATTGTTGAGGAATAAACATCAGAAACTTGGCCAGCACTGCTTCTGAAAACATGAACACCTCCTTCACACCTATCAAGAAACTCAATGTCCTGAACAAAACGAATGTCTTCATGATGTTCAATTCCAAGTTGAAATGTTACGTTAGTATATCAGTTTGTTAGCACTCAAGCTATTACAGGCATCCTAGATTTAAGGGAGCTGGGAAAGTTAGTTTTCTGTCTTATATTTTGGCAAGGTCAAAACTAATAAAGTAGAAAATTATCATAGTGTAATGTGAGTGCTAAAAAATATTGGTCAGCCTTAAATGTCATGTTCACTACATACTACTTCTATTTTTTCTTGTTTTTGCACTCATCACTCTCTGATAAGGAGCTCTGGTGGTGCAGTGTTTAAAGCGCTTGGCTGATAACCAAAATTTTGGTTGTTCGAACTCACCAGCCGCTCCAAACTCACCAGGGAGAAAGATGTGGCAATCTGCTTCTGTAAAGATTTACAGTCTTATAAGAAAAAGAAAGAAAAGGCATCCAAATTGGTAAGGAAGAAGTAAAACTGTCCTTATTCGAGGAAAATATGATACCACACATAAAAAACTCTAAAACCTCCGCAAGAAAACTACCTAGATGTCCCCCAACACCATGGTCCCCAGACCCCTGCCCCTGCTATTCTGTCCCTTGAAGTGTTTAGTTGTGTTCAGGAAACTTCTTAGCTTTTGGTTCAGTCCAGTTGTGCTGACTTCCCCTGTAGTGTGTGTTGTCCTTTCCTTCACCTAAGATAATTCTTGTCTACTCTCTAGTTAGTGAGTTCCCCTCTCCCTCACTCCTCACCCTTGTAACCATCAAAAAATGTTTGAGTTCTTATAATAGTAATGTCACAATACAATTTATGTATTAATTATTTAATGAGAAACTACTTTGCTCTGTAAACTTTCACCTAAAGCACACACACACAAAAATTACAGCCTTGGAAACCCTGTGGGATAGTTCTACTCTGTTCTACAAGATTGCTATGAGGAGGGATCTACTTGACAGCAATAGATTTAGTCTGTGATATATAGGGTATAGTTATTGACTGGTTATCTCCCCCATTAAAATGTAACTTCTCTAAGAGCAAAAACTTTGTCTGCTTTGTATCACTGTACATTCCACTCTCAGTTCTGACACTGTATACCCTACTCTATAGACAGATACACTAACAAATATCTACTAGGAACTGAACATCATGAAGACTTTTTTTTTTTCTTTTTGGGCATTGAGTTTCTCCATATGTATGGTAGGGGAGATTTTCATGCTTTAGGAGCAGTACAGGAAAATTTCTGGTATGGAAGCTATTCGAATTTTCCAAACCTCCGTTGCCTTTTTCATACAATGGAGATCAAAATAGTACCCACTTTATAGAATTACTGTGAAAAATGAACACAGTAATCAAAGACTTAACAAAAGACTTTCCACCTAGAAAATGCTCAATAAATGATAGATTAAAATATTATCAATAATAACATCTATTGTATCTCTACCTTTGTGTATGAATAAGTAAATACTCTAGTGTAGAGGAAGAATTAAAACATCCATTAGGTAATAAATCCTCAAGTGGACACAATGTCTCATTTTTGTATTTAAAATATGTTAGTTGAGATCAAATGTTGTATCTATTAAAAATTTCTTAAGAACACCTTTACAGAAAATAATCCAGGGACCAGGATGGACCCCTGGAAACGATAAATATCAAATATTTCCAAAAATCAGTTAAGGAACAAAATGTATTTATCCTTTTGGTGATCTGTGGACATAGCAGTATCCAAACCAGTTTTTATGCCTCTGGAACTCTTTGAGAGTATACTTTTCCCACTGTAAGTATTTGCTGCCCTTCAGTGGGGACTTGTGTAATGGTGAAAGGCAAAAGAAATGTTAGTTGAAGCAAAATACCTAAAGTATGAGACTTGCAAGTAAGGTAGGGCAACCAGGAAGTGTGATTGGGTAAAAGTTTTCTCTCTTTCGGCTTTTGTACCCCTAGATACATCTTGCAAGCATATTTATGGTTTCCTGTATGGTGGGCTTGGTTTTGTTTTTCTGTGTCATATTTGGAAAATCCGAGGTTCCCCATGTAACCTAATAGAAGGCACCCCACCATATTCTCAGCAACCAAAATTCGTTGGGACAGACAGTTGCCAATCAATCAACAGGCTTGAGAATGTAAAAAGTTCAGCGGTAACCGTATAGTCCTAGACAATATTTCTCAAAATCCTTATTGCCAACCCTAAATTTAAACACAACCCACAACTCAGCATACTTCCATTAATGAAAACACATGGTATCAAAAAAAAAATATTCAAAGCAGAGAATAATAAGATCATGAAAGGGTTATGATTAAAGCTTACCTGTGAAAGTGGAAAAACACACACTATTTTATGTTTAAGCATATCTGTGAAGGTAGAAAACAATTCTAGCTGCTAGAAATTAATGTTATAGTATCTGCTCTCAGTAAGAGATCAGTCGATATTACAGAAACTTCACATGATTACTTGACAATTTCAGAATTTTCAAGTCCCCTCCCCAAGATAATACTCCTCCATACTTGAAGGAGATGGATAAATTCACCATCAGTCAGTAAGTAATTGCTGCAAATGGAGAAAAGGAAGATTAATTAAGGTTGAGTCTCATTTACTCAGCTCAGGTTTAGTAATGTGCACTGAAAATGATAAAAAAAAATCATATTTTTCTGGAATTTGATCAATGGGGCCATCAACATCAAATCATTTTCTACACTCTCTGTACCACACAGTTTGTAATTGGAGAATGTTTAATAAAGGAAGGCCAAACTTAGCATGTACCAGCAGAGAGACGTGCTACCTTTGATTTTGAGCTAAGAACAGAGAAACTTTTAAGTTTTATGAAAACATAGTATTTAAACTTCAGTATATGAAGGAAAGATTGAAGGCTTTGTAAAAATCCTGACAGACTTTATTATGGAATCTTCATGTGCCTTAAATCGTGAATGCTGCTTTGTAAACATATCGTGATAACGTTGAGTCTAAGGCCGAACATTCTTAATTGTAATATGTAGAAAACGTGTATTGGAAAGAATGCTGGGCTGCTACTTATCCCTACTGCGACCATTTTCATTTTCTGCCCAGCACCATTGTTATCACCTGGGCTGCTTTTGCTGCTTTCTTTTGATCTAGCTATTTCGTGTAAAGTTCAAACATATCTAAGCTGCATATATGGTACAATAAGCTCAGGCCTCTATGATTTAAAATAATAATAATAAAAACCGAAACTATCCCCTGAGGGCACCTTTTTGTTAAATAACAGATTGGCTCATAAAATAAAGGATATTACCGGTGAGTACTGCACACCTTTAAAAAAAATCATCTCTATGAGACCATGTGGTCAACAATTACTCTAAAGCAAAGATGAAAGGGTAAGCAGACAGGGAAACCAGATTACTGGAAATGAAACCTCTAGAATGGAATTAATGAAAACGTTGACACATTGTGAAAAATGTAACCAATGTCACTGAACAATTTTTGTAGTGTACTTGTTAAATGAGATTTTAATTTGCTGTGTAATCTTTCACCGAAAACAAAATAAAATATTATTTAAAATAATAATAATAATAATAAATAGTAGATCTAAGATCCAGGCGATAGTATAATAAATTAGTAGTATTGGTGATAATAATAATAAAAATAATACCAATGCATTATTTGGGTTGAGCATCTGCATGGCTACCTTGGTGGAAATATTTTAAGCTACCATCATGATGCTACCAAATGCAAATATGAGAAAAAATACACAAAATTTCTCTCATCAACTGGTATAAGCTAGCTCCAGCACACTATTGAGGTTCTCTACAAAACTAAAATTACTTGCCTCTAGTCTAGAACATTATGACTATGTCACTAAAGTGTTTTAAACCAATTTGTACAATAATTTTCCTGCATCCATGCATCTGTTACTTTTTAGTCTGTTTTGGTTTACTTATATCATTTTTGGAGTCCTGGTGGTGCAGTGGTTAAGAGCTTGGCTGCTAACCTAAAGGTCAGCTGTTGGAATCCACCAGCCACTCCTTGGAAACCCTATGGGGAAGTTCTATTCTGTCCTTCAGGGTCACTATGAGTCAGAATCAACTCGCCAGCAACAGGTTTGGTTTTTTGCTTATTATCATTTTTATGCTATTGTAAATAGCGTTTTATAATTTTGATTTCTGATAGTTTGTTAGTAGTGCATGCGGATACAACTGATCGTGTTGTATGAAAGGAGAGAAGGTTAGCACTCCCCTTGACGAGGTTGGAAGAGGCCCTTGGGCCTTACAACACGCATACAGTTAAAGCATTGCCACCTACTTTGTGGCATCTAACCATTGTTTTTCCAAGGAAAGGTCATGGAAGCCCCATAGACACATCCAAACTCCCTGAGGGACTGAACTGCTGGGCGGAGGGCTATGGGGACCATGGTCTCGGGGAACATCCAACTCAATTGGCAAGACACAGCTTATAAAGACAATGCTCTGCATTCTACCTTGGTGAGTAGTGTCTGGAGTCTTAAAAGCCTGTGAGCGGCCATCTAAGATACTCCACTGGTCTCATCCCTTCGGGAGCAAGGGAGAATGAAGAGAACAGGATACAAGGGAAAGATTAGTCCAAAGGACTAATGGACCACAGCTACCAAGGCCTCCACCGGACTGAGTCCAGTACAGCTAGGTGGTGCCCGGCTACCACCACTGACTGCTCTGACCAGGATCATAACAGAGGGTTCTGGACAAAGCTGGAGAAGGATGTAGAACATAATTCTAAGTCACAAAAGAAAGACCAGATTTACTGGCCTAAAGGAGACTGGAGAAACCCCAAGACTATGGCCCCCAGACACCTTTTTAGCCCAGTGGTGAAGTTATCTCCGAGGTTCACTGTTCAGCCTGGGAGTGGACAGCCCTGTAAAACCAAATGAGACTAAAGAGGCACAGTAGTCCAGTGACAAGGGCCAGAAGGCAGAAGGGGACAAGGAAGCTGGTGATAGGGAACCCAAGGTTGAGTAAGGATATTGTTGATGTGTTGTGAGATTGTTAACCCTTGTCATAGAGCATCATTTGCAGTAACTGTTAAATGAGAAACTATTTTGTTCTGTAAGCCTTCATCTTAAGTGAGAATAACAGCACAATTGGAAGAGCGTAGTCAATGTCACTGAACTGTGCATGTAGAAATTTTTGAAATGGTGTATCTTTGGCTATGTGTCTTTTCACCAAAAAAAGAAAAGTTGAGAAGTTAGAGGGTTGACATGTTATAGGGTTGTTAACCAATGTCATAAAACAATATGTGTACTACTGTTTCATGAGAAACTATCTGTTCTGTAAGGCTTCACCTGAAGTACAATAAAAAAAAAATTAAAAAAAAAATACAACTGATCTCTGTATATTGATCTTTTACCCTGCGATTTGCTAAGCTCACTTACTATTTCTAGTAACTCTTTTTGCATCAGATTTTCTATATAAATGAGCATGCCATCTGTGGGTAAATGTAATCTTACTTATTTCTGTATGCATTAAACATTCTTTTTCTTGACTTATTGCAGCAGCTAAGACTTTCAATAAATATTGAATGAAAGCAGTGAGAGTGGAAGTCTTTGTCTTGTTCCTGATCTGAGGGTAAAGTATGATGTGAGCTATAGGTATTTCACAAACACTCTTTATCAAGTTGAAAAAAATTAATTTTATTTTTTTTATCAGGAATGGGTATCAGATTCTGTCAAAAGTATTTTCTGCATCTGTTGAGATGATCTTACAATTTTGTTCATTTTTCTTTCGTTAATATGGTGAATTGAATTACTTGATTTTGGAATATTAAAGTAACCTTATATTTCTAGAATGATTTCCATTTGGTTATGAAGTATTATCTTTTTTTATATAATGCTGGGTTTTATTTGCTAAAATTTTGTTAAATTTATTTACAAATACTTTATTTAATCATTTTATTATCTTTAAGTGTCTGTCTGCTTTTGGTATCATAGATGTAGTCTCAAAGAATGAATTGGAAAATATTCTCACTTCAATTTTCTGGGTAAATTCGTGCAGTATCAGCATTATTTATTTCTTAAATATTGGTAGACTTTCTCCCAGTGAAGCTCTCTGGGTCTGGAGTACTTTGTGACAAGGTTTTAAACTACAACTTCAATTTCTTTAGTTAATACAGGACTAGTCAATTTATCAATTTCTTCTTGAGTGAGTTTTGGTAGTTGGAGGCTTTCAAGGAATTAGCCCATTTAAAGTAAGTTGTTGGAATTATTGGCAGGAAGTTGTTCATAATATCTTCTTCTTATTATTATTTTTATATCTGTAGATGCTATAGTAATGTCATCTCTTTTATTTCTGAAATTCTTTTTTTTAAATTTTCTTCTTCAGTGATTTCCACTCTATTCTTTTTCTTTTTCTTCTCCTAGATTTTCTTTTTATTTCTTTTCCTAGCTTTATCTTTTGCCAAGTATAGACATTTAGTGATGTAAATGTTCCTACTTTAACTATATTTCTCAAGGTTTTACACATTGTTTCTTCATTTTTATTCAGTTCAAAAGAGTTTGACTTTCTCTATTCACTTCTTCTTTGCCCCTTGAGTTGTTGAGAAGTGTGTTATTTAGTGTTCAAACACTTGGGAATTCTCTGGAGATTTTTCTGTCAATAATGTATAATTTAATTCCAGTTAGTTCAAAAACATGCTTCACATGAGTTGAATCATTTTTTAATTTATTGAGACTTGCTTTATGGCACAAAATATGATCTATCTTGTTAGATACTTAATGTGCATTTGAAAATAGTATATTTTCTGCTGATGTTGTCTAGAGTGTTCTAAAAATACCAATTAGATCAATTGAATTGATAGTGTTGTTTAAGTTTTTTATATTCTTACTAAATTTCTGCTACTATTTTATAAATTATTGAAAGAAGAGTATTGACATCTCTAATTATAATTACGGATTTGTCTATTTCTCCTTGAAATTCTATTAGCGTTTCTTTGATGTATATTGAAGCTCCACTGTTTGATACATATGACACGAAGAATTCTTAGATTGTCCTCAAAATCTTGCCCTCTTGTGTTCATACACTGTATCATCTTTGGAAATTATTATTGGTGGGCCTGACCTAATCAGGTGGGCCCTGAAACGAGACAGCAGTCTTTCTGGTAAAAAATATTCAAAGTATGAGAGGCATACTATGAAAGGGAGAGATATTCCCTGTTCTTGGCTTTGAAGATGGAGGAGACCATGTGGCAAGGAATATAGAAGATCTCCAGGAGCTCTGTGTGTCCATTGGCTGTCAGCCAGAAAGGAAATGGGCACCTCAGTCCCACAACCACAAAGAATTAAATTCTGCCACAACCAAGAGAACTTGGAAGAGGATATCAAGCTTCAGAAGAGAAAACAATCTGAATGACATATTGATTTTAACCTTGTGAAACTCTGAGCATTAAAACTATGGCTAGACTTTTGACTGTGAACAGTGAACTAATAAATGTGTGTTTTTTAAGTCACTATGTTTGTGGTACCGAAAGCTTCACTCCATTCATGTCATTGACATCGACTCTACTTTGAGGAGGCAGCTTTTCCTCAATGTATTTTGAGTGTCTTCCAACCTGAGGGGCCCATCCTCTAGCACTATATCAGACAATGTTCTGCTGCTATCCATAAGGTTTTCACTGGACAATTTTTTCAGAAGTAGATCACCAGGTCCTTCTTCCTAGTCTTAGTCTGCAAACTCCGCTGAAACCTGTGCAACATTGTTGACACTGCTGGTATTTGAAATACCAGTGGCATAGCTTCCAGCATCACAGCTACATGTAAGGCACCACAGTGTGACAAAATGACAGACAAGTGGAGAAGCTGGACTATACAAAGAATGTGGCATCAGGATTGGAGGAAGACTCATTAACAACCTGCAATACGCAGATGACACAACCTTGCTTGCTGAAAAGGAAGAGAACTTGAAGCATTTACTGGTGAAGATCAAAGACCACAGTCTTCAGTATGGATTACACCTCAACATAAAGAAAACAAAAATACTCAAAGTTGACCAACAAGCAACATCATGATAGACACAGATAATATTGAAGTTGTCAAGGATTTTATTTTACTTGGATTCACAATCAACACCCATGGAAGCAGTAGTCAAGAAATCAAATGACATATTGCTTTGAGCAAATCTGCTGCAAAAGACCTTTTTAAAGTGCTAAAAAACAAAGTTGTCACCTTAAGGACTAAGATGTGCCTCACCAAAGCCATGATATTTTCAATCACTTCATATGCATGTGAAAGCTGGATAATGAATAAGGGAGAAGAATTGATACCTTTGAATTATGGTGTTGGCAAAGAATATTGAATTTACCATGAGCTGCCAGAAGAAGGAACAAATCTGTTTTGGAAGAAGCAAAGTCAGATGCTCCTTAGAAGCAAGGATGGCAAGATTTCATCTCATGTACTTTGGTCAAGTTAACAGCAAAGACGAGTCCCTAGAGAAGGACATTATGCTAGGTAAAGTAGAAGGTCAGAGGAAAAGAGGAAGACTCTCAAGGAGATGGTCTGATGCAGCAGCTGCAGCAATGAGCTCAAATATAGCAAGCCTTGTTAGGGTTGTGAAGGACATGGCAGCATTTTGCTGTGTTGTGCATTTTGTCACTATGTGTTGGAACTGTCTTGATGGCACCTAATAACAACATGTTTGTTGTAATTTGCTATGCAGCAACAGAAGACTAATACAGTACATAACCATTTAAGATTATCATGTATTCTTAATGAATCGAATCCTTTATCATTATGAAATTACCTTTTTTATCATCAGAAATCTACTTCGTCTACTATTAATATAGTCATTCCATTTTTATTTGGATAAATGTTAGCATAGTATAAATTTTTCCATCCTTCTACTTTTAACTTATTTTTTTTCATATTTAAAATGGCTGTATTGCAGGCAGCATGTTGTTTGGGTTTGCTGTTAAAGCTGACATTGTCTGCCTTTTAATTGGGGTGATCAGACCCTTACATTTAATATTATTATTATAATATAGCATTACATTTAATATTATTATTATATAGTTGAATTAAAATCTTACTTTCTATACAGGCATACCTCTTTTTATTGCACATTTGCCTTATTGTGCTTTGCAGACACAGTGTTTTTTTAAAAGTTGAAGGTTTGTGGCATCCCTGTGTCAAGCAAGTCTATCGGCACAGTTTTTCCAACAGCATGTGCTCATTTGGTGTCTCTGCGTCACATTTTAGTAATTCTCACAATATTTCAAACTTTTTCATCATTATTATATTTGTTGTGGTGATCTGTGATCAGTGATCTCTGATGTTACTATTGTAATTTTTTGGGGGCGCCACAAATCTCGCCTGTACAAGACTGTGAACTTAATCGATAAGTATTGTGTGTGTTCCGACTGCTCCACTGACTGGCTGTTCCCCCAACTCTTTCCCTCCTCTTTCCCTCTTGATTTCCTGAGACATGGCAATACTGAAATCGGTCCAATTAGTAACCCGACAATGGCCTGTAAGTGTTCAAGTGAAAGGAAGAGCCAAATGTCTCTCACTTTTAAATCAAACTCTAGAAGTGATTAAACTTAGTGAGGAAGGCATGGTGAAAGCAGTTATAGTCCAAAAGCTAGGCCTCTTGCGCCAAGCAGTTAGCCAAGTCATGAGCGCAAAGGAAAAGTTCTTGAAGGAAATGGAAAGTGTTACTCTAGTGAATATGACAGAAAGCGAAACAGCCTTCTTGCTGACGCGGGGAAGGTTTCAGTGGTCTGGATAGAAGATCAAACCAGCCACAACATTCCCTCAAGCCAAAGCCTAATCCAGAGCAAGGCCCTAACTCTCTTCAATTCTATAAAGGCTGAGAGAAGTGAGGAAGTTAAAGAAGAAAAGTTTGAAGCTAGCAGAGGTTAGTTCATGCGGTTTAAGGAAAAAAGCCATCTCTGTAACATAAACGTACGAGGTGAGGCAGTAAATGCTGATGTAGAAGCTGCAGCAAGTTATCCAGAAGATCTAGCTAAGATAATTGATGAAAGTGGCAACACTAAACAACAGATTCTCAATGTAAGCAAAAGAGACTTATACTGGAAGAAGATGCCATCTAGGATTTCCATCGCTAGAGAGGAGAAATTAATGCTTGTCTTCAAAGCTTCAAAGGACAAGCTGGCTGTCTTGTTCAGGGCTATTGTAGCTTGTGATTCTAAGTTGAAGCTGATGCTCATTTACCATTCTGTAAATCCTAGGACTCTTAAGAATTATACTAAATCTGCCTGTGCTCTATAAATGGAAGAACAAAGCCTGGATAACAGCACATCTGTTTACAGCTTGGTTTACTGGATATTTTAAGCTCGCTGTTGAGACATACTACTTAGAAAAAAAGATTATTTTAAAAATATTACAGCTCAGAAAAAAAGATTCGTTTGAAAATATTACTGCTCATTGACAATGCACCTGGTCACCCAAGAAATCTGATGGAGATGTACAAGCAGATTAATGTTGTTGTCATGCCTGCTATCACAACATCCATTCTGCAGTCTATGGGTTAAGGAGTAATTTTGACTTTCAAGTCTTACTATTTAAGAAATAAATTTCATAAGGTTATAGCTGCCACAGATAGTGATTCCTCTGATGAATCTGGGCAAAGCAAATTGAAAATCTTCTGGAAAGCATTCACCATTCTAGATGCCATTAAGAACATTCATGATTCATGGGAAGTGGTCAAAATACCAACATTAAGTGGAGTTTGGAAGAAGTTGATTCCAACCCTCATGCATGACTTTTAAGGGTTCAAGAATTCCGTGGAGGAAGTAACTGCAGATGTGGTGGAAATAGCAAAAGAATTAGACTTAGAAGTGGAGCTTGAAGATGTGACTGAATTGCTGCAATCTCATGATAAAACTTTAATGGATGAGGAGTTGCTTTTCATGGATGAGCAAAGAAAGTGGTTTCTTGAGATGGAATGTACTCCTGGTAACGATGCTGTGAACATTGTTGAAATGACAAAAAATAATTTAGAGCATTAAATAAACTCAGCTCTTAAAGCAGTGGCAGGGTTGGAGAGGATTGACTCCAATTTTGAAAGAAGTTCTATTGTGGGTAAAGTACTATTAAACGCTATAGCAGGCTACAGAGAAATTTTTGTGAAAGGAAGAGTCAACTGATGCAGCAAACTTCATTGTCGCCTTGTTTTAAGAAATTGTCACAGCCACCCCAATCTGCAGCAACTACCACTCTGATCAGTCGGCGGCCATCAACATCGAGGTAACACTCTCCACTAGCAAAAGGACTATGACTTGCTGAAGGCTCAGATGATGCTAGAATTCTTTAGCAATAAAATATTTTTTAATTAAGGTATGTACATTTGTTAACACATAATGCTATTGCACACTTAATAGACTACAGTACAGTGTAAACATAACTTTCATATGCTCTGGAAAACCAAAAAATTCTTGTGACTCACATTATCGCGATATTCGCTTTATTGTGGTGCCCATTCCTAACAAAGGAAATTACCAAACAATCTCATTAATACTACACGTAAGTAAAATTTTGCTTAAGATCATTCAAAATCGATTACAGCAGTATATCAACAGAGAAAGGCCAGAGATTCAAGCCGGATTCGGTAGAGGACATGGAACGAGGGACATCATTGCTGAGGTCAGATGGATCTTGGTTGAAAGCAGAGAATATCTGTGTTATACTGACTGTGCAAAGGCATTCGACTGTGTAGCTCATAACAAATTATGGGTAACATTACAAAGAATGGGAATTCCAGAACACTTAATTGTGCTCATGCGGAATCTGTACGCAGAGCAAGAGGCAGTTGTTCGAACAGAACAAGGGGATACTGTATGGCTTAAAATCAGAAAAGGTGTGCATCAGGGTTGTATCCTTCCACCATACTTATCCAAGCTGTATGCTGAGCAAATAATCAGAGAAGGTGGACTATATGAAGAAAAGTGGCACCAGGATTGGAGGAAGACTCATTAATAATCTGCAATGACCCTCTCTACATATCACTGGTATTTTTTCTCTGTACAGCTCTCTTCTTTCAGTTACTTTGCCATGCAAACTTTAGCTGCCTTGGGTTCCCCACACTCCAAATTCCATCTCCTTAACTCAGGAAGAACCCAAAGCTCTGCTTCAGTACTCCTCCCTGGAAACCTTCTCCAGGCAATAACCTGGGGCAACCTCATTTATTTCCCTTCTGTCAGGGATCAGTGTTGCCTGATGTACAATGTCCTGAAAGTCATTGTTTCATATATTTTTCTGGTTTTTTAGTTGTATTGAGCAGGAGGATAAATCCAGTCCCTGTTATTCCATCTTGAAAGGAAACAGAAGTCTGCTAATTCATTTGGGGTTGGGGGGAGGGTTTATGTGCTTGAGATATGTAAGGCTGAAAATATGTTTAAACATATGGGTTCTGTTAAGGAGCAAACAGGAGCTTCTGTTAAAATGGAAGCAAAGAGTTAACTGAAGGAACAAAGAGATCCAGTTGGGGCAGCACTTCCTGAGGATTCACCAAAGCACTCCAAGGAAAGGAATTTTTCACAGAACTTAAATACAGAAAATCCAGGAGTTTACAAGGAAAAAAATTCTGATTGGTTGATATTTACAAAATCATGCTTTATCAGACAAAAGACAACTGAGATATTCCTTAAACAGTGTTTAGCTAATTGCCAGGTTTGAGTCATTTAACAGCTTAATCTATGGAAATTTTGAGGGCCAGCTGGAGTGAATGTTCTTCCTGGGAGCAAGGAAGGGAGGGGAAGGGAGCTTGCAGGCTTCCTGAAGTGTTCTGGCTAGCTGAATTTTGAAAGTCAGCTCAGAATAAGCAGTAAACAGCAAAAATGGAGCCCAGCCTGCACTTTTGGCAGAAGCTTCTCTTTATGCCAAGTACTTAGGTTTTTTAAAAGCTCCTAAACGGTTCATATACTGATTTTCCAGGTTATACTTAAAATACTCTAAAATCAATTTATTGGCTGTGAGTCTTTTATTACTAATGAACCTCCTATAGAGTTAAATAATAGAAGAAAATAATCTTTAAGAAGTCTTTCCTCCTGTAGTCAATATGTGATGTCAAAGAGATTAACAGTGTTTCTCATTCCGGCATAAAACAGGAATTTCTTTCTTTCTTAAGATTTAAAAGTCCTATTAGAATAATTATAGAGAGGAATCTAATTCTAAAAATTAGTTTGCAATTCCACTTACAAATTTAATAACATTAGAAAAGACTCTGCCCCAAGCTAAGCTGAAATGACCTACTAGGATATGTGAAACCACCTCTGTAAACAGCATAAAAAAGGGGATTTAAATGTGGCCTAGACTAAAGATCCTTCTGTAACATTATTAACTTAAATTGTTCAGAACTTTCCTGGATTTTCTTTCATCTGTTAGTATTCTAACAATTTTATTGTACCAACAAATCTTTTTGACAAACTGGAAAGAAGAAGGTGACAGAGATGAAGCAAAAAATAATTTATATGCACAGTATTATATGCACAGTATATTAGCTGATTATTAAAGAGAAAATAGGAGATTTAATATATTTATTTGGAAGCCTATTCTAGAATTGTTTTATTTTTAAAAATACTGAAATAAACTCTTAAGGTATTTAGTCATAAATAATTACCGATGTATGTATGTATGCATGATTTGAACTAGTTCTTCTTAGATATTATCATTTAATGAGTTGATTTTGTTAATGATCAATACTTAAGCTCTTCTGTCAAAATAAAACCCAAAACCACAGCAATTAAACAGATAGCAAATAAGTTTTCTTGGAACATCCAAATAACTAAGAGAACTTGTTAGCCGCTGTCAAATTGATTCAAAAATACATTTATATATATTTCATAAAAAATATTTCACAAAAAATCTCTGAATAAATTTTTTTAAATGAATCAATGAAGGTATTCTTTTAGTTTGTCTGCATCTACATAATTAATTACATACCCATACAGTATTCAACAACTTCTAGGAAATTTGATTGTTGTAGGGGAAAAACATCATAAAGTTTAGTCAAGCAAAGAGGAAGTTTTATTCGGCATATATTCAAAAGGACAAAAGTGGGAAGCGGACAAGCATGCTGCCAGAGCTAGAATGTCTGCCCGAATCCAAGGAAATATCACAAAACAGACAAAAGTGGGAAAACCGACAAGCATGTTGCTAGAGCCATGTCTGCCCAAGTCCAAAGAATATTACAGAACAGGCAAGAACGGAAAAACGGACAAGCACGCTGCCACAGCCGTGTCTGCCTGAGTCCAAGGAAATATTACAGAAAAGGAAAGAATAACAAAACGGACAAGCAGGCTGCCGCAGCCGTGACTGCTGGAGTCCGAGGAAGAGTTACAGAGCCACCAGTATACATTAACATTACAAATGGGCAAAACCATTAGAAGCTGAGCCTTTTCAGATTGGCTAGAAACTGTGATCCTACTTTTTGAATTGTCTTTCTTAACAATCATTGGTACAGGTTTCAGTAACAAGAGTCAGGAGGGTCTTCATTGGTCCAACAAATTTCTATTCAGGAAACGCTAATAGAAAAAGGTAAGAGTGGAAAGTCTTTTGTGTTCTGTTTGATGGGCTTTTGTGAAAACTTCCTTAAGATAATTTCTGAGATTGTCCCATCTGTTGCCTATCTCAGGGCCCAGTTGATGTGCCTCTGTGAGTCTGTGAGGGCCCAGGCCCAGCTGGGTCACAATTCTCCATGCTCAAGTTCAGGGAATAATGATTCCAAATATTTCTAAATCAAGATTTAAACAGAAAGAGAAATGATATAATTCTCATAATCAAAGAAGTCAAATATTTTGAAATGGTAATTCTATTCTTCCAAGTCTAAGGTATATATTTATGTGTTGTCATGATTATGTGTTGTTCATAGTTGATTATCTTCATTGTTCAGAAATAAAAGCCACTCTCATCTTTAATATTTGAATGTAAATTAAGGTCCATTATCTTTCATAACTGAAAGTATCCTCATGATCACCTATGTCTGTTATTTTACTTTTCATTTTTAAACATAGCCTGAACTAAAAATTAATAGTTGCTGAATTTTAGGCAAATATTTATGCAATGTTGATATTTATAACAATTTAAAAGTTAGAGCATGTTATACAACATAAAAAAAGATATATGCTCTTGAACCCAAATTCAGAAATACAGCATGAATAAAGTACCATATTTTTCTCTCTTTTTGATGTATTGAGAACATGAATTAAAGTAGTGCTATAAAGTTTTTTCATTGATAATTAGCAGAGAAAGAACTTGTAGTTTTAAAGCACATGCAATTTTGTTTCTAAACAACAGATGGCACTATTAAATTCTAGATTCATTTTACAAGTTTTTTTCCCCTATTTTTTCTTTATCTTTTTTTTTCATGACTTTCTTAACATTTAGTCTTGAAAAAAAGAAGTTTGCAGTATATTGAACAAAATATTGTTCTTTGGAACTAGTATCTGGAGCCCTGGTGGCATAGTGGTTAAGAACTCAGGCTGCTAAGCAAAAGGTCAGTGGTTCAAATCCGCCAACAGCTCCTTGGAAACCCTATAGGGCAGTTCTACTCTGTCACATAGGGTTGCTACGAGTCGGAATTGACTCCATGTCATTAGCTGTGGTTTTTATTCTTTTCGGAATAGTTGTAAAAGGAGTCCTGGTTGCTCAGTGGTTAAGCACTCAGCTACTAACTGAAAGGTAGGTGGTTCAAACCCACTAGCAGCTCCACAGAAAAAAGATATGGCAGTCTGCTTCTGTAAAGATTTACAGCCTTGGAAACCCTATGTGGCGATTATAATCTGTCCTATAGGGTTGATATGAGTCTGCATTGACTCAACAGCAATGGTTTTAATAGCTGAAAAGCTACATGATCAAATTTCAGAAGCACTAATTTCAAAACATATGAAATCAAGCTCATAATCCAATTAATTTCCACCAGTACCACTGAAAAGTTTCACTTTGAAACCAGGATAATCTACTCTGAGCATGAGTAGATATGAGGAAAGAGGCCTAGTTAAACTACACGAGAGCTGAATAGCCACTGGAAATGAGAGTCACATCGATTTTAAAAGGTAAAACGAAATAAAATAAGGGGAAAGAGCTGAGGAGGAAGGAAAATGGAAAAAAAAAAAAAAAAAAAGAAGAAGAAGAAAAAGGTTTAGTTCCCCAGAAGATAGATATTCCAATCCAGTGTAGGAAGAGCAGATTCATTTATTGCAGAATTTTACCAGGAATATGAGCTTTGGCAGGAGTGTTTAGGGTCGGTGAATTTTCCTGATGACTCCTCAATTCTGGTTCACCCTAGAGCTGACCAAAAAAAAAAAAAAAACAAAAAACAAAAAACAAAAACACAAACCCGTTGCTGTAGAGTCAATTCTGACTCCTAGTGACCCTAGAGCTGCCAGGTAGGGCCAAATGTAGAGTCGCCAACTCCAAATGCTTGTCTATTTATGTATTTTATTAAGCTCCTACTTTCAGATATCCTAGTGATAGTACTAAATGTAATGCCAAATGCTTTTTCTTAGAACAACATTCTGGAAATTTAACCTAAAATATTCTTGATCTATTATTACTCCATTTCTCATTCATATCCTTTTTCAAAAAAAAAAAAAATGAGACTTTTTAATCTGCAATGTTTTTTCTTTATTGTTTAGTGTAATGTTTTATTCATCACTCGTGTGACTTATCTCACGTATTTGTTCTCATCACTAAGCAAACTATTATTTTTTCCTTTCCATTTTTCCTACATCGTTCTTTTCAAATTCTAATTACACTTGATGAAATAGATTTTGAATATAACTAAACTCTTTTAGTCCCACATAAGAATTTTTTTTACTATTTCAGAATTGTCTCTTCTTGTGTAGTCTAGAAGAGAACCTCACTTTAATTTACGTGTTCACTATTTCCACTTCTGTACTAAGATTATGTGAATAGCTTGCTCAGTTATTTTGAGTATACTTTAAACAGTGTACATTCGTTCTGCTAATTTAGTGACACCAAGAGTAAGACTAGGCTGTTTTTATCTATCTTCCCAAGATTGGAAAACAAAAATGCTCAAGTCATCACGTCTCATTCCTGCCTGTGCAACACTCAGGAAGTTATAAATTATCTTGGGGCATCATGACATTCTCAAAAACACAGAAAGGCAGACAGAAACACAAAAACACAGAAAGAAAGAAAAAAAGAGAGAGAAAGAAAGAAACCAAGACAAAACCAAGCAGTGTCTAAGGTGGACTGAGAGACGGGTCAGGCAAAGATAGGGTTGAAAGAACTGGTACAGCTGGTGGCATTGTGTAAGCAATCTCAGAGCCCATCAGGAGAATAATAGCAGTAGCAGGGGTGGCAAACTCAAAATGTTTACAGAGGACATATAAGTATGTAAATGAATGAATGAAGACTTATTTTTCTTGAAAAATATGAATATCTAGTCCTACCTTTTATATTTCCACTTTTCACAGAGATGTAGCATATTAGGATTATTTTCAACTGCAAACAACAAAATAATGCAAGCTAACGATTGCTTCAATAAAATAGAAATCATTTTTCTCTTGTGAGAAATTTTAGAGACAGACAGTCAAGTGCTGGGATGGCAACTCTGTTCCAGAAAGTTCTCAAGGACCTAAGTTATAGCTAACCAACTGCTCTGCCATCTCTAGCATATGTCTCTTGTTCTCAAAGTCCAAGTCCAAAATGGCAGTTATTGCTCAGTCCATCATATATTTGTGTTTCAGGAAGTAGAATGGAGAAATAAATGATAAAGAAGAAAAAGAGGCATAAAGCAACAGATTTTTTTTAAGGAAGACTCTAGAAGCTGCCAGGTAGCATATGATTAGGAATCTATGGTACTGAAGGAAGGAGTCCAAATTGCACGGAAGGTATTGGTGAAAAAATAAGGCACCAGGAATTGATGGAACCAATTGAGATGTTTCAACCAATGGATGTACCGCTAGAGGTGCTCACTCATCTATGCCAAGACACTTGGAAGTCAGCTACCTGGCCAACTGACTGGAAGACAACCGTATTTGTACCCATTCCGAAGAAAAGTGGTCCAAAGGAATGCTGAAATTATTGAACAATGTCATTAATATCACACACAAGTAAAATTTTGCTGAAGATAATTCAAAATGGTTGCAGCAGTACATCGAAGGGAACTGCCAGAAATGCAAGCCAGATTCACAAGAGGACATGGAATGAGGGTTATCATTGCTGATGTCAGATGGACCTTGGCTGAAAGCAGAGAATACCAAAAAGATGTTTCCCTGTGTTGTACTGACTATGCAAAGGCATTCGACTGTGTGGATCATAACAAATGATGGATAACATTGCCAAAAATGGGAATTCTAGAACACTTAATTGTGCCCATGTGGAACCTGTCCATAGACCAAGAGGCAGTCGTTCAGAGTAAGGGGATACTGCGTGGTTTAAAATCAGGAAAGGTGAGTATCGGGGTTGTATCTTTTCACCATACTTATTCAGTTTGTATGTTGAGCAAATAATCCAAGACGCTGAAATATATGAAGAAGAATTTGGCATCAGGATTGGAGGAAGACTCATTAACAACCTGTAGTATGCAGATGACATTACCTTGCTTCCTGAAAGTGAAGAGTACTTGAAATACTTACTGACGAAGATCAAAAATTAGTCTTCAGTATGGATTACACTTCAACGAAAAGAAAACAAAAATCCTCACAACTGGATCAATAAGCAACCTCATGATAAATGGATGGAGAAAAGATTGAAGTTGTCAAGGATCCATAATCAACACCCATGGAAGCAGCAGTCACGAAATCACATGATACACTGCATTGGGCAAATCTGTGCAGAAGTCCTCTTTAAAGTGTTCAAAAGCAAAGATGTCACTTTGAAGACTAAGGTGTGCCTGACCCAAGCCATGGTATTTTCAATTGCCTCATATGCATGTGAAAGCTGGGCAATGAACAAGGAAACTGAAGAAGAATTGATGTATTTGAATTATGGTGTTGGTGAAGAATACTGAATATACCATGGGCTGCCAGAAGAATGAAACAATCTGTCTTGAAGTACAGCCAGAGTGCTCTTTGGAAGCGAGGATGGTGAGACTTCGTCTCAGTCCCTGGAGAAAGACATCATGCTTAGTAACGTAGAGGGTCAGTGAGAAACAGGAAGGCCCTTGATGAGATGGATTGACACAGTGACTGCAATAATGGGTTCAACCATGGCCGAGATTGTGAGGATGTTGCAGGGCCAAGCAGTGCTTTGTTCTGTTTTACGTGGTCACTATGAGTAGGAAGTCACTTGATGGTACCTAACAAGAACAACTAGAAGCTGCCATATGACTCTTCTGATAATACTTCATGGACCAAAACTTAAGAACACTAACCTGCAAGAGATGCCAGAAAATGTACCTTTTTCCACCCTACCTGGACGTTATCATATCGTAATTTTCAACACAGAAATCTATGTAACCAATGCCAAAAAGCAAGAATGGACACATACTAGGTTATTATTATTATTATTATTTTAATATTTTATTGTACTTCAGGTGAAGGCTTACAGAACAAATAGTTTCTTATGAAACAGTAGTACACATGTTGTTTTATGACATTGGTTAACAACCCCACAACATGTTAACTCTCTAACTTCTCAACCTTTTTTTTTTTTTGGTGAAAATACACATAGCCAAACATACACCATTTCAAAAATTTCTACATGCACAGTTCAGTGACATTGACTACGCTCTTCCAATTGTGCTGTTATTCTCACTTAAGATGAAGGCTTACAGAACAAAATAGTTTCTCATTTAACAGTTACTGCAAATGTTGCCCTATGACAATGGTTAACAATCTCACAACACATCAACAATATCCTTACTCAACCTTGGGTTCCCTATCACCAGCTTCCTTGTCCCCTTCTGCCTTCTGGCCCTTGTCACTGGACTCCTGTACCTCGTTAGTCTCATTTAGTTTTATGGGGCTATCTACTCCCAGGCTGAACAGTGAACCTCGGAGGTAACTTCATCACTGAGCTAAAAGTGTGGCTGGGGGCCATACTCTCGGGGTTTCTCCAGTCTCCTTTAGGCCAGTAAATCTGGTCTTTTTTTTTTGTAAGTTAGAATTATGCTCTAAATCCTTCTCCAGCTCTGTCCAGAACCCTCTGTTATGATCCTGGTCAGAGCAGTCAGTGGTGGTAGCTGGGCACCATCTAGCTATACTGGACTCAGTCCGGTGGAGGCCTTGGTAGCTGTGGACAATTAGTCATTTGGACTAATCTTTTCCTTGTATCCTGTTCTCTTCATTCTCCCTTGCTCCTGAAGGGATGAGAACAGGGGAGTATCTTAGATGGCCACTCACAGGCTTTTAAGACCCCAGACACTACTCACCAAGGTAGAATGTAGAGCATTGTCTTTATAAGCTGTGTCATGCCCATTGAGCTAGATGTTCCCTGAGACCATGGTCCCCAGAGCCCTCCGCCCAGCAATTCAGTCCCTCAGGGAGTTTGGATGTGTATGTGGGGCTTCCATGACCTTTCCTTGTACAGGTTGTGCTAGTTTCCCCTGTATTGTGTACTGTCTCACCCTTCACCCAAGATACCACCTATCTATTGCTTATTTAGTATTCCCTCACCCCGTCCCTGGTAACTAACAAAGATTGTTACATTTTGTGTGTGAACTTTTACATGGGTTTTTACAATAGAGGTCTCATACAATATTTGTCCTTTTGTGATTGACTTATTTCACTCAGGATAATGTCCTTCAGTTTCATCCATGTTATGAGATGGTTCACAGATTCATTGTTGTTAGGTTTATTATTTTTGATTGGAAGTATAAATGCTGTATTATTTTAATTGTCCCTCTCTGTCTTACTTTTCATTGTGGCAATCAAATCCAAATGAATCTGACTGAAGCTAAAATCAAGGAAAATGCATTATACTGTTGTTAACTGGAATAGTTGAAATGTTTGCTTTATTTTCATAGCATACAAGATACATTTCTAACCATATATTTAAAATAAGTGCTTTAGGATTTGCTTCATAGTCAGACTATAAAAGAATATTTGTTTTTAAGTTGGCAAAAAACATAGTTGTGACTAATCTGACAGATTTATAGCGGCTTCATAATTTATTTGATTTATAAATTTTCAATTTATTTTCAGAATGAATACTTGCAAAAAATTAAAGATCTAAACAGGAGAAATTTAAATATGAATTTATTGGCTGAACTACTTATAATTTTCATTTGCAATTTGCTAACAGAGTAAGTCATTCCACTGGATATGAACCATCTCAAAGAGAACATTGCCAATTACAATATCATTAGGGATTTAAAGTAAGCTATAGATTAAGGTTATATTCTGTCTCATAGTCCACAAAACGTTACAGTCTGCCTATTTGGAAAAACAACATTTTGTTTATGACAGGGACATGTATGGGGTGTGCATATGGATAAATGGATATAAAGTTGTGAGAGATAAGGCAAGTTTTAAACTTTTGCCCAATTGAAACTTAGATTTTTCAAAAACAAAACTAGAAGTACCTAGTTTTTTAATAAATGTACCATGGTTATGTAAGGTGTTCACAGAGAAAACTGGTGAAAGATAAATAGGCAATCTCTGTGCTTCACAACTCTTTCATAAATGTAATATATGAAAAAAAAGTTTAGAAAAATATTCGGTCTTGAAATACAGTAGAAACACTTAGCCAGTATTTTACTGGTGTACAGGATAATACAGTAATAATTTCACATACAGGAGGACAAAAGCACGAAGGTAAAATTAGTTTGAATATGACTGTAATTTTAAGTCATTCACATTCAGCCTTATCAACTTTCCCTCAAGTTAGTCCATATCAACTCCAAACTTAAATTACTCAGCATTTAAAGTAAACAGAAAGAGCATTAAGATATCAAGAACTCCCTACAAGTCAGAAAATGATAAACTTCCACAGCCTCTGAGCACCTGTACAAGCTGTATTAGAGAAAGCACATCAAGGCAAGTGGAAGAAAGTGTTTATCCCAGGGATTCAGTAACATATTCACTAACATAAAACAAACAAAACAAAACAAACTCCAATACAGTTTGCTCAGAATCTTAAGTTTCTTCCCATCTTCTGTTTTTACAGTTAAAACCACCATCATATTCCCAGATGCCCAAGAGAAAAAATTAACTCAGAAATGTATGATTTTGTTTCTGAAGTACAAGTTTGTTGTTTACATTCAAACCCTTCTTTCTGTCATCTAAGAGGTATCTATTGGTCTCTTAATGTCTGGAGCAAAGGAGAGTGAAGAAAACCAAAGACTCAAAGGAGCAAATAGTCCAAAGGACTAATGGACCACATGAACCACAGCCTACATGACTCCAAGACCAGAAGAACTACATAGTACATGGCTACCACGACCAAATGCTCTGACTGGGATCACAACAGAGGGTCCCAGACAGAGTGGGATAAAAATTGTAGAACAAAAAATCAAATTCACAAAAAAAGACCAGACTTATTGGTCTGACAGAGACTGGAGGAACCCCTGAGACTATGGCCCTAAGACACCAGTCTGAACTGGAACTGAAGCCATTCCCAGAAACCACCTTTTAGCCAAACCATAGACAGGCCCCCAAAATAAACAGTAACATCCAAAAAGTAGGTGCTTCTTAGAATAATCAATTATGCGGGATCAATTGGGCAACATTTGCCCAAAAGCAAAGATGAAAAGGCAGGAAGGGATAGGAAATAAGGAAGGTGGAAAGGAAATGGGGAACCTAAGACTGAAATGGGGAGAATGCCAACACATTAGGGGGAATGAAACTAGTGTTATGGAACACTTTATGTATGAAATGGAAAACTAATTTGTTTGTAAATTTTCATTTCATGCACAATAAAAAATTTTTAAAAAGTAAACTCTTCTTTCCATCACAACCTCCCAATTTAGCTTGCCCTCAAACTGGACTGTTTGGCATTTGCTCCCACATCATCTCTAACTCTTGTTACCCATACAGTATCAGATTTTTCTAGTGCACATCACTATCTCTGGGCCTTTTCCAATGCACCCCTGCCCTAGCCCACAAAAATACTTTCAAGCCACTTAAGGTTCGATCCTGAATTCCAGTATTCTGTTCTACTCAGTTCAACAAATCAAGGGTGTATTTTACCCCAAGTTGCTAACCAAAAGGTTGGTGGTTCAAACTCATCCAGCAACTCTGCCTGAGATAGACCTGGCCATCTACTTCCATAAAGATTATAGCCTAGGAAACCCTATGGGTAGTTCTACTCGGTCACATAGGGTCACTATGGGTAGAAAATCGACTTGACAGCACACAACAATAACAACAACATGTACTTTTATTTACAAATAATAAGACCAAATCCCTGCACTTCAGGAACAACAGTGGAGGAATTGGCCTTCTAACATTATACTCCTTCCTATACTCAAAATTTAGTCAATTTTTACTAAAATTGAGTTTTCTAGCTCTGTTCCACACATCTCTTCTTTTAACCTATCACCCCTATCCTTTCCCCATTGTTTTCTTCTCAGTCATCCATTAAGATCTGTTTGAAAGATCTGTATTGTGAAGACTTCTCTAAACTCTACAGCAACAAATGGTCTATTTCCTTTTTCAAAAAGTTTACTCACACAATTAATACATGACTATTAAGTTCCAGGACCCAAGAGACATAAAAAGAATTAACATAATTTATTACATAAAAATTGTAATTTCTATAAAACTAAACACTCATAAACAAAGCTTAATAACAGTAAGTCTGGAACTTTTTTAGATATGAAGAGAGTCTTCCTGTACATTCTTAGCAGATTTTACTTTATATTAAAATTGTTCATGTAAGTGCTTTATATCTACCACTAGTTTGTAAACTTTTGAAAGCAAGGATACACTTTGATTTACTTTTGCAATATTCCCCATATAGACTTCATACAGCCAATGTTGAATCTTACTTTTTGAATATATCATTATCTAATTACCAACCCCAATAATAGATTAAAGAAAGGCAACATGTTTGGAGACAATTTCTCATGGGTCTATCCATATAACATATTGGGTTCCCTAAACTCAGAGTTGGTCTCCTGTAACAAACCACTGCATGCATAGGCACCTGGTCTTCTTGTGGCGTGGCAAGCAGAAGCAAATGCTGATAATCTGGCTACTGCTATTGCTATGAGTAATAAATTGTCTTTCCTGGAAAGCACTCACCACCCAGAAATTCTGGCACTGGAGGGAGGGAGATTTAGAAAATTTTGAGGAAGTTACTTACTCCAAAGCATGGTGCAAGATCAGGGTTAGAGACTTATGTCATGAGGAAATAGAAAGAACTGCTCCTTGTAGATGACTTTTTCCAAGTGAGAACAGGAAGAAATTCAGCCAAGCCTACTTGCATATAGTTCTCAATTTTACCCATTATTTAAATTATTCCATCTCTCTGGGGTAGAGTAAGGGTTAGGAAAAGAATCTAGGAGAATTTAGGGAAAATATTTTCTTACGAAAACTCAAGAAACATGGAAAAACTGTTCTCCCCTTACAGTAGATATAGCTACATTTTCCTACAGTCACCAAAATTAAATTTAGAAAATCTATAACCTTTTCTCTTCACCTGTTAACACCTTGTTTCCTACTATCCAAAGTAAAACTCAAAGCAATATTTATATACGTATATAGATGATGGAAAGTGTTCCTTTCATGCTCCCCAGTTTTCAATCATTGTTCTCTTCTGAACATTTTATAAATAATGTCTAAGAAACTAACTTATTTAACTAGTAATTTATGGCTCCCTCACTACCTTCATTATGCATGTCCATCTTCATTGTCAACAGAGATTATGGTGCATATTAAAAGGTACCCAATTATCATGGTTTCATGGGACAGTGAAGTTAATCGGCCTAATAATGTGTTTAGTGCTTCTGTTCTGCTTCTTAGTTCATTGCATAGTTTCTGGGGTCTTAAAAGCTTGCAAGTGACAATTCAAGGCACAGCAATAGGTCTCTATTCACCTGGAGTAACAGAAGAAGAGAGTCAGGAATAGGGGGAGCAATGGAATGTGTGAACAACTGCCCCCTTTGCCATGAGACCAGAAGAACTTGATGGCACCTGGCTACCATTGCTGAACATTTTGATGAAAGATTCTAAAGAAGAAACTTGATCAAAAGGGAGAAAACATAGAACAGAATTTAAAATTCTCATTAACTCCAGACTTTCTGGAGGCATGGAGGCTGGATGAACCCCTGAAACTATTGTCCTGAGATAGTTCTTAAATCTCAAACCAAAAATATGCCCTGAAGCCTTCTTAAAAACAAACAATAATTTAGCTTAACTAATAAAAAATGTCTGCCTTGAGTATTATGTTCTTTTAAGAACTATCTAATGGGATCAAACCAACAACAGCAACTTGAAAGATTAGATAGGAACCTTAGGGGGCAATGAGTTTATGTTAATGGAGGAGGAACTACTCAGCAAAGGAAGATGAGTGAGAACGGTGGCACAACTTGAAGAATGTAATCAATGTCACTGAACTGTACATGTAGAAAGTGTTGAATTGGTATGTATTTTGCCATGTATATTCTCAACAACAATCATAAAATAAATTTTTAAAAATGGTACTCAATTATAAACTGTCTGGAACAGGTTAAATCCTACTCTGCTTTAAGTGACCTCCATTTTACCATTGTTTTCAACCACAAATTTCCCCTGGCTTGTGAAAGGAGGGGCGACTTCAAGCTGAAATTGGGAGTATTGTCATACATTTTTGGGATGTAGCTTCCCCACTCACCTGTTTGGGACCTATGCCACACAATCTGTAAACAGGAATTTACACAAGGCTCTGTTATTGACTAGGGAATAAAGTACGCACCATAAAAGTAAAATACACAACCTCCCAGTGCTATTTAAATATATAAATATGCACAGAAGCTCAATGTACTATTTTATGGGTTTCACAACATACTGCTACGCAGTGATACTGACAAAAGGATCTGATATCTTCAAAGCACGATACATTACTCCTAGAAAAAGAGAAGTAGCAGCTCTAGGATATGTCCATAATCCTTTGTGAATGTGTTGTCTGCTTCATTGCCTAAGGCAGAACAGAAGAGCAAGTGGTAAAGTACAAGGTTCTGGATCAGCCCAACCTGAGTCCTAGCCCTTATCTGCAACTTGAATATTATTATTAATAGCCAACACAATTCAGAGGATTGAATGAGGTTAATTAATTTAAATCACTTACTCAGATCCTGGCTGTAATAGGACATCAATACTTATTTCTGGTGTTAGTAATTTTTACTTTCATTTGGGAGATAAGATAATTTATAACTTACCTATCCATAGGATTAATGTATGGAAAAATTTAGAATAGGCTAAAGTCATAAAAGAAATAGAAATTAAAGTAGTAAAATGATAATTTACTTTAACTTGTATTTATTTGACACCAGCACATGTGGACAGCTCGGTGAATTTAGTGCAGTGGGTTCTCAAAGTGTGGTTCCTGGGCCAGCAACACCAGAACCACCTAGGGAAAGAGTTAGAAATGCAAATTCCTGAGCTCCAGTCTGTGCCCACTGAGAACTGCTGATTTAGTGAATATAGGGGAAAACCAGCCAAAACACTAGCTTCAAGTAGGAAAAAAAGAAACCTGATATTGAGTCTCTCTACCTTTACGTGTTTTTTTTTTTTTTTGTAGAAACCAGATCTGCTTACATTGTTCTAAATAAAGAAAGTTGTAAATTTTTTTTCAACGTATTTCGTATAGGGTGTTCTACGTTTAGGGAAATGTTCATCCCCGAACACAAATGTCCACTGCTATTAAGAGAGGCAAGCTTAAATCTGTCTTGCTTTCCCTCCTGTATAGTCTGAGTGTATCAAAATCATAGACTGAGTCTTAAATATATTTGTACCTCTAATATTCAACACTGCGTCTGGCATTGAATAGGTACTTAATGATGATTATTGATTTTTTGAATAGTAGTATTTAAAATTAAAACTTTTGTTATTAATGATATTTTATGTGACATATTTTAAGATTGTTGAACACAGCTGTATGGTTTTTGGCATTCTTTTTTGGTCATGTTCATTTACTCATTCAACAAACTATCACTGATCTCCTAATATGTACTAACTGAGCAATGCCCTGACAATGTCCAAAGCCGGAGAAGTTGCAAAGAGGGATGTGTAACCAAATAAGGGCACGATTGTTACAAGAAGATGCTAGAATTGGCCTTAAGGTAGCTGGAAGTGACAAAAGAGAAAATGATCAGCTCTCGGAGGTGGAGAGGCAAGGACAGATATATGAAAGAAATGACCCTTGAGTTGAATCCTGGAAGATGAGCAATTGTTTCTCTGAGAACCATTCTGAGGGAGGTCGTTCTGAGACTGAGCACAAAGGTACAAAACAACTAGCCACACTCAGGAAGATGTCAATATTCAGTAAAACTGGAAGAGGACATATAGGAGGTATGGTTGGGGCTAGACAGTTATGTAGAAGCCAAAACTCAGAGAGGGTTATTGGTCAGTTCCTGTAAACAGTGTGAGTCTCTTGTGGGTGTCAGACTAGGGAATGGTCATTAGAACTTCAGAAAGGTCAGTTTAGCAGAGCGTGGCTGACACACTGAAAGAGGCAGATACTTGCCCTAGGGCAACAAAGACTATTTCATTATCCATAAAAATGAAAACAGAGTGTGATCTTAGACAGTGCTATGGGAAATGGGAGGAGATTAATGATGAATAAAATGCTAAGGAGATAGATTAGATAAGAAAAGTTAAGATATAATTATAGGATAAATTATAGGTTTTTACTCTGGGGAATTTGGTGATTGGTTCAGTCATTCACCAAAATGGGGAAATCAGGATGAGAAGCAAATTTTAGAGAAGTAATGAGGTTTGTGTTGCACATGCTGAGTGTGGGGTATCTGTGAAGGTATTTAGGATGTACTTATATATATAGGTCTAGAGATCAGAACAAGTGTGGGCTAGAGACATAGATTTGGGAGATTTTTAGCAAACAGATTGTAGTTGAACTCGTGAGTAAAGGTAAAATTTCTGAGAGGAAGTGTGTATAATGAGAAGAGAGCCAGAATAAAATTTTAGAAGTCACCAGCAGTCATAGACTAGACAGAGAAAGAGGAGTCTATAAAGAGGACTATGAATAAATAGGAAGGTAGGAAAATAATTAGGAAACAATGATGGTGTAGAGTTTCAAGATGTGGAGGATTATAAACAGAAAACATGCCACAGATTAGTCCAGGATTATAAGGACTGAAAAGAATAAGAAATATACTCAGATATAGTTATATTGAAGGATTCTAAGGGCAAAAAATTTGAATGATGCAGGAAACATCAAAAGAAGATGGAGAGAATACATAAAGTCACTGTAAAAAAAGAATTGGTTGTCGTTCAACCATTTTAGGAGGTAGCACATGATCAAGAACTGATGGTACTAAGAAAGAAGTCCAAGCTGCATTGAAGGCATTCGTGAAACACAAGGCCCCAGGAATCTATGAAATAACAACTGTGATGTTCCAACAAATGGAAGCAATGCTGGAAGCGCTCACATGTCTATGCCAAGAAATTTGGAAGACAGCTACCTGGCAAACCGACCAGAAGAGATCCTTATTTGTGCCCATTCCAAACAAAGGAAATTATTGAACAATATCATTAATATCACATGCAAGTAAACTTATGCTAAAGATAATTCAAAAACGTTTGCAGCAGTACATCGACAGAGAACTGCCAGAAATTCAAGTCTGATTCAGAAGAGGACGTAGAATGAGGGATATCAGATGGATCTTGGCTAAAAGTAAAGAATACCAGAAAGATGTTTACTTGTGTTTTATTGACTATGCAAAGGCATTCGACTGTGTGGGTCATAACAAATTATGGGTAACATTGCAAAGAATGGGAATTGCAGAACACTTATTTGTGCTCATGAAGAACCTGTACATAGACCAAGAGGCAATTGTTCAAACTGTTCAAGGGGATATGGCACAGTTCAAAACCAGGAAAGGTGTGCATCAAGGTTGTATTCTGTTACCACACTTGTTCAATCTGTATGTTGAGCAAATAATCTGAGAATCTGGACTATATGAAGAAGGACACAGCATCAGGATTGGAGGAAGACTCATTAACAGCCTGTGATATGTAGATAATACAAGCTTGCTTGCTCAAAGTGAATAGCACTAGAAGTACTTACTAATGAAAATCTAAGTCTACAGTTGTCAGTATGGATTACACCTCGACATAAAGAAAACAAAAATCCTCACAACTGGTCCGATGAACAACATGATGATAAAAGGAGAAAAGATTGAAGTTGTCAAGGATTTCATTTTACGTGGATCCACAGTTAACGCCATGGAAGCAGCAGCGAAGAAATCAAACAACATGCTACATTTGGCAAATCCGCTGCAAAAGACCTCTTTAAAGTGTTCAAAAGCAAAACTGTCACTTTGAGGACCAAGGTGTGCCTGACCAAAGTCATGGTGTCTCAATCACCTCATATGCATGCTAAAGCTGGACAATGAAAAAGGAAAACCAAAGAAGAATTGATACTTTTGAATTATGGAGTTGGCGAAGACTACTGAATATACCATGTACTGCCAGAAGAATGAACAAATCTGTTTTGGAAGAAGTACAGCCAGAATGCCCCTTGGAAACCAGGATGGCGAGACTTCATCTCATGTACTTTGGACATGTTATCAGGAGGGACCAGCTGCTGGAGAAGGACATTATGCTTGGTAAAGTTGAAGGTCAGCGAAAAAGAGGAAGACCCTCAATGAGATGGATTTACACAGTAGCTGCAACAATGGGCTGAAACATAGAAACAGCTGTGAGGATGGCACAGGACCAAGCACCATTTGTTCCCTTGTACAAAGGGTCACTACAATGAAACAACACAGAGGATAATACTGACGAGTAAATATTCTGGGGAGTGGGGGGAGAAAACAAAAAGAAAGAAATTGTGTAAATCAGCCATTTTTTCCCCAAAAAAGTGAAGTCTGAGCTGAGTTTTCAGGGTGAATAGGAATTTTTTAAGGAGATTAGCATGCTTCTGCTAATAAATCCATTTTTCTTTTAGTAATCCATTCAAGCTATCCTAAGTAAAGTGGAATTTAAGTATGCAGGATAATATTGTAAAATCTAGTTCCAGGAAGTATATACAGACTCATGAATTTGGGGAAGTCTTTGAGCAGCTATGCTCTGTTATTCTTTCTCCCTCTCTAAGGCCAAATGTCTTCTCTTCTTTGATTGCTTTCTCTGTAAATTGTCATCGTTGCTTAGTCAGCTTGGCCATAGCTAATCATGGTTATTTCAACCGAAAATAAGAGTGATCTTCCAGTTCAGTTTCACATAGACAACTGACTCATCAGTTACCACTCTATCTCGAATATTCCCTGAAGAGAGAATCTGAGCAGTTGAATGTATCTTGAGTTTACTGTTAGTGCAATTACTTAAGGCCAGGGGGTGAACTGAGAGTAGCGTAAGGCAGTACATGAGACTACTCGTAAGTGGAGGTTATGAGCACTGATTCGCTGCTGTGGGGTATGAATGGAGAGGAAAGTACAAGGAGGAAAGAAACTTCAGACTAATGAACCATGTGGTCTGAGGGGAAGGCTTAAGGAAATCCAGTATACTTTGTTTGGATAACTCCAAGCTGTTTTTTTTTTAAATTACTGTAACATAAATTGCAAGGGTAGTGGACATGAAGATAGTGAAAGACACCAGGTTATGCTCTAAAATTGTGTTTCTCATTTGAAATTATGGTTGATTTAATCTACTATATAATGAGGACCAATTCTACTAATAGGCACAATAAGGAACTATGTACATACTTATAATTTGGGAGTGTGAACTAACGGTGGCTGTTAGACAGGTTTCCAGTGCTAAAGAAGACTTAAACCCGTTGTGGATAAGTCAATCCAACCCACAGTGACTCTATAGGACAGAGTAGAACTGCCCCATAGGGTTTCCAAGGAGTGGCTGGTGGATTTGAACTGTGGACCTTTTGATTAGCAGCCATAGCTCTTAACCACTGAGCCACCAGGGCCCCTAAATAAGACTTCCAGGACCCGAAATGAAAATGCGTACGAATTTACGTTGTATTACAAGAAAATGATACAGTATAGAAACAGCATTAAAGTTGCATCAGAGCCAAAGGCTGTCTCATAACAAGAGTTCAGAGAAGTCAGGTGTGGACTCCTATTTTCTTCCCTTCAGTAAGGGTGGTACTAGGACACACTGTTTCTCTTGGATTAGGAACCACCTACATGTGCAAAAAATGCCTCTGAACCAGGAATAATAAAATAGAGTCTAGGTGCAGGCTTCTTATACTCTTCTGATCACTTAAGCATATTCTTGTGTGTAACCAGCCCCAATGGCAGAAGCATTGAGAAGTCTCATAAATCCTGAATCTCACAGTTATTAACAATGCTGGCAAGTTGGTACAAACCTTCCCTAAATTCATCTCAGACTCATGATTACAAAAAAAAAAAAAAAAAAATAACTCCCTCAAGTGTATTCTGACTCATGGCAATCCCAAGTGTCAGAGTTTTCAATGGGTGATTTTTCAGGAGTAGATCTCCAGGCCTTTCTTCTGAGGCACCTACCTCTATGTGGACTCACACCTCTAAACGTTTGGTAAGCAGCCAAGCTAATCAAGCTAAAAAAAAAAAAGAAGCGAGGATTAGTGACTCTCATGCTCCCTGGCCTAAAATGCTGACAGTTACAGTTGGTGATAGTAAAGATTTAATAGTAGTAGCCCTGGTGATGCAAAGGTTAAGTGCTGGCCTGCTAACTGAAAAACTGGTGGTCTGAGTCTACCCAGAGGCTCCTCGGGAGAAAGACTGGGAGAAAGACCTGGTGATGAGCTTCGGTAAAGATTACAGCCTAGGAAACTCTAAGGGGCAGTTCTACTCTGTCACATGAAGTCCCTATGAGTCAGAATCGACTCAATGGCATACAACAACAGTTTTAAGTTTAGCTATTCTAAACATGTTTATATGTTACCTAACGCATCATAACACTTGCTGATAGTGTGTAGATTTTTAAGGTTGGTTAATTAACTAGTTCTGGACTGATCCTTGTCTAAGAGCATAATACACTGGAGGGGTAAGTGTCGACTGGGTATAGGCTTTCGGGAGGAAGGTGTCTGGAGATTGGGGAAGAGACTCTTCCTGACGGTGGGTGATGACATCATCATGAAGCTCTTCAGCCAGGGTGAAAGGATACCTGAGTAGTCTTACATAGATTCATTACTATGGCGGGAGGAGGGGGGTCCCTTCTTTAACCACTGGAAGTGTTATTGCTTTTTCTTGCAAGCTCTCTGTGTTTACAGAGAAAGTTGCTGCAAGTGGCCAGTTATCATTTTAGTCACTTAAAATCAAACTTTAAATCTAGCATTATGAATTCAGTGCTTTTATTGCTAGTTGCTCTGAATTCAGCATACTCCCCGATAGGAACCGTCTGGCACTTTGTCCTGTGGGAATTCCTTATATATCAAAGTAAACACTGAGCATTAATACATGTCAGATCTTCTCTTGCCATTTTGAGGTTTTTAACACCTTGCCAGCCCTGAGAGTTAATAAAATGTTAAGTCAGGTTAAAAATACTGCAATATTTAAAAAATTTAAATCTCAAAGACTTCAAGACATACAGTACAAGAAATACAAGAATTCAAACGTTCTGTCAATTCATAAAAACAATAATTTGTAGTTTTAAAAAACAACAAAAACAAGGATTTAATGTGTGAGACAGCTGAAGCATAAATTATCTTTAAACAATAAAATCATGTTTTCAAGCAATGACTATTAAATTATTGACATGAGTTCAGAGAAACATTTACATATTTATATGCATGACTGTTTCTGAATAGGGTATGAATTAAAACTTTTCTCAACAATTTATATTAAGCAAAATGTTTGTTTAGATGCAAATTAGAATTTAATTGGTTTTCTTAATTAAAATCATGTACTTTAATTTAGATGATATGCCAATTAAAAAAAAAATTGATCTACTGCGAAATTGATCATTTTCGAAACTGGTATAAGTGATGAAAATTATGGGTATTGTTATAAATCCCTATTGGCCACTTAGTTGACTGTAAAATATATGTATATATATTCTAAATGCTATATGTTATAAGAGTTACAAAAAAAAATTATTATGCTATTATTGGGAAAGCAAGAATTTTCACAGGCTATTTTAAATGAAAATATTGAGAAATGAAAGAAGAGAAGGAGTAGGAGGAGGAGAAAAGGAGGGAGTGAGGGGGAGGATGAGACATACACTTTGGATAAATGAAGTGTGATTAACTGGTGCATTGTGAAAAAAATTATGTGACAGAAAAGTGACCCATTTCGGCAACCAGAAATTTGATTTATTCTTTCATGTAATGACTATGTACTAATCAACAACCAGGCTAAGAATCTGTTAACAGAAAAAGCACTGGTATTCGAGGCAGAAAAATTGGATATAAGTTCTGGGTCTACCACTTAGTGCTCTCTAAGGACTCCCTTTACTTACGTTCCAAAAGAGAGGAGAAAAGAGTTTAATAATTCTTACCTCACAGCATCATGTGGGGATTAAACGATTTATGAAGCAATGAGCATATTGTCTGGTGCAAGTTAGTGCTCAAAAATGCTCTCTCTTCTTTCTCCCCATGGGAAGTAGTAGGCTTTTATTCTTTGTACATTTCTATTGATTTGTTTTACCTACTTCTGCATCTACGATTTGAAGACAAGGATGTTTTCAATCAAAATATCCTTGTCTATTGACTTTGCAATACTGGATAGTTTAAAAAGGAACATGGTTTACAGATCCTAGCCCCAGAACCAGAGAGAAGAGTAAGGAAAAATAGACTTGAACTTAAAGCTGGTAGCTTGGTAACAGGCACAGTGAAGTTTCATAAGTTCACAAAAATATTTCTCATCATCTAGTTTTGTTCAGCAAATTCACTTATTCAGATATTAATGAGTGTTTGTTTTGTGATAATCCATCAACAAAGAATTGAGTAGTGTTTATGGAAAACAAATTAGTATCTTGGTATAATTTTCGATTCAATGTTCAGGGTCTTGATATAAATACTATCAGAGAACAGTTGAAGTATCATCATCTGTCACTATGCAATTAGATTGATTAAATCCGAGGATCTAGCTATATAAAACTGGTATTAATAATGGTAAATTATTACTTTTATCAAAATCTAAAATATATGTTAATAAGATACATCTACTATTTCAGGAATTTATAAAAAATAAATAAAAATGATTTATTATTATTATAATTACATCCTGCAAAAATATGCAGTGGTATTTATTCGGCCTGGTGGCACAGTGGTTAAGGGTTTGGCTGCTCACCAAAAGGTTGGCATTTTATATCCACCAGGCCCTCCTTGGAAACCTATGGGGCAGTTCTACTCTGTCCTATAGGGTCGCTATGAATCGGAATTGATGTGACGACAACAGGTCTGGGTCAAGGGTATTTATTCATACAGTAATATCTTATATCCTGAATTTATCCAATATTAAAGTCAAATTCCTCTATTTACTGTGCCCAGTGGTGGAAAATGTGTCCGTGATTTGATAAGGCACATAAATATATGTGTATAGTATATAAAGAAGCCTAGCCATTTATGCTGTCAAAATTCTTCCTGCCTGTGCAATCTCCTTTTTCTTGATGCTTCTTTTCAGCACCTATGAGGATGTATTTATTTGAAAGTTCCACTTGAATTACAATTTTGCCATTGAGTATACACAGCAGAACACAAAGCACACTCTATTGCAGTTGGATGGACAGGAGATTTTAGGAATACAGTATAAAACTAACAATATGGCATATAGTTACTATATGGTAACTACAGTAGTCTAATTTTTCTGAAAGGCTCTGTGAATCTACACCATCCTGGATGGGCAGCTCTCAAGTTTTTGTTTTCTTCGCAGCTTCAATTTCAAACTGAACCTTTGAAAATAGTTTTTGCCAGAATTAACAGTTTCTGAACAGAGTCTGGAAAATGAACAATCAACAACCAGGTAAAAAGAATGGAGAAAGTTCTTCAAAGCTGATCTTTCTAATTCTGATAAGTTTTTTCATCCTACAAAAATAAATGATTCTACTGTCTGGATAAATCCGTTTCAATAACAGGAGGGTAAAAATAGCAAAATTAGTAAAGGTGAAATCTGTGGGTGAGAAAAGGAAAATAATTAAAATGTCTTAATGAAACTTATTCTCATGAAAATATCAAATAGCCAAACTAGAATGATACGATAATGTTTTGAATCAAAAGTAGTCTTTTCATGTACACAGTAGTCTGCATTTAGGAGGTCTATGGAAGCAAATTGCTGGGTTCTAAAGACAAATACTATCCAGACCAAAGCAGGACTCTAGTCCTTACAGAGATCTCTGGGTGAGTAGACAGTTCCCTACAATAGGAAGCAATGGAACCAAAGGAGAGGCTGAGTCATATAAAGCAGAGATCAGTGGGTGAGGATCACTCAGGCACCTCTTGAATGCCTGGTCTGGGCACATGATAGGCCTGGAGATGTAAAGAAACCATGCAGTCCTACCCTAAACAGAATTAAGTTTAGTGGTAGGTGTTACAAGATATGTGACAGAGATTGCAAGTACTCAATATATATATTGATATGTTCTCTTCTTGTTCCTGTACTCATTACTAGACTGTATTTTCCACACTCCTTTGCAGCTGGATGAGATCTTATGAGTGACTGATGGTCAAGCGAGTGAGAGGAGAAGCGATATACATCGCTTGTAGGCTTGAACCAAGAGAACCTCCCAAGCATGAGCCTTCATGCTCTTCCACTATTTGCAAGCTGAATGCGTCAGGATCTGAGTCCTTACAGGAGGATAGAGGGACAACATAGAAGGAATTTGGACCCTAGAATGATTGCCTGAAGCAAATCTACCAAGCCAACTAGCATTGGAGTGTTAACAAATAAAAAATCAGTTCTTATTTTATTAAGTTATGGAGATTTCAGAGTTGTTGTAATAGTCTTTAGCCTCCATGATGAATTGGCCAGTCTCGTGGCCTCTGTGAACTTCGGGTTCTCTGGAAAAAGCAGTATACAATAAGGCTCATCATGTAGCTTTGTTGTTATTGTTGTTGTTGTTAGCTGCTGTCAAATTGGCCCCGACTTGTGGTGACCCCATGCACAACGGACCAAAATGCTGCCTGGACCTATGCCATCCACATGATCGGTAGTTACACAGGTTTTATTTGTGAAAATATAAATATTAGCCTTGGATGCTGGGATGTTAACTCTACTGGCTATTAGCACCTTGGTGAATGAGTGTTTACTATTTAAGTAAAGACCAACATTTTTTAAAGAGAAAGCTTCATAATTCCTTCACCCCTTCCCAAGGTATAGGAAAGGTGTTCATGAGAAATAGAAGGAAAAGGCAGAAAGAGAGAAAGGATACAGTGAAAGAGGGAAGGAAAAAACAATAAGTTGTTTTTTATTTATTCTGACCAAATGAGAGACAACCTTATTATGTGAAGCTTCTAAATTCTATCCTCTGTGTGTTCAGAGAGATTTCTACACTACCCTTTACCTTCATTAAAGGTCTCGACTTTGCATGTCAGTTAGAAAATATAATTCACAGATAAGAAATTTCCTCATAATGACTTCTCTAAATCTGCAGAAAAATTAATTTGCATATTTGGCAAGTGTGCAAAAACTCAACACTATTCCAAGAGTGACAATAATTCTAAACGATTTTAGATGAGACTTGTCATATTATTACTGGCTCTAATTAGCACTCTAAAAGATATAATATTCTTTCTGTGCAATTAAGCTCTATTCAGAAAGGTGTTAAATTCATTTTTGTCTTTGGGAAAAGAAAGATGTGGAAGAAATCTTGTGAAGTACAAATCTTGTGATCATGAGGGTATGAGTCAACTGGGCCAAATAACCAACACTTTAGTAGAGACAAATGTCTTGTAAAAAATAATCTCATGAATGTTGCTAGCTACTTATTACAAGCAGGAGTCAACAGAATACGTGTTCTGCAATGTTCTCTTGTGTAGATCAGAATTATATTGCATGCTCCTTTCTCTGATGGGACAAGTGACACATCTAGACATTTCTCTTTGGAGGGAAGTTTCTGAAATGCTGATCCTTTCCACAATGGAGAAAAGCATGTGCCCTGTTTCCCTTTTTCTCTCCTTTTCTGCCATTCTAACAAAAGAACATAAACCAAATCCATTGCCATCAAGTCCGACTTATGGCAACTCCGTGTATTACAGAATAGAACTGCTCCATGAGATTTTCTTAGATGTAATTCTTCAAAGAGCGGGCTTAAACTACCAACCTTTAGGTTAAGTAGTCAAAAGAAAACCATTTATCCCACCCAGAGACTTTCTCTGCCACGCTATTAGGTAGTTATTTACACCAGTAGCCACTAATTCAACTCCAACTCATGGCAACCTCATGTGTGTCAGAGTAGAACTGTGCTCCATAGGGTTTTCAATGGCTGATATTTCCTAAGTAGACTAAAAGGCCATTCTTTTGAGGTGTCTCTGAGTGCATACAAACCTCTAACCTTTCAGTCAGCAGCCATGCCCCATTTGCAACACCCAGGCACTGCGGGTGGTTACTAGATAGATAGAGAGAGAGATTAGGTAGATAAATACAAAGATAGATACATAGATAGATACACAGGTAAGTAGGTAAGGTAGGTAAGTAGGTAGGTAGATAGATAGCTGCTGTGAATGGATTCCATCTCATTGCAACCTATGTACTATTGAACAAAAAATTGCCCAGTCCTGTGTCATCCTCACAACTGTCAACATGTCCAAGTCCATCACTACTGCAATTGTGCCAGTCCATATTACCAATGGTCTCCCTTCCCTAGCTTCATCAAACATGATGTCCGCCTCCAGTGATTGATCCCTTCTGATGGCATGCCCAAAGCAAGTGAGTTGGGCAATGTTCTGTTGTGATCCATAAGATTTCCTTTGGCTAATTTTCAGAAGTAGATCACCAGGCGTTTGTTCCTAGTCTGTCTTATTTTGGAAGTTCTGCTGAAACCTGTCCACGATGGGTGACCCTGCTGATATTTGGCATAGCTTCCAGGATCACAACAACATGTATAACACCACAGTATGACAAACTAACAGGTAATTATTAGGCCTTGATAAAATGACACCTTATTAATAATATTTAAGTATATATGAAGTATTAGATTGCTTATATAAACGAGCTGTTATCTTATTTACTCTTATGAAGACAAAGGGAGAAAAACTGAATTCAACTGATGTATATAAAGTTTAAAAATTAAAAAAAATTAAAAACAGATTGATTAAATACCTAATACAATGCAATGTCTTATAGTTTTGACTATATTTTGATGATGTCACTAATCTGTATTTATTGACATGGATATGTTTGGATGTTAAAGTAGTTCATCATGTAACCATGAAGAAAATAATTTCTTCTCTGAATAATTTCCTTCTCTAAATTCCTTAATAGCATACATTTCCCATTTTATGTGGGATAATAAGGTTTCAAAACATCAATGATGTGATTTTTATATAGTGTTGTAGAAAACTTCCCAAATGCCACTTCATATTTTACACTTACCTATAGAGGAAAATAAATTACATGCCTGGATGTTTTTGATGGTATAAGAAACATGCTCATTTTATTAATTTGTTCTGATATCTCTGTTATCAAAGGCATTATGACTTCAGTTAAAAACATTAAGCAAAACATTACGAATTCCCCAGAAGTGTTTTTTTGTCTATTTATTTTCTGCCTTTTTGAACACAAACGCTGTTGAAAGTAAATTGGTCACTATCTTGTCAGTCTGTCCTTTCTTCACTCACCCGGAACATTAGAGGTTGAGTTTATCTATGAATCGGATATTCATTCTGAAGCCTTCAAAAGCTACTTCAAGGCAAACTCAGAATAACATTTGTTGTAGTGTTTTATTTTTTCTCCCTTGTCAAATCAGCATAATTCATACAGAGCTCTGCCAGTATCCTTTTAAAGAAACCAGGTTCCAGGGAAGTAAAATTGTCAATAAAGATGGAGAAGGTTAATTCTGTCTGTTAGTATACATCTTCATAGCAGCTGATGCAAACTGCTGTGAATGACATTCATATTGTAATCCACACATTAGGGAGAGAAAAGAGATATTTGGCAGATTTTTAGTTAATGATCCCTACCAATGCTCGTTCGTCTCTTCACTTCATCTCCGTGCGACTCCCATTACTAGTTGGAAATGGTTGCTTACTGTAGTAAGCCTAGGTTATTGATCCGTCAGATCTCTTAGGCGTATTGGGTGGAATGGGAGATTGAGAAGGGAGGAAAATAAGATTGAAAACTACTGCAATGAATAAAAGTCTGTTTCCTAAGGCACCTCAAAACACGGAGGCTAGAGAAGAATAATGGCTAACTTGTATTGAAAGATCCACTGTGCCTGGTTCTTTGCGAAAACTATTTGTCCGTTACAACAATCACATGATGCAAGAAAATTATCGTCATTTTACACATGAGAAATCTAGTTATTAGAGACATTAGTTACTTGCTCAGAGTAACTGGTACCTATTACAGGCAGGCATACGCACTTTTATTGTGCTTCACAGATACTGTGTTTTTTACAAACTGAAGGTTTGTGTCAGCCCTGCGTTGAGCAAGTCTATGGCGCCATTTTTCCAACAGAATGTGCTCACTTCGTGTCTCTGTGTCATGTTTTGGTAATTTTTGCTATATTTCAGACTTATTCATTATTATTATATCTGCTATTGTGATTTGTGATCAGTGATCTTTGATGTTACCATTGTAATTGTTTGGGGGCACCATGAACTGCACCTATATAAAATGGTGAACTTAATTGAAAAATGTTGTGTGTGTTCTGACTGCTCCAGTGAAAGGCCATTCCCCCATCTCTTTCCTGCTCCTTGGGCCTTCCTATTCCCTCGGACATGACAGTGTTGAAAGTAGGCCAGTTAATCGTCCTACAATGACCTTTAAGTGTTTACGTGAAAGAAAGAGTCCCACGTCTATCACTTTAAATCAAAAGCTAGAAATGATTAACCTTAGTAAGGAAGGCATGTCAAAAGCCAAGACAGGGTGAAAGCTAGGCCTCTTGCACAAAACAGTTAGCCAAGTTGTGAATACAAAGGAAAAGTTCTTGAAGGAAATTAAAAGTGCTACTCCTGTGAACACAGGAGTGATAAGAAAGCCGCACAGCCTGATTGCTGATATGGAGAAAGTTTTAGACGTCTGTATAGAAGATCAAATCAGCCACAACATTCCCTTAAGCCAAAACCCAATCCAGAGCAAGGCCCTACATCTCTTCAATTCTATGAAGGCTGAGAGAGGTGAAGAACTGCAGAAGAAAAGTTTAAAGTTCTCAGAGTTGGTTCATGAGGTTTAAGGAAAGAAGCCGTCTCCGTAACATAAAAGTGCAAGGTGAGGCAGCAAGTGCTGAAGTAGAAGCTGCAGCAAGTCATCCAATAGATCTAGCTAAGATAATTGATGAAGGTGGCTACACTAAAGAACAGATTTTCAATGTATATGAAATAGCCTTATATCGGAAGAAGATGCCATCTAGGACTTTCATAGCTAGAGAGGAGAAGTCAATGCCTGGTTTCAAAGCTTCAAAGGACAGGCTGACTCTTTTGTTAAATGCTAATGCAGCTGGTGACTTTAAGTTGAGGCCAATGCTCATTTACCATTCTGAAAATCCTAGGGACATTAAAAATTACCCTAAATCTACTCTGCTTGTGCTCTATAAATGGAACAACAAAGCCTTGATGACAGCACATCTGTTTACACCATTGTTTACTGAATATTTTAAACCCGCTGTTGAGACCTACTGCTCAGAAAAAAAAGATTCCTTTTAAAACTGATAATGCACTTTGTCACACAAGAACTCTGATGGAGATGTACAAGGAGATTAATGTTGTTTTCATGCCTGCTAACATAACATCCATTCAGCAGCCCATGGATCAAAGCTATAGCTGCCATAGAGAGTGATTTCTCTGATGGATCTGGGCAAAGTAAATTGAAAACTTCCTGAAAAAGATTCACCATTTTAGATGCCATTAAAAACATTGTGATTCACGAGAGGAGGTCAAAATACCAACATTAACAGGAGTTTGGAAAAAGTTGATTCCAATCCTCATGGGGGTTGAGGAGTTCAAGAGTTCTGTGGAAGAAGTAAGCGCAGACGTAGTGGAGATATCAAGAGAACTAGAATTACAAAGGAAGCCTGAAGATGTGACTGAATTGCTGTAACCTCATGATGAAATTTCAACTGCTGAGAAACTGCTTCTTATGGATGAGCGAAGAAGGTGGTTTCTTGAGATGGAATCTACTCCTGGTGAAAATGGTATGAACATTGTTGAAAAGACATCAAAGGATTTAGAATATTACATATCTGTAGTTGTTAAATCAGCTGCAGAGTTAGAGAGGATTGACTCCAATTTTGAAAGGCGTTATATTGTGGGTAAAATGCTAACAAACAGCATCATATGCTACAGAGAAATCTTCTGTGAAAGGAAGAGTCAATTGATGTGGCAAATCTCGTTGACTTATTTTTAAAAATTGCCCCAGTCACCCCAACCTTCAGCAACCACCACCCTGATCAGTTAGCAGCAACAACATTGAAGCAAGATCCTCCACTAGCAAAAAGATTATGAATTGCTGAACGCTCAGATGATGGGTAGCATTTTTTAGCAATAAAGTATTTTTTTTTTAGTGAAGGTATGTACACTGTTTTTTTTAGACACAATGCTATTGCACACTCAATAGGCTACCAAACCAAAACCAAACTCGTTGCCATTGAGTCAATTCCAACTCATAGTGACCCTATAGGATAGAGTAGAACTGCCCCCATAGAGTTTCCAAGGAGTGCCTGGTGGATTTCAACTGCTGACCTTTTGGTTAGCAGCCATAGCTCTTAACTACTGTGCCACCAGGGCTCCAATAATAGACTATAGTATAGTGTAAACATAACTTTTTCTATGCACTGGGAAACCAAAAAGTTCATGTGACTTGCTTTATTGTGATATTCACTTTATTGAGGTTGTCTGGAACTGAACCTGCAATATCTCCGTGATATGCCTGTGGTACATCCTTGGTGAGTCCCTAGTTTAAGTTGCACCTAGTACTCTATTCTCAGAAATCTGCTACGCTCACCAGGGTAGAGAGCACTTCTTGGGCTCATAAATATGCTTTTTCCTTCTAATACTAAAGTCATTTGAATTTTTAGATCCTAAAATATTTAAATAATGTTTCTATCTGTCTTTAATGTTTTTAATCTTGGAATCTTGCATGTCTTCATACTCTGAAGGCCACAAAACCCACAAGGATATTTAAAATGGATTTTACATATTTCACAAAACATTTTCGTGTGGTAACAATTTATAGTCATTCTACAATACTGAGGCTATGCTACAATATTAATAATTATGATAAATTACGTTATTCTGCAATAAATGTCTGTTATTTTTGCTGTCTATAGTATTATAGAAACAACGTGACAGAGCCCATGGGGTCAAACAGAATCTTTTTAGGACACTACCACTCTGTCTTCATTGCTTTTCATTATGGCTTTGAAGTAATCTTATTGCCCTGTCTCAAATCCTATGCAATGCCATCACAACTGTATGCATTAGACTTTTCCTCCTGTTACCACCGTGAAATTACAAGAGAAACTTATCAAGATCTTGCTATATTAGCAGAAGATGAGAAGAATATGCAGAGACAGAAAAGAGGCAGGTGGCCTGAGAATCAACATGACATTTCCCATTGTGTTCATAACAAATATGTAATACTCTTCAAGTACGGTGACAATTGTATTTTCCTCATTTAAACCCATTAAATGAGTTTTTCCCCTCCCTTTAATCACTCAGTTGTGGCCAGCTTTCTCATTTTTCATACCATTTCACTCTGCTGATAGCTTGTTACAGCATAAGCTCACCTCATGGCACATCTAAAAAGTCAGTTGCTTTATGGAGAAAACAAAGAAAGTCTAGGCTAAATATGTATTTCATAGAATGTTAATTTATAGCTAAATTACTGTATTAAATGCAGATAAAACAACTCTAGTAAGGAATAGTAAAATGTTTAGAATCCACTTTTCAAAGGGAAACCAAATATGTACGTAGTAGTTATTAACAAAATGTGCACATCAGTAGTGCTTCCCAATAGGTTATTCTTTTGTATTCTTTATGAAATACAATACAATCGATTAGTTTATACTTCAGAGTTATATTCAGAGAGATTAAAAATTTACTCCTGGTCATGCTGTCAATCAATCACAAAAAGGAAGAAAAAATCAGTATTAACTTTCAGTTCTTTTCCTTTTCCTTGAGTGCAGTGTCTCCTTAAGAATGCAGAGCTAAGGGACTACAGGTGGAACATCACTTTGATGTTATTAGAAATTAAAACAGCATTAAATGCTTGCTATGTTTAAGGCACTTTGAGGAGGAAAAAGGAGAATTAAAAAATAGAATTAGAAGTATAATTCTAAATGGAAATAAAGATTACTTGATATATATATTTTTTTCTTTTCAGATAATGTGAAATCATTTCCCCTTACTGAGAAGTGACAGTATAGAGAAGGCAAATTTTCAAATATGAATGTACTGTTTTATGGTAACATAAATTCTCCCTGATTTTAACTGACACATCCAAATTCAATGGCTATTTCTAGCATAGCGGGACTCACATTTTTCCTTCCCACCCTACACTACACCCAAACTGTGAGGCTTCAGAGGACAATTGCCAACTCAGGAAATAATCATGTGTCCTGGAACAGTTCCCGATAGATTATCTTAGCTCTACTACTTAAAAGATGAGTGATCTCAGCCTGTTGCTGAATCTCTTTGAGCCTCAGATTTCCTGTCTATAAAATGTACAAAATAAAACTTAATTTACACACTAGTTATAATTAAATGATGCAGTATATTAGTATTTTGCAAAGTATAAAGTGCCATATAAAAATGTGGAATCATGCTATAAGACCACAAAAAGTAACAACTTCCCCCAAATAATATTCCTACTTGTCTAAAATATCTATTGTTACAGGTCCTCATTTGACTTTAAGTATTAGGTCTAAGGGAGGTCCCTGTGAAACTGTAAATATGTCAAAGAAAATAACATATTAAGCAATTATCATAATAATCTATCAAGGTAGCTAGCTGTGGTAGGTCATGAAAAAAGATTATTATTGGCAGGGGAGGCTCAACACATCTGGAATTTGACAATGGATGGTTCCACATAGTTTGTGGTGGCGATGTCTTCTTCTGAGGCTTGGGAAAATGCAGAGAAGAGAAAGAGGATACTAACTTATTAAGGCTTGCTGTTGCTGAAAGGGTAAACTGTCCATTCCACCACTCTACACAAACACACACACATGTACTGGATTTAGGGCCACACAGAGATTATTGTGAAATAAGATTTCACATTCTACCTCACTAAAGAAAAGACAGTTTTTGAAATGATTCTTCCCGAAAGGGCAGTAGTTACTGTTTCGGGCTTTCCATCCCTTATTATTTGACCTATTTTTTTCGTTAAGAGAGAATATGGTTAAATTAGAATATATTATAGTCAATTACAGTTATGACTAAGCTCTGTGACATAAGTAGATGGAGCCAGTGAGCTACAAGTGAACGTTAAAAAGATCCCTCAGAGTCATTACAAACCTGGTGATCTGGTCTTGAAAGATTAATGTGAAGGGTTCTGCTAGACGCTACCCAGGCCATGAGAGCTCTAAGTCTTGAGGCAGTAATATGAACAGAGCAAGGGGATGCTGAATGTCTGAATTAGGCTGTTTACACCTTGAGAAAAGAGATATTATCCCTATAATAGTCAGGGTTCTCCAGAGAAATAAAACCAGTTGGAGCGTTCATACAGAGCACAGTTCTACTCTGAAACACATGGGGTCACCATGATTTGGAATCAACTCCATGGCAACTGGGTTTTTTTTTTTTTTTTTTTTTTTTTTGGCGTTTCTAGGAAGAAAATTAGTGAGAATTATTTGTATGTCCTTTTCTTTTTTTCTTCATATATTTCATTGTAACATCTTACCGCTTTTTGACTCTACCTATCAGTGTTTGGGTCCATGTTTCATGCAACTGAAATCCCTGATTTAGTTTAGAAAAAACTCTAGCTAATCCTTTCACTGTAAATTTTTTTTGACAATTTCTGTCCTCCTTCTTCCTCATTATTTTGTTCTCTTCAGTTTTTCTTTCCTCTTCGAAATCCATTAAATCCTGATCTGTCAGTTCCTCTGTTTTGTGATCTATGAACTGTTTAACATGGGTGCTAGTAAGTTCTAAATTCAGTATTCTTGTCATATGGACCATTTTTCCACTGATCTCTCCCATCATATTATCTTGATCAAATTATGCTTGGAATGTGTTCACATAACACAGCAATTTTTTCCATATCCCCTGCATGCATTTTCCCATAACTTCCTCCAAGGAAGGTTCAAGATTCCAGATACACTGATGGTCATAAGTGCGGTTCCTCATAACTCGAATACATCGTAAATTAGGGACTACACACACACACACATATACGTATATGAACCAAATCAAACCTGCTGCCATTGAGTCACTCATAGTGACTCTTCGGGCCCTGGTGGAAAAGTGGTTAAGAGCTCAGTGCTAACCAAAAGTCAGCAGGTCTAATCCACCAGTGGCTCCTTGCAAACCCTGTGGGGCAGTTCTACTCTGTCCTATAAGGTCACTATGAGTTGGAATTAACAGCAATGGGTTATATATATGTATGTATATATACATATACACACACACACATATGTGTATATATACACACATATAACAAAATATATGGCGCAATTGTTAAGAGCTCGGCTGCTAATCAGAAGGTTGGCAGTTCTAATCCACCAGCCGCTACTTGGAGATCCTATGAGGCAGTTCTACTCTGAGTTAGAATCTACCCCACAGCAATGGGTTTGGTTTTTTTATATACATACATACACATATACAAAACATATATGCACCAAAAATATCTAAATACATATATACATATACATACACACACACACACACACACACACATATGTATATACATAGAAACGATGCTGGAGATCACATGATAGAATTTTGCAAGACCAACGACTACTTCATTGTAAATACCTTTCTTCAGCAACACATGGACCTCGCCAGATGGAACACACAGGAATCAAATCAATTCCATCTGTGGACAGAGAAGATGGAGAAGCTCAATATTATCAGTCAGAACAAGGCCAGGGGCTGACTATGGAACAGACCATCAATTGCTCATACACAAGTTCAAGTTGAAACTGAAGAAAATTAGAATAAACAAGTCCACAAGAGCCAAAGTACCTTGAGTATACCCCACCTGAATTTACAGAACATCTCAAAAACAAATTTGACTCATTAAACACTAGTGATCAAAGACCAGAGGAGTTGTGGAATGACATCAAGGACATCATACATGAAGAAAGCAAGAGATCATTAAAAAGACAAGAAAGAAAGAAAAGACCAAAATAGATGTCAGAAGACACTCTGAAACTTGTTTTTGAATGTTAAGCAGCTAAAGCAAAAGGAAAAAATAATGAACTAAAAGAGATGAACAGAAGATTTCAAAGAGGGGCTTGAGAAGACAAAGTAAAGTATTATATTGACAGGCTCAAAGAGCTGGAGACAGAAAACCAAAAGGGAAGAACACACTTGGCATTTCTCAAGCTGAAAGAATTGAAGAAAAAAATTTAAGCCTTGAACTGCAGTAGTGAAGGATTCTATAGTGAAAATATTAAACAACACAGGAAGCATCAAAAGAAGACGGAAGGAATACACAGTCATTATACCAAAAAGAACTGGTCAAAGTTTAACCATTTCAAGAGGTAGCATATGATCGGGAACCCATGGTACTGAGGGAAGACGTCCAAGCTGCACTGAAGCCATTGGCTAAAAACAAGGCTCCAGGAATTGAAAGACTATCAGTTGAGACTGTTTCAACAAATGGATGCAGCGCTGGAAGTGCTCACTCGTCTATGCCAAGAAATTTGGAAAACAGCTACCTGGCCAACTGACTGGAAGAGAACCACACTTATGTCTATTCCCAAGAAAGGTTATCCAACTGAATGAGGAAATTATCAAACAATATCACTAATATCACACTCAAGTAAAAGTTTGCTGAAGATCATTCAAAAGCTGCTGCAGCAGTATGTCAACAGGGAACTGCCAGAAATTCAGTCCACACTCAGAAGAGGATGTGGAACCAGGGATATCATTGCTGATGTCAGATGGATCCTGGATGAAAGCAGAGAATTCCAGAAAGATGTTTACCTATGTTTTATTGACTATGCAAAGGCATTCAATGGTGTGGATCATAACAAATTATGGATAACATTTCAAAGAATGGGAATTCCAGAACACTTAATTGTGCTCATGAGGAGTCTGTATATAGATCAAGAGGCAGTTGTTGGGACAGAACAAGGGGATACTGCATGGTTTAAAGTCAGGGAAGTTGTGCATCAGGGTTATATCCTTTCACCATACCTATTCAATCTGTATGCTGAGCAAATAATCCAAGAAGCTGGACTATATGAAGAAGAACGGAGCATCAGGATTGGAGTAAGACTCAACAACCTGTGTTATGCAGGTGACACAACCTTGCTTGCTGAAAGTGAAGAGGAATTGAAGCACTTACTGATGAAGAGCAAAGACGACAGCCTTCAGTACAGCTTACACCTCAACATAAAGAAAACAAAAATCCTCACAACTGGACCAAAAAGCAACATCATGATAAACAGAGAAAGGATTGAAGTTGTCAAAGATTTCATTTTACTTGGATCCACAATCAACACCCATGGAAGCGGCGGTCAAGAAATCAAAAGACACACTGCACTGGGCAAACCTGCTGCAAAAGTCCTCTTTAAAGTGTTGAAAAGCAAAGGGGTCACCTTGAAGACTAAGGTGCGCCTGATCCAAGCCATGGTATTTTCTTTTTTTTCATTTTTATTGTACTTTAGATCAAGATTTACAGAGCAAACTAGTTTCTCATTAAACAATTAATACACATATTGTTTTGTGACATTGCTTGCCAACCCCACGACATGTCAACATTCTCCCCTTCTTGTCCTTGGGTTCCCCATTACCAGCTTTCCTGTCTCCTCCTGTCTTCTCGTCCTTGCCCCTGGGCTGGTGTGTCCATTTAGTCTCATTTTGTTTTATTGGCCTGTCTGATCTTTGGCTGAAGTCTACCAGATCAACATTTACAAGTTAACACGAACTTCTCAAAATCTAGGACTTTTAATTGCTAGTAACTAGTAGGTTTATCATAAAGCCTTAAAGAAAGTAAACAGACCATTTATAAGCCAAGATAAAATATTTGCAATTTACATGACTATAAAACACTACATCAAGAATATATAAATAAATTCTTCAAGTTAGTGGAAAAGCACAACACTATAAAAATGGGCAAAAGATGTGAACAGACATTTCAGAGAAGGTAAATTGCATCTGGCCGATTGTTGTTGTTGTTAGGTGCTGTCAAGTTGGTTCCTACTCATAGCAACCCTATGCACAACAGAAAAAAAACAGTGCCCAGTCCTGCCTTATCCTCACAATTGTTGTTATGCTTGAGCCTACAGTTGCAACCACTGTGTCAATCTATCTTGTTGAGGGCTGTGAAAGTTAAGATTGTGTGTCAATTTGACTGGGCCATGATTCTCAGTGTTTACATGAGATCACTCCCATGATTGAATCTGCTGTGAGTAGCCAGTTGAAAGGGATTTTCCTTGGGGGTGTGGCCTGCATCCTAATATAAGCAGACATTCTGGATTTTTGCTCACTCTGGATCCTATGACTGCCTCCTGTCATCTCACCTCCTGTTCTTGGGACTTGAGCTAGCAGCTTACCTGTTGATCTTGGGATTTGTCGATCTTCACAGCCTGCAAGCAAGAGTCCTGCTACCCATCCTGGTGATCTTGGCTTCACCAGCCCCAGCAGCTATGTGAATCAGGAAAAACCTTGTGGTCTTGCCTGCTGATCTTGGAATTCGTCAAGCTTCACAGCCTGTGAGTGGAAGCCCTGCTCTCCGACCTACCAATCTTGGGCTCACCAGCTTCCACAGCTGTGTGAATTGGAAGAGGCCTCTACCCTGATCCATGGACTTGGGACGTTCTAGCTTCTACAATTGCGTGCACTGTTTCCTTGATATGAATCTCTCTCTATATATTTATTTATAAGCTTTACTGGTTTTGCTTCTCTAGAGAACACAGCCTAAGACACAACTGAGAAGTTTGATGAATTCCGAGAAGAACAGGTAAACTGCTAGCTCAAGTCCCACGAACCGGAGGTGAGACAGCAAGAGGCAGCTGCTGAGTCTGGAACAAGCCAAAAAACCTTGGCAAGGCAAGCAGGCAGAAAGGAACTGGTTAAAGGCAGAGAGATGAAACTGAGAGGGCGGTAAGCTGCCACAGGCCCTGCATGCACCAGTACCACTCAGCAGATTCCATCATGGGGGTGATCACAACATTATACAACTGCTAAAACACTAAGAATAATGGTCTAGCCAAGTTGACATACAATCTTAACCATCACACTCAGCATACAGATTAAGCATGGTGAAAGGTACAACCCTGACACACACCTTTCTTGACTGTAAACCATGCAGTATCCTTTTGTTCTGTTCAAATGACTACCTCTTTGCCCATGTACAGGTTCCTCATGAGCACAGTTAAGTGTTTTGGAATCTCCATTCTTTGCAATGTTATCCATAATTTGTTATGATCCACACAGTCAAATGCATTTCTATAGTCAATAAAACATGGGTAAACATCTTTCTGGTATTCTCTGCTTTCAGCCAGGATCCGTTTGACATCAGCAATGATATCCCTCGTTCCGTGTCCTCTTCTGAATCTGGCTTGAATTTCTGGCAGTTCCTTGTCCATGTTCTGCTGAAACCATGTTTGAATAATCTTCAGCAAAATTTTGCTTGTGTGTGATATTAAGATATTGTTCCATAATTTCCACATTCTGTTGGATCACTTTTCTTTTTTTTTATTTTATTGTACTTTAAGTGTTAGTTACAGTTCAAGTTAGTCTCTCATACAAATATTTATACACACATTATTATATAACCCTAATTGCTCTCCCTATACTGTGACAGCACACTCCTCCTTTCCACCTCTGATTTCCCGTGTCCATTCAGTCAGGTCCTGACCCTCTCTGCCTTCTCGTCTCACCTCCGGACAGGAGCTGCCCATTTAGTCTCATATATCTACTTGAGCTAAGAAGCACATTCTTCATGAGTATCATTTTTATGCCCCATAGTCCAATCTAATCTTTGTCTGAAGTGTTGGCCTTGGGAATGGCTTTAATTCTGGTTGACAGAGAATCTGGAGGCCATGCTCATGAGCTCTTTTTACTAGAATTTGAATTCTGCACCCCACTTTTCTCCTGCTCCATCAGGGACTCTCTGTTGTGTTCCCTGTCAGGGCAGTCATTGGTGGTAGCCAGGCACCATCTAGTTCTTCTGGTCTCAGGCTGATACATTCTCTGGTTTATGTGGCCCTTTCTGTCTCTTGGGCTAATACTTTACTTTGACTATGGTGTTCTTCATTCTCCTTTACTCCAGGTGGTTGGGACCAATTGATGCATCTTAGATGACTGCTCACTATCTTTTAAGACCCCTGATGCCACTCACCAAAGTAGGATGCACATTTTCTGAATAAACTTTGTTATGCCAATTGAGCTAGATGTCCCCTGAAAGCATGGTCCCCAGACCTCCGCCCCTGGTACTCTGTCTCTCAAATTGTTTGACTATCAGGAAACTTCTTAGCTTTTGTTTAGTCCAGTTGTGCTGACTTCCCCTGTAGTGTGTGCTGTCCTTCCCCTCACCTAAGGTAATTCTTGCCTACTATCTAGTTAGTGAATACCCCTCTCCCTCTCTTTCCACCCTCATAACCATCAAAGAATGTTTTCTTCTGTGTTTAAACCTTTTTTTGAATTCTTATAATGGTGGCCTTATACAATGTTTGTCCTTTTGTGACTGACTAAGTTCACTCAGCATAACGTCTTCCGGATTTCTCCCTGTTATAAGATGTTCACAGATTCATCATTGTTCTTTATCATTGTGTAGTATTCCATTGTGTGAATATATCATAGTTTGTTTATCCATTCTTCTGTTGATGGGAACCCAGGTAGTTTCCATCTTTTTGCTATCATGAGTAGTCCTGCAATGAACATGGATGTGCACGTGTCTATTTCTGTGACAGCTCTTATTTCTCCAGGATATACTCCAAGGAGCGAGATTGCTGGATTGTATGTGTTTCTATTTCTTTTTAAGGAAGCACCAAATCAATCTCCAAAGTGGTTGCACCACTTTACATTCCCAACAACAATGTATAAGTGTTCAGTCTCTCCACAACCTCTCCAACATCTATTATTTTGTGTTTTTTTGATAAATGCTAGCCTTGTTGGGGTGAGATGGTATCTCATTGTAGTTATGATTTGCATTTCTCTAATGGCTAATGATCATGGGCACTTCTTCATGTGTGTGTTAGCTGCCTGAATGTCTTCTTTGGTGAAGTACCAGTTCATATCTTTTGCCCATTTTTTAATTGGGTTATATGTCTTTTTGTTGTTAAGGTTTTGCAATATCTCCTAGAGTTTAGAGATTAGATGTGATCGGATTTGTTGTAGCCAAAAATTTTCTCTCGGTCTGTCGGTTGTCTTTTTACTCTTTTGGTGAAGTCTTTTGATGAGCATAAATGTTTGATTTTTAGTAGCTCTCAATTATCTAGTTTCTCTTCCGGTATTTGTGCATTGTTACTTATGGTTTGTATTCTGTTTATGCCATGTGTTAGAGCTCCTAGTGTTTTCTCTATCTTTTCTTCCATGACCTTTATTGTTTTTGATTTTACATTTAGGTCTCTGATCCATTTTGAGTTAGTTTTTGTGCATGGTGTGAGGTATGGGTCTTTTTCAGTTTTTTGCAGATGGATATCTAGTTATGCCATCACCATTTGTTAAAAAGACTGTCTTTTCCCCATTAATGGACTTTGGGCCTTTGTCAAATATCAGCTGCTCATAGGTGGATGAATTTATGTCTGGATTCTCAATTCTGTTCCTTTGGTCTCTGTATCTGTTGTTTTACCAGTATCAGGCTGTTCTGACTACCGTGGTGGTATAATAGGTTCTAAAATCAGGTAGTGTGAGGCCTCCCACTTTGTTCTTCTTATTGAGTAATGAATGCTTTACTTATCCGGGGCCTCTTCCCTTTCCATATGAAATTGGTGATTTTTTTCTCCATCTCATTAAAAATTGCTGTTGGAATTTGGATGGGGATTGCATTGTATCTGTAGATCTGTTTGGGTAGAATTGACATTTTCACAATATTGAGTCTTCCTCTCCATGAGCAAGGTATGTTTTTCCACTTATGCAGGTCTCTTTGTTTCTTGCAGTAGTTTCTTGTAGTTTTCATTGTATAGGTCTTTTACGTTTCTGGTTAGATTTATTCCTAAGTATTTTATCTTCTTGGGGGCTATTGTAAATGGTACTGATTTGGTGATTTCCTCTTTGAAGTTCTCTTTGTTGGTGTAGAGGAATCCAATTGATTTTTGTATGTTTATCTTGTATCCTGAAACTTTGCTGAAATCTTCTATTATTTCCAGTAGTTTTCTTATGGATTCTTTGGGGTTTTCCGTGTATAAGATCATATCATCTGCAAATAGAGATACCTTGACTTCTTCCCTACCAATTTAGATGTGCTTTATTTCTTTTTCTAGCCTAATTTCTCTGGATAGGACCTCCAGCACAATGTTGAATAAGACTGGTGATAAAGGGTATTCCTTGTCTGGTTCCTGTTCTTAAGGGGAATGCTTTCAAACTCTCTCTATTTAGGATGATGTTGGCTGTTGGCATTGTATAAATGTCCTTAATTATGTTGAAGAATTTCTCTTCTGTTCCTATTTTGTTGAGAGTTTTTATCATGAATGAGTGTTGGACTTTGTCAAATGCCTTTTCTGCATCATTTGATAAGATCATGTGGTTCTAGTCTTTTGTTTTATTAATGTGATGGATTCCATGATTTTCTTTCTAATGTTGAACCACCCCTGCATACCTGGTGTAAATCTCACTTGATTGTGGTGAATTATTTTTTTTGATATTTTGCTGAATTCTATCGACTAGAATTTTGTTGAGGATTTTTGTGTCAATGTTCATGAGGGATATTGGTCTATAATTTTCTTTTTTTTGAGGTGTCTTTACCTGATTTTGGTATGAGGGTTATGATGGTTTCATAGAATGTGTTTGAGAGTATTCTATCGTTTTCTATGCTCTGAAATACATTTAGTAATAGTGGTGTTAACTCTTCCCTGAAAGTTTGGTAGAATTCTCCAGTGAAACCATCAGGGCCAGGGCTTTTTATTGTTGGGAGTTTTTTAATTACCTTTCCAATCTCTTCTTTTGTTATGGGTTTATTTAGTTGTTCTACCTCTGTTTGTGTTAGTTTAGGTAGGTAGTGAGTTTCTAGAAATTTGTCTATTTCCTCTAAGCTTTCAAGTTTGTTAGAGTAGAATTTTTCATAGTATTCTGTTATGATTCTTTTAATTTCAGTTGGGTCTGTTGTGATATCACCCATCTCATTTCTTACACAGATTATTTGCTTCCTCTCCTGTTTTTCTTTTGTCAGTTTTGCCGGTGGTTTGTCAATTGTTTTGCTCTTTTCAAAGAACCAGCTTTTGGTCTTGTTAACTCTTTCAATTGTGTTTTCTATTCTCTATTTCATTTAATTCTGCTCCAATTCTTACTATTTCCTTTCTTCTGCCACCTGAGGGCATCTTTTCTGCTCTCTTTCTACTTGTTTGCTGCTCTCTTTCTTCCCTTTCTAGGTTAATAATTTGATTATGGCCCTTTCTTTTTTTTGGATGTGTGCATTTATTGCTATAAACTGACCTCTGAGAACTGCTTTTGCTGTGTTCCAAACGTTCTGGTAGGATGTGTTTTCATTCTCATTGGATTCTATGAATTTTTTTATTCCAGCCTTAATTTCTTCTATACCCCAGTAGTTTTTGAGCAAGGTGTTGTTCAGTTTCCATGTGTTTGATTTTTTTCCCTTGCTTTTTCTGTTGTTGATTTCTACTTTTAAGGCTTTATGGTCAAAAAAGATGCTTTGTACTATTTTGATGCTTTGAATTTTGTTAAGGCTTCCTTTATGGCCTAATATGTAGTCTATTCTGGAGAATGTCCCATGTGCATTGGAAAAGAAAGTATACTTGGCTGCTGTTGGGTGGAGTGTTCAGTATATGTCTATGAGATCAAGTTGGTTGATTGTAGCATTTAGCTCTTCCACGTCTTTGTTGTGCTTCTTTTTGGATGTTCTCTTTCATTGAAAGTGGTATGTTGAAGTCTCCTACTACTATTGTGGAGCTGTCTATCTCTCTTTTCAGTGCTGTTAGAGTTTGTTCAATGTATTTTTAAGCCCTGTCATTGGGTGCATAAATATTTCTTATACTTATGTCCTCTTGGTGTATTGACCCTTTAATCATTATATAGTGTCCTTCCTTATCCTTTGTGGTGGATTTTACTTTAAAGTCTATTTTGTCAGAGATTAGTATTGCCACTCCTGCTCTTCTTTGAGTGTTGTTTGCTTGATATATATTTTTTCCATCCTTTGAGTTTTAGTTTGTTTGTGTCTTGAAGTATAAGGTGTGTCTCCTGTAGGCAGCATATAGACAGATAGTGTATTTTTATCCAGTTTGCCACTCTCTGTCTCTTTATTGGTGCATTTAGTCCATTTACATTCAGCGTAATCATTGATAGGTATGAGTTTAGTGCTGTCATTTTGCTGTCTTTTTTTGTGTGTTGTTGACAGTTTTTTTTTGTTCAATTTAATTTTCTGTGCTGAGTTGTTTTCCTTTATGTGTTTTCTTTTAATCTTTTTCATTGTTGTTGATTTTGTGTTTGCTGAGTCTTTATATTTTTCTATTTTTTTTATTTTGACTTGTAGGATTGTTAGTTTCCTTTGTGGTTTAATATTTACCCCTATTTTTCTAAGTTTATACTGTCTTTTATTTCTTTATATTGCCTTGACGTCTTCTCCATATGATAAATCTATGTCTACATTTTTTAAGTCCCTCTTTGTTGTTTTAATGTTGTCATCTTCTACATATTGACATCTGTTTCCCTGTTTTCAGTGTTTTAGCTTTGATTTCTTTAGCGACTTCCCCGTCGGGGTTGATATCTGGTTGCTTTGTCCTGTGTTCTAGTCTTGGGTTGTTATCTGATGTTACTGATTTTTTAACTAGAGGACTCCCTTAAGTATTTCTTGCAATTTTGGTTTCATTTTTGCCAATTCCCTAAACTTCCGTTTATCTAGAAATGCCCTAATTTTGCCATCATACTTGAGAGACAGTTTTGCTGGATATATAATTCTTGGCTGGCAGTTTCTTTTCCTTCAAGGCTTTGTATATGTCATCCCATTGCCTTCTTGCCTGCATGGTTTCTGCTGAGTAGTCCGAGCTTATTCTTATTGACTCTCCTCTGTAGATGACTTTTCATTTATCCCTAGCTGCTCTTAAAATTCTCTCTTTATCTTTGGTTTTGGCAAGTTTGATTATAATATGTCTTGATGACTTTCTTTTGGGATTTACCTTACGTGGGGTTCGATGAGCATCTTGGATAGATATCTTCTCATCTTTCATGATATCAGGGAAGTTTTCTGCCAACAAATCTTCAACAATTCTCTTTGTATTTTCTGTTATCCCCCCTGTTCTGGTACTCCAATCACTCGTAGGTTATTCCTCTTGATAGAGTCCCATATAATTCTTAGGGTTTCTTCATTTTTTTAAATCCTTTCATCTGATTTTTCCTTAAATAGGTTGGTGTCAAATACTTTATCTTCAGTCTCACTAATTCTGACTTCCATTGCTTCAGTTCTGCTCCTATGACTTTCTATTGAGTTGTCTAATTCTGAAATTTTATTGTTAATCTTCTGGATTTCTGATTGCTGTCATTATGCTCTTCTATAATCTTTTTAATTTCCTTTATTGTATATTCTGCATTTTGCTTAATTTCCTTCCTAATTTCTTGAAGAGTTCTGTATATTAATCTTTTGTATTCTGCCTCCAGTAATTCTAAGAAATCTTCCTTCTCTGGAAAATTTCTAGGTTCTTTATTTTGGGAGCTTGCTGAAGCTATCATGGATTGCCTCTTTATGTGATTTGATATGGACTGTTGTCTCTGAGCCATCAATAAGTTATTATATTTATTTATTTTATGTTTTTTTTTACTGTGTCCTAGCTTCTTGTTTTGTTTTGCTATGCCCAAATAGGCTGCTTGTAGGAGCTAGTTTGATTATTGGCACCTTTGAAGCTCTAATGTCCTGTCATGAGGTGGTTAGATCTGTTTTTAGGTATGTGAGCTCAGGAGTCTGCCCACTCCTCCTTTATGGATTCAGCTCAGGTGCCTAGGTAGACAGCCACCAAGTGTGTGGTGCAGGCTCTCACTTACAGTCCTAGGCAGGCATGGGTGTTTGTTGTAGGCACAGGCATTTTGCTGTAGCAGGGGGACACACTCTGAGCAAGGCAGTGGGCTGACGGCCACCCCTGAGTGTCCAGGAGGAAGGTGTGTCCCTGTTCCCTAGAGTGGGTAGGTTTTGCAGCCAGACTATGAGCACCTAATGTTGTTGGCTGTAAGGACTGGGGAGCATGTCTTTTTCACAGGCTCCTATTGCAGGCTAGGCTATGTGAGTGGAGCCACCAGTCCTCAGTCCACTGATGTGTGTAGGTGAAGACCTTGCTTAATGGGCAAAGCAGTGTCAAATGTCAAGAACCTGCCACTTCACAGCTGAAACAGTTGAACTTAGCCTTCCAGTATACACCCTGTTGTAATGTGATAATGAAGGCCTACACTGTTGAGATGGGCCCACACAAGTCTATGCAGGGGAAAAGGCACTCAAAGTCCATGGATCTCTTATGCCTGTGCTGAGGCAAATGAGCTGTGTCTACCCTGCGTTCCTGGCTTCTGGAGCCGGCAGTTTTTTTCCCCCCTGTTTGTTAATTTATTCACTCTGCAAGGCAGGGAGAATGGCACCAGGTGTGTGAAGGATCCTACTTCTGGCCCAGGGGACTTGGAAATTGCTGAAGTTGGTCTGGGAGCCAGTACAGAGCAGGGAGCAGGGAGGTAAATGGGAGAAAGGTTTTTCCCTAAAGGGGTTGTTTTTGATCCATGCAGTAAGCCGTACGCAAGTACTTATCTTTTGCCGGTGAGGGCTGCTTCTCACTGGTTCTGGGTGGCCTTGTAGGCTCTCTGGCGCTGGGTCTCTCATGATGTGGAAAATGCGCCTCCCAAGCACTGCCACTTGCCTGCCTCACCACTCAACCATGAGCTGCTCAGGCCTGCAGGGCTCAGGCTCTTGCCAGGTCAGGTCTGGCAACTCCTCGCTGCTTCTGAACCATCTCTCCCTCTCCCTGCCACTCAGTCCGGTTCCTCATCTCTGCTTTTGATGTTCAGGGCTCCCAGATTGCCATATGTAATCAAATCACTTGTTTTTTCAGGTCTTTGTTGTAAGAGGGTCCACCAGAAGTGTCTGACTAGTCTGCCATCTTGGCCCCACCTCCTCTAGAGAGAGAAATTTATTTTAAGAAACTGGCTGACATAATTGTGGGACCTGGCAAGTTGAAATTTGTAGGGCAAGACAGCAGACTGGAAAATCTGTCAGGAGTTAATGCTGGAGTTCTGAGGCAGAATTTCACCTTCCTCAGAGAACCTCTGTTTTGCTTTTAAAGACTTCCATCTGATTGGGTGAGACCTACCTACATTGTCAAGATTAATCTTCTTTTATTTCAGCTCAATTTATTGAACATCTAAACCACATCCACAAAATACCTTCATAGCAACACCTAGATTAGTATTTGATTGAATAACTGGGTACTATACCTTAGCTTATAGGGTTGCTATGATCAATGGAAACAGGTTTTTTTTTTTTTTTTATAGCTTTTAAAACTAACCATCACAGTCCTCCCCTTGTCAACTTGACACATAAATGTATCTCCTTAAACCGTACTTAATCTCCAAATAAAGACAATAACCAAGTCACTCTTCTGCTTAATTGTGCTCATGTGGAACCTGTACATGGATTAAAAAAACAGTTGTCTGAACACAACAAGCAGATATTGAGTGGTTTAAAATTGGAAAAGGTGTTTGGCAAGGTTGGTTGTATACTTTCACCTTACTTATTCAAACTATGAGGAACAAATAATCTGAGAATCTAGACTATAAGAACAAAAAAGCATCGTCAGGATTAGAGGAAGACTCATTAAAAACATGCAATATACAGATGACTTAACCTCGTTAGTCAAAAATGAAGATGACTCGAAGCACTTACTGATGAACATCAAAGCTTACAGCCTTCAGTATGGATTATACTGGAATGTGAAGAAAATGAAAATCCTCACAACTGAACCAATAAACAGAATCATGATAAATGAAAAAGAAATTGAATCTGTCAAAGATTTCATTCTACTCTGTTCAGTAATCAATGTACATGGACACAGCAGTGAAGAAATCAAATGATGTATCGCAATGGGAAAATCTACTGTAAAGGCTTATTTAAAGGTTTAAAAAGCAAAGATGTCACCTTGATTACTAAGGCACACTTGACTCAAGCTATGGTCTTTTCAATTACATCGTATGCATGCAAAAGCTGTACAATGTAAAAGGAAGAACTAATGTCATCTAATCGTGATGTTGGCAAAGACTACTGAATATACCATGGACTACCAGAAGAACAAAAAAGCCAGCTTTAGAAAAAATACAACCAGAATGCTACTTAGAAGCAAGGATTGCAAGACTTCAAGTCTGTTACTTTGGGCATGTCATCAGGAAAGACCAATAACTAGAAAAGTATATGATGTTTGGTAGAGTGTCAGCCAAAAGGAAAGAAACCCTCAATGAAATATATTGACACAATAGTCACAACAATAGACTCTATCATACCAATGATAATGAAGACAACAGGGCGATGCTTCATTCTGTTACACATAAAGTCACCGTGAGTTACAGCCAACTCAATGGCAACTAAAAACAACACTCTGTCTAATATGATACAACTACCTTGTCTGCAATTGAAAGCACACTAATCTTTTCTACAGAAGAGAATGCAAGGTCCTCAGGTGATATTCACTCTTTTCCTTGATATCCTGTAATTTAAATACTGTAATATAAAGTAACTGGTCATGTAGTTGTAGCTGGTATTTATAACTACCTTCTTCCACTAGTTATTTCATATTCTTTTTGACCTCAGTAAATACCCCAGCTGGATGTGGTTTTTTGCCTGGTAGGGTGATCCAAATCTTCATTTCTGAAGGGTTTGGGCCATTAGTAGTCCTGTCTGAATTGGGTTGTTATAGTTTTCCATTGATTTTAATCATAGTGCATGGTAGTAATGAGAGAGACCTAAGGGATTCCCTATATTCCTACATTGTGTACTAGCAGCCCAATTTTTCTCTTTATAATCAGGCTCAATTGCCCCAGCAAGTATAGTAACTCACTTCTTGGCATGTTGATCCAAAGGCATGAGGAGCCCAAAATAGCCATGTGACAGCCTTAACTTTCAGTTCAAAGGAATCATTTATCGTTTTGAAACTAAGACCTTTAGACCAGCAGAGCATGAGATTACAAGGATGAGAATAAAAAATGCCACTCCCTTTTCCATCCCTTGTTTCCTGGACCCATGAATCCTGGCTATGGGAGAAGTGGCACTATATACTGGATGCTGATTTAATGCATGTATAGCCTCCTGGAGAACATTGTCTCAGCCCTGAAAGGTATTGCCAACTAGCTGGTGCCGTACTTGAGTCTTCAAAAGGCCATTCCACTGTTACTTCAAGCCAGATGCTTTGGAAGATGGGGAATATGGTAAGACCAGTGAATTCCATGACCCTGGGCCCATTGCCACACTTCATTTGCTATGAAGTATGTTCCTTGATCCAAGGCAATGCTGTGTGGAATATCATGAAGATGGATAAGACATTCTGTAAGTCAGTTGTTAACCACTGTCATAAAACAATATGTGTACTAACTGTTTAACGAGAAACTATTCTTTAAATCTTCATCTAAAGTACAATTAAAAAAAAAAAGACATTCTGTAAGTCTATAGATAGTAGTTTTGGCAGAAACATTGCATGGAGGGAAGGAAAATCCATACCTAGAGTAAGTATCCCATTAAGAACAAAATGCTTCCCTTTTCATGATAAAACTAGTCCAATATAATCAACTTGCCACCAGGTTGCTGGCTGATCTTCCTGGGGTATAGTGCTGTATCAGGGACTACTAGAAGTAGCTGTAGCCAAGTTGGCCTTAGTAAGTGGCAGTCCATATTGCTAAGTCCATGTTTAACCTCCAAGCCTGCCACTGTGGCCACTTTGCTCATGAGCCCACTGGGCAATGACAGGAGTCACTGTGAAAGAGGTTAACTAGTATCCACTCAATTATCAAAATCCTCCTCTACTGTGGTCACCCTTTGGTGACCATTCATATGAGACACAAATATCTTCACGTCTTTGCTCATTCAGAAAAGTCTATTCATATACCACTTCTCCAGACATCTTTGTCACCAGCTTTTCTATCATGTTTCTTCCAAGTCCAAGCTATTGGCCACAGTTCATGAATTGATATACAATTGTATCTCTGGCCATTTCTCCTTCCAAGCAAAATGAACAACTGTTCAAATTTCCACCCACTGGGAGGATTTCTCTTCACTGCTGTATTTCAGAGATGTCCCAGAAATGATTTGTAGTGCTGCAGCTCTCCACTTGAGGTTACTGCCTGCAGTTTGTGCAGAAACATCTGTAAACCAAGCCTAAGTTTTATCTTTTCAGTCAAATGATTTTAAGGAACTCTCTATGAGGCCATCTGTGCAGGTTAGGAGAGAGAGAGTAATGTAGCAGGAGTGGGAGCCATAAGCACTTGGGCCATTTCCTCTTGTTACTTACCTGTGCCTTTAGGGCCTGCTCAAGCCTAATCTCATATATACCACCCAGTTGCTAATGGAGTTTTGATGTGCATGCCTACCTTTATGACTTGGTGGGTTAGACAGCACCCAGTTCATAATGGGCAGCTCAGGTCACATGGCAACTCGGTGGTCCTTGGATAAACAATCAACCTCTATGAAGGCCTAGTAACAAACAAAAATTTTTTCTCAAAAGAAAGTAGTTACTCAGAGAATGAGAGGGATTTGCTCCAAATTCTAAGGAATTATGATGTGATTTACCTATGGGGGCTTGCCAAAGACTCCAAACATCTTTCTCTGCCACTGACACTTCAAGCACCATTGGATGTGTTGGATCATATGGTTCAAACATCACAGTAGTTTGCTTGGAAGCCTATACCAATTGAACAGCCTTCTTTTGTTCTAGACTCCATTCAAAACTAGCAGCTTCTCAGGTCACTCAGTAAATGGACTGGAGTAGTACACCCAAACAAAGAATATGTTACTTCCATAATCCCACTAGGCATTGTTCCCCTTTTTCTGGTGGTAGGACGGGCCATATGCAAAACATATCCTTTACTTAGAAAGGATACCTCAACATGCCCCACACTACTGTATCCTTAGAAATTTTACTGAGATACTATAATGAGATACCAGTATACAACTATTAGAATGTATAAAAATGAAAAATATTTACAACTTCAAATATTGGAGAGGATATAGCAACCAGAACTCTTGCATATTGCTTTATGAAAGTAAAATGGTACAATCACATTGGAAAACAATTTGACAGTTCCTTAAATAAATATCTACCATAGCAGTCATACTCCTTGAGATTTTTTGAAGAGAGAGAAAAAAAAAATATATATATATCTATACATACATACCTACATACAAAAAGAATATTGACTATACCATGGACTGCCAGAAGAACAAACACATCTGTCTTGGAATAAGTACAGCCAGAATGCTCCTTAAAAGCGAGAATTGCAAGACTTCATCTCACATACTTTGGACATGTTATCAGGAGGGACCAGTCCCTGGAGAATGACATCATGCTTGGTAAAGTAGAGGGTCAACAAAAACGAGGAAGACCTTCAATGAGATGAATTGATAGAGTGGTTGCAACACTAGGATCAAATAGCAACGATTGTGAGGATGTTGCAGGACCGGGCACTGTTTCATTCTGTTTTACACAGAGTCACTACGAGTCAGAACCAACTTGATAGCATCCAACAACAACAACAACAAAAAGACTTGTAGAATGCTCAGAGCAACTTTATTCATAACAGCCCCTTTGAGGTTTATATTAACTTCACCCAAATAATTTGATCATTTCCTAGGTTCCTGACAGATAACCTCCAGAATCTTGGAATTTCTCCAGTGATTGAAGTGTCTTTCTTATCTAAGAGAACTCCAGACCTGACAAGTTATGCTAAAGAAGTGACTCAGGTGGTGGCTAGACAGGCTAGAAAGACCACCATGCGATATCAGCCAACTTCAGGGGGGTAGGGCATGAATCAATCAATCATGCATACTAATTGAAGCCCCAAAATTGGTGGTAGATTTGGCAGCTCCAGGGGCCTCCTAATTGGTGAAAGATGTCAATACACATGGGAGGATAGTGAGTCCCTTTTTGGGACATGGAGAACCCTTCCAGACCTTGCCCTATACATTTCTTTATTTTTATCTTTTTCCTGTAATAAAACTGTAATCACAAGTACAGTGCTTTTCATGATTTCTGTGAGTTGTACTAGCAAATTATAGAATCTGAATTAGTAGCGGGAACTGACGGTTCAGAAGTGAAGGGACTCGGGAACCCTGAGTTTATGGTTGATAATCTGAAGGGGCAAAGGGAACCCCGGAATTTGTAGACAGGAGGTCAGAAGTGATGGGGGTGGGTGGGGACTCTCAAGCTTGCAGCTGGCATCTGAAGTCTTGGACAGACTTGGAAGTCTGGAAAACTGTGCCCTATAACTTGTGAGGTCTGACCTAGATCCAGGTGGTTAGGGTCAGAGGAGGAAATGCTGCATGTGTAACTGGTATTAGAACAAAAATGGAACAGAGGGGAACAGAACTGATAATAAATTGATTTGAGATTAATGTGATTTTTTTAAACAGCCTCAAACTGGAAAAAATCCAAAAGTACATGAACATAGAAAGATGGATAAAAAACGGTGGTGTATTCATACAAAAGTCCTTTGCAAAGCAAGAAATACCACATAAAGATGTGGAATCATGTTATTCTATGAGAAGCAACTAAAAATAACAACCACCCTAAAATAAATCTCCCATTGGTCTGCTGTGGGACCTAAAATATCTGTCATTTTAGTTACCCCTTTGATTTAAAGCACTGAGTCTCAAGAATGTCCCTGTTAATTTATAAAGAAGTCTTATGAAATGATACATTAAATAATTATCATAATAGTCTATCAAGGGAGCCAGCTGTGATAGGTCACAGTGGAAAGCATTTACTATTGGCAGCAATAAAAAGAAACAATGGAAAGCAATAAAAGAAACAAATTACTGATACATGCAACAACATGAATAAAAATGAACCTCACAAATATGCTGAGTAAAAGTCAGACAGATACAAAGAAAGTTTATACTCTACGATTCCATGTACATGAAATCTAAGAAAGGGCACAAGGGAACACTCTGGAGTGATGACGGCGCTCTGTGTCTTCAAAATGTTGTGGGCTATACTAATACATGAATTTTTCAGAACTAATTTAAAGAGACACTTTTCACTGTATTTAAATTATACTTAAATTTTAAAAATCATCTAAATGTTATTGTGGTTATTGTAAAGTAGTTCTTATATTTTATGGATGTATGTGGAAATATTTGGAGATGAAAAGATATATGTATTATTTGAGATTTACTTAAAAATGGAGGGAGTTTGTGATACAGCGTGTAGGCATATAAATGAAAAGGGATTAGTTATGCATTGAAAACTGTGGAAGTTGTGTGATATTCACATGAGGGTCCTTTAGTCCACTCTACTTTTGCATATGTTTAAATATTTTCCATAATTAGAAGTTGAAAAGAAAATGATTTTTGGGTTCATCTCCTCGTTTACCAAGGAGACATCTGGGAAAAGAAAGAGAAAATAATTGTTTAAGGTTTAATCAGCTCCCAGGTTCAACCTTCTTTTTCTGATCCCAAGGAAACACAAATTATTAGCTACTGTTTTTGGAAACGCTGCTTTAAAAAAAAGACAGACCAATAATGCAAGGAGATGTTTAAGCAATAAATATTTATGACCTCAAGTTCACTCTTTACTTTTGTCTACTGAACATGTATATATATATATATATATATATATATATATATATATATATACATATATATGTATACCTGTTGCTGTTGAGTCGATTCCGGTTCATAGCGACCTTATAGAACAGAGGAGAACTGCCCCGTAGGGTTTCCAAGGAGCAGCTGGTGGATTTTAACAGCCCACATATATGTATACATATACATATAGATATATATCCTTGAAAACATCTTTAATAAATAAAATAAACAAAAAGCCACACAGCAAAGACTTGTTTTCTCCTTCCAGCGCTGAGACAATTCTCCCAACCCAGGCAAAAGAAAGCAAAGGATTTCTGCTAGAGGGAGGAGCTTGATTCTTCATTCTGGTCGGATCCATGAACAGCTGTTTCCTCCCCAGCTCTGAAAGAGGTGAAAATGTGTTAAGCGATGCAAAAAATGTTTTCAAGCCCGCGCGGGCGCGCGTGCGTTCGTGTGTGTGCGTGCGTGCGTGTGTGTGTGTGTGTGTGTCTGTCCGTCCGTAGGGGGCTAGGAGAGGGTCAGTGTCAGCTCTTAGGGCAACGTGAATCTGAAGTTAGAAAGGTGAGTTGAGTGTAGAGTCTCGCCTTTAGACGCAGCCGAACAGGAAATTGGATATCGTGGTCCAGGACCATGAACCAGACTGGATTTATCTCCTCCATCCAGATACTTGCTTGGTGGTCTGGAAAGTAAATTCCGTTTAGAGAGCGAAAAATCTTACGACTGCTTGTTTTCGACGGCTGGGGAATATTTATTCCACTGATGGGAAAAAATTGGCGTCTGCCATCCTCTGATTGGTGGAAAAGAAAATGGTGACCTTGGGGTGGGAAGAGGATTTGTCGAGCTTCCTCCTGCCTCCTCAACCTGTAACTCTTCCTTACTAGTCTCCTGTCCACCTATGGGACCCTTTCTGACTCATCTGAGGTTCGAAGTGAAAGAATATCTGGAGGTCGTTTGAACAAAGACGACCTTTAACTTTGTGTTCTGCGACCGTTTACCAAATTTAAGCGATCCGAGAGAAATGTGCTCTTGTCGGTACGGATACGAGTACCCTCCTAATATGCCTGACTCCTTCAGCAGCTCCCCCAAGAGATTGGCTCTGTCTTTGGTGGTCTATCCCTCAGCCCCCGGCTCCCAGGGGTTCGCTCTGACTAGCGGTCCTCGTGAAGAACCAGAGCGAAAGGCGGAAACAGGGAAAGAGAGGCCATGGAAAGAGGGAGAGACATCAGCCAAAGCCTAACCACTCCCGGTTCCCACAAGACTCCTCCTTGACCTGAATATGAGGTAACGCGCCGAACATCCCACCTTCCCGCCTCCCAGGACCAGGCGGGAGACTGGAGTTGGAAAGTCACCCCCTCCCACCCCAAACTCCCCCCACCCAAGAAAAGGAGCGAAATGCTGGAGGCACGGAAAGCAGCGGGCGCGGGGAGTGGGGCGGGGAGAGGCGCTGACAAATCAGCTGAGGGGGTGGTGAGCGCAGGAGACGGAGGAAGAAGAGAAGGAGGAGGAAGACTACGACGACCAGAACGGGGCTGGAGAGAGGGGGCGAGCGACCGTGAACGGCGACGCCGGACAGTGTGAGGTGTGTGCTGGCTTTAGAGTGGACCAGGGGACCAAGCCCCGCCTTAGCATCCTTCTCGCGCTCTCGCCGCCCTTCCGTTCCGACTCTCTATCGCTTTCTGTCGGATCCCCTTGTGCGGGGGACGAGGAGTGGCAATTCGACGACAGGTTCGCGGGTTCGTCTCCCGCGTCCCCAGCCTCTCGTCGCCGGGTTGTGCAGACAGCAGCCTCCTCTGGGGACCCTCCCTCTCCTGGTGCCGCCTCCGCCCTTCCTGTGCGCTCCTTTCCTCCCTGTTTCCATTTAAATAATATTTGCTTAAATTTAAGAAGAGAGGGAGGAAACAGAGTTCTGGAGAAGCAGAGGGACTCAGGTAAGTAACTGTGGAGCTAAAGGGGCAGGGAGCTTTGGAAATCTTGGAGAAAATCTGTTGGGAGAGAAGGACGCCCGGCAGGGTGGTGGTGGTGGTGGGGGGGGGGGGCGGGGGTTGGTGCTGCGGTGAGGACAGGCTGTGCCAAGTCTTTTGGCGGTGGTTACTTGTGCCTCTGCTGAGCTGGAGGAAAGTAGGTGGACTTGGCTTTCTACTTGATTCCCATATTCCTCTCCTACCCACCCCAAAACCTGAGAGGTCAAGCTGCTTCTCCGGATACGCTCTTCCTTTGGAAAAGGCGAGAATGCTGGATGGATGGATGAATTTCCAACTTTTATTTTTCCCTTACCTAAAGCCTCCACTCCGCCTTCTCTGTTTTCCCTGTAAAGTAAGCAAGCTACGTTTGGCAAAAAATTAAACGGAAGTGCCGGAAGAGCAAGTCAACAGGTGTTAAAGGGTTAACAGGTGCTGGCCCAGCCGTCACCACTGGATGCCGGGTCCCCTGGCGGGTGAGTGCAGAGAACTGCCCCTCGGGCGGTGCTAGTCTGGAGACCGCCCGCGGGTGTGAACGGCGCCTGCCCCGGGTAGATAGCAGAGAGGGGGATGGATGGTCCAGGGGATTAGAATGAGCGCTGGAAGGCTGTTGCTGGCCTGAGGTTCAGCCACACCCCGCAGGAGTAGTTAGTTCTCTTCCCTCCTCTCTCCACGATGATCAAGCTGTCAGTCCTCTTCTGGAATTCATTTCTAGGATGCCTCCGAATCCACGCTTACAACTCCTTTTTCTTTTTCTGTGGTTTTTCTTCTAAACGTGCTTCTAATTTAAACTGTCACGAGTTGGATCCTAGGAAGTTGAAAGATGGGTCCATTCTTTCATGCTACTCCACTTGCAAAATGCAGTAGAAACTGGCCTGATGATTCATCCTAATCCATGTTTAGGCAGCTAGACTTTCACTAGGCAAGGTTGGTGAGGGATGCTAAATGTTTAAAGCAAAAGCTAAAAAAGTGTTGTTTCGTTCAGCCATTGGAATGAGGATACACTTAAAAGTTTGAGTCACACAATTTTGGGGTTTCTACTGATTTCTCAGTGGTTTTTACCTTGAGTGGTTTTAATTTTGTTTTGTTTTACCCAAAAGTTCTCATTCAAAGTGTATTTTGTATTCTCCAGTGTGGTGTGAAGGAATTCATTAGCCATGGATGTACTCATGAAAGGACTTTCAAAGGCCAAGGAGGGAGTCGTGGCTGCAGCTGAGAAAACCAAACAGGGTGTGGCAGAAGCAGCAGAAAAGACAAAAGAGGGTGTTCTCTATGTAGGTAGGTAAACCCTAGTTGTCATTTTAATGTTTATTCATGACTGATGGGTTAAGATGATTGATACTCTAAATGCTGTTTCTTGCTTGATTCATCTTTACATCACCCCTTGCAGGAAGAATGTACTGAGTCACAGGTACCTGTGGGTGGGTAAATGTGTACGTTTTGGCTAATAGTACAAAATGAAGATCATCGTTTGTTTTCCCTGATTATTCAATTTTACAATAATATTTAGGATTTTTGGTTCCTTTTTTAAAAATGAATGTTTCCTTGCATAAAAAAAAAAAAAAAAAACCTAAAACTAAACTTGTTGCTGTTGATTCAATAAGGACTAACGGCAACCCATGTGTATAAGTGACTTCTTCAGACAGTTTTTAAAATTCAAAGACTTTTTAAAAATAATCAAGAATATTCTTAAGAATCAAAATCATTCATGAGTCTTTGATTTCTTTTATCATCGTAGTATTTCCTAATTTTTTGTGTATTCTAATTTTAAAATGAGATTTAGATATTGGAGCCCTGGTGGTGCAGTGGCTAAGAGCTCAGCTGCTAATGGAAAAGGTTGGCAGTTTCAATCTACCAGCCGCTCCTTGGAAACCCTGAGGCAGTTCTGTGTCCTATAGGGTTGCTGTGAGTCAGAATCGACTTGATGGCAATAGGTTTGGTACGGTTTTGGTCTGTGATGTATAAAAACAGATGTATTATGACCCTAAAATGGAAAGGACAGATTAGCCTTTGGTGGATTTACTTATTGTGACCACTTGGTAGGCTGAAAACGTGATTGAGGACTACTACTAATATCTCCGAAACTTCTATATAATCCATTTATCAAATGACACATACTAAATAATGAGATTGATGCTTACCACTTCTGCGTGTTCCTAAATTCCCACCTTAGTGTATATACAGAGGTCTTGATCTTTTTTTCTTTACTTATGTCTAAAACTATGTTAGGTTAGGTGTTATTTTACAAACCACTTCAAATTCTTTGGGTACGGAGCTGTGATGCAACAAGAATAGACACACACACACACACAAACACACACACACATTCACACAGTGAGCTACTGCCCACTCTTTTTCTTGCTCTTTTTCTCCTCTTAACTCTTCCACATTCTCTGGGGGCAGCTATAGCAGCAATAACCATGGGATGAGTAGTAAGGTGGAGGATGAGTATACTGGATAGCATAGATGACACCTGCGCTGTGCCTATGTCTATAGGGGTAAAGAAAGTACACTGTTTATGAAGTTTAGATTAGCAGGAGAAAATTTATACTTGGAATGATTTTTATGAATACCTTTCATCAAACTTTATGTCGGATTTTTTTTTCATTGTTCATAAACTCCTTTTTATGTGGACTTGATCTTACTACAAATCTTCAATTAAATTACTTTCTTTCTCTACCTTAAAACAATTTTCAGAAATTACAAGAGAAGATAAACTTGATGAGTTAATTTCAAGTTTCTTCTTGTTTTTTGTTTTTTTTTTTTTGGTAAAATATGAGTTGTATCTCTTTAGGTGGAATTTGGATTACTTAATCAGTGATGTGTGTGCTTTATTATATCTTTATATTTGTTCTAACTTTTCCAAGTTGTGCAAGTGCGTGCTTGTAACTGTTCTTTGACTTCAGTTACTCTGTAACTTTGTAACTTTAAAGATTTTCTTAGAGTGCTAATATTAACTCCATTAGTTTGTAGCTAGTCTAGAAACTATCAAATATTAGCTTAATGCACTGCTCTTTTCCAGGTTATGAACAGGTTTTATCATCTGGAGCAACTTTTATTTGTTTTCATTGTCAATTTTGAGTTTGGGCAAATAAAATGATTCTTTTTCTTAGAGATTAATTGTTATTTCTCTGAGATGACCATATAAAATTGTAATTTGTGTATGTGTCACATATTTTTAAATCATGTTTAATGTCTATCAATGTTTAACAGAGTATATTCTATACATTATTTATTAGTTATGTTTTGAAGTCTAATTGAAAGCTGAACTCACTCAAAGGAGCTCAGGTAAACAATGACCACATGAAGACACAATAGTAAAGAGCAGGGATTGGCAAGTTTTTCTCCCTCAGCTGCTCAATTCTGCTGTTGTGGAGTGAAAGCAGCCATAGACAATGACCAGCATCACTCTGTGTTCCAGTAAAACTTTATTTACAGAAACAGGTGGTGGTTCTGATTTGGCTCATAAGCTATAGTTTGCTCACTTCTGGTGGAGTGGAAAGAGCATGGGCTTGATGTCAGACAAATGTGAGTTGTAGTCCAGACTGCATCACTTACTCCCTGTGGGATGTTGGGGAAGTTAGTTAACATCTCTGAGCATCATTTTCCTCATTTGTGAAAATATGGTTGAAAAAAATTGCAATTGCCTTACAGAGTTTGCAAGAATGTCATAATAAAGCAGAATATATAAGTCATAGAGCACACTTTCATAAATCAGAGCCATGATTATTATTATCAAAGAAACTCTCCAACAGAATAATTTCTTTACCAACATGTTTTCTTTTTGTCCTTTGTCCTTTATTACAAGAACTATTATCAACAACTAATTTGAAAGATTGGAAGTAACTTAAGAAAACTATGTAATTTCACTTATGACTGAAGAAATTTGGCAGACTGTCTTCATAAGCCCATAAGAAACATAACCTCATTCCTTTACAATAATATATTACACTTCCGGAAATCTCTTTTAACTATTGAAGAATTTCCATAATAGCCAGTGTTATTTTTATGATTTCTTCTCCCTTTGTAATAACCTATGTACACAAATTTTCAATCAATATTCTTCAATTTAATCGATAAAATATTCTCTTAATCAAATAACTGAGACATTATAAATTGAGATTCAAATTCCAAAGCAGAAAAATTTTAATTTTTATGTAATACCAAGTATTATAGTAGTAAAGGCAAAAAAATGATGATCTTCAAAACTCTTCCAATGCTACTCTTCTCAACAAGCATAAATGGTCAAGTTTGTATTGAAATTAAACTTTCAAGTTACAATATGTTTTACCTTCACCAAGCTGATTTAGCTTGGAGAACAGCAACATAACGTATACAACACTGTATAGCTGAGTTCTTTCAACTCCCAGGCATTACTTCTGATGTCGCTAGTCTGCACCCTTGTGACGTCATGAGAGAGAGACAAGATATGATGTTTTAAATTTCAGCATACTAAATAAATATTAGTCTTATTATTTTTTAGTTTCCCTATACATTTATAAAGAAGAGTTTTGAATGTTTTGACAGAAAGTTTTAAAGATCATGGAATGATTGTAATAATTTTTATCATTGATTGATCATAATTTTTCCTTTGATTACAAAGATCACATTCCATAGTTTCAACTTCTATGGTTGTTTCACAGTCATACACTACTGTGCAAAGCAAACATTGCTTGTATTAGATATGGTATAGATAGATATGGAGCCCTCGAGTGTTGCAAATGGTTAGGTGCTTTACTACCAGCCAAAAGGTTGGCAGTTCAAACCTGCTCAGAGGCGCCTTGGAAGACAGGCCTGGCAATCTATTTCCAAAAGAGCACAGCCTTGAAAACCTTATAGAGCATTTCTACTCTGCATACATGAGGTCTTCAAAGTCAGAATCGACTTGACAACAACTAACAACGACCATATAGATATAGATACACACGCACACACACAGGTTTTATACAGAGTACACATGCACGCACACCTGCATACATGTATTACACTATCCTGTATTCTTTAATGAATTTAATAGATGCACAATTTCATTTATGTGACATTTATGATTTAGAAATTTGTCCTGTGTTTTAAACCACAAATTCCTTTATAAACATTATATGTGAAGAGGAATAACAGTTATCATTTACTAAATATTTACTGTTCTAAAATGTTTCTGTGTATTGTTTCCTTTAATCTTTGACTTGATGCCATGATGCGCATTTGACTGTTATGTGATGAAGTGAAGATTTAAACCCAGACAATATGAATCCAGAGCCCACATTCTTAACTGTGAAGCTATAGTTTATGTTTTATTTTTATTTGAGGTTCTTAAAAAACAGAACAAAACAATAAAAACAGTAGCCCTTGAGTTGCTTCTGACTCATGGCAACCCATGTATATTGGAGTAAAACTTCACTCCATAGAGTTTTCAATGGCTGATTTTTCAGAAATAAATCACCAGGCCTTTCTTCTGAGGTGCCTCTGGTTGGACTCAAACCTCCAACCTTTCGGTTAGCAGCTGAGTGCCTACTGTTTGCACCACCCAGGGACTTCATATATTCCAATGGGAAGTTCTTAAATATATTTAAACTGTTTTATTAAATGTAGAGGCTTTCACTGGCAGTGTTGTAAAATTTAGGTTTAAATATGATACATGTACATTTCACTTAAGGTCATTTTTATAAAAATACTCAATGAACATTTTCAATATAATCCTGCATATTTATTTCCATTATCTTATTATCTACATCATAGATTTGTACTTTTAAATTAAAAAAAAATAATGGAACTAGAAACCCAAATCAATTTTTCTTAAAATTTGATCCAGGAATTAAATTACTGCATTAATTTGCATACTTACCCAAAAAAACCAAACTTGTTGCCGTTGAGTTGATTCCAACTCATAGCAACCCTACTGCACAGAGTAGAACTGCCTAATAGGGTCTTCAAGGAGCAGCTGGTGGATTCAAACTGCCAACCTTTTCGTTAGCAGCCAAGCTGTTAGCCACTGTGCCACCAGGGCTCCATCTGAACACTAGGATTCTTAAAAATGCAAATATCTGTACTTTATACTTACTCAGTATTAGGGACTGTGACTCAGTAATAAACATTTTAACTATCACTCTTACCTAACTGATTCTGCTACATTTTCTATTTTAAGAACCAGTTTCTTAGTGATTATTTAATTAATCTTATAAATTAATTTTACTGATAAGAAAACTGAGATCCCTTCTTTACACTTTTTTCTTTTTTTAAAAAAGTGTTTACAGTTATTTCTAGTATACTTAGTAAGGGTTTTTAAAACTTAGTGCATTTTTATACTGAACTAGAAGATTGATAACAATTTTAGTATCTACTACCCACTTTATAACTTCCCATTTCCATATTTTTTTTATTTCTTGATAGAACTATATTATTTGGGTTGTAGGGTAGTTTTCAAATGAATCTCTAATCCATTGTTGTTATTGTTTCCAAAAAATTTTAATTAAAAAACTGGTCTGAATTATACTGAAGGATCCAACATTAGAGGAGTTATGAATTTAAATTGTTAACTTAGTCTTAATAATCCATATATTAATAAGTGATTTTTATAAAAGCTTAGTATTGGTCAAGGTTTTGGGGGAAATTTCTATCTTGCCTCTTTTTGAAGCTAGCATTGGAACACTTGTGTAATAAAATACTCCCTTCTTTCTAATATGTATCTAGTTTAGTGGAAAGAATATGGGCAAAACTTGGGACAGACCTCAGTTTGAATAGCTTGTAGCCTGTTACTACCTGTGTGTCTTTAGACAAGTTACCTAAGTTTAATTTTCAATTTCTTCGTGTATAAAATGGGCATAAAAACCAAGCCTATTGCTGTTGAGTAGATTTTGACTCAGAGTGACTCTACAGGACAGAGTTACAGGTTTCCAAGGAGTGGCCAGTGGATTCAAACCGCCAACCTTTTTTGGTTAGCAGCCAAATTCTTAACCACTGTGCATGGTACACCTGTATTAAATTGATGTTAAGAACATTAAACGAGGTAGATAAAGTGCCGCTCACATAATGTGTCCAACAAATGCTGATGCCTTCTTCTCTCCCCTCTCTATTTGTATGTCATGGGTTAACTAATCCCCCTGTTATACTAATCCCCCTGTTGTACAGTTCTGAATCCAAAACCGTCTTCCCACCCGGTCCCAGTGTTATCACACCTTTTTTTTTCTCCCTTATAGATTTATATATGAAGCTAGAAGCAAGAGGATAAAAAGTTGTCATCTTATGCTAAAATTTTAATTGGAGAGCACCTCCTGTTAGCTTTGCTTTCTTCCTTTTGTTGTAGTGATTACTGAATTTCCTTGCTTTAGATTGTGTGCCCCCTGAGAATATTATCACATAAGGGCTTCAAAGATTGAGAGTTTTTGATTAGCTGTATTTAAAACCAGTTAACATCAATGTAAGGCCAGTTAGAGACTTATATTTTGAAATAAAATTTGTTTGTTTTTATAGGTTCCAAAACCAAGGAAGGCGTGGTTCATGGTGTGACAACAGGTAAGCTCCATGGAGCTTATATACAGTGATGATATTAAAAATATTTAATAACCAGTATGGCACAGCATTGATTGTTCAGAATGCAATTATAAACAATTACTGTACCTGTAGAAGCATTCTAACGGTAAGTTGGCTTTGTTTAACCTTAATTCTTATTAAGTATTTTTAAATAGGTAAATAATTATTATAAATATATAATACACAGTACATTTAACTTCCAAGAATGATGACTTTGAATTGACCAGCTATGTTTAAGTTATAACAGCTGGTATTAGAATATTTGACCAACTTAAGGTTTTGGCAGGCTGCTAGCCTATGTAACATATAAGAATTGTCATTTTTCAGAAGATTAAAGTAAAATTTTCAGTACTGACAAAAAAACCCAAACTCGTTGCCATCAAATTGATTCTGATTCATAGTAACCTTATAGGACAGAGTAGAACTACCGCATAGGTTTTCCAAGTAGTGGCTAGTGGATTCAAACTGTCAGCATTTTGGTTAGCAGCCAAGCTCTTAACCACTGTGCCACCAGGGCAGATTCTGAACACTAAACAATACTGATTATAACATTTTTTAAAAAAAATGATTCAGAAGACTTTTCAGGAAACACTCTTGGGATGATTGGTAGATAATTTGTTGTATTTATCTCTACTTGGCTTAATTTCACCAAGAATTTGAGTAGGCCTATAGGAAGATTTGGAGCCCTGGTGGCTCAGTGGTTAAGTGCTCGGCTGCTAACTGAAAGGTCTGTAGTTTGAACTTACCAGCCACTCTGTGGGAGAAAGAGGTGACATTCTGCTTCTGTAAAGATTATAGCATTGGAAACCCCACGGGGCAGTTCTATTCTGTCCTGTATGGTCACTATGAATCAAAATCAACTTGGTGGCAATGGGTTTGGGGTTTTTTTGGTTTATAGGAAGATTTACAGTAAAGAAAGAGCAAATATTATGAAAATGATGGTGGTGATTATAAGCAGAAGGAGGAGGATGATAATGATAGAAATAAAAAATCAAAAGAAAACCAAAATGTAATAACCTTAAGACCTCACAAACTTGCAGTCATTGAGTTCCTTGTTACCTGTACTCCAAGCTTCCTGAATGGTGTGGTAAAACAAGAGATATTATCATATATATAATTCATATGATCAGAAAGCAGTAAACATAATAGTGCCTGAGGAAAATAACCTGGTTCTTACACTGAATTATAAAATAGAAACAGAGAAAATCCAATGGAAGTGTTAATGGTGTTGTGGTTTAGACCCAAAAGTCTAAGCTAGACTGTCTCGGTTCAAATTTCTACTTACATTTTACCAGCCCTGTGATCTTCTGCAAGATTCTTAACCTCTATATAATTTAGAATTCTCATCTATAAAACAATTAAGTGAATTGTATGCAAAGCAGCTAGAATACTGAAGGCAAACTGTATTATATCCAAACCAAAAAACCCATTGCCGTCGAGTCAATTCTGACTCATAGTGACCTTATAGGACAGAGTAGAACTGCCCCATAGGGTTTCCAAGGAGTGGCTGGTGGATTCGAACTGGCCTTTTGGTTAACAGCTGAACTCTTAACCACCGTGCCCATATTATATAGGTGTTACTTATTACTGCTCTATAGTGACCTATCTTGAACAACATTTTTGCGGCTAGTGGAAAAGAGTATTTCATATGATTCTTTTTATGCATTCTTATGATAAAAAATGAGAGTGTAAAATTAAAACAAAACCCTTTCAAACTGGTTCTGCTAAAAACTAAGCTTAAGTATGCAGCTTTCATTTGCGGTGTTGCAATCCAACGTAAAATGCAGGAGTAAATGGATTGTCTTGCCTTGTAGGGACCTTCTATAAATATGATGATATTAAGCATGATTTTAATGAAAACTGAATAGCAGGCAGCTGGAGATTGTGCTATCTGAGGAGGCCTGGTCTAGATTAATGGTGTTTTGGTTTGACTGTTGAGGGAGAATCCATGTGGTTTAGAAAGCAGATAAGCAAGTGGCAAGGTTCCAAACTTGTAGTAAAAATTGAAGAGCCCAATTAATACTATCATCTAATGGAATCTATGAAGATGGGCTGCAAGTTTAACAGTTGAAAAAGTCACAAGTTTTTTCAGGGAGATATTCTGAGTCTTCTGCACATTGCCAGAATGTAAATGTGAGTTTGTGTTTGTTGTGTGTGAGAGAGAGAGAAGCAGAGAGAGGGAAAGAGAGAGAGACTGAAGTTTGTATGAAAGTCAACATTTTACAGTGTTTCCTGAAGAAAATAGCCCACAAGCTTATGTGTCCATGGTCTTAACAATGTTGAGAAACTTTGCATACTGTGTCTTCCTCTTAGAGGTTCATTCTAAATGTTAGCATACTAAAGAATCTGAGATGTCCAAAATTAAGAAATTTGTATAGCATAGTTTAATCCAGAGTTTCTCAAAATGATTTGACCACTGAAACCTTTCAGCAATTACTAGGATTGAATGAAACTAGTGTTCCCCAGAATGCTATGGAAAATGCTGCTAAGCAGCAAGACGATGATTTTGATGTGGACAATATTTATAGCCATTGTACCAGTCAACCGTCATGGAAGTAGTAAGATATCAAAAATGCTGTTATAAATACTCTTGGTATGAGAAATACATTGAGAGAAATCAGCTATAATAAGTACTATCCTTCTCCCATATCAAACCAAACCATTGCCATCTTGTTGAGTCCCATGCATAGAGACCCTATAGGATGAAGGAATCACTTGAATTGTTGAATAGAGTTAATGTAATATAAAATTCTAACTTCTAATTATGAGGATAAATAAGTTTGAGATCATAATCTCAATGGTTAAGAGGAAGGAGAATTGTTTGCTTATTATACTTGATCTAAAATGTTTATTATGGGTACATAAAACCAAAAACCAATTGCCATCTATATGACTGACTCATGGTGACCCCATGTGTGTCAGAGTAGAGCTGGGCTCCATAAGGTTTTAAATGGTCTGATAGTAGATCACCAGGCCTTTCTTCTGAGGTGCCTCTGAGTGGCTTTGAACCTCCAATCTGAGAGCGTTAATTGTTGGTATCACCCAGGGACTCCCTTGGGTACATAAGTGCTAAATAAATTTTTTTAAATTAAATTATTGCTATTAGACTTAAGGGAGGAAAGTGAGAAGTACATAGTACATAACATTATTCTCTAATGTGAAAAGAAAAATATCCCGAAGATTCATATTATTAGCTGTTTGCAGAATATAGACTTAACTGCACTTAGTTAGGCCAGGAGTTTCCTTCTGAGAGTATCCAAGGAAAATCGTTTCTTCCAGTTAGAAAATCCCTAGGTACAATCCAGAAAACTCCACTTTAAGCCCTGGCTTTCTGATCTCTGGTCTGGAAATAATTGTTTAAATTGTCAACTTAATACACCAAGTTATAAAAAAAATGAGCGTATATTTAATCTGGATGTAATGAATGACATATCTTTGAAAGCGCTTTAAAAAATAAATTATGATTGATTGTACTTATTTCTTTCTCACAAAAATATTGTGTGAAGAAATTCCTATTACTGGAGATTTTCTGAAGGCTTTGATTCTTATAAACATAAATTTATTACATCATATTAAGGAAAAAAAACACACCAGATGATGTTAAAATAGGCAAGAGTGACTTTATTCAAAAAAAGGTTATTGTAAGGGAGGGGAAAAAACCCAAAACCAAACCCACTGCCGTTTAGTCCTTTCCACTCAAAGTAACCCCATAGTGGTTTCCAAGTAAATCTCTATGGAAGCAGACTGTCACGTGTTTCTCCTACTGAGCCGCTGGTGGTTTCGAACCACTGACCTTTCATGGTTAGCAGTTGATCACTTTAACCACTGCACCACCAAGTATCCTAAGGGAGGAGAAGGGACTAAGAAACGGGAGGAGAAGGAACACTGTAATGGGAGGGAGGCCATTACAATGCAGAAAGAGACCAGACTAAGGCTGAACTCCTACTCCACTGAAGCAGAGGTGGAGAAGGGTTATAAAGGACTGAAGTGAATTAGTGAAGAAATACTAAAGTACTGAAGTTCCTTAAGAAGAAGTTAAACCATAGAGTATGTTGATCACATGGAGTTATCTCCTAAGTTTGCTGTTAAGGGTAAACTTAACATCTGGATCCTGTGAGGGCCAGGGAGGAAGAGAGAGGTCAGTTGCCTACAGTTGGGAAGAAAAATTTTCAGAGTAGAACTGCACTCCATAGGATGTTCAATAACTCTGACCTGCCAGAAGTAGATTGCCAGGCCTTTCTTCCAAGGCATTTCTGGGTGGATTCAAACTCACAACCTTTTGGTTAGTAGCTGAGTGCTTAACCGTTTGACTCCTTAGAGTCAGGAAAAAGCCTGCCTTAAATTTAGTTTAGTTAAGATGAGGGGAAAGTTATTGTTGTCTGGGTCAGCCATTTTCCAGAACACAAAAGGGTGGGGAGATTTCCAGGATTACAGGGCTTGGATAAAATTCAACATTGTCAATCATAATCAATAAAACTAGTTATCAACATGATATGATTTAAATGTCCTTATTAAATTGTATTACAATGTAATTTTTTAAATTTTCCCCAAACTTACAGTTTGTATACCAATTCAAATCTAGATCTTAATTTCATAACTTTGTTTAATGTTCAAGGCTTGATTTAGTATATTTATTCTAAAAGTAGATGCCACATTTATTAATTTTGGGATTTTATTTTTAACTTAAAAATATATTTAAATATAAACTAATTATTGACATTAATGTATAAATTACAGATATACAAAAATTCCTTTTAGTATATTCAAAATTATTTATTATCTATTGTGAAATAATATAAAAATAAATAAAACAGGATCCCTAAATTTAAAGAACTCAGAATAGAATGGTGGAGGTGGACAGGCAAATACTAGTAAAGGAATGATTTAGAAGCAATGTAAAAAGTTCAATAGTAGAGATATATCTAAACTTTTACAGTACCACAGGAGGAGGAAAAAGGCACTTGTTGGGAGGAGACTTTTTAACATAAAATATGACATTTGAGCTGGGTTTTAATGAAGGGCTTGTGTTTGCTGAGGAAACGGGAGACATAAAGGCTTCTGACCAGATGGAGCTGTGAGCACTAAGATGGGAAAGGCTGGCACATTTGAGGAAAACATAAGCAAGTTCAAAATATTTTAGTATCAGGAGACAGACAGAAGCACCATGCCATCCCTCCACGGCAAAAACCAAAAAAACTTGGTAAAACAGAGACAAATATCAATCGTGGAACCCTAGGCATCAAGTGAAGAGATAAAGAACTCAACCAAGCACTAAATGGAATAAGAAACTGACAGAGAACAGAGAACAAGGAGAGTTATGAGCAGAGGTCCCTTATCAGCTAACAAAGCACGGATTCACCATCTTGGACTCCTGTAGGAGATCAGCAGACAGGAAGTACAGGAAAACAGATTCACGGAGCTCCCAGCAGGAGACAGAGCACTGGTAACCAGCGAGACATGCTTTCCCACCATCAACTCTGCCTCCCCCTGCTTGGCCTTCGCTGCTCCCCGGTCGGCCGAGCTGCGGCTTCCCAGTAGGCTGATTTGCTGCTACCCAATGGGCCAATTTGCTGCTTCTCCATGGGCCACAACAGCAGCACAGGAAGTGCCGGCTCTGTGCTGCTTGGATTCACCCTGCCCACACTGTATGGCTTCTTCAGTGCCATTTCTTTTTTGCTGGTGTGGCTTTTTTGGCCTCTTTTGGTTTCTTCCCTGCCTCTCACCTCCTCCCTTTCGAACACCTGACTCTGTGTGCCATCTTTGCTTCTTCTTGACAGGCTGTGAAGTGCCGCTCAGCTGGGGAACTGCTTCCCCAGTCGGCACCACAACACTAGTATCCCTAGGGGATTTTTTTTTTTAAAGTTTTCTTTCTTTTTTTTTTTTCATTTGTTTTCCCATTCTTTTTTCGTTTTTAGTTTTCTTCATTTCTTGGTTCCTCATCTCTTTCTACTTATCTTCTTCTCCTGTCTCATGAATACCTGGCACTGTGTATCATCTCCACCCCTTCTAGCCAGGCTGTGCTGCTAATTTAATAAATTTATTAAAAATCAAAGGATGGAAAACAATATATCAAGCAGCCACCAAAAAAGACCAGGAGTGCAATACTAATCTCAGATAAAAAAGACTTTAAAACAAAATCCACCAGAAAGAAGGGCATTATATCATGATTAAAGGGACAATCCATCATGAAGACATAACCATAGTAAATATCTATGCACTTGATGACAAGGCTCCAAAATACATAAAACATACTTTAACAGCACTGAAAAGAGAAATCGACAGTTCCACTATAATAGTAGGAGAATCCAACACACCACTCTCAGTAAAGGACAGAACGTCTAGAAAGAAATCCAACACAGACATAGAATATCTAAAGGCCACAATCAGCCAACTTGACCTCATAGACATATATATAGAATACTCCACCCAACAGCTGCAAAGTACACATTCTTTTCCAATGCTCATGGAACATTCTCCAGAATAGACCATATCTTAGACCACAGAGCAACCCTCAACAAGATCCAAAGCTATGAGATAATACAAAGCATCTTCTCTGACCACAACGCCATCAAGGTAGAAATTAACAACAGGAAGAGCAAGGAAAAAAGAATTAATTACATGGAAACTGAATATCACCCTGCTTAAAACCACTGGGCAATAAAAGAAATCAAAGATGGAATAAAAAAACTCCTAGAATCAAATGAGACTGAAAACACATCATACCAAAACCTTTGAGACAGAGCAAAGGCAGTCCTCAGAGGACAATTTATAGCAATAGATGCACACATCAAAAAAGAAGGGACAAAATCAAAACATTAGCTACACAACTCAAAAAAATAGAATGAGAATAAAAAAAGAAGCCTACAGCCCCCAGAAGAAAAGAAATAATAATGATCAGAGCAGAAATAAATGAAATAGAGAATAGAAAAACAATAGAAAGAATTAAGAAAACAAAAAGTTGGTTCCTTGAAAGGATCAACAAACTCCATAAACCACTAGCCAACTTGACAAAAGAAAAACAGGAGAGGACGCAAATAACCCATATAAGAAATGAAATTACAACGGACTCAACTGAAATAAAAAGTATCATAACAGAGTATTATCAAAAACTATACTCCAACAAATTTGAAAATCTAGAGGAAATGGACAAATTTCTAGAAACACACAGCCTACCCAAACTACAACAAAATGATGTTGAAAATCTGAACAGACCCATAACAAGAGAAGAGATTGAAAAGTAATAAAAAAAAATCTCCCAACCAAAAAAAGCCCTGGCCCAGATGACTTCTTCACTGGAGAATTCTACCAAACATTCAGAGAAGAGCTTATACCAGTACTACTTAGACTATTTCAGAAGGTAGAATAGGAAGTGACACTTCAGAATTCATTCTATGAAGCCAGCATAACCCTGATACCAAAACCAGGCAAAGACGTCACAAAAAAAGAAAGTTACAGACCAATATCTCTCATGAATACAGAAGCAAAAATTCTCAACAAAATTCTAGTCAGTAGAATTCAGCATCATATCAAAAAAATAATACACCACAACCAAGTAGGATTCATACCAGGTATGCCAGGATGGTTCAACATTAGAAAATCAATCAACATAGTACACCGCATAAATAAAAGGAAAGAATCACATGATCATTTCAATCGACACAGAAAATGCATTCGACAAAGTCCAACACCATTTCCTGATAAAAACTCTCAATAAAATAGATACAGAAGGGAAATTCCTCAACATAATAAAGGGCATCTATGCAAAACCAATAGCCAACATCATTCTTAATGGAGAGAGGCTGAAAACATTCCCCTAGAGAACAAGAACAAGACAAGGATGTCCTTTATCACCACTCCTATTTAACATTGTGCTGAAAGTCCTATCTATAGCAATAAGGCAAAAAGAAAAAAAAAAAAAAGGAATAAAGGGCATCCAAATTCATACATGAAGAGGTTAAACTGTCCCTATTTGCAGATGATATGATACTATATATAGAAAACCCAAAAGACTCCACTAGAAAACTAATGGAAGTAATGGAAAGATTCAGCAGAGTAGCAGGATACAAGACAAACATACAAAAATCCATTGGATTCCTATACACCAATAAAGACAATGATGAAAAGAAAATCAGCAGGAGAATACCATTTATAGTAGCCTCTAGAAAAATAAAATACTTAGGAATAAATCTAACCAGGAATGTAAAAGACCTATACAAAGAAGACTACAAAACACTACTGTAAGAAACCAAAAGAGCTCTACATAAATGGGAAAACATACCATGCTCATGGATAGGTAGGCTCAAATTTGTGAAAATGACAATTCTACCCAAAGCAATCCACAAATACAATGCACTCTCGATCCAAATATCAATAACATTCTTTAAAGAGATGGAAAAAACAATCATTAACTTTATATGGAAAGGGAAGAGGCCTTGGATAAGTAAAGCACTATTGAAGAAGAAGAATAAAGTAGGAAGACTCGCACCTCTGAACCTACTGTATAGTGACAGTAGTCAAAACATCCTGCTCCTAGTACAACAACAGATATATTTACCAATGGAACAGAATTGAGAACCCAGATATAAATCCAACCACCTACAGTCACCTGATCTTCAACAAGGGCCCAAAGTTCATCAAATGGGGAAAAGACAATCTTTTTAACAAATAGTTCTGGAAAAATTGGTTCTCTGTCTGCAAAAAAATGATGCAGGACCCATACCTCATACTATACATAAAAACTAATTCAAAATAGATCAAAGATCTAAATATAATACCAAAAATTATAAAGATCATAGAAGAAAAAATAGGATCAATGCTAGAGACCCTAATACATGGCATTAACAGGATACAAGCCATAACTAACAACACACAAACTCCAGAAGATAAGCTAGATAGAAGATAACTGGGATCTTCTGAAAATTAAACATTTGTGCTTATCAAAAGTCTTCACCAAAAGAGTAAAAAGAGAACCTACAGACTGGGAAAAAAATTTTGGCTATTACAAGTCTGACAAAAAGTCTAATCTCTAAAATATACAGGAAAATACAACACCTCTACAACAAAAAGACAAACAATCCAATTAAAAAATGGGCAAAGGAAATGAACAGACACTTCACCAAAGAAGACATTCAGGTGGCTAACAGATACATGAGGAAATGCTCGCGATCATTAGCCATTAGAGAATTGCAAATCAAAACCACAATGAGATACTATCTTACCCCAGTATTACTGGCAGGGATCAAAAAAACAGAAAGTAGCAAATATTGGAGAGGCTGTGGGGAGATTGGAACTCTTATGCACTGCTGCTGGGAATGCAAAATGATACAAGCATTTTGGGAAACAATATGGTGCTTCCTTAGAAAGCTAGAAATAGAAATACCATATGATCCAGCAATCTCACTCCTAGGAATATATCCTAAAGAAATAAAAGCATAGACATATGCACCCCCATTTTCATTGCAGCATTGTTTACTATAGCAAAAAGATGGAAACAACCTAGATGCCCATCAACAGATGAATGCATAAACTACAGTACATAAACGCAAGGGAGTACTATGCAATGATAAAGAACAGTGCTGAATCTACAAAGCATCTCACAACATGGATGAATCTGGAGGGCATTATGCTGAATAAAATAAGTCAATCACAAAAGAACAAATATTGTATGAGACCAGTACTATAAAAACTCATAAATAGTTTTACACACAAAAAGAAACAATCTTTGACGGTTAGGAGAGAGGGGAGGGATGGAGTTTGAAAAACACTAAATAGACAATAGATAAGTGGTAACTTTGGTGAAGGGCAAGAGAGTACACAATACTGGGGAATCCAGAACAACTTGTTCAGGGTAAGGTCATGGAAATTCCGAACTCCCTGAGGGACCAAATTACTGGGCTGAGGGCTGCGGGGATCATGGTCTCAGGGAACATCTAACTCAATTGGCATAACATAGTTTATAAAGAAAATGTTCTACATGCTACTTTGTTGAGTAGCATCTGGGGCCTTAAAAGCCTGTGAGCGGCCATCTAAGATTCTCCACTGGTCTCACTCCTCCAGGAGCAAGGGAAAATGAAGAAAACTAAAGACACATGGGAATGATTAGTCCAAAGGACTAATAGACCACAGGTACCACAACCTCCACCAGGCTGAGGTCAGTACAACTAGATGGTGCCCAGCTGCCACAACTAACTGCTGTGACAGGGATCACAGTAGAGGGTTCCAGACAGAGCTTGAGAAAAATGTAGAACAAAAGTCTAACTCAAAAAAAGACCAGACTTACTGGCCTGACAGAGACTGGAGAAACTCCAAGAGTATGGCCCCCAGACAACATTTAAGCTCAGTAATGAAGTCACTCCTGAGATTCACCTTTTAGAGAAAGATTAAACATGCCCATAGGACAAAACAAGACTAAAGGGGCACACCAGCCCAGGGGAAAGGACTAGAAGGCAGGAGAGGACAGGAAAGCTGGTAATAGGGAATCCAAGGCTGAGAAGGGAGAATATTGACGTGTCATGGGGTTGTTAACCAATGTCATAAAATAATATCTGCACTAACTGTTTAATGAGTAGCTAGTTTGTTCTGTAAACCATCATCTAAAGTACTATATATATGTGTATTTATATAGTATTGATTGGGGAGACAAGTATCCTTTTTGATTCTGATTACAAGATAAATACCATATCTAAAATCAAAAATATACTAATCTGAATGTGTGTCCATTCCTGTTGTTTTGTCACCTTTTTGTTTGGCATAACAATGAGCAGGGAAACAGCCTAAAAGGTCTTAACAGGGGAAAATAGAGGTTCAAGGGTGGTGGATAACCTGCTAGATAAATCAGTCATACAGAAATCTTTTTAAATGTGTCTATTATTGCAACAAGTTTATCATTTTGTAATGAAACTAATTTACTTATTCTTTCAAATGAAAAAGCCTAACCAAGTTACAATAATGGACAACATGCATTTTACTGCACAATTTTGTAGTTTTTAGTGCCACTGAGTTGGTTCGGGCTCGTAGCAACCCTATGTTTACAACAGAACTAAATATTGTCCAGTCCTGTGCCATTCTCATGATCGTTGTTAAGCTTCAGCCCATTGTTGCAGCCTCTGTGTCAATCCTTCTCGTTGAGGGTCTTCCTCTTTTTCGCTGACCCTCCACCAAGCATGATGTCCTTCTACAGGGACTGGTCCCTTCTGATAACATGTCAAAAGTACGTAAGACATAGTCGTGCCATCCTT